>WOXC01009873.1:0-617500 GCA_011680675.1 Gymnobelideus leadbeateri | reverse complement strand
TAGATTACCTGCAATTACCTCTTATAGAAATTTCTTGAAGAATAGAGAGACTGGTTATTTTATCAAGAATTTCTTGGTGTCTGAGAAAATTTTTCCTTCCTCCTCCCTCTCCCCAGTTTGGTGTGGCAATCATGATTTTATCATGTAAGGAACTTCCAATAAGGGAATGCCCTCTGTTAATGCAATTAAGCACAGCTCTACAATGTAAAATCTTAAAAAGTTGCCTGGGGACCTAAAAGGTTAAACCAGGGGTGGGGAACCTGAAGCCTTGAGGCCACATGTGGCCCCCTCTAGGTCCTCAAGTACAGCCCTTGACTGAATTCAAACTTCACTGAACAAATACCCTTAATAAAAGGATTTGTTCTGTAAAACTTGGATTCAGTCAAAAGTCCACACCTAAGGACCTAGAAGGTCACATAGGCTTAAGGCCATAGGATCCCCACTCCTGCAATTATACTTGCACAGGGTCACAAAGTCAGTAAGTATCAGAAGCAATATTTGAGCCCACAACTTTCTAACTGTACATCAAATCTCTAGTCACAAGGCTGTCTCTTTTCCTTAGGAATATTAAAATTTTAAGAAATTCTAAACACTAAAAATTATTTATTGAAAGTAATATCAATTGCAGATACACACATACTGGATTTCTTTTGGGAACCACACAAGAGCCTCAGAAAAAAAGTACAAAGCACTTGTTATATAAGTGCTAACTATTAAAATTATATGCAATATAATTTTTTAAAGAGAAACTCCAAAATGTCTTTTCTGAATAAAAATAGGAAGACAATGGTTGTGGTTACTTTAGGATTTTGAATCTGGCACTAAAAATGTTAGATTATAGGAAACTGGTAGTATGGTTTCACATCTGTCTACCAACTCCCTGAAATCACTTCAGTAATGTTCCATATGACAGAATTAAGCTGAACAGGAGCCAATATGCAGAAAAGCCTGCAGGTGTAGAAATGACGCAGTTCAGTCCATCTGTCATTTTACTTTGTGTTTTCTGGAGGAGATATGTTTCTTAATTCAAACAAACATGGCTAGAGAATAGTGAAGGCTTTTTCCCCCCTATAGCCAGCAAAATAGGTCAGACTTCTCTAATGGTAAAAATTGTAAGAAAACAGAATAACCTGGGTGGTAAAGATATCAGGAAGGAATGGTATTTGCTTTTTTTTTTCATTATATATTTTGTGAATCATGGATTGATCATGACATTTGCTTTCCCTGCTAATAAGCCTTTATTGAATCTCTATTGGCTATAGTATTAGACAGAAATGTGTTAATTTAATATTTAATGTCCTTCACAATCTGGTTCTAAGCCTCCTTATTTCATGTTTCTCTCTTCCATGTGCTCTGATTTCAGCCAAAATGAATGACTAGCTCTTCCCCTGTTTTGTCTTGCTCTTCTCCCAGCTTGTCCCACATGCTTGGTACATATTCCCTCTTCTGAAGTCTTTCTCTTCCTTCAAGACCCAGATCAGGCGTCACTCTCTCCATGAACTACTCCCTCATTCCTTTGACTGAAAATGATCTCTCTCTCTTCCTATGGCCGTAGCTTAGCTCTCTCCTTTGCCACTATTACATTCTACCTTGGAGCTTGTCTCTTTGTATACATAAAATAAACTCTCTGTTCTTCAAAGTCAATTATGGCTTGATTTTTATCTTTGTATCCCCAGTGCCTGGTATATGCTAGATGTTTAACAATGTTTTGTAAATAATTTTATTGATATCTTTTTATAGCATCTAAATTCCTCCCTATATCCCTTCCCATCACCCTGTCAGAGAGTTATCCCATGTAACAAAACTATTTTGCTTAATTTGCATTTTTGGATTGAATTAAATTTTAAAACATCTTAAATGCTACAATGGGGTCACAATGAAATGTTGAAGTATAAAGTACATTCTGCCTTAAGATATTCAAGAGAAAATCTCCTCCTCGTGTCAATGAGTATTTGAAGACACTAAATTAACTCATTCTCTTATACAACTATATGAAAGAGGCCTAGGTGCTATCACTGGGGCTATGAATGTAAAAGAGGATCCCATTCTGACAATTTGACAAGTCATGAAACAAATACCTCCAGTGAAACCACCAGTATCCCAACCATGCTGAAAATAGGGTCCCTGGTATAGCCAACGGAGCCCCCTTTTCAGTAATTATGAATGATCTAAGGTGTAGCTGGAAATCATGGCACTGGGTGAAGAGAAGTCAAGAATCATTTGAAAGGGGGAAAATAAGTGGATGGAGTTGGTATAAAATCAAGTGAGCTAGAGGCCTCAGGACACAGATACAAAAGACAGAGCTGGTAGGCTTCAGATACCACCAAGACCTCTGTGGAACCACATCTCCATCATTCATATCAGTCTACCTCTATGAATTAAATAAATATCACTTAAGAGAAAAGCCAAGGTACATGCTGGGATATGAGTGGTACACAGGCTAAAAAGCAATCCCAATGATAATTAGTTCCCATTTTTCCTTTGAGGAAATGGAGGGAGGGTCCCTAGAGACCTAAGGCTTCTTCTCAGTATCATGTCATAGGACCCTGTACTAAAAATAAGATGGCTTGGTAGGGGAAAGGGGTGACATAGAAGGAAAGGTTTGTATTTTCAATCAGGTACTAAAAATCTTTAGATTGTAGGAAAGTGGTAGACTGGTTATCAGTGGGGGTGGGGAACAATGGAACTCTAAAAGATCCTTCAGTTGAAATTAATGTGATTTTGTGGTGCTTCCTTTTAAGATAAGATTTGTGACGTTTGTTAACTAATCCTTCTTGATTTGGGGGAGGAGGGGAGAAATGGTACATGGGTCACTGCTGACTCCAATGGGAAAATCACCTGTGGCTAGAAAAGTACTCCATCATTGTAGTGGGAGTTGCTATTTTTTTTTTTAGCATACTACAATCACATTGCAACCAAAAATCACAAAGGAACCTGAAAAGCAGAATTTCAAAGCTAATTGGATTGAATAATTCATTACCAGACGGTTGTATTATGCTTTGAAATGATTAGATTTAGTTAGTAAATATTTGTCTTTTCCTAAGTATAGAGTATGCTTTTCTGTGATTGTCACAGAGTGTAAGGCTATATGCTTGCACTAACCAGAAGAGCAGTACAGATCGTGATTTCTGAGGAGATTGACAAGATGCTTCAACAGGAAGGATTGTTTGCATAATCATGTGGCTTATTTTTCTCATGTACAATGGCTTCAGTTCACAGGATAGTTTTAAAGACTAATCTACTCTTTGTTAGACTGCATAAGGCTACTTCTGTTTTCCTCTGGCCTTACTGAATTAAACTGAAATTCTAAAATTTAGTTCCCATTGATTGATTTACATTTTTCAAGGTATCATTGTGGATAAAGAAAAGCTTTTTAAAAAAGGTAGACCAACATTTTCTTAAACTTGACCCAACCATTGTAAGCCTAAATGTGACTGCCAAGTCTAGCAGAATGACCTTGTATTTTTCACTGTGCTAGAATGCTCTAGCAACAGACATCTCAAGATCAAATTGAAGTGCCTTCATTGAGGCAAATGAGGAACAGTAACCAGATTCAGATTGGACATCATTTGGGAGTCTTGTAGAGTAGAGTAAGTACTCTGCTCAATCCAGGTTTATAAAACATTACTTTTGGAGTCAGTGCTCTATGATAGTTCCAGAAGTAATCTACAGATTTCTGCAAAAAATGCTTCTAGATTGCCAATGACCCCACTTTTGTGTCTCCAATTAGAGCTTTTAATGAAATGGATTGCCTATGTCCCCAAAGTCAAAAATTTTCCTTTTTTATGTTTATGCTGGCTACATTACAGTGTAATAGAATAGCAAAATGCTAAATATTTGTTTCATTTGTATGCATTTATCTACTGTCATCATATATTCATAACCTTGTCTATATTTAAAATATGCATAGTTAGGATGTCTATAAAAGCGTGGAAGAGGGGAAAACAGGTCAGAGATAATGGGAAGGAAAAGAGGACAGATAGAATAGAAATATATTTGTTTAAACCATTTAGAGTAATATATTATCTTAGATGCTTCATCAAAATCACTAAGCAGTTGCTATGTTAAAATAAAATTATGTATGTCTCTCTTTTTGCTATCACTTTATGTTTTTTAATTTGGGGTTTTGAACTGATCAACCGTAGGGTACTGTGAAGTGGGAGTTAGTCCAGAGGATGATCTTAGGGAAGGAAACCAAGTCATCTAAAGACTAGTTGAAGGAACTGATAATGTTCAACTTAAAGAAGAAATCATTTACTCTGACAAAATATTCAAATAATTGAAGAATTGTCACTGAAAAGAGATTAAACTTGTTCTGCCTTGCCCCAGAAGAGAAAACTAGAGGTAGTAAATGGAAGCTGCAAAGAGATTTGTTTGATATTAATAAATTACCTAAAAATCAGAATTATCCAAAGGGATGATTTTGAATAATAATTTGGAAAATAATAAAGGATAGTAATTCCAAAAGGAAGGTGCTGTCCTGCATGCAGACATAACAGATATCCTATCACTGAAGGCTTTCAAGTGGAGCTGGATTACCATGTGTGTTGCAGATAGGATTTTGTCCAGATTAGCAATGGACTCTATGTGGCCTCTAAGGTCCTTTCCAATTCTGAGTCTGTGATTTGATTCATTCATTCATTCATCCATTCACTCAGTAAGCATCTAATGAATATCTATAGAAAAGGTGCTGTTCTTAGTGCTACAGGAGCTACAGTAATAAAAAAGAGATGTTTTCTGCCCTTAGGATGCTTGTGCTTTCAAAAAGAATTTTACCTTTTGCGTTGGAGAGCATATTGTAGGCATTATACTTTCTGTTATGAGTTAATTCTATCAGGCCCCTTACAAAGTCGGTTATTTTATTCCCAAACAATTCTACCGTGTTGTACTCACACAATTGGCTTGTGAATGTGCCTGATATATCAAGCATAAATTTGAGTTTGAAAGTCTCACATGGTTGAGTTTTACAGGTGTCCATATTGTTCCATCTCTAATAAAAGGTGACATTCGTGCCATTGTGGATGAGCTTGGGCTGTAATTTAGAACTTCTCACAATTTCCCTTTGTTCCCATACATGACTGGCTTACTTTCACCTTTGATTCCACAACCTTACGTTTGGCATCCCAGCCAGCACAATGGAGCATGTTGCAGGCTAAGCTTCCAATGGGTGAATTTCACACAAGATTTTTTTAATCTTGTCCAGATTTTCTTAGCAAGGTTTGGCTTAGTTTTCAGTGACTTCTGTGGCAAAGTTATTATGATATTAATGAGTTCAGAAGTGATTAGTAAAAAGTCAAATAGGACCTTTAACAAACATTATGACCTACTATGTGCAAGGCATAATACTAGCCACTAGGAAAACAAAGTTTAAAAAATGACTTTCCCTGCCCTGAAGGAATTTACATCCTACTGGGGAAAAGTTCAAATATATACATGTATAATTATATGTCTGTGTACATATACTTTCATATACATATGTATATGTGAAGTTTATATGTATGTACTATGTATATGCATACATTAATATATGTATGCATATGCATGTGAAATATATAGATAGACAAATAGACAGATATATAGATAGACAAATAGATATAAATTTAGGTTAAAGGAGAAATTGAAGAATTTAATCAAAATACTGCAGAAAATTATGAAGAAGGAAAGAATGCTTTCAGTTAGAACCAGAGGTGGAGATCGGGGGATGTTTCATGGAGATGCCAGTACCTGAGTTGAGCATTTATTGGTCTCTTAAAGGCCACAGTAAAGTGTTAATACATAATATAGTTCAGATACTCAGGCAGCATGTGGTATAATACGGGAAGTAAGAAAGATGAATATATGTTAAGGAACTGTTTAAATATATTAAGGGACTGTGATTGTATCAATATCAGAACTCTCTACAATCAACCAAGTTGCAGCCTATTTCTGGCCCAGAGAATTTAAGCAGCTTGCTCATAGTCACATAACAAATAGTGGAAGGACTTAGGCCCAGAATCTGAGGACATGTGTTATCCCTATTGAATTTTTTGTCCCTATTAAATTTGATTGTGCTCTTATGCAACCATGAAAGAGAAATTTGTACACTAACCCTGACTACAATTGTAAACAATCTATCCACTGTATCACACTTTCATGAATATATGATGAATGCCTTGCAATGCATATATGATCTTCATATAAACATATAAGCAAGGAAGGGATATAATAATTTCAAGGGTTTATTAATGTAGGGAGGTGAGTCTGTGATATTTCAGATGGGTTTAAGGAAAGAATGTTTGATTTTTTCTGAGGAAAAAGTCATTTAAAGTTGAATATGATTTGAATTGTTTTTCCATGGTACCCTAGAATAATTGAATATAGTGGGTATCACCAATATTTACTATATTTATTACTATCTATACTGACTAATCATAGGTCATGTAATCATAGACAAAGGTAGGTATCACCCTGGGGTAGTATATGAAATCTAGCTAGCCCCTAGGAGACCACTGAGCTCATTATAGATATAATATGTCTGTCTGTGGTTTTCATTCAAGGAGAGTAGTAAAGTATTACACACTTTCCTTCAAATAGATACACTGCACCGATGAATAGAAGCACTTCTAGCCCATACTATATAAACTAGCACCAGATTGCTAGTATTGCTCTCTAAATTTTTATATCACAAAATTGCATAATTCAGCACTGGTTAGGACCTCAGAAGTCATTTCCATTTAATTTATGATCATGATATACTCCATAGCTGAACAGATAATGCATCACCTCCAATAAGTAGTAGTCCTCACTTCCACACCTCCAGAGGCAATATTGACTGAACACCAATCATTAAAAAACTTTTCCTTATACCAGTTCAAGTCAGCTTCATTTCTACTTGCAGCCATTGTGCCTAGTTCTGCCCTCTGGGGCTGAATTCCTTCTCTATATAGCAGCCCTTCAGTTGTTTAAATTAGTTAATTAGTAAACATTTGTTAAGTAACTTACTCTTAATATTTGTATTTTAAGCTCCTTGCACACAGTGTCAGGCACACAAGAAGCACTTGTTGATTCAATCATAGGTTTTGGAACCTGGATGTCTGGAATAATGGTCATACATTCAACAGAAATAAGACAGTTGAGGAATTAATAAACATTTATTAAGTGCCTACTTTGGGCCAGACACTAGAAGCACGGGTTTAATGGAAAGATAATGAGTTTCAAATGCCTTTGAGACATCCAGGTATATACATCCAGGACTCAGGGATTGGAACTCCAAAGAGAGACAAGGGCTTAATATGTACATTTTAGAATCATATACAAAGAGATTAGCTATAGGGGCAGCTAGGTGGCTTAGTGAATAGAGCACCAACCCTGGAGTCAGAAGGACCTGAGTTCAAATCCGGCCTCAGACACAACACAAAAACTAGCTGAGTGACCTTGGACAAGTTGCTTAACCCCAATTGCCTTCAGAGAGAGAGAGAGAGAGAGAGAGAGAGAGAGAGAGAGAGAGATTAGCTACAGGAGTTAATGAGAGTGCCAAAAGAAAGAGAAAGAAGGGTCCAGAACAGATCTCTGAGGCACATCTGGGATAGGACACAGATGATGATTCTTCAAAGGAGATGTCAGACAGGTAAGAGTAGAACCAGTCAGATCAGGAGTGATATGGATGCCTAGGGAGGACACAGTATACTTGAGAAGAGAGTAGTCAATATTGTCAAATGCTAAGAGGTTAAGAAGGATGTGGACTGAGGAAAATCCACTGAATTTATTTATAAAGAGATCATTGGTAATGCTAGAAGTTTTGGTCTGGTGGTGGGGAAATATAGAAATTGGGCAGGGAAAAGGGACAATTAAAGAGCAAACTCCCAGAGGAGAAGGGAGAGTATGAAAGCAAGGGTAAAAGTAGGAGAAATGGCATTGGCAAGAAGAGCCACTCCATCCTCTCAGACTAGAAAAGGAAGAAAAAAGGGACATTTGTGTTGAGGTGTCTTGAAGTATGGGATTTGAGAGAAGATAGGAACTTGAAACAAATGGCAATATTTTTTTCTGTAAAGTATGGCAAGGTCCTCTTCTGAGAGAGGGGGCAAAAGAGTTACAAGTGACTTGAAGAGATAAAAGGTTCATAATAACTCCTATGGTGAATGTGGTAGAGTCATTCAATGAAGAGTAAGAAGGTCTATAATGTAATAGTGATGACCCATATAATATGGGACAACTTGATTTGGTTGTAGATCTAGATGACATGGCTATGTGACTTTCTCCAGTGGGGTTCATCAGCATGTGAACAGAAGTGGAAAAGGCAGATGGTGGAAGTAAACTATGGTTGGGATTTGAAAAGGATGATTGATGACAGGACAGAGAGGAAAGGGATGCAAGAGTAAAGACAGTATATATATATAAATATATAGTATATAAATAAATATACTATATATTTATAAATATGTATAGTATATAAATATATATATATTATATATATATATATAATAAGGTTGTGATTTTTGAGGAAGAAAAGTGGTTCCAGAAGAGAGGTGATGGTCTGAGAAACCTGGAAAGAATAAAATGACTGGACTTTATGGCAAAAATGAAGAATAGATTTAGGGGATAGAATCTTCAAAAATGTGGAACAGAGAACTAAATACATTATTTTAGGTAAAGTATAATTGCCACTACCACTACTCTCCACCACTACTGCCACGACCACTACTGCCACCACCACCACCACTACTACTACTACTACTACTACTACTACTACTACTACTACTACTACTACTACTACTACTACTACTACTACTACTACTTCTACTCTACTAGTACTATTACTACCCTCACCACTAGTAACATTTATATAGTATTTACTATTCCGGCACTGTGTCTTCATAATTATTATCTCATTCAATATTCATAACAACTCCAGAAGGTTAAGTACTATTATTATTACAATTTTACAGAAGAAGAAACTGGGACAAATGGGTTTAAGAGACTTGCCCAGGGTAGTAATGCTGCTAATAAATAATAAATTTATTTTCTGAATGAGGTCAGAATTGAACTCAGGTCTTCCTGACTCCTTGGCACTCTAATGGGATTATAACCTTGCTTGATATATCTACTACTTCTATTAATGGAGCCTAATTTTAATCTGTTTTTCTGTTTCCCTCCTTTAGTAACCGGTCAAATGTTGGAGATATCACAAGAGATTACACAGTAGACCCAGACCAAGAGGTGGAGATAGTGGGGGCAGTGATGGAAAGAGGTTTTACAAGAGTTCCTGGCAGAGACAGAGAAATATTTGCTCATGTGACCCAAGAAGCAATTCCTGAGCTATTCCTCTTTCTAGAGAAGAAAGATTTCTTAGAAAATACAAATCTTGAGAACTATATCATGGGTAACCCCAAGGACAAGAGTTTGGAGATCAGACCTTTGAGACAGAGAAGAGGTTTGTTTATAGAAACTTTGAACTTAGAAGAGAAAGTATTAATACCATGAAATGAGGAAGTGGAAAAGCTGCATTTTGCCTCTCCTTCCACCTTTCCCCCTCTGTTGCATGAATTATTCAAATAGTGAAGGTCCAGCAGCCTCATAATGGTAGTGGTGTTGTACTTGTTCTCATTTTTACAGAGTGTGTGCCAGGGATCAAAAGATGCCTGCCCTTTGTCATTTAGAAGAAATATTGTCAGACTGAGGTTTAAGAGATAGAACAGACCTTACTACATATAAGCATGGGAGTTTGAGAAAAGAGAAAGAAGTCAAGAGAGTTAACTCCCCCCTTGCCCTTGCCCTTGCCCTGCCATCAGTGCCCAAAGTCTCAATCTAATTGAAATGCATATCACACTTACTGGGACATATGCTCTCCTGACAATTGGATAACTAGTACTCAGGTCCATTTATAGCAATCAGGAGTCCGCTAGGAGATGGAGCTGACATATGTCCAACTAGAATTCCTACAGCAACATCAGGAATAACTAGAGCAAATCAGGGTGAACACATGGACAGAATAGAAGGTCCAAGAGATTCTAGACTGCAGGAGGAAGTGGTAGAAGTATAATTATTAGGTCATTGAATGAAAGAGGTATTAATTAGATTAAACATGGGGATGAATTGACAGTGTCTTTCTCCCTGATCAACTCCATCAGAAATAAAAAGAGAGGCCTTATCTGTCTGAAGGAGGTAAGGATCAGGATCCTTAATAGAAGAATCATTGTTAGTGGTAGAAAAGAAAGAATATTAATAAAACTCAAGAATTTTATGGATGGAGGTGGGAGCCTAGAAATAAGTAGTGTCTCTATAAAGTATACCTGGTGATCGTGTCCCTGCAAGACAATGATTGATCCCAAGGAGATTATAGCTGGACTTCAGGGTTACTAAGCAATCTGTGTTATTAGGGCTAATGTCATTTTTAGTAACAAAGTAGAGTACTGTTCAAGCATAAAGGAGACTTGGGAGGACTCTCCAACACATGTGAATCAATGCAGACACTAGTCCTTGGGAGCTTCGAGTTCCATCCTTGTGGGATTCCCTGTGGCATGCCTTAACTTGAGAGGATGCTCATGGGGCCACACCATGCTGTGTGTGTATTCCAGGGGGAGTGGCTGTGGAAGTACCATTTTTCTTGTCTTTCTGGGGCTGTGGAGGCATGCAGCATGGAAATCAGGGCAAGTAGACACAATGGGAATTGGCCAATGATGAGATGAGTCCCCTCAGATTCAGCTGAATACAGCATGCCCATCACTCTCAGCAGAGGCCTTTCCCTTCCCTCTGAGGACTTGCTAGGAGTGAAAAGTTACCAGTGGGTGGTATGTCAAAGCTCTGAGCCCATTTCATCAAAACTCATCACCTTAGTAATCTCAGAGCTACCAGGCATGTGGGTGGGGAAGTGGGTGGGAAAGTGATTAGGCCATCAGGCCATCTTCCTCTTTAGCCATCATGGATTGCTATACCTTTAGTTTATAAAAGTTCAAGTACTTAAGTAAATGCTTAGCTGTATGGACATCTCAGTCCAGCAATGGCAAGAACCCAATTTAAAGCTGTTTGAATTTCCACCCTTGTTTTTACCCTGAAGAGAGTCACTTTAGAGGAATCGCTAACATTAAGTAAAATGACAAGTACATATGGATCTGCCCTGGAGGCAGTAGGACCAAGGATGCAGAGATTAAACTTTGAACTAGGGCAAGTCAGGAAGAAGAGGAAAGTATCAGGTGTCACCAGGTGTCAATAGCCAACAGGCACACTCCTTTGACTGCTAGTGATCCAATGGACAAACATGCATTATTTATGTGTTATTACATGCCTTATTTATATATTGTGATGATAAATCCTTTGTATAAGTGATCAGGTGGATTTCAAGGCTCCTCCTTCTCTTCCTAACTCAGCTTTCACATGTTTCTACTTTACCCTACCTTTCACATGTTTCTACTTTACCCAAATTTGTCAATTTGACAAATGCCACCTATGTTTCTGACCTTGTTTCCTACTTGCTTTAGGTGCTTCCCCACCTGTACTGCCATTGTTATGATCCTAGATTCAATGTCTCTGAACCAAGCCTTGGTTATCTGATCCTTCCTCTTGGTTGCACTCTTTGGTTTTGTGACTTGGTATTCTTGACCCTAGATTGTACCTTGTCATTGATTAAGGGCTCAGAGCCCTTCCCTGGGCAGGAAATGAACTGAAGGGGTGAACATGCATGAACACAGGCAGACACACAGACACTCTTCCCAATCATGTATAAGGATGAGCTTGATTGATGTATTCAAGCCATCCCACTTAAAGTGATAATATGCTTATTCAATCAATCATAGGCTTTCAACTAAATATGTAAAAGCCCTTCAAACTATGTAGTGACTTTGCCCAAAATTCTCCTCCTAGTTAGGCTCAGGAAACTTAGCCATGCCTCAGAGGTCATCTATACATTACCAAGCTAGAGAGTCACAGTAGTTCAAGAGGTTGGAACAAGGTAGGCTTTCTAGTACACCTCAAAGAACCAGTGGGGCAGGGAAGGGACAGAAAGGTCTTTTTGGCCATGCTCAGATCTTATCTCCCTTACCCTTTTTTAGCTAAAGGAGAACCTTGTGAACCTGAAGGGTCTAGAGGATATTAGAGTTCCAACCTGTGACCTAGAAATATCACAGGATAAGCCCATGGCTTTGTCTTTCTCAGGAATTAAGGACAGCTGGAATAAGTATCACCATACTCAAGAGGAACTTCTTGAGCTCCCTGTGAAAGGGAGAAAGGGACTTTGAGCAATCAGGAGCTATTAATTAACTTTTATCTATATGTCTTCTTTAAGCTTGAGAACACTTTACCCTTGGCTCTGTAGGTCCTTGTAAAAGAGTCTGTAATGGACTTTGGGGAAAGGAGAGTGATATTTTATACCAAAGGATTATCAACTGATAATCTTTGAGGATGTGTACTAGAAGGGACTTAATTCAATGATATTAGAGAATTATTCTTGACTCTACAAGAATACCCCCAGAATCCTGAGGGGAGATTTATTCAAGTTTGGAGGACCTGATCATTAGTAGGATCTATTAATTAACTTTTATCTATATGTCTTCTTTAAGCTTGAGAACACTTTACCCTTGGCTCTGTAGGTCCTTCGATAAAGATCCTCAAAACCTACATGTCCCATATAGCAAGGAAAATTAGGTATGAGGCAGATGAGGAAGAAGAGAGTTCATGCAAAGGGTAAATATTGAAATACATACTAGACACACATGCACATAGATAGATGTGTATGTGTGTGTATGTATATATGTGTGTGTGTATGACAGGTAATGTAAATATTATTATATTCATTTTTCCCATGGAGAAATTGAAGGTCTTAGAGATTATCACTTGCCCATTGAAACATTAGTAAGTATATAACATGGGTGAGGACTCAAGGTCTCATGACTCGTCTAAAATTCTATCCAGGCAGGCAAACAGGCAGTCAACAAACATTGATTATTACTATGTTCCAGGCACTGTGCAAGCTCTGAGAATACAAAGAAAGACAAAAGACAGGCCCTGCCCTCAAGGAACTTACAATCTAATGGGTGAACTAATATATAAACAACTGTGTAAAACAAGATAAATTGGATATAATCATCAGAGGAAAGGTATTAACATTAAGGGAAAGGTTTCTTGAAGAAGATTGGATTTTAGCTGAGACTTGAAGAAAACCAGGAAAGTTATGAAGCAGTGATGAAGAGGGAGAGTGTTCCAAGTCCTTCCCCTCTAGACAAAAACAAGTAAAATTCCCAGAATCAAGAAACAGAGTGTTTAGTGCAAAGAATAGCAAGGAGACCAGTGCCGCCTGATTGAAGGATTGGGGACCAAGGTGGAGGAGCAATGAAAGGAATAAAAAGATTGTAAAGCTATAATTAGGCAAGACCAAATGTGAGAATAGGTGAGGATGGTGAAAAATACAGGGAAAACATAGCTCAGGAAGAAGGAATGAGAAATGGCAAAAAGTTTTTATACAAAAGCCTCATGCCATTATATCATGAACACTTTCTTTGAGCAAGTGATTGAACATGGTAAGCACAAAATAACATTACAAAAATAAAAATTGATTCTATTTTAATAGTATAAGTATATATATAAGTACACTATCATTATTGATGTTGAAGTTATCCTGGATCAGTTGTCTGTGCACAGCCAAACCACTGATTTGTCTTAGTAAAAATCAGAATAAGCTAAAAGCTAGAAGAATAACAATGAAAGAAAGATAGGACACACACTTGAAATTACTCAATCCTGAATTATTTAAACAAATAACTAAAAAGGGAAAATGAGGAATGAACAAAAGAATTAAGTCCATACCAATTACAACATTATATAGAAGTTTAAACTATATAGAATAGTTGCCACAAAAAGATCAAAAAAGCCCAGAAAGGCACAAATACTGGACTTAATTGCTAGGTAGAGAGACGGCATACAAAGGCAATAATAATTTAAAATTAGCTTTGTCTGAAAACCTTATTAAGAAAGACAGCATTAAAATAAAAAATACTGAAAATTTAAAACTTAGAAAGAAAAAAGGTGAATAATTATGAGAATGTTCATTTCATTCAGGAGAGGGGAGAATTAGTTTTTAAAAAGCTTGACAAGACATCCACTTAAGCAAGTTATTACAAGATAATCTGAGATGTATAGAATGACAACAAAAAGAACAATGGAGAAGATCTGCAAAATAAGAGTATATAAGAGAATAACAAACTGATTTTGTTTGTCTTTTTATTGTTCTCCCCTCCCCCATCAAAGAAAATGGATTTGGATCCAATCTCCTAATCCCAGATGCACTGTTGTATCAGACCAACTGTATAGAGATCTATTCAAGAAATGATACAAATGTGAGGACACTGAGGGATTTGACATGCGCAGTATATGAGATAGGGGAAGTTGGGAAAGACATGGGGGGTAAAAAACAAAACAAAAACCTCAGACCTTATTGATATAGGAAAAAATGGACCAAGAGAACATTGACAACTGCTCACCTATACGACTACCTTCTCATCTACACAAAAATATTATAAGAGTGTCACATGAATACATGCTATATTTTTTAGGGTATTACTAGGGAAGAAACAAGGTTTTTGTAGGCAATACTCACAATTTCACAGTTGACTGAAAAATTTAAATATGAAATCACTGTGTTTATTGTTTGCTCGTTATGAAAAAGCATTTGATTTGGTAGAACAAAACTATCTCAGGGACTCTTTTTCTAATTAGATGTATTCCACATGTATATTAAAATCATTCAAGATTTCTTGAATCATCTGAAATAAAAATAACCCCATTCAATGACCCTCTCATCATTAACATCAGGTACGTATACAAAGAGAGAAACATGTTTGCCAAAAATGTTTAATACTATAATCAAATAAATTCAGTGCAAAGTGAAAGAGAATTTTCAATAGACAGTGGGGGCTTCCAAATAACAAAATTTGTGGATGGCATTATGGCGGCATCTAAACATGTAGCATTAAGAATCTCTTAGAAGAGATCCATAATCACTCAAAAGAATTTGAAGTTTGACCATCCACACAGGACAGACCAAGTAGAGAGTGGACAAAAATGTGGCCCAGATGATATCTTGAATTTGTATGGACAATTTACAGAGTTTATTTAGTGCTCTCTGTCTCTCTGTCTCTCTCTCTGTCTTTGTCTCTGTCTCTCTCTGTCTCTGTGTGTGTCTCTCTCTGCATATTGACAATAAATATGCATATTGATATTCTGACCATAAACAAAACTATGCATGCACATAAGAGATTATTTATACATATGTGTGTATACACACATACATATATGTATACATACATATATATCATAGACAATGCAGACAGAAAATGAGAAGAACAGAAGGAGGAGAGTGGATTGGACAGTTTTAGAAAATATCAGAGTCATCTTTTTGATACATTCTGCCATCATTCTTATATGAGCATGAGAAATAGAATGACTAAAGTCCCTAAAGAATTAAAAGTTAATCTCACACAGAGGGCAATAGAGAAGCACATAGTGTCTATGAACAGGCTTCAATGAAGAAGAGCAGGAACAAAAGATATTAGGGAAATAGATAACACAGAGAGAAGATAGGTTCATCATGTACCAAGAAGAATGGGTACAAGCTGGTCCACCAGAGGGGTGATGCCCCTCTGACCTTCAGACAAGGCAGGGAAGGCATCCAGTATGTTGGATGGATCCCTTCTGGTGGACTTAGAAGAAGATATGGACGAGAGCTGCACAAGACCGATGAGCATATATTGGTAGCAATCTGAACCATTAGATACAACATCCAAATTGATGATGTTAAATGCATTTGAATATGACAGGCATTGGAGATGCAAAGTCAAAATCAAAGCACACCCTCTGTCCTAAAGGATTTTACAGTCTATTGATTATGGCATCCTATTTATGATGATTAAGAAAAACATATATTTCATGTAAGTCTATCCATGCAGAGTGAAATGACCAGAACCAAGAGAACATTGTATACAGTAACAGCAATATTGTTTAAAAACAACTTGAGCAACTAAATAATTTTAACTATTATAAATACCTAAATTAACTACAAAGAACATATAAAGATGCTATCTGCATCCAGAGAAAGAACCGATAAATGGAAGCATGTATAGAATGATTTTACATATAGTTACTTGAATGATAACTTTATTATTTATTTAAAATGAATGGTGTTTTTTTACATAATAGATTTGCAGTTTAATGTGCAATCATCTCTTCTTTATTCTACTATGTTATGGAAATAATTGTATTATTTCACAAATTGAAAATAAATACTTAAAGGACATTAATAATAAATAAATAAATAAATAGATAGATAGATAGATAAATAAATAAATAAAAGCATTTTAAAAAGAAAAACATATTAAGAAGGGAGCCCGAGTTTAAACTTCCATTTTTAATAGCATGATCAAACTATTAAATTAAATTATGTCACTCTTCTCTAGAGTTCTACAAATACACCATCATATCTGTTCCACTATACTTTGCATTGACCAAACTATACGTATAGTACTATACTCAGTTTGTGGCAGGACATTTTAAACAGAGACACTAAGGCAATGAAACACATTGACAGGTATGTGACCAGGAGGGTAAAATGTCTAGAACTCATGCATATGAAGAACTGTT
The DNA here is from genome assembly GCA_011680675.1 of Gymnobelideus leadbeateri. NCBI lineage: Eukaryota > Metazoa > Chordata > Mammalia > Diprotodontia > Petauridae > Gymnobelideus > Gymnobelideus leadbeateri. The sequence goes on along the minus strand of WOXC01009873.1, from coordinate 600,898 downwards.
GAACTGGAAATATTTATCCCAGAGAAGAGATACTCTTTTTTAAAAAGAAAGATTTCCCAATTGCTGTTCTTATACATTAAGTCAGCATTGCCCAGTCCTTTGCTGCACTCTGTACCCAAGACCTCAAGCAGCCCATAGTTCAATCTAACCCTCATGAATGTCCAAGAGACACACAAAACATATGAGAACATAAACATGTACACATGAGGAAAACCACTCAATTGCCCAGACTCCTCAGAGCTGTACTGATCTGTAACAACAAAACCTAGGTAGTGCAGTATCAATAGAGCACTGACTTAGAACCAGAAAAATTCCTCTTCCTGAGTCCTAATCAGGCCTCAGACACTTACTAGCTGTGTGATTCTGGGAAAGTCACTTAACCCTGTTAGCTTTAGTTTCTCATCTACAAAACGAGCTGAAGAAGGGAATGGCAAACCTTTCCAGTATCTATGCCAAGAAAACCCCAAGAAAACCAACCCCCCCAAATGACTAAAAAACAAAAACTCTAGAGTAAGGAGAACCTGAGGCTTAGGACAACATTACCCACAACTTGGGATTAAAACTTGACTATAATAAGAAGCTGCTAAAAATAAAATTAAAATAAGCGAAAGGAAAAAGAATCTAACCATAGAGAGCTACTATAGTGTAAAAGAAGACCTGGGTGTGAGGTTAATAAAACTACTCCTACCCCAAAGAGTAATGTCAAATTGGATACTTCTTCCTCCTTTCAAAATAATCAGTTTATGGGCTGGTATGAGCCAACAAGCCACTTTGCTTAAGATAAGTTCGAAGGTGTGAGCTTTCTCTGATTTTATATGCTACCTAGAGGGAGCAGCAAATTTGAGTAGAGGATGGTGCCCTTATAAGGGTTATGGACATCTGATGTCTTCCTGCCACCCAGTCTCCTCTCTCTCCTTGACTGTAGTCACACACTCTCACTGACCCACCACTGCATCGTCAACATGATCAGTCACTCCTTAAGTGCATTTAAGAGGAAAAGGGTATGAGGACACCCTGTACCTAAGACAGTCAAGAAACCAGGTAGGTGCATGCTGTACCTAACCTATTCATATGGTTGACAGCATTTTAACTCCTCCAGTGACTGTGCAGTGGGTATCAGCAGCTACATGTTTTTCAATTTTCCTTTTCCAAAGCAAAAATGCTTTTCTCTCCCTTTGCCCATACTCACCCTCCCTCCTCACAAGTCATTGATGTGCCTTCTGGTTGGTCTTCCCTCAGATGCAACCACCACCAAAAATTAAAATGGAAAAAGCTGATTAAGAAGCAGGCTACTCTATATTTCCCGGGTGTCTCCAGGGCAGCACAGATGAAACTGGTAACTGGGTAAACTGTGTCAATGAGGAAATGTAATGAAATGAGCACTTTGTGTACATTTCCTCTATTATGCTGGGTGATTTCTCAGGAACCAGGCTGGGGAGATGTGTGGGAAGGCACTGAACTTGCCCTTCATCTGTCAGCAAGAACATGTATGCCTGTTTCCTGAGAGTAAAATGAAAGATGGATGGGGAAAATGCCTAGTAAGGAAAGCACCCTAGAAATATGGGGTCATACAGTTCTAAAAGGAAGGGAAGATGAGAAAAGCATCTCTCTCTCTCTCTCTCTCTCTCTCTCTCTCTCTCTCTCTCTCTCTCTCTCTCTCTCTCTTCCTCCCTCCCTCTCTTTCTCTCTCTTCCCCCTTTCTCCCTTCCTCCATTTTTCCATTCCTCTCCCTCTCTGCCCCTCCTCTTTTTTAACTCTAACCCTCCCCTTCTCACCAAGCATAAGTTAATTCAAGTGTTAAGACTATGTGGACAGATAAACTGCAGTATCTTGCACAGAAAGGTTGACACCCCATTGAGTGAATCTTATTGCCAAACACATCAGATTTTGCTGAGTTTTATGGCTTTCAGGCCTGAAAAGTCAGTCCTAGCCACCTTTAAAAAAAGGAAAAAAACTTGATTTCTGTCCAACAAGTCCAGGAAGAGTGATATTTGTTCATGCTTATAGGTTATAAGCTCAATCATTTTTCCAGTTGGTCATACGGTATGGAAATCATTTTTCTCAGGCTAAGATTGTGATTGGTATTAAAAAAATCATCACCTAGAAAAATGGTTCAAATTGAGAAAACTTCTCTATTTTGTAGATACTGGCTCAGTCAGCACCATCTGAGCAGCTAAAAGAGTTCATTTTAAAAATGTTTCATCATAACTATACATCATCTTAGATTTAGGATTCTCTACTTTTGCATACTTGTTTATCAAAAGTTTATTCTTATTTCTATCCAATTTCAGAAGCCTTCTGCTCCTCTTTTATTCCACAGGGAACTTTGTATTACAGAAGAAAGGGTACTGAACTTGGAGACCCTTTACATGGATCTAAGTTCTGGTTCTGACACTCCCTAGCTATAGCACTTGTATAAGTCACATGACCCCTCTAAACCTCATTTTCCTCATCTGTAAAATGGATACGAGAATTGTCATATTGCCTGACTCCAAGGCTTATTCCAAAGAAAGCTCTTTATAAAGCTCAAAGCTTCATCTAAATGTGGGCAATTATTAGCAAATTCTCTGTTCATTGGTGGTTCAACACAAAAGCCTCTTCCTCTCTAGAAGCTAAGAAATAGAGAAGGCACAGTAGAAAATTTCAGGAGGACACTTAGGCTCAAGAGTCCCTTGGCACCCATGGCTCTTAACATCTGTTTGTACTCCCCTCCCACTTGTATTCCTCCTCCCCACTGCCCAGAAACAGTGACAAGCCCAATATGAAACAGTTGCTGTAGTTCTCATATTCATATTACCTTATGTTGCCATTACTGAACAGTTTAGGGCTTTGTGGCTAGCTACCATGACAATAGAGGCACAGCCTGGAACCAGTTTTAGTTAATTAGAGTCAATCAATCCAAACTTTGCTAACTTACTCATGTGAAACAATAGTATAATGAACCAAAGTCTTCGAGATGATGGGAAAACACAAATTATTGCACCCTGATAAATTAAATGTGACTATTACAAAGCCTGGCTTCTAAATGAATACTCAGAGATGGGAGCTATGGGTGAATAAGTGTAATTTAGAAAAGAAGGGGGGAACTAAAAGAACATGTGAGGAACCCCATCGTATTCTCCTCATTCTTTCTTAAAGGGGAGAAAGACTCAGAGGGTATATAATGTGGAATACATTGGGGGGTGGTGGAGGCAGTTTCAGTAACATCTTTTTAAGTGCTGATTTTGTGGGGAAATATTGAGTTCTAATTTCTTTTTGGTTGTCGTCCTTGAGAATATAGCCTATAGAGAGTCACTTTTAGAGTCAGAACAGTGGAGAGCTGGAAAATTAAGAGCAAAAATCATCCACCCCTTAACATAGTGCCTGGTATATAATAGGTGTTTAATAAACATTTGTTATTGATTGATCAATTTCCATAGCACTTTCTTCATAATAGTTCCATGAGTTGAAAGTGTAAATTTAGATTGGTCTAGATGAGTGTTAAGTAAGTTGATCTCTGACCAATTGATTTATCATTTCTTCCTCTTGTCCCCCCCAAATCATTTAATCATAGAAAGTTTTGCTGAACTAAGTATGGAAATGTTCCTATATTCAGTTAGTCTACTTCAAGAGGTCAATAAGGTTCTTCTCACTTAAACTGGAAGAGGCAATACCATTGGCCAGAAAACAATTGGATGTGTCCCTGGGGAATACAGGATAAGAGTAACTTTGTGGATTGTGTATTCCTATGTCTATATCATTTGTCAGATGTGGTTGGGACAAGGTGATGTAGTGGGAAGGAGAGTGAGGGAAGGTTCTCTCTCCCATACACATATAGAGTGACAATAGCCATGCTGTCTAGCTGAAAAGCTACTTAACCAGTAGGAGACACTCTATGCAGCAGTTCAATAGAGTTTGAGACATAACTGAGGGAGCAAAAACATATACTTTCTCTTCAGACATAGAGAGAGGCAGTGACTCAAGGGAGGAACCAGTTTCAAAGTTCGTGACCTCTGGCAATAGACAAAAAAGGAGACGTTAGATTCAAGGAAAAATCAACCTGGGCAACAGAGTCGAACAAAGGAGAGGGCTCCCTAAGGACAGAAAGGACATCACATGCCTGTAGGACCAGAGGCATTAGTTGCCTCCATACATGTGTGCCTCCCTACCACTTAACTCAGTCTGTGATCATCCTTATCATGGATGCTATGTGTATTCTAGGCAGATTGTACTAGAAGGTTATAGGGGAGGGTGCTCTGTACCTACTATTTTTCACTACCTAATCTTAGTAAATAAATGCCTTTGCTTTGAGCTAGTTGCACCTACTGGCTGACTGTTAAGGAGAAGGACACTGATTGGGGTATGTAAGCTACAGTTTTAGAAGTGCAGACTCAATACTACCTTAGAAACTGGACAGAATATGATGTTTGTGGTGGTGTTGTCACTGTTGTTGTTTTACCCCTTCCCTCAAAATTAGCTCTGTTTCAAAATAATAATAATGGCATGCTTGAGTTTATATAACAATTGCTCACATTTTTATAGTGCTTGAGGGTTTACAAAGTACTTTCCTTGCAACAACTCTGAAGTGACTGGTGAAGATATTAGCTCCATTTTTACAAATAAGATAAACTGACGCACAGGGAGACTAAGTGACTCACTACATTAGCTATTATTCAAATCTCTGGAGACCCAATCTGAAAATCCAAGAGTGTAAATTCAGGAAGACTTGAAGGGAGTGCTACAGAAGTATTATATTATACCCATTTTATGGATAGGAAAATTGAAGTTCACATTAATTAAGTGTTCATAGTCATTCAGCTAATAAAAGGACAAGGAGCAGGGAAACAAGGTGTGTGCACATGCATCCAGGTTTGTTGTGTATGACCGAGCAGGCCAAGTTTATGAAAAATTTACAAGCTTAACAAAAGGTTTTCACCAGATTTGTGGCAATGCTACATTATATACAATGTTTAGAGTTTGTGGATTTTATACTGAGGAACATAAGCAGGTCATTAATCAGGTTGATCCCTATGCCTAGATGCAATAGGCACGCACCTACACAGATTTCTAACAGTGATTCAAAAAGACAGATTTTTAAAATTTAAGATGAGGGAAAACTTCCTGATTACTAGAGCTATCCTCCCCCACCCCCCAAATGGGCCCTCTCAGGGAATAGTGGTTTTCTCTTCAATAGAAGTCTTAACCACTTGTTAAGAATGCCATGAGGGGAACACAGGTGGGGGATGGAGCCAAGATGGTGGTGTAGAAGCAGGAAAACTCTGCATGCCCCCTCCATAACCACCTCAAATACCTGTAAAAGTGACTCTAAACAAACTTTAGGAATACAAAACCCACAAAGTGACAGAGAGAAACTAACCTTCCACTGAAGACAGCCTGGCAGGCCAACAGGAAGGGTACATCAGAGCACTCTGGAAGCAGAGCCCAGCCCCTTGTGAGTCTGTGGTTTTAGCCTCAGGGTGGCCATGACCAGCCCCAGATGGGGGCTTTGGGAGAGTGGATCACCAGCAGCTGTGGCAATTTCCAGAATTATCAACCCATAAATGCCAAAGTGAGTTCAGTGTGGACTTTGTGGGAAGGGGGGTCTGGGATTGCGGTCTGGCTTCTGCCCCCGGAGGGAGAAGCAGCTGAGGTGCAGCAGCCACTGCCTGGTGGCTGCTTCAGAGCTCCTGACCTGCAGATTGTAGGGGGACCAAGGGACAAGTCTGAGGGGTAATCATTCTTGTTTTAACCTGAATGGATCTGGATTGCTGTCTAGGGTAGAAGTCCTGGGGTGTGTGACCAGTGTTTTAGAGCCAGTGGAGGCTTCTGAGAGGGCATCCAACTAATAGCTCCTGCAGCTGAGAAAATCCCAGCGATTTGGGACAAAGCTCTCCTCTCTGGAAACAGAGTGCTACTGTGACAAAAAGCTCAAAAGTCAAGTAACTGAGTGGCAACATGAGCAAGAAAAGGAAGGAAAGCCAGGACTGCAATCCGACTTTGAATTCCTTTTTTGGGGACAAAAAGGATCAAAGCATAGAACAGGAGAAAGACAATGAAATCAGAACTCCTGTATCAAAAGCTTCCAAGAAAAATATGAACTGGTTACAAGCCATAGAGGAACTTAAGAAGGATTCTGAAAACCAAATAAGAGAAGTAGAGGAAAACTTGGGAAGAGAAAAGAAAATGATGCAAGAAAATCATGAAAAGAGAGTCAAAAACCTGACTGAAAAAAAATAACACCTTAAAAAATAGACTAACTATGGGGGCAGAGCCCAGATGGACGAGTATAATCAGCACTTCCACAGTGCTCAGCCCACACCATTTCAAAATTATGTAAAAGGGAGACTCTGAACAATCTCTGGAGCTCCAGCACCCACAGAACGAAACAGAGAAGCTAAACTCCCACTGAGGACAGCCCGGCAACCCAGCAGGGAGCAGCCAATGCAGCACTCTGGGAGCTGACAGTGCAGTGCTCTGGGAGCCAAGCCCAAGACCTCACGAGTTGGAGGTTTTAGCCCCAGGACAGTCAGTTCAGCAGCCAGCTGGAGGGACCCCATAACACCAGCAGTGGCTTTTCCAGAATTTGCAACACAAACTGAGAGGTTAATGCCCTATGGACTTTGGGACCAGTATCTGGGAGTGCATCTGCTTCTTCCCCTGGGGGCTAGAATGGGATGAGTAGAAGAGGCACAGATGCCATTTTGCAGCTTCACTTGCAGATTCAGCTCCTGGCCTGAGAACTGTAGGGGGATCCGGCGATCAGTCTGAGGGGTAACTGCTCTTGCTTTAACCTCCCTGGATCTGGAATGCCGTCTGGGGTGGAGGTCTTGGGGTGTGTGTCCAGTTTGCCAGAGTGTATGGGGGCTTCAGAGAGGGCAGTTGAGAAGACCCCAACATTTGGGACAGAAGCTCCCCTCTCTGGTGGCAGAGTCCTACTGTGGCAACAAGCCCAAAAGTCAAGTAATTAAGTGGCAACATGCCTAGGCAAAGGAAACAAAACAAACAGAAAAATGCAACATTAGACTCTTATTTGGGGGGCAAAGAGGATCAAAGCATGGAAGAGGAGGAGGACTGTGAGGTCAGAACTCCTGCACCAAAAGACCCCATATGAAAATACGAGCAGATTACAGGCCATAGAGGGCCTTAAGAAGGATTTTAAAAACCAAATAAGAGAAGTGGAGGAAAAATTGGGAAGAGAAATGAGAAGGATGCAGAAAAAGTATGAAATGAGGGTCAACAGTATGACTGAGAAAAACAACACCTTAAAAAATAGACTAACTCAAATGGCAAAGGAGGCCCAAAAGGGCAATGAGGAGAAGAATGCATGAAAAAGCCGAATTTGCCAGATGGAAAAAGAATATCAAAAGCTCACTGAGGAGATTCATTCCTTCAGAATTAGACTGGAGCAAATGGAAGCTAGCGACTTTATGAGAAATCACGATGCTGTTAAACAGACCCAAACAAATGAAAGAGTAGAAGGCAATGTGAAATACCTCATGGGAAAAACCACTGACCTGGAAAATAGATCCAGGAGAGATAATTTAAAAATTATTGGACTACCTGAAAGCCATGATCAAAGAAAGAACCTAGAAATCACCCTTCAAGAAATTCTCAAGGAAAATTGCCCTGATGTTTTAGACCCAGAGGGCAAACTAGAGGTTGAAAGAATCCACAGATCACCTCCTGAAAAAGATCCCAAAAAGAAAACTCCCGAGAAACAGCTCGTCCAAGCCTCTCTGCCCCCAGATTCTCCACAAACTATGTAAAAAAGGACTCTGAAAAACTTCTGGAGCCCCAGCACCCACAGAACGACACAGAGAAGCTAACCTCCCGCTGAGGACAGCCCAGCACCCTGCAGGAAGGACCAGCGCAGTGGTCTGGGAGCCGGCAGCGCGCAGACGCAGGAGCCGAGCTGAGCCCAGGTCCACGTGAGCCGAGGTTTTAGCCCCAGGGCGGCAGGGCCAGCAGCCGGCTGGAGGAACCCCAGAACACCAGGAACTGTGGAGACGCCAGAATTATCAACATAGACTTGCCTAGGACAAAGTAAGAGGTTAGTGTCCTATGGACTTTGGGACCTGTATTTGGGAATGCGTCAGCTCCCTCCCCTGGGGGCTAGAAGCTGCTGAGGAGACACGCCACTTTGTAGTTTTCAGAGGCATTTCCGGCTCCCAGCCTACAAATCGTGGGGAGATCCAGCGATCAGTCTTGGGGGGTAATCGCTCTTGCTTTAACCTCCCTGGATCTGGATTGTGATCTAGGGTGGAAGTTGTGGGTGGGTTTACAGCTTGCCAGAAACGGAAGTTGCCCCCCACACGTTCGGGACGAAAATTCCTCTAGCTGGCCTTAAAGCCATAGTGTGGCAACAAGCCCAAAAGTCAAGCAATTAAGTGGCAACATGCCAAGGCAAAGGAAACAGAAAAATGCAACCCTAGACTCCTATTTTGGGGGCATAGAGCGGGAAAAGGACTGTGAGGTCAGAAGTCCTGCTCCAAAAGCCCCAGGGGAAAACATGAGCGGGTTGCAGGCCATAGAGGACCTTAAGAAGGACTTTAAAAATCAAATAAGAGAAGTGGAGGAAAAATTGGAAAGAGAAATGAGAAGGATGCAGGAAAAGTATGAAATGAGGGTCAACAGCCTGACTGAGGAAAACAACACCTTAAAAAATAGACTAACTCAAATGGCAAAGGAGGCCCAAAAGGGCAATGAGGAGAAGAATGCCTTAAAAAGTCGAATTTGCCAGATGGAAAAAGAATCTCAAAAGTTCACTGAGGAGATTCATTCCTTCAGAGTTAGACTGGAGCAAATGGAAGCTAGTGACTTTATGAGAAATCAAGATGCTGTTAAGCAGATCCAAACAAATGAAAGATTAGAAGGCAATGTGAAATATCTCATGGGAAAAACCACTGACCTGGAAAATAGATCCAGGAGAGACAATTTAAAAATTATTGGACTACCTGAAAGCCATGATCAAAGAAAGAACCTAGAAATCACCCTTCAAGAAATTCTCAAGGAAAACTGCCCTGATGTTTTAGATCCAGAGGGCAAAATAGAGGTTGAAAGAATCCACCGATCACCTCCTGAAAAAGATCCCAAAAAGAAAACTCCCAGGAATATTATAGCCAGGTTCCAGAATCCCCAGATCAAGGAGAAAATACTACAAGCAGCCAGGAAGAAACAATTTCAATATTGTGGAAACACAATCAGAATAGCCCAGGACCTGGCAGCTTCTACACTGAGGGATCGAAGGGCATGGAATATGATATTCCAGAGGGCAAAAGAACTGGGAATGAACCCAAGGGTCACCTACCCAGCAAAACTGAGTATTTTGTTTCAGGGGAAAATATGGTCATTCAGTGGAATAGAGGACTTTCAAGCATTCTTGAGGAAAAAACCAGAGTTGAATAGAAAATTTGACATCCAGACGCAAGAAGTAAGAGATGCCTGAGAAGGTAATCAGGGAAAAGAAATCAAAAGGAACTTATCAAAGTTGAACTATTTACATTCCTATATGGAAAAGCAATATCTGTGACTGATGATATCTTTCTCACTATGAAAATAATGGAAGAAGGGGGTGTGGTCATACGAATACATATGTGAATGTGTGTGTATATGGCTACAGTTATATATGGATAGAGGGCATAGGTTGATTTTGTTGGGAAGGGAGAGTACTCAAGGGATGAAATTGTGAGGTGAGAGAGGAAAGTGGCAAGAGGAAATGGGGAGAGACATGGTAGGGTAAACTATCTCATGTAGGGGAAGTGGGTGCAAAGGAGGGGGACAATAAGGAAGGCTAAAAATGCAGCAGGATAGGGGGAAGGGGGATGAGAGGAGGGATGATGGATGGGAGGGCATCCTTGGGGTGAGGGGAGGTTGGAAGTACCCACTATAGAAGAGGGACAGGATCATGTAGGGAATGGACCAGGTGGGGGGTGGGATGAGTGGGAGGGAATTATAAGCAGCCTTGTACAATATATCTACTATGATAATGTTTTGCATAGCTAGACATGTACAACATATACTGAATTACTTATATCCCAAGAAGGAATGGGTGACAAGGGAGGAAGGAAATGGATCTGAAATTCAAGGTCGTAACATTAAATGTTTCAAATATATATATAAATACTATTATTAATACTCTTTGCCTATAATTGGGAGATAAGATGTGCAGGCATTGGGACACAAAGATTCATCTTCCTCTAATGGAAAAGTCGATGGGGGTATGGGAGAAGGTATGGGAGAGAGCAGATTGGAGGAAGCAATATCTTGTGGGACTACTATTCTGGGAGGTTGGGTAGGGGAATAATGGGGGGAAAATGATTGTAACTCAAAATCTGGCGGAAATGAATGATGTAAAACAGAAGTTAATAAAGTATTTGTTTAAAAAAAGAAAACTCCCAGGAATATTATAGCCAGGTTCCAGAATCCCCAGATCAAGGAGAAAATACTCCAAGCAGCCAGGAAGAAACAATTTCAATATTGTAGAAACACAATCAGAATAGCCCAGGATCTGGCAGCTTCTACACTGAGGGATAGAAGGGCATGGAATATGATATTCCAGAAGGCAAAAGAGCTGGGAATGAACCCAAGGGTCACCTACCCAGCAAAACTGAGTATCTTGTTTCAGGGGAAAATATGGTCATTCAGTGGAATAGAGGACTTTCAAGCATTCTTGATGAAAAAACAGAGTTGAATAGAAAATTCGACATTCAGACACAATAAGCAAGAGATACCTGAGAGGGTAATCAGGGAAAAGAAATCAAAAGGAACTTATCAAAGTTGAACTATTTACATTCCTATATGGAAAAACAATAATTGTGACTGATGAGACCTTTCTCAGTATGAAAATAATTGAAGAAGGGTATATGGGCATATGAATACATATGTGAATGTGCATATATATGTTTACAGGTATAAATGGATAGAGGGCACAGGTCAAATTTGGTGGGGAGGGATGATATGTAAGGGGTGAGAGAGTAATGTGGCAAGAGGATATGGGAAGAGACAGTGGGGGCGGGGTAAACTATCTCATGTAGAAGAGGCAAGGGGAAGTAGTCACAGAGGAGGGAAAGAACAGGAAGGCAAAGAGGCAAAACCATATTCTTATTGAATTTGGCTCAGGGAGAGAATGACATACATACTAAATGTGATACCTCACCCTGCAGAAGAATAGGGGGAAGGGGGATGAGAGGGGGGCGGATGGAGGGGAGGGCATGCTGGGGGGAGGGTAGGTTGGAGGCACCCACTTTTGAAGAGGGACAGGATCAAAGTAGGGAATGGATCAGGTGGGGGGTGGGATGGGTGGGAGGGAAATATAGCCAGTCTTTCACAATATATCTACTATGGTAATGTTTTGCATAGCTATACATGTACAACATATACTGAATTGCTTATCTTCCTGGCGGGAGTAGGTGACAAGTGAAGAAGGGAATGGATCTGGGATTTGAAGATTTAAACTTAAATGTTTCAAATATATATAAATACTATTATAAATGCTATTTTGCATGTAACTGGGAGATAAGATGTGCAGGCATTGGGGCACAGAGATTCACCTTGCCCTAATGCAAAACTCGAAGGAGTTATGGAAGAAGATATGGGAGAGAGCAGATTGGATGAGGAGATATTCTGTGGGAGTGCTATTCTGGGGTGGTGGGTAGAGGAAAAATGGGGGAAAAGTGTAACTCAAATCCTGGTGGAAATTAATGATTGTAAACCAGAAGTTAATAAAGCATTTGGAAAAAAAATAAACTAACTCAAATGGTAAAAGAGGCTCAAAAAGGCAATGAGGAGAAGAATGCCTTAAAACAATATCAAAAGCTCACTGAAGAGAATAATTCCTTCAGAGTTAGGTTGGAGCAAATGGAAGCTAGTCACTTTATGAGAAATCAAGATACTATTAAACAGATCCAAACAAATGAAAAAATAGAAGGCAATGTGAAATACCTCATTAGGAAAACCACTGACCTGGAAAATAGATCCAGGAGAGATAATTTAAAAATTATTGGACTACCTGAAAGCCATGATCAAAAAAAGTACCTAGAAATCATGCTTCAAGAAGTTCTCAAGGAAAATTGCCCAGATGTTTTAGACCCAGAGGGGGAAATAGAAGTTGAAAGAATCCAGAGATCACCTCCTGAAAAAGATCCCAAAAAGAAAACTCCTAGGAATATTGTAGGCAGGTTCCAGAATTCCCAGATCCAGGAGAAAATACTACAAGCAGCCAGGAAGAAACAATTTTAATATTGTGGAAACACAATCAGGATAACACAGGATCTGGCAGCTTCAACACTGAGGAATCAAAGGGCTTGGAATATGATATTCCATAGGTCAAAGGAGCTGGGATTAAAACCAAGAATCACCTACCCAGCAAAACTGAGATTCATGTTTCAGGGGAAAATATGGTCATTCAATGGAACAGAGGACTTTCAAGCATTCTTGGTGAAAAAACCAGAGTTGAATAGAAAATTTGACATTCAGATACCAGAAGCAAGAGAAGCATGAAAAGGTAAACAGGGAAAAGCAATCATAAGGAACTTATCAAAGTTGAACTATTTACATCCCTACATGGAAGAACAATAATGATAATAATAACAATTATTGTTATGAAACTTTCCTCAGTATGAGAATAGTTGAAGCAAATATAAATGTGTATGTATATATACATATATACACATATATTTACATATATATGTCTATATAGGAGGGTATATGGGAATATGAATACATATGTGAGTGTGTGTATATATGTGTGCAGATATATGTAGACAGAGGGCACAGGACCAATTGAATAGGAAGGGATGATACTTAAAAGGTGAAATTGACAGGTGAGAGAGGGATATAATGAGAGGAGATGGGGGAGAATGAGGTAAATTATCTCATATAAAATTACCTCATATAAAAATACCTCCTATAAAATGAGGTAAATTATCTCATATAAAAGAGACAAGGGAAAACTATTACAATGGAGGGGAAGAACAGGAAGGCAAAAGAGAATGAGTCAACTTTACTCTCATTGAATTTGGCTTAGGGAGGGAATGACATACACACTTAATAGGGTATCTCACCCTACAGGAGAGTAGCGGGGAAAGGGATGAGGGGGGAATGATGGAAGGCAGGGCAGGTTGGGGGGGAAGGAAGTTGAAAGCACACACTTTTGAAAAGGGACAGGGTCAAAATAGAGAATAGAACAAGTGGGGGTCGGGATAGAACTGAGGGAAATATAGTCAATCTTTCATAATATATCCATTATGGAAATGTTTTGCATAGTACACATGTACAACCTATATTGAATTGCTTATCTTCCCAGTAAGGGTGGGTGATGAGGAAGGAAGGGAAAGAATCTGGAATTCAAAGTTCTAAAATCAAATGTTAAAAAAATATATTATTATTTTTTTACAAGCAACTGGGAAATAAGATATACAGGCACTGGGATATAGAGATCCATCTTGCCCTACTGTAAAGTTGGAGGGGAAATGGGGGAGGATATAGAAGAGAGCAGATTGAAGAAGGGGGTATACAGTGGGATCACTGTTTTGGGGTGGCGGGTAGGGGAAAGATAGGGAGAAAATTTGTAACTCAAAATGTTGTGGGAATGAATGATGTAAACTAAAAATAAACATAAAATTTAATCTCAGAAGAAATTATGTGTTTTGGTTTTGTGATCGTGCTATGCTTTAAAAGATAATTTCAGTCTTGGGGTCAAATCTTAATCTTTATGTACAACAATACTGGCTTGTATTTTTTAGTTTATACCCAAGTTTACTTTTTACATTAGCCATTAGAAGTTATGGATGATATTTTTTTGGAGGGCAATTGGGGTTAAGTAACTTGCCCAAGGTCACATGGCTAAGTTTTTGTTTGTTTGTGCATTAAGTGTCTGAGGCCGGATCCGAACTCAGGTCCTTCTGACTCAAGGGCTGATGCTCTACTGACTGCGCCACCTAGCCATCCCAATGATATTTTTTTTATTTTTATTTTTAAAATATATTTACCGTATAATTGTGTTTCAGTTAGTGGATAAGCATTTTTAAGTGCCTACTATGTGCCAAGCACTATGCTAAGTGCTAGAGGTACAAAAAGAGGCAAAAGACAGTTCCTACCCTTAAGAGGCTCACAATCTAATACTCTCTTTCCTCTGTATAGGACTGAGGGAGTTTATTAGAAGGTTCAAAAGAGTTCCCATAGGTGTCAGATGATTTACTTTGGGGATGAGACTGAATGTTCTTTCTGCCTTACCCCATCAGAATACTGTATTTGTTGTACATTTTTTCCTCATAGTTAAGAAAAAGAGAATAGTTTCTAGGTGTTTAAGGGGAAATTGCTTTTTATACAGCCTATACATATATATATATATATATATATATATATATATATATATATATATATATGATACAGGTTGTTCCTCCAAGGCAGAACATTGCTTAGAAGGTACTTTCATTATTTTTCCTTTGTAGCAACCTGTACTGAGAAGAGGCATGATTATTAAATGCCTCAATATCACCAAGATTAATAGAGACTGTGAGAGGAGGTATGCTATGTCTAAAAAAATTGCCATGAGGGGAAGTGCATTTTTAGTTATTGGTTGTACTAGAGAAAGGAAGGAAGGAAGGAAGGAAGGAAGGAAGGAAGGAAGGAAGGAAGGAAGGAAGGAAGGAAGGAAGGAAGGAAGGAAGGAAGGAAGGAAGGAAGAGGAAGGAAGGAAGGAGGGAAGGAATGAGGGAGGAATTAAGTTTAAAAATCATTTAAGTGCTATGTGCCAGACAATGTGCAAAGTACTAGATATACAAATACAGAAAGTAAGATAGTCTCTGACCTCAAAATTAGTTTTGAAATACTTTCCAGCTTCCCCAATTGATAAATGGTCAAAGGATATGAACAGGCAGTTTTCAGAGAAAGAAATTAAAGATATCTATAAGCATAAGAAGAAATGCTCTAAATCACTATTAATTAGAGAAATGCACATCAAAACAACTCTGAGATATCACATCTCTCCAGTCAGATTAGCTAAGATGACAAAACATGAAAGTGACAAATGCTGGAGAGCATGTGGACAAATTGGAACACTAATACATTGCTGGTGGAGTTGTGAACTTATCCAACCATTCTGGAGAGCAATCTGGAATTATGCCCAAAGGACTATTAATAATTCCATACCCTTTGACCCAACAATACCACTTCTAGGGTTATATCCCAAAGAGATCATAGAAGTGTGAAAAAGACCCATATGTACAAAAATATTTATAGCAGTCCTTTTTGTGGTTGCAAAGAAGTGGAAACTAAAGGGGCGCCCATCAATTGGGGAATGGCCAAACAAGTTGTGGTATATGAATGTAATGGAATATTATTGTGCTATAAGAAATGAGGAGGTGACAGATTTCATAATTACCTTGAAAGACTTATACAAACTGATGCTGAGCGTGAAGAGTAGAATCAGAAGAAATTTGTATACAATCACAGACATATATCTGTGATGACCAACTATGACAGACTGGACTCTTTTCAGCAATGCAGTGATATAAGTCAATCCCGAAAGACTCAAGAAAGAGAGAAATGCGCCATCCAGAGATATAACTAGGAAGAACTGAGCCTGAATCCTGATGGAAGCAAACTAAATGATCTTGTTCTTTTCATTGTTTGGTTTTATTTCTTCTTCACCATCTTTCATCCCACCTAGTACAATATGCCTTTGTAATTGGAATAATGTCTAATATGAATGTATTTGCAGATCCTGTACTGGACTATATGCTGCCGTGGGGGGAAGGGGAAGGGGGGAGGGAAGTAAAGGAAATTTGAAAATCAAGGAACTATGGAATTGAATATTGTTAACTGAAACTAAACTAATAAATTAATTAAAAAAATAAAAAAGAAATACTTTCCAGCTCCAAGATCCCATGAAACATCATAGGGAAGAGTAATTGCCAATCATTTCATCTTTTACCTTTTGACTATATAGTCCATAAAGAGATATAATTGTGAAAATTGTACTTTTACAAGGGTAGAAGGTGGAATGGTAAGTAAATCAAAAGAGCAGGTGGCATGCTGGATTGGAGTCAGAAAGTCATGGGTTCAAATCCTCCCCAAATTTGCCTGGTGTAAGATCTTAATACAAACCAATTAGCTTCTCTAAGCCTTGGTTTTTATCATTTTTATGGAGTAATACTGGAAGTCTCTTAAGGTATTTTCTAGGTCCGTTCTATAATGCAATTCATCCATTCTGACTCTACAAGACTTCTAAGGAAAAATACTAAACTATTTTTTTTCTAAAATACTAAAACTATTTGTTTTCTAGATTAACATATGAACACATCTTTTGTTTGCTAACTCCCTGTCAGTTTCATAATATCCTTGACCCCCAAATTATTGGGTCTTTCGGTATATTACAGTTGGAGCTGTAATGCCTAATTCATTTTACCTGTTTTGCATGTCACAGTGTTCACCATGCCCTCAAGGAGCTCTTGGTAACTTCCTTCACCACAGTGACACTAGCTATCTTCCAAGTGACATTGTTATTTCTATACTGTGTCAGAGCCTAGCACAGCAGGTTGTGCCGTCACTTCATTTTCCCTAGAAGGAGTTCCTGGATGATTTATCATGATGTCACACATCTGACTTTCCCATTAGTCGTTCATGCAGCAATTCAGAGGCTAAGCTGCAGTCCCAGAATGTGCCTTCTCATCACTGACCCAATATCAAAGGCTCCATGCTAGGAGGGCAAATAGCTCAAAGAGATGCAAGGATTAAAACTAGAAAGTCCGGTTCCTTTCAAACGTGTTAAGATGTTGGTCAGTCAATCAATCAACAAACATTTATTAAGTACTTACTAATGTACCTGGCACTATGATCTCTTCTTTTATGTGGGAGGAATTTTGTGTTCTATTCTAAGTTGTCCTCATTGGCTTTTTAAATAGGTACCTGACAAAATAATCATCTTGATGATCATCATCATCTTCTTCTTCTTCATCTTCATCATCATCTTCTTCTTCATCGTCATCATCATCACCATCTTCTTCTTCTTCATCATCATCTTCTTTTTGGAGGTGTAATTGGGATTAAGTGACTTGTCCAAGGTCTCACATCTAGTAACTGTTAAGTGTCTGAGGACGAATTTGAACTCAGGTCTTCCTGACTCCAGAGCTGGTACTCTATTCACTGCACCACCTAGCTTCCCTTACATTTTCTCTTTTTTAGAAGAAAAGGAATGGGGGCAGCTAGGTGGTGCAGTGAAAAGAGCACTAGCCCTGGAGTCAGGAGGAACTGAGTTCAAATCTGGCCTTGGACACTTGACACTTACTAGCTGTGTGACCTTGGGCAAGTCACTTAACCCCAACTGCCTTACCTTCCCCCCTGGGTGGGGGAGGAAAAAGAAGGAAGGGTAATAGAGGACAATTGTGTTACTTCTGTCATATGGCAAAGGGATATATCCCCATATGCCAGTAAAATTGGAGGTCCAGTCTCTATCCCTATCAATAAATACTGTTTTCATGAACAAATGAATGAGTGATATAGAAACATCATTAATAATGGCTATCAAAAAATAATGGTTATCCTCAAGCATTTAACAGTAACTGTGTTTTTTAAAAATTGAACTTACAGAGAAAGAGCCACTAGGAGACACCAAGAAAAATGTACTTACAATAACACTTTGATAATTTGACAAATTTATGATCAATAAGAATGAAGACCCCCTCCCATGATATAAAGTATGACCCATCCATGTTGGTCTTACTTGGAAAACCTTGTCCACATTTGCCCATAAATTCACCAAAAAATATTGGCAACTTTCTCATTTTTGTGACATTGAATTAGTAGATATGAATGACCCACATGACTATCCTTTAGTTATCCCTCACCCTAGCTATATGACTGACCCCTCCTTCTGGTTTCCCATTTATAGACCCTGCCATCTCACCTGTATGTACCTCGGCTGTCAGGCTACAGGAGCTAGAGCAACAACAGAAAAATCAAGAATTTTTTAAAAGGCTTTTAATTTTCTTCTAGTTGTGGTTAATGCAATCCTACTTTCCATAAACAAGATTTGAATTTTCTTCTAATCAAGAAGTGAATGGTGATTAATTAGATGGTTCCCAGGTGTGATTTGGGTAGAACTAAAATCTAAAAGTCCCCTAAACCAACCATCTCTCCCCAGAAGACACAAAAACCACTTGTATTATATGTCCTGACACCAGCAATTGGCAATGAGGAATCTGCTTATACTCTTGACATTTTTGTATAAAACACCAGCTGCTTTTCTCACCATTGGGGATTCTTATCCCCAGTGGAAGTGGATGGGTACCTTGCTGGCAATGTACCATAAGGACAGAAGATCTTTAGTGGTCTAGTACTGACAGCTAAAATGAACACAAATTCTGGGAGGAATAAATTCTCTGATGAAAATGCTCTAGACCTGTTTCCCTTTGGGGATTGGGTAAGGGGTCTCTGTGACTCTATTTGTTTCCCAATAAGTGAAGTGCTCATGGTTACATAGAACTAATCTGAAAAGCAAAAATCTTGTACTGGGACTCCATTAAAAGACTCAGAAGAAAATTCCTATATTATGATATAATAATGATAGTGATATTATCATTAATAACAATAATAATAAAATAACCAGCATTAATATAGTATTGTAAGGTTTGCAAACCATCTTTCAAATATGATCTTATTTTATCCTCACAAGTATGAGAAGCAGGTCCTATCATTATCCCCAATTTAAAGATGAAGAAACTAAGGCTCAGAGAAGCTGAATACTTGCCCAGGATCACACAATTAGGAGGTATCTAAAGGAAGATCTGAACTCAAGTCGTCTTGACTATCCATTCTATTTGTCTTATCCTTTGTGCCACCTAGCTGTCCATGTCATGAACAGGACTGAGCCAACAACTAATCATGTAAATAAAAGAAAAGACTTTATAGGTCATCAACACTCTCTCTCTCTCTCTCTCTCTCTCTCTCTCTCTCTCTCTCTCTCTCTCTCTCTCTCTCGTGAGATGGAAAAGGAATTTCAAAAATTCACCAGAGAATAATTCCTTCAAAATTAGACTGGAGCAAATGGAAGCTAATGACTTTATGAGAAACCAAGATACTCTAAAACAGGTCCAAACAAATGAAAACATAGAAGACAATGTGAAATACTTCATTGGAAAAATCACTGACCTGGAGAAAATAGATCCAGGAGAGATCATTTAAAAATTATTGGGCTACCTGAAAGCCATGATCAAAAAAGGAACCTAGAAATCATCCTTCAAGAAATTCTCAGGAAAATTTCCCTGATATTTTAAAACCAGAGGGCAAAATAGAAATTGAAAGAATTCACCAATCACCTCTTGAAAAAGATACCAAAAAGAAAACTCCTAGGAATATTATAGCCAAATTCCAGAGTTCCCAGGTCAAGGAGAAAATATTACAAGCAGCCAAGAATAAACAAGTTGAGTATTGTGGAAACACAATCAGGATAGCACAAGATATAGCAGATCCTATATTAAGGGATTGAAGGGCTTGGAATATGATCATCTGGAGGTCAAAGGAGCTAGGATTAAAACCAAGAATCACCTACCCAGCAAAACTGAGTATCACATTTCAGGGGAAAATGTGGTCATTCAATGAAATAGAGGACTTTCAAGCATTCTTGATGAAAAAATCAGAGTTGAATAGAAAATGTGACTTTCAAATACAAGAAGCAAGAGAAGCATGAGAAGGTAAACAGGGAAAATAAATTATAAGGAACTTAACAAAATTGAACTATTTACATTCCCATATGGTAAAACAATAATTGTAACTCATGAGACTTTTCTCAGTATGATGATAATTGATGGGAATATATATGTATACATACGTATATATGTTTATAGAGGAGGGTGTATAAATACATATGTGAGTGTGTGTATATGTGTTCATGTATACATAGACAGAGGGCACAGGATAAGTTGAATAGGAAGGGATGATACCTAAAAAATAAAATTAAGAGGTGAGAGAGGAATATGATGAGAGGAGATAGGAAGAGATAGAATAGAGTAAATTAGCTCATATAAAAGAGGCAAGATAGGGGCGGCTAGGTGGCTCAGTGAATAGAGCGCCGGCCCTGGAATCAGAAGGACCTGAGTTCGGAGCCGGCCTCTGACACCTAATCCGCACAAACAAAAACCTAGCCGTGTAACCTTGGGCAAGTTACTTAACCCCAATTGCCCTAAAGGGGCGGCTAGGTGGCGCAGTGAGTAAGAGTGCCGGCCTCGAGTTTGGATGACCCGAGATCAGATCCGGCCTCAGAAAATGAGCACCCACGCATAAATCAAATGACTAGCCGTGTAACCTTGAGCAAGTTACTTAACCCCAATTGCTTTAAAAAAAAAAAAAGAGGCAAGACAAAACTGTTACAATGGAGGGGAAGAACAGGAAGGCAAAAAAGGAATGGGTCAAACTTACTCTCATTGAATTTGGCTTAAGGAAGGAATAACATACACACTAAATTGGGCATCTTACCCTACAGTAAAGTAGAGGGGAAGGGGATAAGAGGGCAGATGATAGAAAGGAGGGCAGATTGGGGGGGAGGATAGTTAGAAGTACACACTTTTTGAAAAGAGACAGGGTCAAAGTAGAAAATAGAATAAGTGGGAGGCAGAATAGGATGGAGGGAAATATAGTCATTCTTTCATGATATATCTACTATGGAAATGTTTTGCATAATTAAACATGTATAACCTATATTGAATCACTTTTCCTCCCAGTATGGGTGGGTGATGAGGGAAGAAGGGAAAGAATCTAGAAATCAAAGTTTTAAAATCAAATGTTAAAAAAAATTTTATACACACACACACATATAGATAGATAGATAGATAGATAGATAGATAGATAGATAGATAGATAGATGGATGGATGGATGGATAGATATAGATAGATATAGATAGATATTTGCATCAACTGGGAAATAAGATATACAGGCACTGGGGTATAGAAATCCGTCTTGTCCTACTAGAAAGTCAGAAGGGGGATGGGGGAGGATATAAGAGAGAGCAGATTGGAGAAAGGTACATTCAGTAGGATCGCTATTTTGGGGTGGGAGTAGGGGAAAGATAGGAAGAAAATTTGTAACTCAAAATCTTTTGGAAATGAATGTAGAAAATTAAAAATAAATAATTTTTACAAAAGAATCAGTTAAATAAATTCAAAAGAATGAAAAAAATGTAAAATATACCATTGGGAAAATAACTGACTGGAAAGTAGATCCAAGAAAGACAATGTCAGAATCATTGGACTATCTGAAAGTCATAATCAAAAGGAGGACCTGGACAGCAGCTTTCAAGAAATTATCAAGGAAAACTGCCCTGATGTCCTGGAACCAGAGGGCAAAAAGGCATCGAAAGAACCCACAGATCACCTCAATAAAGAGATCCCCCAAATAAAAACTCCAAGGAACATTATAGTCAAACTACAGAACTATACAGTGAAGGAAAAAATATTACAAAGTGACCAGAAAGAAACAATTCAAATATAATAGAGTGACAATCAGGATTTCGCAGGATTTAGCAGCTGTAACATTAAAGGATTGGAGGTCATGGGCCATGATACTCTGAAAGGCAAAGGAACTGGGACTACAACCAAGAATCAACTACCCAGTGAAATTAAGTATAATACTTCAAAGGAAAAAGTAGTCATTCAATGAAATAGAAAACCTTCTAAAAGGAGAAGACCAGAATTGAACAAAAATGTGATCTCCAATATCAAGACCCAAGAGAAGCCTAAAAGGAAAAAGGGGAAAAGAAAACATGAAGGATTTGATGGAGCTGAACTGTTTATATCCCTACATGGGAAGATGATACCTGTAATTCTTTTTTTTTTAGTCTTTTTTGAGGGGGGAAGGCAGGACAATTGAGGTTATGTGACTAGCCCAAGGTCACACAGCTAGTAAGTGTTAAGTGTCTGAGTCTGGATCTGAACTCAGGTACTCCTGACTCCAGGGCCTGTGCTCTATTCACTGGGCCACCTAGTTGTCCCTATACCTGTAATACTTAAAAACTGTACCACTAATAGTACAGCTTAAAGGAATATACATAGAGTGTAGTGATATAAGGTGTATTGGAGGGAATGACATAAAAATAACTAAGAGATAAGAAAAAGGAAAGAAGGGGGAGTTAGAATGGAATAAATTATTTCACATGAAAAGGTATCTAAATCCTATTATAGTGGAGGGAAAGATGGGAAAGTGGGTGATGGGCATCAATCGAACCTTATTCTAATCAGTATTGACTCAAGGAGGGAATAGTATACACAGTCAATTGAATATAGAAATCTTTCTTACCAGACAGGAAAGTAGTATGGGAAGAGATTAAGTAAAGGGGTGTGGGGGGCTGACAGAAGAGAGGGCAGACCAGAGGGTGTGGTAGACAGAGAGAAAACACTTTCAAGGAGGGAAAAAATGATAGGAGAGAGAGGACAAACAGAAGAAGAATAGGATTGAGTGAAATACACAGTAACCATACCCATGAATGTGAATTGGATATACTCTCCCATAAAATAGAGGCAGATAGCAGAAAGGATCAAAAACCAGAATCCTACAATAATTTGTTTACAAGAAAAATACTTGAAGCAGAGTGACACACAAAGAGGAAAGGTAAGGGGCTAGAGCAGAATCTATTATGCTTCAGCTGAAATAAAGAAAAGCAAAAGCAGAAATTCTGATCTCAGAGCAAAAGCAAAAATCGACTTAATTAAGAGAAAAGTAAGGAAACTATGCCTTGCTAAAAGATACCATTGGCAATGAATATCAATACTAAACATATATGCACCAAGTGGTATATCATACAAATTCTTAAAGAAGAAGTTACAGATTCATGACCAAACAAGAGATAGGGAACATTATGAAATGTAAATTAAATACTTTTGACTATATTAAAGTAAAAAGCTGTTGTACAAACAAAATCAATGCAACCAAGATTAGAAGGAAAGCAGAAATCTGGGAAACAATCTTTATACCAAGTATCTCTGATAAAAGCCTCATTTCTCAAATATAGAGAGAACGGAGTCAAATTTATAAGAATATAAGCCATTCCCCAATTGATGAATGATCAAAGGATATAAACAGGCATTTTTCAGATGAAGAAATCAAAGCTATCTATAGACATATAAAGAAGCATTCTAAATCACTTTTGATTAGAGAAATACAAATTAAAATAACTCTGAGGTATTACTTCACACCTATCAGATTGGCTAATATGACAAAAAAGGAAAAGGAAAAATGTTGAAGAGGATGTGGGAAAATTGGGACACTAATGCACTGCTGGTGGAGTTGTGAACTGATCCAACCATTCTTTTTTTTTTTTTAATTAAACAAATGCTTCATTAACTTCTGGTTTACATCATTCATTTCCACCAGATTATGAGTTACATTCTTCCCCCATTTTTCCCTACCCACCACCCCAGAATAGCAGTCCCACTAGATATCCCCTCATCCAATCTGCTCTCTCCCATATCTTCTCCCATACCCCCTTGGATTTTGCCATTAGGCAAGGTGAATCTCTGAGCCCCAATGCCTGGACATCTTATGAAATATTTAATTTTAAAACTTCGATTTTCAGATCCATTCCCTTCCTCCCTTGTCACCCACTCCCTCTGAGAAGATAAGCAATTCAGTATGTGTTGTACATGTACAGCTATGCAAAACATTACCATAGTATATTGTAACAGACTGCTTATATTTCACTCTCACCCATTTCGCCTCCCACCTGGTCCACTCCCTACTTTGATCCTGTCCCTCTTTGATAGTGGGTACTTCCAACCTCCCCTCCCCCCAGAATGCCCTCCCCTACATCATCCCCCCTCCTATCCCCCTTTCCCCCACTCAGGAGAGTGTGTGAGGGTAAGATATTCCATTTAGTATGTATGTGATTCTCTCCTTGAGCCAGCTTCAATGAGAATATGCTTTTACCTTTTTGCCTTCCTGTTCTTCCCCTCCCCTGCAACTACTTCCCCTTGCCTCTTCTACATGAGATAGTTTACCCTACCCTGTCTCTCTCCATCTCCTCTCGCCACTTTCCTCTCTCACCTCTTGACTTCACCCCTTAAGAATCATCCCTTCCTTGGGGCGGCTAGGTGATGCAGCGAGCAGAGCGCCAGCCCTGGAGCCAGAAAGACCCGAGCTTGGATCCGGCCCCAGACACCCAACACACAAACAAAAACCCAGCCGCATGACCCCAGGCAAGTCACCCAACCCCAACTGCCCTCCAAAAAAAAAAAAAAAAGAATCATCCCTTCCCATCAAATTCAACCTGTGCCCTCTATATATGCCATGTACCCTTCAATTATTTTCATAATAAGAAAGGTTTCATCAAACACAGTTATTGTTTTTCCATGTAGGAATGTAAATAGTCCAACTTTGATAAGTCCCTTTTGATTTCTTTTCCTTGAGTACCTTTTCAAGCATCTCTTGCTTCTTGCGTCTGAATGTCGAATTTTCTATTCAACTCTGTTTTTTTTTTCTTCAAGAATAGTTGGAAGTCCTCTATTCCACTGAATGACCATATTTTCCCCTGAAACAAGATACTCAGTTTTTCTGAGTAGGTGACCCTTGGCTTCAATCCCAACTCTTTTGCCCTCTGGAATATCATATTCCATGCTCTTCGATCCCTCAGTGTAGAAGCTGCCAGGTCCTGGGCTATTCTGATTGTGTTTCCATAGTATTGAAATTGTTTCTTCCTGGCTGCTTGTAGTATTTTCTCCTTGATCTGGGGATTCTGGAACCTGGCTATAATATTCCTGGGAGTTTTCTTTTGGGATCTTTTTCAGGAGGTGATCTGTGGATTCTTTCAACCTCTATTTTGCCCTCTGGGTCTAAAACATCAGGGCAATTTTCCTTGAGAATTTCTTTAAGGATGATTTCTAGGTTTTTTCTTTGATCATGGCTTTCAGGTAGTCCAATAATTTTTAAATTATCTCTCCTGGATCTATTTTCCAGGTCAGTGGTTTTTCCCATGAGATATTTCACATTGCCTTCTATTCTTCCATTTGTTTGGATCTGTTTAACAGCATCTTGATTTCTCATAAAGTCACTAGCTTCCATTTGCTCCAGTCTAACTCTGAAGGAATGAATCTCCTCAGTGAGCTTTTGAGATTCTTTTTCCATCTGGCAAATTCGGCTTTTTAAGGCATTCTTCTCCTCATTGCCTTTCTGAGCCTCTTTTGCCATTTGAGTTAGTCTATTTTTTAAGGTGTTATTTTCCTCAGTCAGGCTGTTGACTGTCATTTCATACTTTTCTTGCATCTTTATCATTTCTCTTCCCAAATTTTCCCCTACTTCTCTTATCTGCTTCTTAAGGTCCTCTATGGCCTGTAGCCAAATTGTATTTTCATTTGGGGCTTTTGGTGCAGGAGTTCTGACCTCACAGTCCTCCTCCATGCTTTGAGCCTCTTTGCCCCTAAAATAGGAGTCCAATGTTGAGCTTTTCTGTTTATTTTGTTTCTTTTGGATAGGCATGTTGCCACTTAATTACTTGATTTTTGGGCTTGTTGCCAGAGTAGGACTCTGCCACCAGACAGGAGAGCTTCTGCCCAAACGTGGGGTCTTCACAACTTCCGCCAATTGGGTGGCCTCAGTAAAGCCTCCACCCACTCTGGCAAATTGGATACCCACCCCAAACCTTCCCCCCAGACCACAATCCAGATCCAGGCAGTTTAAAGCAAGAGCGATTAACCCCCAGACTGATTGCTGGATCTCCCTACAGTTCATAGACCAGGAGCTAGAGCCACTACTGACATTGCAAAATGGCTTCTGTGCGGCATTTCTTCAGCAGCTTTTTGCCCCCAGGGGAGGAAGCCACGTGTTCCCCAAATACTGGTCCCAAAGTCCATAGGGCACTAACCTCTCACTTTGTCCTAGGCATATCTGTGCTGATAATTCTGGAATCACCACAACTACTGGTGTGCTGGGGTCCCTCCAGCCAGCTGAAGGCCCAGCCACCCTGGGGCTAAAACCGCAGACCTGGGCTCAGCTCTGCGCGCTGTGCTGTTGGTTCCCAGTGCTGTGCCGCCTGCTCCTAAAGTGCTGCCCTGGCCACTCCCTGCAGGGCTGCTGGGCTGTCCTCATTGGGAGGTTAGCTTCTTTGTGTTTTTCTGTGGGTGCTGTGGCTCCAGAAGTTGTTCGGAGTCCCCTTTCACATTGTTTGAAATTTGTGTGGGGCAGAGCAACTTGGAAGTGCTGTTTCTACTCTGCCATCTTGGCTCCACCCCCTGATCCAACCATTCTGAAGAGCAATTCAGAGCTATGCCCAAAGAACAAACTTTCCCTACCCTTTGATCCAGGAATACCACTACTAGATCTATATCCCAAAGAGATCATTAAAAAGGGAAAAGGGACCTATATATGCAAAGATATTTATAATAGCCCTTTTTGTGGTGGCAAAATATTGGAAATTAAGGGGATGCACATCAATCAGGGAATGATTGAATAAGCTGTGGGATATGAATGTCATTGAATACTACTGTGCAATAAGAAATGAAGAATAAGCAGATTTCAGAAAAAACTGGAAAAACTTGTATGAACTGACACAAAGTGAAATTAGCAGAAACAGGAAAACATTGTACACAGTATTAGTAATATTATGTGATGTTCAACTGTGAATGACTTGGCTCTTCTCAGCAACACAATGATCCAAGACAAGTACAAAGGACTCAGGAAGGAAAATGATGTCCACATCTCGATAAAGAACTGATAGACTCTGAATGAAGATTGAAGCACACTTTTATCACTTTATTCTTTTTCAGGATAAAGTGCCCAGGCCAGCCATGTTCATTCCATTCTTCTCTGGGCTCTACTTTGAAATGTCTGAGATAATATTAGTAAAATGCTTAGCATAGAGTTTGGCACATAATAGGCACTACATGAATGCCTATTCTCTAATCCTTCTGGACTTCTTCCTCCAATAGGCCCTTACCTGGGTAACTCCCTTAAACTTGTTCAGCTCCTTTTTATGTCTTGTCTTTCCCCCTTTAGAATGTAAGTTCTTTGAGGGCAGGCGTTGTCTTTCTTTTTTTTCTTGTATATGCATCCCTTAGCACAGTTTCTGGCATATAGTATACGCTTAATAAATCCCTGTTGACTTGATTTTATATAACTCACTGCGTTGTTGTGAAGCAGGTGATTTATAAACCTTAAATTGTGATATAAATTTGACTTATTTCCTATAGAGCTTATAATCTAATAGGAGAGATAAGACATGGTTACAATTAGTGTAAATGGAAGGTGGTGGGTACCTTATGCTAGCTAGTTAATGTACTAATATACTAATAAGGTTCTAAGATGTGAATAAACCTTTCATATCTTTTTAAAGTATGAAGTTCTCTGACTGTATTGGGCATTTGTTGGGAAAGATTGACCATATTCTCAATAACCCTTAAAAGAAGCTGATTGACCAGTCCTTTGAAGAGTCAAGAAAAATTTCAGCTTTCAAATAAACACATAGCAGATGCATGAATAAATGAAACTAAAAGATTGGGCACTTGGGTGGAGACAGGCACCCTAAGGAAAAAGCTTCAGATCTCCAAAAAGCAAGTCTGTGAGGACCAATCAGTATGAGGAATCAGAACAGATATTGTGTCTCTAAACATCCCTCCTCTACCCATCTGCATTCTTCTCCAAGATGTAGTTTGGTATTTCTTTTCCTCCCTTTGGTCTGTCATAGAAACCTGGAATATTTTTTTCTAAATCTGGGCATACTTATTGGGAATACAGTTCAGAGGAGGTGATCGAGGGAAGCATATTTAGAGAGGAGAAAGAGGAAAAGAAGAAGGGAGGGAGAGAGAGAAAGATGTAGAGGGAGGGAGAGAGGGGAGAGAGGGGAAAGAGAGAGAGAGAGAGAGAGAGAGAGAGAGAGAGAGAGAGAGAGAGAGATTTAAAACTAGCATTTTGCCAAAGCATTTTCTCCAGCTTGGAATTCAAAATTATTTTTAAAAAAAAGAATCATAGGGGGGGTGGAGCCAAGATGACGGAAAGGAAGCAGTAACCTCGCTGAGCTCCTCGGTCACTAAGTTTCAAAGGGTGAATCTGAGAGGATTCTGGAGTGACAGAGCCCACTGGAAGACAGAGCGTAGCAGAATCCAGCCCAGGAGGTTGCCCAGTGTGTCCGCACCGGTCGAGCGCAAAGCGCGTGGGGTCTGCACAGCTCAGACCTAAGAGCAGACAAGCAGACTACACCAGAGAGAGCAAAAGCCCCAGCCTGCAGACTTACCAAGGACGAATCGCAGTCATCTCACAGAGGGAACAGATCACTGGAGCCAGGTAGGAGAGTCGGGCTCCCAGTGGAGAGAGTGGCTTCTCAGGCTGCATTCAACCCCCAGCCTGGAAGTTTAGAAACTGCCTGCCTGTATAATACAGGGGCTGGAATGGCAAAGTAAATTCTAGCTGCTCAGATCCTCCCATCCCTCCTTCATGAAGCAGAAAACCCAAAGATAAGTCTCCCACCCAGATTGAAATCCCAAGTTAATGGAAATAGCCTCAGGCTTGAGAATCTCCAAGAAGGGGTGTAACTGAGACAGCCAGGAATCTGAAGAGAAGAGAGGGAGGAGTCACAACAAGCCCCACCACACCTCACCAAGAAAAGCCTACTTATAGCCCAGGGGTATAGAGGCAGAAATCTGAAGTGGTCAGACTCATCCCCACCTACACATCTACATTCCTCTCTGACTTCCCTGACTTAGCCATAAACTAGCCACCCAGAGGTATTCAAAGTCAAGGATCAGGCCCCAAACTCATAGCCTGAGACACTAAGAAACAGGAAGTCACGATGGGAAGGAAGGAAGCTGAAAAGGAGAAGGGGAAGGCAAGAAAGTCTATTTGAGCATACTATGCAGGGCAAGAACAACAAAACACACAGGACAATATAGACTCTCTGCCCACACCAGAGAACACAGAAGGAAACATGATCTGGTCTCAAGCCCAAATAGCATTCCTGGAGGAGCTTAAGAAAAATTTTAAAGACCAAATCAGGGAGGCAGTGACCAACTTGGAAAAAGAAATACCTCCCTAAAAAAGGAACTTCAAAAACTAACTGAAGACCATAATTCACTAAAAATTAGATACAATCAAACTGAAACTCAGAACTCTATGATGCAGCAGGAGTCAATCAAAAAAAAAAAAAAAAACACAACACGATCGAAAAATTGGAAGAAAATGTAAAATATCTCACTGGAAAAATAACTGACCTAGAGAACAGATCCAGGAGAGACAACTTAATAATTATTGGTCTACCAGAAAGTCATGATGGAAAAAGCAGTCTAGACAATATCCTCCAAGAGATTGTCAAAGAAAACTGTCCTGAGGTCCTGGAATCAGAAGATAAAATAGCTATTAATAGAATTCACCGGACTCCTCCTGAAAGAGATCCCAAACTGAAAACTCCAAGAAATATAGTAGCCAAATTCCAGAATTACAAGATTAAAGAAAAAATTCTACAAGCAGCCAAAAAGAAATAATTCAAATATCGAGGAACTACAGTTAGGATCACACAGGACCTAGCAGCTTCTACATTAAAAGAGCATAGGGACTGGAATCTGATATTTCGTAGGGCAAGAGAACTAGGACTACAACCAAGGATTAACTACTCGGCAAAACTGAGCATAATCTTTCAGGCAAGGAGATGGACGTTTAATGAAGTAAGGGACTTCTAGACTTTTCTGATGAAAAAGCCAGAGCTCAATGGAAAATTTGATCTCCAATTACAAGACTCCAGAAGGACATAAAAAGGTAAACAAGGGTAACATAGACTCACACATGCAGAAGTGCACACACCCACACCCACAAACACACGCTCATTACTTGGGATGCAACAAGAGCAAAATGTTCACATCCCTATTTGTGGAGCTGATAACTGTCAATATTTGAAATCTCTATGATTATCATGACCTGCAAAAGGGTTATACTTAGAGGGTGTGGGTATGAATGCACTAACATGGAGTCTAAAAAAAAAAAAGACGATTAAGGGGATCAAAGGTACTGTAATGGGAAAAAGGAAAGGATAAGCTAGGAAAAGGTAAAATATGCCATCTGAAGAGGCATCAAAACACATTATAGAAGAGGGGAAAGAAAGAGGGAAAAGAACATCATTTAAACACTATTCTCACTGGTTCTGGTTCAAAGAAGGATCAAATTAATCAGTGAAGTTTAAGATTCTAATGTGATTAGACACATAAATTCATTAAATAGAGGAATTGGAGGGAGGGAGAGGAGCATTGTTTGAAATTTACTCTCATTGGTTTGGAATCAAACGGGGAGTAATTTACTCTGATAAGTATAAAAATCTATTGTGTCCTATAGATAGTGGGAGGGTAAGGGGGGGGTGAAAAGGAGGACACTAAAGAGAGGGAATAGAAGGGAAGGAAATAGTAGTAAGGGGAGGGGGTAGGTTAAGAAGGGGGGTCACTGGGTGGGAACACTGAGGGAGGGCGCGGGCAAAAGGGAAAACTTCAAGGAGGGGAAGGGAGAAGGAATAAACAAAAACATAAACAGGGGAGGGAATAGGATGGAGGGGAAGAGACAGATACTCATCATTACTGTGAATGTGAATGGGATGAACTCTCCCATAAAACAGAGGCGGATAGCAGAATGGATTAAAAACCATAATCCTACAATATGCTGTCTACAAGAAACACATTTGAAACAAAGGGATACCCACAGGGTAAAGGTAAAAGATTGGACTAAAATTTATTATGCCTCAGCTAAAGTAAAAAAAAGCAGGGGTAGCAATACTTATCTCAGATAAAGCAAAAGCAAAAATAGATCTAATTAAAAGAGATAAGGAAGGAAACTATATCCTACTAAAAGGCACCATTGAGAATGAAGCAATATCACTACTTAATATATATGCACCAAGTGGTATAGCATCCAAATTCCTAGAGAAGAAGTTAAAGGAATTAGAGGAAGAAATAGATAGCAAAACTATACTAGCAGGGGACCTTAATCTCCCCCTCTCTGAACTCGATAAATCTAACCTCAAAATAAACAAGAAAGAAGTTAAGGAGGTGAATAGAATCTTAGAGAGACTAGATATGATGGATCTCTGGAGAAAACTGAATGGGAATAAAAAGGAATTTACTTTCTTTTCAGCAGTGCATGGTATATACTCAAAAAATAGACCATGTACTAGGGCATAAAAACCTCACAATCCAGTGCAGAGAGGTAGAAATATTAAGTGCATCATTCTCAGATCATGATGCAATAAAAATTATATGCAATAAAGGGCCAGGGAAAAATAGACTAAAAACTAATTGGAAATTAAACAATTTAATCCTAAAAAATTGGTGGGTCAAACAAGAAATTATAGAAACAATCAATAATTTCATTCAAGAGAATGATAATAATGAGACAACATACCAAAATTTGTGGGATGCACTGAAGGCAGTTCTCAGGGGAAGTTTTATATCCCTGAGTGCATACTTAATTAAAGCAGAGAGAAGGGAGGTCAATGAATTGGACATGCAATTGAAAAAGTTAGAAAAAGAACAAATTGAAAATCCCCAATCTAGTACTAAATTAGAAATACTGAAAACCAAGGGAGAGATTAATAAAATTGAAATTAAGAAAACTATTGAATTAATAAATAAAACTAAGAGCTGGTTTTATGAAAAAATCAACAAAATTGATAGATCCTTAGTCAATATGATAAAAAAAAAGAAAGAAGAAAACCAAATTATAAGTATCAAAAATAAAGAGGGTGAATCTACCTCTAATGAAGAGGAAATCAAAATAATAATGAGGAATTATTTTTCCCAATTGTATGCACATAAATATGACAATCTTAGTGAAATGGATGAATATTTACAAAATCACAAATTGCCCAGATTAACTGAAGAGGAAGTGAATTACCTAAATAACCCCATCTCAGAAAAAGAAATCAAGCAAGCCATTAATGAACTCCCTAGGAAAAAATCTCCAGGGCCAGATGGGTTCACTAGTGAATTCTATCAAACATTTAAAGAACAATTGATTCCAATACTCTACAAACTATTTGGGAAAATTAGTGAAGAAGGAGTCCTACCAAACTCTTTCTATGGCACAAATATGGTACTGATTCCTAAATCAGGAAGAGATAAAACAGAGAAAGAAAATTATAGACCAATCTCCCTCATGAATTTAGACGCAAGAATTCTAAATAAAATATTAGCCAAAAGACTCCAACAACTTATCACAAAAATAATACACCCTGATCAGGTAGGATTCATTCCAGGAATGCAAGGATGGTTTAATATTAGGAAAACCATCAGTACAATTGAGCATATCAACAATAAAACTAGCAGAAACCACATGATCATATCAATAGATGCAGAAAAGGCTTTTGACAAAGTACAACATCAGTAGCAATTAGAGAAGAAAAAGAAATCAAAGGAATCAAATTAGGCAAAGAAGTGACCAAGCTGTCATTCTTTGCAGATGATATGATGATATACTTAGAGAATCCTAGAGAATCAAGTAAAAAACTACTTGAGACAATAAATAAATTTGGCAAAGTTGCAGGATATAAAATAAACCCACATAAATCCTCAGCATTCCTGTACATCTCTAATAAAACTCAACAGCAAGAGATAGAAAGAGAAATCCCATTTAAGTCACTGTAGACATTATAAAATATTTGGCAATCTACTTGCCAAAACAAACCCAGAATCTATATGATCACAACTACAAAACACTTCTCACACAAATAAAAACAGATCTAAATAGTTGGAAAAATATCAATTGCTCATGGCTGGGTCGAGCTAATATAATAAAAATGACAATTTTACCCAAACTAAACTATATATTTAGTGCCATACCAATCAATTTACCAAAAAACTACTTTGTAGAGTTAGACAAAATAATAACAAAATTTATTTGGAAAAACAAACGGTCTAGAATATCAAGGGAATTAATGAAAAGAAATGCTAGGGAAGGTGGACTAGCTATGCCAGATCTTAATCTGTATTATACAGCAGCAGTCATCAAAACCTCTTGGTACTGGCAGAGGTGTACAGTAGTGGATCAATGGAATAGATTAGGCGCAGGAGACCCAGCAGTAAATGAATATAGTAATCTATTGTTCAATAAACCCAAAGACCCCAGTTTTTGGGATAAGAATGCACTATTTGACAAAAACTGCTGGGAAAACTGGAATACAGTATGGCAGAAAGTGGGCATAGATCACTATCTAACACCATATACCAAAATTAAGTCTAAATGGGTGCATGATCTAGGTGTAAAGGATGATACTGTAAGCAATTTGGGAAAGCAAGGAATAGTTTACCTGATGGATTTGTGGAGAGGGGAAGATTTTAGGACCAAACAAGAATTAGAGAGCATTATAAAATGCAAAATGGATAATTTTTATTACATTAAATTGAAAAGCTTCTGCACAAACAAAGCCAATGTAACCAAGATCAAGAGGGAGGTGGGAAATTGGGAAAGAATTTTTGCAACTTGTGTCTCTGATAAAGGACTCATTTCTAAAATTTATAGAGAATTGAGCCAAATCTATATGAATACAAGTCATTCCCCAATTGAGAAATGGTCAAAGGATATGAATAGGAAGTTTTCAGAGAAAGAAATTAGAGATATCTATAAGCATATGAAGAAATGCTTTAAATCACTATTAATTAGAGAAATGCAAATCAAAACAACTCTGAGATACCACATCTCTCCAGTCAGATTGGCTAAGATGACAAAACAAGAAAGTGACAAATGCTGGAGAGGATGTGGACAAATTGGAACATTAATACATTGCTGGTGGAGTTGTGAACTTATCCAACCATTCTGGAGAGCAATCTGGAATTATGCCCAAAGGATTATAAATAATTTCATACCCTTTGACCCAACAATACCACTTCTAGGGTTATATCCAAAAGAGATCATAGAAGTGGGAGGAAGACCCATATGTACAAAAATATTTTTAGCAGCCCTTTTTGTGGTTGCAAAGAATTGGAAACTAAAGGGGTGCCCATCAATTGGGGAATGGCTAAACAAGTTGTGGTATATGAATGTAATGGAATTTTATTGTGCTATAAGAAACGAGGAGATTACAGATTTCATAATTACCTGGAGAGACTTATACAAACTGATGCTAAGCGAGAAGAGTAGAATCAGAAGAAATTTGTATACAATCACAGGCATACCATATCTGTGATGACCAACTATGACAGACTGGGCTCTTGTCAGCAATGCAGTGATGTAAGTTAATCCCGAATGACTCAAGAAAGTGAGAAATGTGCCATCCAGAGATATAACTAGAAAGAACTGAGCCTGAATCCTGATGGAAGCAAACTAAATGATCTTGTTCTTTTCATTGTTTGGTTTTATTTCTTCCTTACCATCTTTCATCCCACCTAGTACAATACACCTTTGTAATTGGAATAATGTCTAATATGAATGCATTTGCAGACCCTATACTGTACTATATGCTGTCGTGAGGGGAGGGGGGAGGAAAGTAAAGGAAATTTGAAAATCAAAAAAAAAAAAAAAAAAAGAATCATAGATTCATTTTTTTACAACCCAAATCAGAGAAAAAAAAAACCATATCTGAGAACTCATGTACACAACATATCAATAGTAGGGTAGAAGCAAATAGGAATGGCTAGACAATCCTGCTAACCACCTAGTACCCCACTGGTAAACACAAGGTATCAAAGAATCTCAGAGTGGCCATCTAGTCCAACCCATACCTAAACAAGAATCTCTTCAATATATGTTACAAGCTACCATTCAGGTGATTTTGTCTGAAAAGACCAAATAGGGAGAAATTTCTACTTCCTGAGGTATTCTCATTTTGAACGTGAAATAAAATAGAATAAAAGATAGGGATTCAGAAGTGATTACTTCTGGCAAGGGACATCAGAGAAGACTTCATGGAAAAGGTAGAATCTGAACTGGCCCTTAAAGAATGCGTAGGAATTATAGAGTAGAATTAACTCGTGGGGTTGAGGTAGGAAAGAATTTACCAGACAGAGGGAACATCCTTAGCTAAGGCATTAGGTAGAGGAAAGCATGGGGCATATTGACAGAAAATTAAATAGCTGGCTATGTTATGATACATAAAAGAGAAGAGTGAGACATAACACTGGTTTGTCTGTCTTCCCAGTATTTTAGCATGATGCCTGGCCCATGTTCTTGTTGTTTAGTGGATGATCTATGTCCAACTCTCTGTGACCTCATTTGGGGTTTTCCTGGCAAAGACATGGGAATGGTTTTTCATTTCTTTCTCCAGCTCATTTTACAGATGAAGAAACTGAGGCAGAGTTAAGTGACCTGCCCAGGGTCACACAGCTAATAAATGTCTGAGGCCAGATTTGAACTCAGGAAGATGAGTTTTCCTGACTCCAGGCCTGGCACTCCAGCCACCACACCACCCAGTTGCCCTGCTTCTAGCTAACCATAATGGACAAATCCATCCTGCATAACTCCAGGAACTTCGGAATGATAAACTAGTTCCCTTATTGATCCCTTGGCACTGATATTGAAACATCTAAGGGGATGCATCAGTTTTAAAGGGGAGACAGCTAACTCTTAGAACATGCGACCAGTAGGTATTTCTCCTTGGGTTTACCATGGTGGGGCAGAATTAAAGAGGGGGAAGATAGCTCAAGCTTTCCCTCATCTCAGCAGAAATGTCAAATTGTGAGTACATGGAGAGGTAAAGCACATGTGCTGGATTAAGTGAATCTGAGACTGGTTTCCTTCTCTGTTTTGTATTTTCTTTCCTGAGCCAAACAGCCATCCCAAGATAGATTTATCTAGTCTTGGAGTAATCTTGTGAATTTGAGAGCTGAAATAACTTAGGGCCCTCAGGCAAAAGTACCTAGAATCCAAGTGTGTCTTGTGACAGGAGCTGAACACCACACCTGTCTTACCAAAAATGTTTTGTTTGGATAGCACAGGTCCAAAGTGAAATGTGAAATACCAATTTAGCATTCCTACAAACTATTTTGTCTTTTTTTTTTTGAGGCAATCAGGGGTTAAGTGACTTGCCCAGGGTCACATCACTAGTAAATGTATGAGGCTGGATTTGAACTCAAGGCCTCCTGACTCCAGGGCTAGTAGATGTTTTATCCACTGTGCCATCTAGCTGCCCCCAGCTGTCTTGAAAGTTTTAAGTCTCAACCTTACAGGAGCATATAATAGTAGTTATATTTACTATAGTTTGTTTTAATTCTGTCAAAGCATATTTGTGAATAATTGTGCTTAGCATGTCTTTTGTGTGGAGGAAATAATTGTCCCATACATGATTCACACTGTACCCTGAAGACATTTGTAATCTCCTTTTTGAGGAGACCATAGTCATGAGCCAAATCTAAGCTTTACGTAATTTTCCCTGGGGCTCCAGGAGAGAAGGATGAAGATGAAAGAGTGTGAATAAATGATTGCTCACCTCTTTTGTTAGAGGTTAAACTCCTCCCAGCCTGAACTCGATTACCTAATGTGTTGGTTTAGAGCAAAGGACAGTTCCCCTTGGAGGAGAAGGCTGCACCCTGGAGGAGGAAGAGGGTGCAGCACCCCAGGCCCTTGGGCCCACCAGTGGTAATGATTATTATAGCAAATGCAGCAAAACTGCTCATTTTATTCTGTGCTCCTTAAAAATGTTCACCTTGCTATAACAATAGCTTTCTCTCATAGTAATGCTTTGAATTTTATAGCATTTTCCATACATTATCTCACTTGATTCTTATGTCAGACATTGAATTAGGCGGTATAATCAGTATCTTCATTTTACAGATAAGAAAACTGAGGCTAGGGACGGCTAGGTGGTGCAGTGAGTAGAGCACCAGCCCTGGAGTCAGAAGGACCTGAGCTCGGATCCAGCCTCAGACACTTAACGCACACACAAACAAAAACCTAGCTGTGTGACCTTGGGCAAGTTACTCAACCCCAATTGCCCTTGAAAAAGCAAAAAAAAAAGGGGGTGGAGCCAAGATGGCGGAGCAGAAACAGCTCTTCCAAGCCTCTCTGCCCCCAGATTCCCCACAAACTATGTAAAAAAGGACTCTGAACAACTTCTGGAGGCCCAGCACGCACAGAACGATACAGAGAAGCTAACCTCCCGCTGAGGAGAGCCCAGCAGCCCTGCAGGAAGGACCAGTGCAGCGGTCTGGGAGCCGGCAGAGTGCAGAGCGCAGGAGCCAAGCCGAGCCGAGCCTAGGTCCACGCTAGCCGAGGTTTTAGCCCCAGGGCGGCAGGGCCAGCAGCCAGCTGGAGGAACCCCAGAACACCAGGAGCTGTGGAGACTCCAGAATTATCAACATAGACTTGCCTAGGACAAAGTAAGAGGTTAGTGTCCTATGGACTTTGGGACCTGTATTTGGGGAATGCGTCAGCTCCCTCCCCTGGGGGCTAGAAGCCACTGAGGAGACACGCCATTTTGTAGTTTTCAGAGGCATTTCCGGCTCCCAGCCTACAAATCGTGGGGAGATCCAGCGATCAGTCTTGGGGGGTAATCGCTCTTGCTTTAACCTCCCTGGATCTGGATTGTGATCTAGGGTGGAAGTTGTGGGTGGGTTTACAGCTTGCCAGAAACGGAAGTTGCCCCACACACGTTCGGGACGAAAATTCCTCTATCTGGCCTTAAAGCCATAGTGTGGCAACAAGCCCAAAAGTCAAGCAATTAAGTGGCAACATGCCAAGGCAAAGGAAACAGAAAAATGCAACCCTAGACTCCTATTTTGGGGGCATAGAGCGGGAAAAGGACTGTGAGGTCAGAAGTCCTGCTCCAAAAGCCCCAGGGGAAAACATGAGTGGGTTGCAGGCCATAGAGGACCTTAAAGGACTTTAAAATCAAATAAGAGAAGTGGAGGAAAAATTAGAAAGAGAAATGAGAAGGATGCAGGAAAAGTATGAAATGAGTCAACCGCCTGACTGAGGAAAACAACACCTTAAAAAATAGACTAGCTCAAATGGCAAAGGAGGCCCAAAAGGGCAATGAGGAGAAGAATGCCTTAAAAAGTCGAATTTGCCAGATGGAAAAAGAATCTCAAAAGTTCACTGAGGAGATTCATTCCTTCAGAGTTAGACTGGAGCAAATGGAAGCTAGTGACTTTATGAGAAATCAAGATGCTGTTAAGCAGATCCAAACAAATGAAAGATTAGAAGGCAATGTGAAATATCTCATGGGAAAAACCACTGACCTGGAAAATAGATCCAGGAGAGACAATTTAAAAATTATTGGACTACCTGAAAGCCATGATCAAAGAAAGAACCTAGAAATCACCCTTCAAGAAATTCTCAAGGAAAATTGCCCTGATGTTTTAGATCCAGAGGGCAAAATAGAGGTTGAAAGAATCCACAGATCACCTCCTGAAAAAGATCCCAAAAAGAAAACTCCCAGAAATATTATAGCCAGGTTCCAGAATCCCCAGATCAAGGAGAAAATACTACAAGCGGCCAGGAAGAAACAATTTCAATATTGTGGAAACACAATCAGAATAGCCCAGGACCTGGCAGCTTCTACACTGAGGGATCGAAGGGCATGGAATTTGATATTCCAGAGGGCAAAAGAACTGGGAATGAACCCAAGGGTCACCTACCCAGCAAAACTGAGTATTTTGTTTCAGGGGAAAATATGGTCATTCAGTGGAATAGAGGACTTTCAAGCATTCTTGAGGAAAAAACCAGAGTTGAATAGAAAATTTGACATCCAGACACAAGAAGTAAGAGATGCCTGAGAAGGTAATCAGGGAAAAGAAATCAAAAGGAACTTATCAAAGTTGAACTATTTACATTCCTATATGGAAAAGCAATATCTGTGACTGATGATATCTTTCTCACTATGAAAATAATGGAAGAAGGGGGTGTGGTCATATGAATACATATATGAATGTGTGTGTATATGGTTACAGTTATATATGGATAGAGGGCATAGGTTGAATTTGTTGGGAAGGGAGAATACTCAAGGGATGAAATTATGAGGTGAGAGAGGAAAGTGGCAAGAGGAGATGGGGAGAGACAGGGTAGGGTAAACTATCCCATGTAGAAGAAGCAAGGGGAAGTGGTTGCAAAGGAGGGGGAGAATAAGGAAGGCTAAAAAGGCAAAACCACATTCACATTGAATTTGGTTCAGGGAGAAAATGACATACATACTAAATGGGATATCTCAACCTGCAGCAGGATAGGGGGAAGGGGGATGAGAGGAGGGATGATGGATGGGAGGGCATCCTTGGGGTGAGGGGAGGTTGGAAGTACCCACTATAGAAGAGGGACAGGATCATGTAGGGAATGGACCAGGTGGGGGGTGGGATGAGTGGGAGGGAATTATAAGCAGCCTTGTACAATATATCTACTATGATAATGTTTTGCATAGCTAGACATGTACAACATATACTGAATTACTTATATCCCAAGAAGGAATGGGTGACAAGGGAGGAAGGAAATGGATCTGAAATTGAGGTCGTAACATTAAATGTTTCAAATATATATATATATATATATATATATATATATATATATATATATATATATATATATATACTATTATTAATACTCTTTTGCCTATAATTGGGAGATAAGATGTGCAGGCATTGGGACACAAAGATTCATCTTCCTCTAATGGAAAAGTCGATGGGGGTATGGGAGAAGGTATGGGAGAGAGCAGATTGGAGGAAGTGATATCTTGTGGGACTGCTATTCTGGGAGGTTGGTTAGGGGAATAATGGGGGGAAAATGATTGTAACTCAAAATCTGGTGGAAATGAATGATGTAAAACAGAAGTTAATAAAGTATTTGTTTAAAAAAAAAAGAACCTAAAAATAAAAGCAAAAAAAAGAAAAACAGAAAACTGAGGCTCTATGCTTAGTGACAAGCCCAAGGGCGATCAAATGGCTAAATGGGCAAGGCAAGGTTCCATCCCAAGTCTTCTGACATCAAGCCCAGTACCTTCCACCATACCAATGTACAGCATAATATGACCCAGAGAGGGGAAGGAGGTCATTTCTGTTTTCATTTCTACCAGTGGTTTCCGTGTTAAGAAAATGCTTTTCAGACTTCTTCACCCCTCAGGAAGAAATGACTATATTTTGATTATGCCTGAAGTCATACATCCTAAGGGAAGCAAATGAAATCTTTTGCTTTGGACATAAATTGATTGCCTAATAATTTCAGAAAGGGATTCCTCCCTCAGGTATATTACCACACAAAAACACGTGGAAAGATGTGTACTTTCTTCTAGGGCACCAAGCAGCTCCAAAATATGAAACCTCAGTGATCACCAGCCTGTCTAGACCAATCAAATCTTAAATCCCTATTTCTATACTCTCCTTGGAGGCCTGATGCCATGTAAATCCTCATGAATTAAAACTGTGTCTGTCTACTCTCAGTTAATGAACAGAGCTGCCTCTTTTATCAGACAGATCCACACACTCAGTGTTATCCCAGTTCTTCTGAAGTATAATGTCACTTTCATTTGTTCTTTACCTAGCTGATCTGAAGGGAATTCAGAGTTAATAGTAGGCCTCTGTTTCTGGACAGTTATCAATATGCACAACTTCCTAACAGCCAAGAAATATGAAGGGCCCCCCTTCTCTGGAGTTGAGTTTTAATGATTCATCAGTGGCTGTACTATAACTCATTCATAAAATCCCAAAGCATTAAAAGCTCCATCTTCATTATTACCAGATGTCTTACAGGCACCTAAGTCAACACTTCAAAATGATTCCCTGCAAGATTGCAAGAACAAGTGTATCTTCAAGGACATCCAGGGATAAATTGGCAACAAGGCTTCTTCTGGGAGCCAGTTATCTCTGATATGAAAAGGCTTTGGAATCCCAAGGACCTTCAGTGCAATGACCACACTCAGTGCCACCTTCTCACTATTTTTGTCATCGATTAAGAATTTTCAAATTACTCCAAACCTAACCTGAGGGTCAGACCCTCAGATTCCACTACTGGATGTAAGATTCCAACACCAAATAGAATTAACAATAACTAATCTCCCTCTGTGGAAGACAAATCAGCTGCAGGGACACCAAAGTCTTCATTTTTAAGGGGGATGGTCAATGGATAGGAAAAGGTGACTTTCAGGCTTCACAGATTGGGGGATTTACTGAGGAAGCTCAAATTTCCAGTGCTGCATATAATGCAAAGTAATTTAGATAAAAAAGAGCAGAATATTTTCCTTTACCTTAATAGAATGTTAATTCCTTGAAGTGAGGAACATTTTTTTAAAAAATTGTCTTTCTATCCCCAACACAGTTCAGTTGACACTTGATACAAGGTTTTGTTGAATTGGATACTCATTGTTTCATCTATGAAGTGAAAGTACTTCAAACTGGAAACCTGAGATATCCAGAACTCTTGGTGACACTGAAGAAAAGGTTCTTAATCTTTTTCTGAAGTATCATGGATCCCTCTGGCAATCTGGTGATCTATTAATTTCTTCTCTGATGATTTTTAAAAAAATTCATAAATGAAGGAAATGCTAAATTTTAGTTAGAGATTAATGAAAACAAAGATTTAATATTTTTTCCCTTCCAAGTTCTGAGACCCCCTGAAATCTACCCTTGGTCTCCACTTAGTAAGACTTCTTTCTGAATGAGGATATATACATATGAAAGCAGAGGTGAAGAAGTAAAGAGGAAAAGAGGTATTTATGGGTCACATTTTAAGAACCCGCTCACTAAAAGGTTGTAGCACTCAGAGATGCTTGATACTCCTTCACTACAAGCCATGAAGGGCATTTTAATTCAGGACTTCTTATACTTTTTTTTCCACTGGAGACCTCAGCATTTCTTAAAGTCTGGGTCATGGCCCCCATAGTTTAAGAAGTGCTGGATAGAAATGTCTCCTCACATCTAGGTTCACTGGGACCCCCAACATATCCATCCCTCTCATTTGTTCTCCAGTCATTTCCATTCCATCTAACCCAGAAATAAGTCGTTCTTTCTTTAATCACTGGAAATGCCCAAGTCTGCTGTAGTCATGCTTTTGTAAAAGTGCTGGTGAAAAGAAAAAATGAAGAGCAAACTCTTTGGAGGCCGGGCAAGTTCCCTGCAGCCTGAGCCTACAGCCCACATTCAGCATTAACTGCAGATCAGAGAATCCTTGACTCGAAAAGAGGCCCCGAACCAGCACGACCCGAAATGACATCCTGTATTTATACATTTTAAGACACCAATTTCATTCTTTTCCTCATCTGAAGCCATGCCTGCCTCAATTTTTTTTTCTTAGTGGCAGCATAATATACCTTTAAACATTGTATTAGTAAACAGTTTATTTTTTTCATCAACTATAATCAGTTTTCAAATTCTGGGGTTTTTTGTTTTGTTTTTGTTGTTGTGTGTGTGTGTTTTTGTTTTTTTTATCCAAGTATGGTTCTCATGGTGTAGTAAATGACATTAGGCTTTTGTAAATTCTTGCAGAATATAACAGATCATTGGTTTTATAACACAGTCGCTGCTTTTGCATTCTGATGAGATTATTAGTAGCAGCCTAGAATACAACGTCCCTGCATACTGTTAGTTAAAAAAAAATAAAAGTTTACTAAATGGTCTCTTGTCAACTGTATCTGAAAATCATTATAGTTCCTCTGTTTCCTTTCCATGAAGGGGCTCTTCAGCAAGCTGGTAGGTTATGTCAACATGAGGTTACAAAATTATGACAGCAACCCTGTTTATTCCACTAGAGCCTGGGCTATATATTCCCTTTCCTCTTGGAAGACCTGAGGGGTAAAGCATCTGTCAATCAGATGCTGAGCATGCCCAAGTTTCAAACCCATGGACATTTCATAGCCATTTGGCCTTAGGGTACCTTGTGTTAGGATCAAGCATGGAGGGGAAATTCCTTAGGGCTTTTCTCTAAATGAAGTTTACAGTAAAAATCTCTTAAAAGCTTTCTTTATTGTATGGTCTCCTACCCTTACCTCTCCCCCACCTCACAGATTGGTCATTTGAGATATTTCCTGGTCTCCTGTAGAGAAATTCAAAATTACGGAGATGGAGAGAATTAAATCCTCCATGC
Source organism: Gymnobelideus leadbeateri (assembly GCA_011680675.1). NCBI lineage: Eukaryota > Metazoa > Chordata > Mammalia > Diprotodontia > Petauridae > Gymnobelideus > Gymnobelideus leadbeateri. The sequence goes on along the minus strand of WOXC01009873.1, from coordinate 557,982 downwards.
CCCACCGTGGGACCATAGTCCTTGATGGAAAGTTAATATATTTGGCATTAAAGGGGATATCAAAGACCTATCTGATCTACAGTGCTTCCACGGCCAACAGACCTGTTCAGTGAGGGAAGACAAGCAGGACAGTTACAGGTAAAGCTGAGGAGCAGATCTGAGAGCCAAACATTTTCCAAGATCATGCATTATATTTTTAGGACTGAGATGATGACATTTGAAAACTGTCTACTGTGTGATTGACTTCCCTGTGTGTCTATAACATTCCTGAAGTGCCTATCTGAATTAAGATCATGACATTCTGGGATCCAAATTGATATGAATGCCAAATAAAGAGGTATACTGTGAGCCATAATGGTTTTCCAGGACTCCTGGCATTCAGCAAAATCAATAATATACATTTTTAAATGTATAAATGCATATTTAAGTGAGAGATCTGATCTGCTCCAACAGTTCTGGTATATCAGCAACATAATATGCATTTTTAAAAACTGTTTGCATTTAGTTTACATTTTTACCTGAAAGGTTTAATAATGAGAATTAATAATAAATATGATAAAGCCTTCCTTGACTGGTTTTGGATTTAATCATTCCTCTCCCTTAAAAATGTAATCAGTTTCTCACTCTTGTTATTTTATGCCCATGTATTCATTATTAAAATATGAAGAGCATCATGTTGGATCACTCTGGTTTTGATTTGGTATTGTTTTTGTTTAGTTTTCCTTTGAACAGTCTTTAACATTCACCTTAATAACTTGAAGGTGACTTTCATGACAATAATAGCGTACATTTAAATAGCACTGTAAATTTTTCTTAGGATTTTACATCATTTCATGGAATTTACAACAATCTTCTATAGTAAGCCTTTCCTAACCTTCCATTCTAGTGCCTTCCTTCTCTTAATTATTTATATTTCTCCTATATAAACCTTATTTATACATGCTGTCTGGCATTTCCTCTGTTAGATTATGAACTCCTTGAGGGAAGGGGTCATTTCTGTTTCTTTCTGTATTCCCAATATTTAGCACAGTGCCTAGCATGTAGAAGGTGCTTAATAAATATTTATTGACTAATTGAATGACCTTACAAAGTAAATACTCCAGGTATTATTTCTCCTACTTTGAAGATGAAACTATAACTCATATAAGGTTAAATGATTTGCCCATGGTTGTATAATTAGTCTCAGAATTAAGCCTTGATCCTGTTTTTTCTGATTCCAAGACCAATATTCTGTCTACTATGCTATACTTTAATATAGTAAGCATTCATTCATATATGTTGATGGAATGAATGCATGTTTTTCATGCAAACTATAGAAATAGAGAGTGCTATCTTATGTCTTCAAAGAATTAGATGAGCCAAATTGTATATACCATGGGCTATTCCTATTTCTGAGTAAGGATATGTGCTTTTAAAGGGTTGTATGTAGGCAGGTTTAAGTGCCTACAGCAGGAGAGGTGAAGAGGTGAGTATGTTAATAAACCCTTCAATCAGAAGGATCAGTGTCTTCAATAATCACTTTCCAATAACAACAATTTATTAAGGAACATATATTCTTGTATTTGGTAGAGGGAACTCCCAGGTGAGGAAGTATTCCTTACCAGTGAAGACGGGCACCTTCGCTTCAAATTTTAGTGTTAGAGAGTTGCCTAGAAAATTGAGAGTTTACATGACTTGTTAACAGGCATATGGTTCATATGTAGTTGGTATCAGAGATCAGGTTCAAACCCAGTACATCCTGACTTCAAGCCTGTTTGTACTATACTGTCCTCCCTCCTCTTTCTTTCTTCCTTCCTTCCTTCTGTTCTCTTCCCCTTCTTTCCCTTCTCTTCTCCTTCCTTTCCTTTCTTTTCTCTCCTCCCTTCCTTTCTCTCTGTCCAAGTATCCATCCATCCATCTCTTATCTTTATATCTATATTTATCTATCTATATGGAACAAAGTTCATTTACTTCTTTCAAACTTTAAAAAATGCCATTATGTAAACCAATTCCAACATTTCCTCATTTTAATAACACTGGTCTTATTTTACTTCAACTGAAAAAAGGAAAAAAAAAGGAAGAAGAAAAAGTTTATAAATGATTAATTTTCCTTCCCTCTCCCTCTCTCTCCCTTCTATCTCTTCCTTATTTCTTCTATTCCTTTTCTCTCTATATACTCACTCCCCCCATATGCCAGGACATAGACTTATATGATTTTCATTGAGGATGCATAAAAGCATAATATAATATAATATAATTATTTTTCATTTTTGTGTAATAACTTTATTATTGTCAGCAATATTTTAAAATTTTGTGGTAGGAGATTAAGCAGGGGAGTCCCTTGGTCAACTTAATTACAGGTCAGGGGAAATGTCCATTTGTTTTCCAATGGGGGTTTGAGGTATGACCATTGACAAGTTCATTGAGAGGATTGGGGAATATCTATTGTGGTTTGCTCACTACTCCCTTTTTGAGAAGAAGATCATGTGCCAGTCTGATCTTTGTATCGAATAGAAATAATTTGATTGGATGAAGCTAAGTTGATAAGAGCCATCTTTTAATGCAGGCCTATGAAAGGAATTCTTCACTGTGAACTTCACTTTCCTTCCCTTTTCAGCAACACAAAACGGAATTTAGCAGAACTAAAGAAGAGAACTGAGCCCTGAGATAGGGCCCCACCCAACCACTAGTAGTCATCAGTGACTCCCTTGGGGCAGAGGTTCATGAGAGTTTTATGTGTTCTAAGCATCAAGGCCCAAGGAAAGAGTTCTAGACCAGGTCCCAGGCTTCAAGAAGCAGTGGCTTATCATCTCAGTCTGAGAATCAGAGCAACCCCAAAGAGGAGAACCACAACATTAAAATGATGAGAAGTCTTGACCTCTAGCTTTCTGGATAAAGAAGGGAAGATTTCCTGGAATCCAATTGTTTAGAAAAAGAAGAGGATTTCCTGGTCAGCACCAACTTTGGGGATATAGTGATATTAACCCCAAGTTCAAGAGTTATAGAATCCCAACCCCCAAAGGGAAATGAGAAAGTTATTGGGCCATGCAATCTTGTAATTCAGCATTCTAGGGAGAGCTGGAGAATTCCTGGGCAGTGCCAGGTTGTCTCTACAGCAATCTCAAGTTGAAGAGTTCAGGGATTCAGCCTTCTGGAGAAAAGTGAGTTCCTGACCAGCCTCTTAAAGAGAGATTAAGATTTCATATGTGACCCCCAAGGCCACAGGAACAAACAGAAAAATCTAAGCCACTAAGTGGGAAAGTGAGAAGCCTGAACTTTGATTTCCATGCTTATCTTTTGTTTTTCAGACATTGCAGGTCAGGTGGGAAGTGTGTTGCCTATCTAGCAATTCTAATTATATTTTCCCTCCTAGGGGAGTCAAGTCCTCAAGGTGGAAACATTAGGCTGGGTGTCTTACAAGTCCACTGGATAAAGTGGGCTTCAGTGGGAAGTTGGGGGCTTGCTTTAGAAACAGTCCCAAATTCATTTCCTTCCTGGGGGAATCAAAATCAAAGGGTGGTACAATGACTATGAAGGACTTTCAGACCCTGGGAAGAAGTGAGACCTACCAGAAAAGGAGGAAAATTATATTTATTGTATAATGGGCATTATGATCAGAAGTATTGAAAATCTATAACAGTTTCTATCTTATTTTAATGTGTTGCTGTATTAATTTTTTAAATGAATAAATGTGAATAAATGTAAATAAATGTAAATGATACCACTGTCTTAAATGTTTTCTGCATTGTATACTCCTTTACTTTTTTTCCCTTTTTTCCTTTTAGATAGAATCAAGACTATCCTGTACAGCGTTACCTAGAGTGCTTGTATAAGATGTGGGGACCCTTTTACTCACATATGTAAGGACCTAGATATGTACTATATTTGGAGATTTTTCCCAGGGTAAATTATGAGTAGGGGCAATATGGGCTAAAGAGTAGATTGTTTTTCTGGTCTGCTCTCAAGACTGATCTTGGCAACTGGGTTACATAATACCACCACACTTTTTCTAAGTCCATTTTCTGATGCCTCATTGATAGATGGAGGTGACCATGGGTTCTCGAAGTCTACTCTAACAGAGTTAGAGCTCAGTCTAGTCCTGCTAAGCTGGAAAGCTTTGAACATGAATGGGCTCAGTGATAAACTATCTGTCATACAATGAACAGCCTAGATAAGTTTGAAAAGGCTTATCACAATAAGAGTATATGGTGATGAATTTCTCAGCTATAGCAAGACTCAGAGAAAATCAACTAAGTTCTAGAAAAGTCACAATCTGCATCAATGGAGGGAATATCCAGAGACACCCACAGCAATGAAATCACATATCCTTGAAGTATTGAACCATTAAGTACTTTTTTTGTTCATGGATTTAAATATGCTTTTTATATTTCTTAGAGGTAATTTTTAACTGGTAATGTTTCAGGGACAGTCCTTACCACACTGATTTATGGGTCAAGCTTAAGAATTCAACTCTTTGACAAGTTTTCTTTAATATATTTCATGTCATTCAATGACTTCATATCATTGCTCAATAGCTAACATTTACATAGCACTTTTAGGTTTGCAAAACATTTTATGAATATTATCTCATTGCAACCTCATAGCAATCTTGGGAGGTAAGCACTGTAATCATCTCCATTTTACAGATGAAGAAACTTGGGACTTAAATGACTTGCCCATTGTCTGAGGTTGGCTTTGAACTCGAGACTTTCTGACTCCAAGTCTAACACTCTAGCAACTGAAACATGTAACTGCTTCAAATAAAAGACTCAACTATCCACTAATAAAGCAACTTGTAAGGATGAAAATTGCAGGTACTGCCTCTACAGTTATATGCACACTTGCACATACATTTTGTGGTCATTCATTGGTCAGAGTACCTATTATGCCATTAGATACTTATCCATCTAACTGGGGAGTAAATTTCATCAGTGAGACCTCTGTGCTGAGGCCCTCAGAGTTCTGCAATGAGATCATAACCAGAAAGGTGAGTGTTTTCCTAATTGGGACATGTGCCTCCTCATCCCCTGTCACCTATTGTCCCCACAGAATTTCCCTGTGATTCTAACCTGCTATTGCTACGTTACTATATGCCTAAAATCTACATACCCCTTTGACCCAGTCTAGCAAACTTAATTCTTTGGGGGACATCACAGCTTCCTGCCCCATTGTCTCTTGGAGTTAAGAAAAAGGAGACACAGTTTGTGATCACAGAGAAGTTATTGGGATCAAAACAAAAGGTACAGCAAGGATTTATGTCATCTTGCAAAATTATCAGCCAGGTCCCTTTTGTCATGATTCAGGACGGGAAAAAAAAAACTCATTTGAGTCCTAGCCAGGAATTGGTTATTTCTGTTAACCCTAAAGATTAATCTAAGAGGCCCCCAAAAGTTTTTATGCAATAGTAAACAAAGAAGAGTCAGCACATTTTACAGTGGGAGAGGGGAGACTCCTATAACCTTTCAATAAACCAAATCAGAAGTAAGCCAGGACATACAAAAGGGTAGGTGTAAAATTCTTTGGGCTACATCTATGGATTTTTACTATTTACTCTGTCAACCTCTTCCCCATCCTCCATCTATGGAGAAGGGGTCTGATCTCCCCAGACTTTACAATGTACACGGATATCAGTTCCACATAGCTCTATGGGTCTGTGTGTCTGTGTGGACACATAAAACTGTATCTATTTCTAGGCTGTTCCCCTTAATATACTTAGTGTGACACCAGTTAAGCCATATTATTATGCATCTGTGACCTGTGTACTATCTTGGCCTGGGGCTGTGATTCTCACTCATACTTTATTCCTTTGAATGAGTACGTTCTGCCTATTTCCTTGGCGCCAACAACTGCTTGATTTGTCCTCCCTAAGCTGCCAAGGTTCAGAAGATAAGCATTCCTGTAGGAGCAGTGACCCAGTCTCTTCTCCTCACACATCTGCTGCTGCAATCCTTCTCGGCTATTTTAACTTTTTTTTTTTTAGTTAAAAATACTTATTTTTTGCCCAATGTAGAACTGTGGAGAGGGCACTGGCTTTATAGTCGGGGAACATGGATCAAATTCCACCTCAGTCACTTACTATGTGACCTTGGAAAAGTCACTTAACTTCCTTCTACCTCAGTTTTCTCATCTGTCAAACAAGGAGATCAGACTAGCTTTCTTCTAAGGCCCTTTCTACCTCTGAACCTATGATCCATGTAGGGTCTTCTTTCTAGGCCCAGACCCACCTCCCTAGTTTCTTTCTCTTAGTCATTTTACATCTTTCAGAAGCTTCACCATTTATTATCTTTCTGTATAAACACACAAGCACAAACATTTACATACGCACACACTCTATCCTCTTTCTCAAAGCTCTCATTAAGCCACAAGACAACATGATACTTCATTTAATTCCTCATTGGCACAACATAGATGATGGCAACAAGTTTGTCAGCGTACAGATCCAAAATCCAACATTGATCCATTCATCAGGACTCTAGGGTTTACTGTTTGTGGCATATTGGTCGTGCCTTAGACACAGCAAGGCATCATATGGTGTTAGTTCTACACGTGATTATCTGTAATGCATGGGAAACTAGTTATAACAGCTCTTCATCATAGAGCTGATTTGGTATACACAAGGTGCCATGCACCTTATTGTAAGGTCATCTAATCTATAAGAGTCAATGTGGTGTAAGTGTATGGATCATTGTATTTGGAGTCAAGAAAACATAGGTTCAAATTCTGCTTCAGATACTCACTAGCTGTGTGAGCCCAGAGAAGCCATTTAAACTCCCTTAGTCTCAATTTCCTCATATGTAAAATGGATATAATAATGTCTCACAGGGTTGCTTTGAAGATAGAAGATAATGAATGTAAAACTCTTTTCATAGCTTAAAGAACTGTATAAGTGTAAGCTGTCACTTTTCTGAGCTTTTGGTATGGACAATAAAGAAAGTGTTACAACAGGGATCCAATCTCCCCAAAACTATAAGCCCCACAAAGGCAGTTATCATATCTAATTTTGTCTCTGTGTCCTCCATAACATTTAAAACAACAACAGCAGCAAGAAACATTTATTAAACATTGTTCTAGGTGCTGGATACAACAAAACAAATACAAATCAGTCCCTGCTCTTGAGATACTCATATTTTACTGTGGAGATACAATATGTACACAGATAAATAATAAAGTATTTACAAAATAATCACAAGGTGGTCTTTAGTAGTGAGAGAGTGAGAGAGAATTAAGTGGGTAGACTAGGGAAGGCCCTATGTAGGAAGGAGCTGAGCCTTAAAGGCACCTAGAGCTAATAGGCAGAAATAAGAAAAACTTGGAAAACAGCCCATGTAAAGACACAGAGGTGAGAGATGAGGTGAGAGACAGAATGGTATGTGTGGGGACCAAAAAGTAAGCCAATTTAACCAGCACCTTGAACACATGAGGGGGAATAATGTGAAATATCTGGACAAGGTTTGTGGTTGGGGTTTAACAGATATTTGTTGAATACATAAATGATTACATTATGAATGTAATATTATGAATTATGAATACATAAATGAAATAAAGTCATCTTTATAGTTGACTCTTGGGGCATGTAGAGTACATTGGTAATTACAATAAGCTCAGGTTTCAGAGGTAGCATATAGACATTATTATCCATAGGACACAAAAAGGAAGGGATGGAGTAATTAATCTTCCTTCACCCTAAAAATCACTCAGGAAAATCTGGGTGAACAAGGGCTGGGGTGAAAAGAGGGTGTTTTTAACCAGTCGTGGTTCAGATTGTCATAGGAGAGCTACATCACAATGTGCAAATATTGTTGAAGAAAAGTGTATGAAATGATGTAGAATCATTTCTGTCAAATGAATATAAGATGCTAATTGGTGATGTATGGAGTCCCAGAGATGCTTGTCATGCAAAGAGTGAGTGAAGTATGGCAAAGCATTTGTATAGACCATCTGGAGGTGTGCACTCCTCTCCTGCACTTAATGAGAAAGGGGCACTAAGTAGAAACTTTAGAAACCAAGACCTAAATATGCATCATGTTCTGTTTGGATACTCATAGACTTTTGTGACATTTTCCAGGTGAAAAGCCTGAGGATATCCCTCCCCTCTACACACACACACACACACACACACACACACACACACACACACACACACACACATATACACGACTGCTACTGCCTGACAAGGGACATCCATATCACTAGGCATAAGGATTGTAGTTTGTGTGACCCTAACCCTTTGGACTTCTGCCAGCTGACTGACCATGCAGACTGTTTCCCAAATCCTTTATACTTTGGAAATTCAGGATTTGCTGGCAGGTTCCTTCCCAAATATGAGATTTTGTTTCCTGTTTTACTGAAATCTAGATAAACCTAGATGAAACCTATAGTTTTGGGGAGATTGGATCCCTGTTGTATTTTTATCATGCATACCAAAAAGCTCAGAAAAGTGACAGCTTACATTTATATAGTTCGTTAAGCTATGAAAAAAGTTTTACATTCATTATGTTCTTCGATCTTCAAAGCAACCCTGTGAGATATCATTATGCCCATTTTACATATGAAGGAATTGAGACTAAGGGAGTTTAAATGGCTTCTCTGGGCTCACACATAGGTGGTCACACATAGATGGTCTGTTCATTTGTTTGTACTTCTGGTTCTGGAATGTTTTCTCTTCTTCATCATTCACATTCACATTCACACACACACACACACATACACACACACACACACACTTTTCTGACCCTTTGCTCATCCAGACTCATGATAAAAAAAAAAAGTCAAACAAAACCATTTTCTCACTTCGATTCTATTAGTATTTGAGCCACGGGTTGGGGGGGAGGGAGGCAGGAGGAGAAGAATCAATGTTTAGCAAGTAGAAACATTTTGAAAATACATTATTTATTTTGGTGTTCAAAAGGTCAGAGGGCTTTAGGAATAACTAAAACCTAAAATGAAATTTTAAGGAAATATTCATTTCTATACAAATGCCATCTGCTCCTCTACAAAATCTTAGATGTGAGATAGACCTATTGGGTTTTTTAATTGTTTTCCTTGTGTAAATACAATATAAGAAAACTATGTCTGCCTAGTAACATGTAACACAATAGCCTGCTCCTGGAAGGGGCCTATGTTAATATTTGACAATGAATTTTTTAAATAATTTATCCAGCATCCAGTGAGGAATAGCTGAGGCAAGTGATGGTGGGGGAGAGAATTTCCCAAGACCTCCTGTGTAATCAGGCACAATGGAGCCTCAGTAGGAAGCTGGTCCTCTCATACTTAGAAATGCGTTTAATCCTTGAAGGTTTTTGCTTTTTTCAGGTACCTTGACATCCTTGTCCTTGCTCTGAAGGAAAGCTCAGAAATTTTCCTCACCCACAGCTAGTTAAAAGAAGAGTGAATCTAAAACATAAATGAATATCTGCAAAATTGCTTCTCTAAGTTCAATCTACCTTTTCTTGAGCACATTTTGTTTGTTTGCCTATGTCTGAGCATTAGCCCCTAGGCAAGAATTGGGTCTCTTTAACATCCTGAGTAGCACAAAGAATATTGGAAAAGCTGAAGCAATATAAATAATAATAGTAATAATAATGCCACTCAAAAAGAAATGCTGATTCAATAGGAGAGGATTGCAAAGGAGAAAGCAAAGCAGTTTGACCATGATGGCTAAAGAGTTTTTGCTACAAAAGAGTTATGGAACCTGACTCGAGTGGCATAAAGCCCCTGTCACCATGACCTTCTTTATTTTTATTATTCTCCCCTTATTGCCTAATGCACATTTCCACCCTGGTCCAGCAGAAAGTATGTGAGAAAGTCTTGGGATACTATATAAATAAAATGAATAGGCAATGAATGGGTTAAGAAAAGCTGCAAGTAGGGATAATGTTTTTTAAAATGCATTCATTAAAATCATTGCCCCGGAGACCATCATGAAATGTACTCATTTGAAATGGATGGTCTATTCATAAGAACACATCTTCATGGGTCACCTCTTTGCAAAGAAATGGCAGGGCTGGCTCTCCATGTACATTAGGATGTGGCTGATGAAGTGGCATGACTTGAGGAAACCCAAAGGACCCACCTGCAGAAAGATGTTTGCCAGAATACCTGCCCCAACCTCCTTGGAAGCTATTCCTGTCAGTTAAGGAGTAGTGGATCTTCTTTACTGTATACAACATGGCTACCTGAGCATGTCAGATGACAGGGAGTCTATGACCTTCAAATCATTGGGGTTTTATTATTTTCTTAGCAAAACTTTTATGAAAGAATGAGTATTGAAGTCTTAGAAAAGGGTTTTCACTAACTAAAAGAGCATGGTGACAACAATTGATGTAACCAAAAACAATACAAAAAGACAACTGAACTCTGAATAAATGCAGTGATCAATATTGAATCCAAAAGGCTAGTGACTATGCATGCTAAATATGGTAGATTCAGTGAGTAAGAGCGCCGGCCTTGGAGCTGGGATGACCCGGGATCGAAACCGGCCTCAGAAAATGAGCACCCACACATAAATAATGACTAGCCGTGTAACCTTAAGCAAGTTACTTAACCCCAATTGCTTAAAAAAAATAATAATAAATAAATATGGTAGATTGAGATGAATATGGTTGTTTGGCTGGTTGCTTTTACTTGACTATTTTTCTTTGCTAAAAGGATTGTGGGATTGGGGAGGGATGTGTAGGGAAATAATTAATATGTAAACAATTTTTAGGTTTTTTATTGTTTTTTTTTTAGGGGGAAAGGACTCATTCCTCGGATGTACAGAATGAATATAACTAAAAAATGTCCCTGAGAGGGCTTATATTAGCATAATACTCATTAGCACCCACCAACATATTAGCATCAGTTTGCTTAATCAGATTAGTTAGCTCTTACCTTGCAATAAATTTTGATAGAGAGGGGAGTATGGAACAGGAGTAGAGCTTAACAATATTAATTGCCTACATTTAAATAGTACTTCATGGCTTACAAAATGTTTTCCTTATGACGATTCTGTGATAGTAAAGAGTACAAATGTTACTATCTCTGTTTTACAGATGAGAGTACTGAGGATTGGAATGTTCAAAGTGACATTGGGATGTTCAAAGATGCTGAAGTTGTTAGTTGACCTCAGGTCTTCAGAACCCAAGTTTAAGCCTCTTTTCATAAGAGCACTGGAATGGAAAGGCAGGATGATGGGGGCCTCAGTGGACACAGGGTATCAATTGAATTGGCCCAGAAAGGAAGAAGGGGGAAACACAAGATTTATCTACCTAAAAGGTGACAAATGTCTAGGCTTAAGAAGTTTTTGTTTTGTTTTGTTTTGTTTTTGGAAAGGACTATATAAAATATGTTTTGTAAAGAAGGTAATTAATGAGTATGTATGAAGTACTGAAATACTAACTGCTTTTCCAGGATCTCATGTCCAAGAGAATGATACTTAGTCTTGTCAGGGAATGAAGACCCCAAGAAATGAAAGCAAAATGAGTACTTTTTGACGGCAGAATGGATAAGCAAAGTGTGGTATATGAACATAATGGAATATTATTGAGCCTTAATAAATGATGAATATAAAGAATTCATAGAAACGCAGGAAAAACTTGAGCTGATACAGAACAAAGAAAGCAGAAGTGAGAAAATGCATGCAAGGACAAATAATATAAATGAAAACAACATGAAAAGGCAACTGAATTCAAACCACTGCAATGAATACTCGGTTTCAGAAAACAGGATGAAACACATCTTTCCTTTCAGTAGGGATGATGGGGACCAACATCAGAAGTGACTGCTCTTTTGATTGTTTTGCTTAATTTTTTGTTTCAAAAAAAGGGGGGCCAGTGGTAGGGGAAGAGAAGGCTAGGACAGTAAAGAAACATGATACCAAAAAGGGGAAAGAGTGCCTCAAAAAAATTATTTTATTTTAGAAAGAAAGAAAAAAAGGGAGAGGGGGTAATGATCCTTTACAGTTTAAAATCCAGGGAGAATAAGAAAGATATGAATCTAAAAACCTGGATGTCACTGGAAAATGTTTAAAATGTGAGATTGGTCATTAATAGTCACATTTCTCCCTAGTAGTGAAGAAATGGTACATGCCAATGAGGCCCATTTCGTGAGTAAAAAATGCAATCACATAGAGTTCCACCAAAGAGAGGGTCTTGGGCAGCACAACTCTGAGGGACTACAAAAAAGACAGATCTTCCCAGAGGGGCTTGGTTCATTTGACTATTTGATCATAAAGCATCTGACCAAGAGTTATAAATACTCCTCCCCAAACATAGTTGTAACTTGATGACTCCTTCTGTCTTCTCATCCACTCCCACAAAGAAGCATGATCAGAGGACAAAAGAGAATGGAAGAAGATGAGAGACGGCCTCTGTCTGAGCAGCCTTAGAATGATTTTGCTTTCTAGAAATAGAAATGAGAACATTCTATACTATACAACTGTCAAAATTTTAAAGCCTTCCTGAAGCCCTTTCTCTTTTTTTTTCTTTTGAGGAGGAGGCACTTCTAAAAACTTTTCTAGTTCACAAGGGAAAAGGAAGCTTGATGTTCTGTCTCTGTAATTACAGCCCATCCCTATCTTTGTTACTTAAATCAAGATCACTAAGGAGTTCTGTTTGTTCTGTCAATAAGACCCTTGGGATTTTAAATTTGTTGGAGTGATGAGTTTTAGTTAAAGCCTTCAGATTCAAACTAGTGGTTCAGTAGCTCTGAGTCAGTGTCTCATAGAGCCTGAGGGCTAACTCAACTGATGGATTTGCTAGTTTTTATAGGAAATGTAAAATAGAATTCTGTGTGATGTGACCCTTCATGGTTGAATGTTGCATCTCTCTAGGAGGATGTCTCATGACCATTCCAACCATAGTAACTCTTCCTCACCTTTCTTCCCATGGGGAGTTCCTAATTTATTTATTTTAAAATGAGGAACCTAGTTCAGAGCTATTTGTCCGCTTGATAAATATTAGCTGATAGAGATATATTCTTAAATGCGTCTGGACTTGGGCTAGGAGCTATTTGATAGTCAGTTCTAGCAAAGGTGGATTTGGAATTAGAAGACTTTGGTTTGAATCTTAGCACTGCTACTTGCAACCTGCATAACTTTGTCAAATCACTGCATGACTCGGGAGTCTCTTTGGATTAGATAATCTCTTAGGTCACACATCCAGGTCCAAGTCCTCTGACCCAATGATCTCAGCTCAGTGTTATTAGAAAGATTGGGAGAAAGATATAACAACTCTGACTGTGGATATCAGTGTAATTATGATAAGTACCCAGTTTCATTTCTCCCCACCCCCCCCAACCTAGAAAGACATGAAATAAGAATAGAAGAAGCTCTTTTGGGGGATATATTAATTGTCATAAGCAGATTTTGGAAAAATTGATAGTTCACAGGGCCTTTGCTCCTATTTCCTCACAAACCTCTGACCACAGATATGTGGATATGGGTAATGATAGAAGTAGTAGCCAGAGAAGAGGTGAAACAGGCTGAAAAGTAGTGAAGGGCAGGTGAATATTTTATCCCATCCAGCAACTTAACTCTTCCTTATATGATACATGAGGCTACTGAAGCTCAGAGTGGTAAAGGGATAATTCGCATAGGCTGGGGCAGGTATAAAGCTTTATTTCATCTAAGAGTAAATCACTAAGTACAATCTGTTTTTTAAAAGCTTCTAACCATAGGACTGAATTTCTTTTTTTTAACCATATTACTGGTCACTCATTAAAACTGCATCTGGGCTGACAAAAGAATGATCTAATATGAAATAAAAATCTTTCCTTCTCCTGCATATGGGCATTAAGGAGGATAGAGAGTGTTGATGATAGGAAAAGACATCTCTATCTCTGTGTGTGTGTGTGTGTGTGTGTGTGTGTGTGTGTGTTTCTGTCTCTTTCTCTGTCTTTCTCTCTCTCACATAGAAAGTATGAATAATTTTATAATCAACCAGTACAAAGCACAGAGAACTAGGAACCTACTGGGGACTCTCCCTGAGACTCTGGACTGACTAAAGTCACTGGAAGACATACCCCTGAGCACTGGGGAAACAAAAACATAAAGTATAATAAGCTACTATGAACCAATATTGTGGGAAGATAGGTGCTTTTAAGATACAAATGAAATAGAACTCTATGTTCCTGAGTGGCCTCAGGTATATGAGACTAAAGGCAAGGAAGGCTCCGGAAACTGAGGCATAGAGTCATCAAAAAGTGAGACCCATGAGTCTGGTGGCACATTTTTGAGCTGTAAATGCTCTCTGGCAATGACTGGTGCTATCAGCTGAGGATATTTAGAGCAGGAAAATTTATAGTGTCTAACCTACCACAGAGTATAAAGCACAGGGCTGCCATCTGAAGGGGGCTGAGAAGAAGTGAGGAGAGAAAGGTAGAAAAGTGATTGAGGAAGAAACCAGTTATTTTTACTAAGAACTGGAAACAAAAGATGCAGGAAAGAAAGCAATGCTACATAGACAGCCAAAAGAGCTATAGAGGCGAACACAAGCCTAGAGGAACAAATCCCAATCATTTCAACTGAAGTCCTGTCTAGGGCAGTCTTGTAAGCATTAATACTATGCAAGCCTGTGGTGGAGGGTGAAGAAGGGTTCTCTCTGTCAGAAGTGAGAGGATATTATATTCTATGGACTCTGGTACAAGTTCCATCTGTTTTCCTATTCCTTGTACATAATACTGCTCATGTTTGGGCCTTGTGAGCCTATGTCCTTGTAAGGAGAACTAGTGACTACTCTCTAGTTCAGGCCTGCACAACCTGTGACACACCAAAGGATTTCAGGCAACCTGAACTAACATTCTAAGATCACCTAGTTGGGAATGACAAGAAAAAAAAGTGAGAAATACCCCAAAGTGTACTCAGGTCCTTAGTATCAGGAAGGAACTTCTGACAAAAGTTGATTTGTTTTCCTATAAGATAAGGGAAGGGGAATAGGAAGAAAATGGAAAAGGAAAGGAAAGAGAAAGGGGACGGAATAGAAAAGAGGGGAAATGGCAATGGTGAGGAACAAATTTATAGAAATTTTGGTGACCACAGACCCAAGTTAAATATCTCAAGGATATTTAAGGATGAAATGTGATGAATATAGCCAGGATGAAAGATGAAAATTTTCTACAAAGTTGTTGGGGTTTTTTGTTTTTGTTTGCTTTTTGGAGGGCATTTGGGGTTAAGTAACTTGCCCAAGGTCACACAGCTAGGTTTTTGTTTGTGTGTGCATTAAGTGTTTGAGGCCAGATCCCAACTCAGGTCCTTCTGACTCCAGGGCCGACACTGTACTCACTGCACCACCTAGCCGCCCCTACCAAGATTTTATGAGTTCTGTTTAACATTACACAAAGTGAACAATCTCACAGTCTGCAATGATTTTTCTATTTTTTTTTAAACAAATACTTTATTAACTTCTGTTTTACATCATTCATTTCCGCCAGGTTTTGAGTTACAATCATTTTCCCCCCATTATTCCCCTACCCAACCTCCCAGAATAGCAGTCCCACAAGATATCGGTTCCTCCAATCTGCTCTCTCCCATACCTTCTCCTATACCCCCATCGACTTTTCCATTAGAGGAAGATGAATCTTTGTGTCCCAATGCCTGCACATCTTATCTCCCAATTATAGGCAAAAGAGTATTAATAATAGTATTTATATATATATATTTGAAACATTTAATGTTACGACCTCGAATTTCAGATCCATTTCCTTCCTCCCTTGTCACCCATTCCTTCTTGGGAGATAAGTAATTCAGTATATGTTGTACATGTCTAGCTATGCAAAACATTATCATAGTAGATATATTGTACAAGGCTGCTTATAATTCCCTCCCACTCATCCCACCCCCCACCTGGTCCATTCCCTACATAATCCTGTCCCTCTTCTATAGTGGGTACTTCCAACCTCCCCTCACCCCAAGGATGCCCTCCCATCCATCATCCCTCCTCTCATCCCCCTTCCCCCTATCCTGCTGCAGGTTGAGATATCCCATTTAGTATGTATGTCATTTTCTCCCTGAACCAAATTCAATGTGAATGTGGTTTTGCCTTTTTAGCCTTCCTTATTCTCCCCCTCCTTTGCAACCACTTCCCCTTGCTTCTTCTACATGAGATAGTTTACCCTACCCTGTCTCTCCCCATCTCCTCTTGCCACTTTCCTCTCTCACCTCATAATTTCATCCCTTGAGTATTCTCCCTTCCCAACAAATTCAACCTATGCCCTCTATCCATATATAACTGTAACCATATACACACACATTCACATATGTATTCATATGACCACACCCCCTTCTTCCATTATTTTCATAGTGAGAAAGATATCATCAGTCACAGTTATTGCTTTTCCATATAGGAATGTAAATAGTTCAACTTTGATAAGTTCCTTTTGATTTCTTTTCCCTGATTACCTTCTCAGGCATCTCTTCCTTCTTGTGTCTGGATGTCAAATTTTCTATTCAATTCTGGTTTTTTCCTCAAGAATGCTTGAAAGTCCTCTATTCCACTGAATGACCATATTTTCCCCTGAAACAAAATACTCAGTTTTGCTGGGTAGGTGACCCTTGGGTTCATTCCCAGTTCTTTTGCCCTCTGGAATATCATATTCCATGCCCTTCGATCCCTCAGTGTAGAAGCTGCCAGGTCCTGGGCTATTCTGATTGTGTTTCCACAATATTGAAATTGTTTCTTCCTGGCTGCTTGTAGTATTTTCTCCTTGATCTGGGGATTCTGGAACCTGGCTATAATATTCCTGGGAGTTTTCTTTTTGGGATCTTTTTCAGGAGGTGATCTGTGGATTCTTTCAACCTCTATTTTGCCCTCTGGATCTAAAGCATCAGGGCAGTTTTCCTTGAGAATTTCTTGAAGGGTGATTTCTAGGTTCTTTCTTTGATCATGGCTTTCAGGTAGTCCAATAATTTTTAAATTGTCTCTCCTGGATCTATTTTCCAGGTCAGTGGTTTTTCCCATGAGATATTTCACATTGCCTTCTAATCTTTCATTTGTTTGGATCTGCTTAACAGCATCTTGATTTCTCATAAAGTCATTAGCTTCCATTTGCTCCAGTCTAACTCTGAAGGAATGAATCTCCTCAGTGAACTTTTGAGATTCTTTTTCCATCTGGCAAATTCGACTTTTTAAGGCATTCTTCTCCTCATTGCCCTTTTGGGCCTCCTTTGCCATTTGAGTTAGTCTATTTTTTAAGGTGTTGTTTTCCTCAGTCAGGCTGTTGACCCTCATTTCATACTTTTCCTGCATCCTTCTCATTTCTCTTTCCAATTTTTCCTCCACTTCTCTTATTTGATTTTTAAAGTCCTTCTTAAGGTCCTCTATGGCCTGCAACCCACTCATGTTTTCCCCTGGGGCTTTTGGAGCAGGACTTCTGACCTCACAGTCCTTTTCCCGCTCTATGCCCCAAAATAGGAGTCTAGGGTTGCATTTTTCTGTTTCCTTTGCCTTGGCATGTTGCCACTTAATTGCTTGACGTTCGGGCTTGTTGCCACACTATGGCTTTAAGGCCAGATAGAGGAATTTTCGTCCCAAACGTGTGGGGGGCAACTTCCGTTTCTGGCAAGCTGTAAACCCACCCACAACTTCCACCCTAGATCACAATCCAGATCCAGGGAGGTTAAAGCAAGAGCGATTACCCCCCAAGACTGATCGCTGGATCTCCCCACGATTTGTAGGCTGGGAGCCAGAAATGCCTATGAAAACTACACAATGGCATGTCTCCTCAGCGGCTTCTAGCCCCCAGGGGAGGGAGCTGACGCATTCCCCAAATACAGGTCCCAAAGTCCATAGGACACTAACCTCTTACTTTGTCCTAGGCAAGTCTATGTTGATAATTCTGTGGTCGCCACAGTTCCTGGTGTTCTGGGGTTCCTCCAGCCGGCTGCTGGCCCTGCCGCCCTGGGGCTAAAACCTCGGCTCACGCGGACCTGCGCTCGGCTCGGCTCAGCTCCTGCGCTCTGCGCTCTGGGCTCTGCGCGCTGCCGGCTCCCAGACCGCTGCGCTGGTCCTTCCTTCAGGGTGCTGGGCTGTCCTCAGCGGGAGGTTAGCTTCTCTGTGTCGTTCTGTGGGTGCTGGGGCTCCAGAAGTTTTTCAGAGTCCTTTTTTACATAGTTTGTGGAGAATCTGGGGGCAGAGAGGCTTGGATGAGCTGTTTCTACTCCGCCATCTTGGCTCCGCCCCCACTCTGCAATGATTTTTAAAAGAAGTAGAAATGGCAATGAAATATGTGAAAGGTGAAAAAGTTAAATTTCAAGCATATTCAGAAATGGTTAGTGCTAGAAGTGGTTTCTTTTTAGTGTTTTGAGGTATTATTTGAAAGAGAGAGAAATAACAGTCATGAGGAAAAAAATCTCTGCCCTTATGCTTAATACTTCCTCCCCCCAAAAAAGGAATAATCTATAGATGCATAGAAAATATGTTTGATGAAAGTATGAGAAAAGCCCAAAGAGATTTTTGCAGATGATATTCCATAAAGTCACATATTAACATTATGCAGTTCAGAAAGAATACAAAATCCCACTGTACTCACTGTTTGTTCACCATAAAAATAATGTGTTTTATTTGATAGAGCAAAATGGATATCTTTTTTTTTAATTAATTTATTAGTTTAGTTTCAGTTAACAAGTTTCAATTCCATAGTTCCTTGATTTTCAAATTTCCTTTACTTCCTCCCCCCTCCCCACACGACAGCATATAGTCCAGTATATGATCTGCAAATGCATTCATATTAGACATTATTCCAATTACAAAGGCATATTGTACTAGGTGGGATGAAAGATGGTAAGGAATAAATAAAACCAAACAATGAAAAGAACAAGATCATTTAGTTTGCTTCCATCAGGATTCAGGTTCAGTTCTTTCTAGTTATATCTCTGGATGGAGCATTTCTCACTTTCTTGAGTCTTTCGGGATTAACTTATATCACTGCATTGTTGAAAAGAGTCCAGTCTGTCATAGTTGGTCATCACAGATGTGGTATGTCTGTGATTGTATACAGATTTCTTCTGATTCTACTCTTCTCGCTCAGCATCAGTTTGTATAAGTCTCTCCAGTTAATTATGAAATCCGTCACCTCTTCATTTCTTATAGCACAATAATATTCCATTACATTCATATACCACAACTTGTTTAGCCATTCCCCAATTGGTGGGCACCCCTTCAGTTTCCAATTCTTTGCAACCACAAAAAGGGCTGCTAAAAATATTTTTGTACATATGGGTCTTCCTCCCACTTCTATGGTCTCTTTGGGATATAACCCTAGAAGTGGTATGGCTGGGTCAAAGGGTATGAAATTATTTATAATCCTTTGGGCATAATTCCAGATTGCTCTCCAGAATGGTTGGATAAGTTCACAACTCCACCAGCAATGTATCAGTGTTCCAATTTGTCCACATCCTCTCAAAATGGATATCTTAAAGGTATCCAATAAGGTGTTTCCCCTTCATTTTTCATTTTTTTTCCTAGAGGCAAGTGTTAAGTGACTTGTCCAGGTTCACACAGCTAGCACATGTCTGAGTTCAGATTTGAATTCAGGACCTCTTGACTTCACAGTCAGTGCTCTATCCATTGTACCACCTAGCTACCCCCAATTCATCATTTTAAAAATATGCAAAATTCCTTGAAAGCTATAGAAAGAGATAATTTTGCTTTTCAAGCACCTAAGGATTGGGAATATCAAGTGATACATTTTTAAGACATCCAAAAGTAAAAAAATCTTAGTTGTTTCCACTTTATCCTCCATGACTTTTTCTATACCTTCGCTATCAATGCTCTTTAGGATTCTAAATACTTTCAAAATAACAAAAGAAATTAAATATGTGCTTCTACCTATAAGGACCAGATGTGTCAAATGATGTAGCTTAGTCCTTCAAAGTATTCTTGAACTCTGGTCCTTCTCAAATGAGGCATAAAATGAAGAAACATATGCTTGCTAAAGATGAAGAGATCCAGCACAGGGTCTAGATTGAAGAGGTGAGATTCTCCATATATTTTTGTTTGTGCATAGAATTGGACTGATTGCGTCAAACCCGAACATCTCTGAGCCTTCCAAGTAAAATCTGCAACTACTCGAAATTTTTCAGCCTAACTATCCAACTAGGAAAAACCACATGGATGGCAGTGCCTAACATCCAAAATATGAAATGTGGTTGGATGGATATTCCATTGACTTGGACCATCAGTGCATACATCTCAAGCAGGCATTACACATGTATAATGAGCCAGGTACAAAATTGAATAAGAGGAAATTAGTGGACAAAATTGCTTCTAGGAGATGGTACATTTTTTTAAATTGACTCCAAACTTCTTTCCAAAACAAAGACCTTTGTTTTAATATCAATATTCCTCCAGTGATGGTGCAAGGTTTTGTTAGTGAAATACTATATTTTCTGAAGAACTGAAGTTAAGAATCACCCAAAGAGCAATGAAGAAGTATATCATGGATGTGCAGGCTGTGACACACTGTATTTGAGGAATTATGCAAGGAAAACAGGTAAATTTTGTCATCAAGGTAATATACATTGAGGGGGGAAAAGACAGGATGATCATTTTGTGAAGTGGAGGAATAACTGATGAGTAGGCCAAGTGCTCTATTGGCATCAGTACAATATTAGAGAACTCAGAGATATCCAATCACACTTTGAGTGAATCTCCAGTGATAGATTTATGGGAAGACAAGGATAAGTTCACATCAAGCCACCTCCCCATCCCTCTACCTGTTTTTCTATCTTTCTTATATTACATTCATTAGAATATAAGCTCCTTGGGGGGAGAAGCTGGGGGGAGGGAAGTTGGAAGCACCCACTTTTGAAGAGGGACAGGATCAAGGTGGGGAGTGGACCAGGTGGAAGGTGGGATGGGAGGAAGGGAAATAAAGTCAGTCTTTTACAATATATCTACTATGGTAATGTTTTGCATAGCTACACATGTACAACATATACTGAGTTGCTTATCTTCCTTTTAAAATAAAAAAAAATTTTTTAAAATATATAAACACTAACTATGATTAATAATATTTTGCATATAATTGGGAGATAAGATGTCCAGGCAATGGGGCATGGAGATTCACCTCGCCCTACTAGAAAAGTCGAAGGGGGTATGGGAAAAGAGATGGGAAAGAGCAAATTGGTTGAAGAGATATCCTGTATGACTGTTATTCTGGGGTGGTGGGTAGGGGAAAATGGGGAAAAATTGTAACTCAAAATCTGACGGAAATGAATGATGTAAACCAGAAGTTAATAAAGCATTTGGGAAGAAAAAGAATATAAGCTCCTTGAAGGTAGGCACTATTTTACTTGTTTGTATTCATATTCCCAGTACTTAACACAGTGCTTAGAATATAATAAATAGGTAATAAACGCTCTGTCTCTCTACTCACATACCATCTCTGTATCTGTTGGCTGAGCAGACAAGGTTAAATTACAATCTGAATTATTGGATGGAATTCCCACATTGCCAAGATAGCATTGTAGCAAGGCAATTAAAAAATAAAAAAAAAACATAAATATATTCTATTTGTATGTTATTTTTCATTTGGCCAAAGTACTTTATTTTTATCCTCATAATGCATCTGTGAAGTAGATAGGATATTGTTATTCCAGTTATAGAGCTCAGGCACTAGACTCTGAAGAGATCAAGTGATTTGCCCAAATGGTACATGAAATTAGTGCCAGAGAAACTAAAACCAAGATCTCCAAGCATGGAGAACAAGTAATGTGATACAAATAGTCACCTGTGATAGGAAATTGTCTTTGAAACAACTCTTTAATGAACACAGATCACATAAGATCATAGGTTTAAAACTGGAAGGGACTTTCAAGATCATCTATTCTTATACCTCCCACAATTTACAAATGAGAAAGAGGATGCTCAAAAGTTGGAAATGGTTTGAAAACTCATGTCATCAAATATCATAAACATCTATTTTTCCAGATGTCATAGTATATTAAAGCCATTTACTCAACTATATAATTTTATTAGCCAGGGAGTTGTTATATATTTTTGCATAGCATGTGTGTTCATAGAGAAGCAGTGTAGTCCACTAGCTAAAACACTGGAATTGGATTCAAGATACCTAAGCTTGATTCCTGAATCTGATACTTACTTCCTGTGTGATCAGGGCCAATTCACTGAACCTGAGACTCAGTTTCTTCATGTCTACATTGAAGACAATCTCACAAGGTTGCTGGGAGGAAAGGCATTTTGAGAACTTTAAAGTACTATGCAAATAGAGTTCTTATCCTGTACACATATCTACAAAAGACTATATATTATGATAAATTTACAGGATGTTCCAAAAGTCTCAGTGCAATTTTAAGCTTTAATAGCTCATTTAATTTACTTATAAATTTACTTTATTTAAGGTTTAATAGCTTGAAATTACACTAAGAGTTTTGGAACACCTCGTATATATATACATATTCTGATTAACTGAAAGGGTTTTTTTTTTTTTTGATGATTTTATACTTCAAGGACCTGTGATTTCATCAGTGTGGGTATTCCCTCCACTGATTCATGCTGAAACCCCTCTGAACCTTAGAGAATCTTAATGAGTTGTTATGGTTGAAAAAAAATTCATTACTGGTGGCCAACCCTTTAAAGATGAGTTTCTCAAACTTAGCTAGGTAGGTCCTCAGACAAAAGACACAGGTACTGTCACCAGGCCTGGACTCAAAGCCTTTCCAGTTTGGTAGTCAGTCAATAAGCATTAAGTACTTACTATGTATACTGTGCTAAGTGCTAGGAATAAAAATATGAAAAAAAAAGATAGTCCATGACCTTAAGGAGCTTACAATCTAATGGGATAAGATGACATACAAAAAGATAGAAAGAGGAGGGGAAGGAAGGTACCAGTGTGGGCACATGAGGGCCATGACAGAGAAATCTAAAGGAACACAGCTGGATAAGAGATAGAACCTATAGGAACTTGTAATCCATTGATATAGGCTTTGGAAAGTCAGTATGACTCCTATACTGCAGGGAGTTCTTGAAGGACAACTTTAATGGTGGAGTGGTTTTAGTTGCATGCATATGAACTATAAATATATGTAGTATAAATATATGTATATAAAGAGAGAGCATATAAATTTATATAGTATAAATCTCAAATACATATATATGTAAGAACTGTATATACACATATATATTCTATATAAAAATGCAGTTTACCAGATTATATGTGCACATATATCTGCATATATGATCACAAGATGATACATGTAGTGCTGGAAGAAACCTAGTCTAAAACCCTCATTTTATAGACAAGGAAACTGAAACCCAGGGAAGTAAATGGTTTGTCCAAGGTCACACAGGCAATAAGATATATACAAAGACATTATATTTTACCATATCTGTTATTTCACTGATGTAAGGAACTCCCAACAAGTTTCCATTCTTCACCAATTGAAGATTGGCAATTTATTTCTTTGCAATTTATTGTGTTGGAGAATTGCCTGAAGTCCTAGGAGATTAAATGCTATGCCTGGAGTCACACCTCTGTCTCATAGAATTCCTAGCTTCCTTTAAAGTTCAACTCAAGTGCTATCTCCTATGCAAGGTCTTCTTTTATTGCCCTAGGTATGATGCTTTGCCCCTCCAACCTTGATAAGTTCCAATTTACTTTGAATATATTTTGTATACATTTAAATGTGTGGATTTTGTCTTCCCCAATAGAATATAACCTCTTTGAGAGCCAGGACTATTTCATTCAAGCTGCTATTTCAAATAACACCATAATATGGCCTTACTTCTCTTTCTTCTTTATAACAATTTGATTTATTATGGAATAATTTCCTTCTTAATAACAGAATAATTTGGGCGGAGCCAAGATGGCAGAGTAGAAACAGCACTTCCAAGGTGCTCTCTCCAATACCACTTCAAAATCATGTAAAAGGGGACTCTGAGCAACTTCTGGAGCTCAAGCACCCACAGAACGACATAGAGAATCTAACCTCCCACTGAGGACAGCCCAGTAGCCATGCAGGGAGCGGCCAGCGCAGCACCCTGGGAGCCAACAGCACAGCGCTCTGGCTGCTGAGCCCAGATCCGTGGCCCCAGGGCAGCAGGGCCAGCAGCCGGCTGGAGGCACCCCAGAACACCAGCAGCTGTGGCGATTCCAGAATTATCAACACAGACATGCCTAGGACAAAGTGAGAGGATAGTGCCCTATGGACTTTGGGACCAGTATTTGGGGAATGCATCAGGCTTCTTCCCCTGGGGGCAAGAAGCAGCTGAGTAGACACAGCACAGATGCCATTTTGCAGCTTCAGTTGCAGCTTCAGCTCCTGGCCTGCGAACTGCAGGGAGATCCAGTGATCAGTCTTGGGGGGGTAATTGCTCTTGCTTTAACCTCCTTGGATCTGGATTGCGGTCTGGGGTGGAGGTCTTGGGGTGGGTATCCAGCTTGCCAGAGTGTGTGGAGGCTTCACAGAGGCCACCCAACTAATACCTCCGGCAGTTAAGAAGACCCCAACGTTTGGGACAGAAGCTCCCGTCTGGTGACAGAGTCATACTGTGGCAACAAGCCCAAAAGTCAAGTAATTAAGTGGCAACATGCATAGGCAAAGGAAACAAAATAAACAGAAAAATGCAACATTAGACTCCTATTTTGGGGGCAAAGAGGATCAAAGCATGGAACAGTTGGAGGACTGTGAGGTCAGAAATCCTGCACCAATAGCCCCAAATGAAAATATGAGCAGGTTATAGGCCATGGAGGACCTTAAAAAGGATTTTAAAAACCAAATAAAAGAAGTAGAGGAAAAATTGGGAAGAGAAATGAGGATGCAGGAGAGGTATGAATTGAGAGTCAACAGCCTGACTGAGGAAAATAACACCTTAAAAAATAGACTAACTCAAGTGGCAAAAGAGGATCAAAAAGGCAATGAGAAGAAGAATGCCTTAAAAAGCTGACTTTGCCAAATGGAAAAAGAATCTCAAAAGATCACTGAGGTGATTCATTCTTTCAGAATTAGACTGGAGCAAATGGAAGCTAGTGACTTTATGAGAAATCAAAATGCTGTTAAACAGATCCAGGCATTTGAAAGAATAGAAGGCAATGTGAAATAACTCATGGGAAAAACCACTGACCTGGAAAATAGATTCAGAAGAGATAATTTAAAAATTATTGGACTACCTGAAAGCCATGATCAAAGAAAGAACCTAGAAATCACCCTTCAAGAAATTCTCAAGGAAAATTGCCCTGATGTTTAGACCCATGAAATAGAGATTGAAATAATCCATCAATCACCTCCTGAAAAAGATCCCAAAAAGAAAACTCCTAGGAATATTATAGCCAGGTTCCAGAATTCCCAGATCAAGGAGAAAATACTACAAGCAGCCAGGAAGAAACAATTTCAATATTGTGGAAGCACAATCAGAATAGCGCAGGACTTAGCAGCTTCTACCCTGAGGGATCGAAGGGCATGGAATATGATATTCCAGAGGGCAAAAGAGCTGGGATTAAAACCAAGAATCACCTACCCAGCAAAACTGAGTATCTTGTTTCAGGAGAAAATATGGTCATTCGGTGGAATAGAGGACTTTCAAGCATTCTTGAGGAAAAAGCCAGAGTTGAACAGAAAATTTGACATTCAGACACAAGAAACAAGAGATGCTTGAGAAGGTAAACAGGGAAAAGAAATCAAAAGGAACTCATCAAAGTTGAACCATTTACATTCCTACATGGAAAAACAATAAATGTGACAAAGTGACAGAAAGGAAGTCAGAGGATAAGGGGTACACAGGGTTTAAACTATTCAAATGTTAACTTAGAAGTTGGTTACCAAAACTTGAGATACTTGTCCAATGAGTGGAACACAAGAGGAGCTTAATTTTATCTACTCAAACATTCTTTTTGTTTTGTTGTTGTTTTTGGATCTGGGAAGGCAAGACAATTGGGGTTAAGTGACTTGCCCAAGCTCACACAGCTAACAAGTAGGTCAAGTGTCTGAGGTCAAATCTGAACTCAGTTCCTCCTGACTTCAGGCCTTGTGCTCCATTCACTGTGCCACCTAGCTGCCCCAACATTGAAAATAATTGGGAGTTTTATGTGCCAACATCTGCTGCAAAAGATGAAAAGACTGAAAAATTCTACAAAGAACTTAGCCTGATTCTACAAATCAGGTCACCATACTCGGGCACTCTGGGACTCTTTCACTGAAAAGGTGGGAAATAGGTTCAAGTGATGAAAAGTATGTTGGTGGGAAAAAACATGGAGGATTAAGAAACAAGAGATCAAAGGCTTATAGCCTTATATCTAGGAATACTACGAAATGTTATATTACCATTCAATGAAAGTAACAACAACAAATTTATCAGAGACAAATGAGAAAGTTCCTATTTCACTGCCTTAAATAAAAACCTTAGTAATGCCACATTGCATATATGTAATATATGCACACAATATAAACCCCTTAACCTGGAATTTAAGAGGTTACATAATGTGGCTTAAATATATTTTTCCAAACTGATTTTATTCCACTTCCCTCCCAGTATTTTATGCTACTAGGTTTTTGTTTGTTTGTTTTGGTTTTCCCCAGTTTCATTCTCTCTTCTTCCATCTCCCTGCAATCACGAAAACCTACTCCCATACCTGGAACACAGTGCTTCCTTATCTCTGCCTTCAAGGTCCATCTGAGGCACTACCTCTTCTAATAAAAGTTCCCCTCTGTTCATTGTTTCTTATAGCACAATAGTATTCCATTACATGCATATACCACAACTTGTTCAGCCATTCCCCAATTGATGGGCATCCCCTTAATTTCTTTACCTGAAGAGACTTATATGAACTGATGCTGAGTGAGAAGAGTAGAGCCAGGAGAAATTCGTATACAATCACAGACACAACATATGTGTGATGACCAACTTTGATAGACTGGACTCTTTTCAGCAACGCCTGCCCCCTTGTAGAGGATCCTTGTAGAGATGTCTATATCCAGAAAAAGAACTGGAAAGAACTGAGTTTGAATCCAGATTGAAACAAACTACCTGCTCTTTTTCTTTTCCTTGTTTGGTTTTGTTTCCTCTTTACCATTTTTCATTCCATCTGATACAATCCTTCTTTATAACCTGACTAATGTCTAATGTGAAAGTATTTGCAGATCCTATACTTGATTGTATGCTGTCATGGGGTGGGGGGGGTGAGAGGAGGGAGGGAGAGCAAATTTGAAACTCAAGGAACTGTGGAATTGAAGCTTGTAAATTAAAAGTAAACAAACAAATTAATAAAGACCCCAAAAAATAAAAGTTCACTTCAACTGAAAGTGATTTCTCTCTCTCTTCAAATTTTCCTAGAGAACTTTGTTTCTCTCCTTTGCCCTTATTACATTCTACCTTGTATCAACCTTTTTTGCATACTTGCTATCACTCAAACTCTAAGTTCCTTGACGGCACAAACTGTACCATTTTTCATCTTTGTAGCTAGTACTTAGCCCAGGGTAGGCAACTGAGAAAGGTCAAATTGTATTAAACTGAACTGAACTGATTTAATAAAAGATGAAATCAGAAGACCTGTGAAATCATTAGTGAAGAAGAAATCAGTCACATTCATTGAGTATCTCCTATACTTTTCCACCCTTCAGCACAGTTTCTATCTTTTCCCCACAATCTCAAATTTTGCGGAACACCATAATAATAAGAACTATTTAAAAGCGGAATGAACTGCCCTTGAAGACAGGTGATTCCCTGCAACAATACCCTCCTCCTTGTTCCCTAAGTTCTTTAAGCAAAACCTAGAGTACCACTTTGGGAGTATGTGGAAGGGGGCAGGGAGGGTCTTGTTTATATACAACTAGATGACTTCTGAGGGCTTCTCCAACACTTAGATTCTGTGATCCAACTTTTACATTAATCCTTATCATATGAGATCAACCATGCTGTACCCTTTCCTTTCTCTCCCCTCCCCCATCGAGCTGTATTGCACCTTTACTTCTAACTCTTAGAATCCCTATATACCCCTTCAGTTCTCAGGTCAAGCGGCACCTCCTACAGTCAGATGCCTACCTGCTGCCTCTCCTGTAGTTACTAGTCCCCTCACCTCAGAAATTACCTTCTATAAATTTTGTCTTTAATTTTCTGTTATTTTCCCCCAATAGAATGTAAGCTACCTAAGGGTAGGGATTATTTCATTTGTGTCTTTGTCCCTAACACCTAATACAATGCCTGACACAGAGTAGATGTTAAATAAATGAGTGCTGAATGTGAATGAATTAATTCCTCCACCCCTAAAAATCAAGGAAATACAATCAAACCAAACTAATTAGCATTTTAGCATGAAATATGCAAAAATTTGTGTTCTTATTTGAAGTGCAGCATTTATTATTGTTAATCCAGTGTACAAATTGGCAGCTTTCAGAATCTACCTCGATGTGTGTGTCTGATTAAGATGCTGCTATATATTTAAGAGCTGGCAAGAGTGTTGTGTCAGACTGTGATTGCTGTGGTAATTACCCATTTTAACGCATATTAGTGTAAACAGCTGTGCAAAATCCATACAAATGGTGGAACATAAGTAATATAGTTTAATTAAAAAATTACAAGGTTGATTTCTGAAGGTGGCTAAATATGGGTTGATAATTTTTCTGACAGAATCCTCCGCTCTCTCCATGGTGGCCTATAATAGTAAAGGTATGACTATAGAAAACACTGACTTTTCAGAGAGATTAGTGAAGAAGGCTAGAGAAGTTGACAACTTGGGGCTCTGTTTTGGATTTCCAATTACCTGTAGAGTTCCCCACCTCATAGAAATGACTCCTAATTTTTTTTTATATATCTAGGGCCCTCTGTGTACATATTTGGAATGCTATTCTTACTCTCCTATCTTGAAAGCCCTCCATATTTAAAGAAGGAAAATTACCATGATAGCAAACCATAAACAAAGTTTCCAAGTGAGCTGACCACTGCTACTCCTGCCTTCTGCTATATATAATAGCAACAATAGCATTTTTCTATCCCTTTGATATCAACAAAGCATTTTGCTTTCCTACAACACCCTCTCAAAGGTAAGTACTTGTATGGATCATAAAGTTAGAGTTTAGAGGCTGCTTAGTTCAGTCTTATTTTATAGATAAAATAACTGATGCCCAGAAAATTAGACGGCTTACCCAGGATCTCACAGTTAGCAACATAGAGTTAGGATTTGGACTTAGAAATCCTAGAATCTAGAACCAAGGTTCTTTCCCTAGTGTCAGTATTATTATCCCCATTTTGCAAATGAATAAATTGAGACCCAGAGAGGCTATGTGATTTTGCCTGAGTGACACGATTAAGTCTCAGAACCAGGATTTAAACCTGTTTCAAATCTATTTTTGACTATATTATAATAATGATTCCTTTAGTGTGTGTTGAACTAGATGCAGGCTGCTGAGGTTCTTTATAATCCTCAAATTCTGTGACTCAACTCTCCTCAGTAGGAGGAAGAAGAAGAGGAGGATGCACTGATCAAGAAGACTTTGTATATTGTTTTGGCAGATTGGAGGTAATGGTCGGGGGAGGCCCATAATCTGAACCAAAACTCATTATATTTTCCAACAGAGCAGATTTTCTGACCCCAGACTCTTTCAGGGCTGTTCATGTTCTTCATGCTCTTTTGAAAATTTCTACCCAAAGAAATCACATACACAGATTTCTCCTTAAAAAACCAAAAAGCTTTTTTCTGTCTTTTATCATTGCTAAGTACCTGACTACTCGTATGGCATGAGTTATACCTCAGGACTCCTTTAGGTAGATATGAGATCTGCTGCCATGGAATAAAAAGATATCTGCTCATAATGGCAGGGAAAAATACATCTTCTGGGCCTCACACTTTCCTTGTGCTACTATTATATATTTTAGAGGTTCCAACTAGCTTTCTTCTTTCTTTCATTGCCTTCCTTCATGGCAGGGTGGGGAGAATGGAGAAAGCACTATTTGCAGTGTTATCTGGTACTGGTCCTACTTTTCATAAGGTACTTGTGCTTTGAAATTTGCCTAAATGTGGTGCCTTCAACCATACCTTTGGTATCCCTGATAGCCATAAGCTAATTGTGCCAATGGTTGAATTCCAGACAATAGACTGGTTTCATCTGGAGTTTATTCCATAGACACTGGATCTTTGGGTACCTTTTTTGGATACTAAACAGTAGTATGACCCCCTCTGCATACAGCTTCTTTCCAAGAAGCAGGAGCAATGACAAAAAGGGGCATAGAAGACTGCCATACAACATAGAGTAGCTTGTGAGACAGCTGGAGAGAGGTCTGAAGCTTGTAGTACATGCAGATGTGGCCATCTGTCCCCATGCTCAGAATCAGATGCTTGTGGAAGGACAAGTAGCTCATGGCATAGATAAGGAGAAGGTATACTGGGCAGATGCTCCGAAGAGTGGGGAGCTGGGCATCCAAGTGTATACAACCAACTCCACTGACACAGCCCATGTGAATAAGAGGCTTCCTTCCTTGCCCATGATTAATAGACTGGAACAACTGTGAAAATGTGTGTGTGTATGTGTGTGTGTGAGAGAGAGAGAGAGAGAGAGAGAGAGAGAGAGAGAGAGAGAGAGAGAGAGAGAGAGAGAGAGAGATTTATTGGGAAGTGTATGTTTATCAACACAAGACCGAAATACATTTTGTGTGTTTTACTCTGGGGAAATTTTAGCCCAACAACAAATATGCCAATAACTTCTTTGCAGGGTGTATTTAGCCCTAATACAGAAATCCTAAAAATCCATTTGCATGCCAAGCATACAACAAAAGAGACTAAACTGAATTATTCCTTTCCAGAGCTCTGACTCTTGGTACAAATAAAAGTCTCAAAGAAGTCAAAGAGAGACACCTATGATAATATAAGGGGGGGTGGGGAAGAGGAGGTGAGGAAGAGGGGAAAGAATAGAGTGTTTCATTGCTATTGTCATAGCTCCTAAGTGATGCTGGAGTCCAGAGAAGCACTTGTATATCTGTGTCACTAAGCACAATGCTTATGGCTCTCTGTATGTCACTTTTACTCATGTCGCCTTGTAATTTCTGTTCCAGCATCCCTAGTTAATGAAATATCCTCCACTCTAGGGAACCAAGGGTAAATTATGCCTATGACTCTGTAGCCTGGACACAGGCATGACCCTTGGGTTCTTCCTTTATGTCCCCCCCCACCACCCTTAGTTTTAGGTCAAGAAAAGGGTATATTCAATGCCTCTCTTCATATCTTGTGCTAGGTCCGTGGTCTACACAAGATTCTGTTGAGGTGGGAAGAGGCAGCTGGGAGGGAGGCACTTGGAAAAGTCAATTGGAACCAGAGAAATACATGCCATTGTGCAAAGATAGCTATCTCTACAACACGACCATACTGTATCACCTCCTAACCCTTAGAATTTTATGTTCCTCCATGTGATACCCAATCAGCACATGGTATCCAGCAAGGTCATTTAGGCTGGAGGCATGTGTAGATATCATGCTGTCAATTCCATTCATCTGAAAAATCAGACTAGTTTGAACAATCCTCAAACCAGTATGTGGAGTATTGGCTGCAAAGGGCACATTGATCAGAATGCAAAAAAGGTCAGTGGTTTAATCAGTATGGTTTGGGGATCTCTCCACTGAAACAGGTAAATCCAAGGGTGTGATGGGGGTACACAAGCAAATAAATTTATATGCTACCTCCAGTTATATAAATCACAACCCACCCATGCTGGTCGGTCCTATGTGACTGATATATGTCCTATAATTATTTGCCACAGTATTTCCACCTCCAACCTCACAGAAGTTTTCTCAATACCAGCCTTTGTTTTGGGAGGAAGCTTGGGGATTGTTAGAGGAGCCCTATGATCTAGCCTGTTCTCTTGTTCAATTCTGGACCCATTCAATCATTACTTTTTACTGTCTGTCCCAGATAGATGTAATGGAAATGCAAATTTAAAGATCTTCCCTGCCCCTAGGTTAAGTGCACCTGGAGCCTGTGGTGGGAGGCTTGTTTTTCAGGAAAGCCCACACCTTGATACTTTGTGATTGGGCAGTGGGTAAAGGAGGTTGTTACATTCTCTGAGCCAGGAGAAGGCTATATAAACCCTGATGGGAGGCTTTGCTTAGGGGCTCACTTTGAGAAGTGTTGTGTGATTTGACCAGATGAGACTCTGGGCAACCATTGAGAGCTCCACAGCTTTGAAAACCCAGATGTTGATGCTTCCCTCTCTGGTAACTGTGATTTTGGTATTGATAATGGTTGGACAGTTTGGAAGCCTGTCTGTTTGATCTGTCTGTATAGTCTGAAGTTCGGGGTGCTGACCTTTTCTCCCTGAACTAGGTAATATATGTTTGATTAAAGTGAGCTTGTTAACCGATTTTGAGTTGCTTTCCTTCTGAAAAGCAAATCTAAGAACCTGTGTTGGCAGCCACCCTGGGGATGTTGGGGTGCTTGCTGCTACAATAGATAAACTCTATAGTTTTGTTTCCCCCTACTCAACTGCATGCTGTAATCTGGGCAATGGATATTACTGATTCCCAAATTCTTTCCCATGAGGATAATCAGGCCAAATTCCTTTGAATGGTTATATATCTATTCATGAAACCTCTGCAATGTTCCAAGGCATCCATAGACAAGAGAACCTCACTATTCATAGAAAATCCTTCTTCAACCTGGACTTTGAGCTAGATCTTCATCCCAATGGAAAACACACATGGAAAGTACATGTTCCCATTTTATGCCTTGTCTAAGGATGGGTTAGGAAGATGGGGTGGCAGTCTTTAAAAAGGGTCCTTTCTATTTGTATATTTTTAAAGGAATTTTGAATAATTTTTATAAATGGATAGGAGACACTTTATTATAAAAAGAGACTTTAAAGTAGTATTATACTCTACCATAGCATAAGCTTTTTTCATAATAGAAATAATCTCAGTGAGAGCTTATATTATCTACATCTTTCAACCACGTGCAACATGATCAAGGTGTGAGGCATTGCTGAATATTACTTGTGAAAATCTCCTCATTCTTCTAATACCTTCATCTAGGGTGCCCTTGATTTGTTTTATTGATGAGTCTCATAATTATATTTTGTTAATTATGAAAATAGGCCTATAAGCTGGTGGTTATTAATGCCCTTTGGTCACATTGGGGGGGGCAGTATTAATAAGGTGTGAGATTTTCCCCCATGCCTTTGCTATCCTCCTGCCTTCTATGTCTAGCCTTTAATATGTTAACAACGATCCTATACATACATATCCTTTACATACACTTTGTCCAATCTATTTCTCCTATCTTTTTTTCTCTTTAATGCCATTTAATGTCATTTCTATTTCCCCTATAAACACATCTGGGAACTGTAAGACACCAAGTATGGTGGTTCTATTGTTCTTGACAATTAAAATGATTACAATATTCTTTGTAGATCATGTCCGTTTTTTTCTCTTTTTTGTCTTCCTTCCATTTTGATTCTTAAGTACCCTTAGAATGATTTGCTTTGTTGGATGTTTTGCCAAGCTTCTTTAAGTTGGTGTTGTCCTCTTCTGATTTTCTTTGCTCATGAAATGAAATTGCTGATTGTTATCCTTCTTTATTAGGCTTTACAAGCAATTATTTTGGCCATCATCTCTGTCTACTTATCAAGTAAGTTAATTGTTTTTAACTGAGGTGTATATTTTGCTTCCTTTTATCACAATATCAATTAAATATCTATATAAATTATTGTAATCAATATTGATATCATTTCTTTTGTCCATTTCCCATTTTCATTATCCATTCCTTATTTAAAGAGCCAATAATTGAGTAACTTAAATTGCATGCCATCTGTTTATTGTTAATTATTATCATTTTAATACCTCAATTAAATATCAATTTAAATACTTCAGGCTTAGTGACTGATGAAAGTGGGCTGAGCAGGACTGTTGGTGGAAGCCACCATTTCCATGCCTTCCATCTTCTGATACCAAACACAGTGTTTGGATAAGAAGCAGCACCTTCTACAGTGTATAATTCTACCTTGGCTAGAGAATATATGTGGTGATTTGCCTTTTGGGGGAGGAGAAGAAGGAGCAGGAAAAGAAGATGATGGACATCTAATCTAAGTACTATTGACATAGCAGACATACTATGCTATTTTTGTTAGCTTTTATTCAGAAATATTTGCTTCAGAAGGTATGACCATAAACATATAAACTTACTCCCCTTATACTTGGGAAACATGGTCCTCTTCCCCATCATGTACCACCACAGTTTCTGGGGAGGGAAAGGAGACTAGGCCCATAACTTAACTCAGTTCTACTTAATACAGAGTCCTAAATCAAGTCCAACCCTCCTTGGACTTAAGTCTCAGGTACCTGGTTTCTCAGGGCTCTAATGCCAGGACCATCCCACCTTCAATCCTGGCTCCAAGGTCTCTATGGCTCAAACTCTCAGTCCCTTAGGGATCACACTATGCTGTTTCCTAGGAGATCTAATGCTTTTCTCAGTTCTCTATTTGTTAATGAGGGCATAATTTGTATGCCCTCAGTTATGCATCCTCCCAATTACTTTCTATTTTTTTTCTTTAAATTTGCTTCTCTGTATCTGTTTTCCCCTAGCAGAAGGCAAACTCCTTGAGGGTAAAAACTGTTTCATTCTTTGTATCCCCAGTATCAAGCTTTGTGCTTGACCTAGTAAGCACTTAATAAAGGCTGTTTAATTAATTGATATTAAGCACTTAGTAAGCAAGTGTGATTTGGATTGACTTTCTCTAAAACACCAAGCTAGGTCAGTGTTACACATGATAGAAGTATTAACTCCACTCTGGGAACTCTGGTTAGGTCATTAGATAGATAGATAGATAGATAGATAGATAGATAGATAGATAGATAGATAGATAGATAGATAGAGACAGAGAGAGAGAGAGAGAGAGAGAGAGAGAGAGAGAGAGAGAGAGAGAGAGAGTTTTTTTTTTTTACAAAAATCACATTGCAGACCAGTAGAACCAGGGGTCATGGAACTGCATTCCTTCTATATTATTCCTGCTTTTATCCCATCCCATTTCCATCCTTTAGCATCAATATGATTATTCCAACAGCTAGTTGTACTTCTCTGGGGGCACATTCAATAGATTTCTGATGGTAAATCATATGAACAAAAAAGAATAACTCCAATATGCATCACTCTAAATAAAGGACTCCCTACAGGGCATGTGTTGCTTATGTGGCTGGCCTCTGATCAAACTCACAATACTTACTGGAAATTAAATCAATGTCTTCAGTGGCAGTTGCTGCTATAGTACAAAAATGTGCCTCATCTGAATATGTTAGTGACTAGTGTTATTAAGCTGCAGACAAAGTATGCCCTCAGTTATTCATAAAATCAAACAGACCTGGACCTCAAAGGTAGCTCCCAGCTCTAAATCTCTAACTTTATAATCCCATGAACCTTAGAGAGCATTTAATCCCATTCCCTGACAATCAGAGGCTAGGCTGCTTCTGTGATTTTAAACAGATTATTATCTAGCTTGATCTCAGAAATCGCCAGGAATAAGAGGATGTTATTCCACAGTCTCTTTTGGGCAACCTGCCTCGGTGCAAGTTCTACTTTATGTCACACCATAATATTCCTTGCTATGATTTAAGGCCACCATCTTTAACCTTGGGCTCAATGGGGACTGAAGAACCAGTGGTCAGCAGCTTTCCAACTATAAGACTTCAAGTAGGATCATAGAATTTAGAGCTGTAAAGGACACTAGAGATCATCTTGTTCAATTTTAGAAATGAGGAGTTTGATATAGAAAGATTGAACAGCTTACTCAATATCGTGTGGGCAGAAGTTGGCAGACCCAGCATTGTTCTGAATCAAAGTGTGATGCACAAATTAGAAATGTGGCAAGTATTTAATAAATATTTGTATATTTGATGTACACATATGTAATAAGGGGTAAATGAAGTAAAAAAAAATGTTAAGTGAGGTCTAAGCAGAGAAAAGGCATTAGTGACTGGGGATAATGGACAACTCTACTGAAAAGGTGGTTTTTGAGTTAGTATAAATAGGATGTAAACCAATTAAAGAGGTAGGTAGAGAGGTAGAAGGGCATAACAGGTAAGCACTCACTGGGAAAAGTGTGGGCAGAAGCTTGCAAATAGGGAAAGAAAGGGTATTTATTAGGAGATTTATTTAGGAGATTTTAAATAGTTGGTTTTGGAAGATACAGCAGGGAAAATTATGAGGCTCCAGGCTGGAAAAGGTAGGACACTTCTATTAATGCATCCTAAGTATGTACTTAGAGAAGCAGCTTGGTGTAGTAGAGAGAGAAATGGTCTTGGAGTCAAATCATGTCAAATCAATGAGCATTTATTAAGCTCCTTTTGTGGGCCAGGCATTATGCTCAACACTGGGGTTAAAAAGGCAAACACAGTCCCTGCCCTCAAGGAGCTCATAATTTAATGCAAACCTACAACAATAATGATGGATAAATTAGATAGCTACAGGATAAATTGGAGAGCATCACAGAGAGAAGAAAATAACATTAAGAAGGATCAGAAAATGCTTCTGGTAGAAGGTGGGATTTTAACTGGGACTTGAAGAAAGCCAGAAAACCCAGGAATAAGGGGCAGCCAGGGAAAGTGGACAGTCTTTATATGGAGCAGGGAATTAAGGGATAAGTGAAGTAAGGAACAACAAGGAAGCCAGCATCACTGCCATCACAAGCACACAGAAGGGAGTAAGGTATAAAGTACAAGAAAACTAGAAAGTTAGGAAGGGCCCATGTGGTGAAGGGCTTTAAAAGCAAAACAGAGGATTCTATGTTTGATCCTGAAGGCAATAGGGAGCCAGGAGAGGTTACTGAATTGGGGGGAAAGGGAGACATAGTTAAACCTGTGCTTGATGAACCAGAGAGGGAAAAGACTAGAAGTAGGAAGATCAACCAGAACCTATGATGGCCTAAACCAAGTGGCAGTGTCAGAGGAGAGAAAGGGGCTTGGGGAGAAATATTCCAGAGTAAGCAGGTAGCAAGAAATATAGACTGTTCCAAGGCAAAAACCAAAACAAAACAAAAAACCAAGTGCTAAGGGAAATGCCAGAATGAGCCAGCAGTAGAGTGGGTATGTTTTTAAAGTCCAGAAAGTGAAGAACCGAGCTAAGGGGGAATATGACAATCATGTACATCACGCAGAGCTTCTTAAACTAGGGGCCACATGACCCCCCCAAAATTTGGCAACAGTAAAAGTTTCTGAAGGTGCAAAGACCAAAAAGTAATTAAAAATCAAATGTGTAATTTATCCAACGTGTTTCTGGCAGTACTTTCCTGTGTTGAATCATGCAACTTTCACTGCAGCCTTGGTTCTGAACACACAGCACATGCAACTTTGCACCGAGCCTACACCATCCACACCCACGTAGTACCAAAATGCAAAAAAGAGATCCAGAGTAGAAAATTTTTCAGAAGCCCCGATCTATGCCGTCATCTAAGTTAATGACCACAAATGTTGAAGAGCACAGATCAAGGTGAATGTTTTAGAGCTTACACTGAGATGGAGAAAAGGTGAATTCTAATATACTCACAGCTGACAGGTTTTTAAAAATAGGTGTGGGAAGAAGAGACTTAGGAGAGCTCCCACACCTTGATTAAAGGGAGGAGAGTGGGCACGCAGTCAATGAAAATGTTTACTGGCCACTTGCTGTGGAAATGTACTCTACTTAACTCAAATTGAATTTTGCAAAGGATACAGAAAGCCCACCTTGCTTTATATTCTTAGCCTCTTCCTTTCTCTGTAGATAAATTCTCCCTTAGCAATCCCACTTGCTCCCCTGGCTTCAACTCCCACCTCAACCACGATGATTCCAATCTTGACTTCTCTTCTGAGTTCTAAACCCTCACCTCTAGCTTTCTACAGGAGACCTCTACCTGGTTATCCAACTAGCAACTCATACTGAACATATCCAGAAATAAGCTCATTATGCCTTCCTCCAAATCTGGTACCTCTTCCCACCGTTGATATTTCTGTTGGGGGTACCACTATTCGTCACTCTCTGCTATTTGAATCTATCTTGGGATTTTATTGGCATTAACCTTGATTCCTTTTCATCCCTTACTTCACATATGCAATCCCTTATCCAGTTTTGGTGATAGCATCTATATATCTGTTTTCTCCTCTCTGTATCAACTTCCAACCTTCTGTTACATGATCTCATTACTACCCATCACGATGATTTCCATAGCATTTTTACCTCTATTCTTCCCCCTCCCCCCATCAATTCATCCTTTACACCACTGTCAAGGTTATTTTTGTAATGAAAAGATCTAGCTATTTTTGTAATGGAAAGATCTAGCTATTTCATGCCCCCAGCAAAACAAAACAAAACAATTGCTCCCTATCCCATACTGAGTAAACTTCAAACTCCTTTGCCTGATATTCAGGGCCCTTCAAATATGGTGCCTGGCTAATTTTCCAGCTTTATTTCATCTTAAACCTCTCTATGCATTTTATGTGCCAGCCAAACTTGACTATCTTCTCTCCCTAATATATATTCTGGTTTGTCCTGTCTCTGCTCTGGTTGGTTCCTGAAATATTCTCTGTTCTCCTCTTTATGTCTTCAATTCCTATCCTCTATGAAGTCTTCCTGATGCCTCCCCATTGGTAACAACCTGGTCCTTCACATATAGTCTTTTGTTTCGCAAACAAACCAGACAGCTAGAGACCATACCCAGAAGGAGCCAAACCACTCAGCTATGAACAATCTGACACCAGGCTTCTTTACCTCAGACATTTTCTGCCCTGCTGCCACAGACATACCCCAAAGTCTCTTTCCATCTTTGTGCTCCAAGAACTGTAATCTAGTCAAGTCCAATCAAGTCAAGCATTTATTAAGGGCCCACCATGTGCCAAACACTGTGCTAAATCATGCAAATACAAAGAAAGTCTGCCTCTGTAAAAGGCATGTCAGTTGAATGTCCTATTGTCTCTCTCATCATCTTTATGATTTTCCAAAGCAAAATACTCATCCTAGTCCACCAAGACCCTATGTAAATATTTTTGTCCCTGAGGGTAGCAACTTTCTTCTTACTGTATTTGCATAATACACTGTGTGACACATAGTAAGCCCTTAATAAATGCTTTTACATTCATGCATTTTACAAAATTTTAATCCACATAGTATGTAATAGTATAGATATAAGAAAGATTTAATTCCCTTCAAGTCTTTGCTAACATTAGGTAATATTCCTTGAATGAAAATTCTGGCTGAATGAGAGTATTTGCACCAAACCTGGTAAGATGTTAGGCATGATTTCACAAAAGAAAGAACATGGGAAGATTCAAGTGAGAGAAATGGGGAAAAGGAGTAGAGAGTGGCAGCTATCCCTTGACTTCCACATTCTGCTTTGACCTTGATTATGATAGTGAGAAGCTGTCCTCAGTGGCTGGTTGATAGCTACTATATTAAGAAGTCAAGCTCTCTAAGCTGCCACCATACCCAGGAACTAATATTCCCTGGGTACCCTAAGTTCTGTTGCTGTTGCTGCTACTGATGAGAAAAGTCAGTTTACTCCCAAAATTCTTTTTTTCTATGCAGAGGTAGAGATAGAGAGATGACTAGGCAGAGATACTACTCAAAATGCTGGTTTTTATACCTGGCAATAAATTATTACAAGGAATTCCTGCTATATGGTACAAAAGGTTACTTTGGACAATGGTAGGCAAAATGGTAGGTATCTTCTACTTTTTAATTCTTTTTGATTTGCCTTGCATCCCATTTTAAGCATTCCATTTGCCTTGCATTGCCCTTTTATCTTACTATGGTGTGTGTTCCTCTGCATAGTGGAGATTCAGATGGAAAATGGGGGCTCATGAGCAATAGAATGTAGAACCAAACAGGTTCTAAATGCCTAGCAGCATTTAGGAATACTACCTATAATCTCTTACCTATGTTTTTGTCTAATTCCCCTTACGATACAGTAAACTGTCATATAAGGCAGAGATTTTATCTTATCTAATCTCTTCCCTTGCCCTGAACACAGTGTTGTAAATATAGTAGGCACTTATATATTTGTCAAATTAATGTACCTTTGCCTCCTGGGAGCTTATTTCATCCTAATACTGTGAAAAATCCTTAAGAAGTATAATAATACTAATTTTGTTCCATAAAACTCAAAGGACTTTAACATTTTATTCTCATATCATCTCTGAAGGTATAAAGGGCAGGCACTGTCAATCATATTTAACAGAGGGAACAGAAAGGCAATAGGGCTGAATGGCCTGTCCAAAGTCACATAGCTGGTGGAAAAACCCAGGTCTCCTGACCAGTGTGCTGCATCTGAATCATCAGGCTTTTCTTGCCTCCAGACTTTCATTGAGGCCATAGAAATTAGAGACAGTAAAGTCTTAAGATGCTGGTTAGAACATCACCTTGCTATACAGGGTCTCTTCCCTCCAAGACATTTTGCACTGTACTACAAATGCACATTATTACCCCTAATAAACTCACCACTACTTGCCAACTTTTATGAAGTGATAAAGCCTTTATCTGAAACACCTCCCTTGCTTTTTAGTTAGGAGCAAAAGAAAACATGCTTAGTCTAGTAAACATATCTCCTGTAACTTGGCAAGTGAAAAATTGTCCCCTTTTCCCCTCCCCCATCCGTTTTCCCATGCAGCTTTTAGAGAACTGTGTCCAAGAATATTACTATAAAAAAACACCATCATCTAAAAATTATTAAAATCTCTGTGGGAATTCATGATTAATTTTAAGGCCTGGCAGATTAAAATACATTATTATGTACACTCTAGTGCATCCTTTCAGATATTTTCAGAATCTGATTTTGCTCTCTTGATACACACCAATGATTCTACATGTATCTAGTAGATTGCAAGGAATAGATTAGCATTAAAGAGGCAGTATTGTGTTGTTAGGTTGTTATGTGTAACTTGTGCTCATACATTAAGAAAAATGTACCTGGCATTCCCTTGCACATGACCAGACCCCTTCAAAGAAGAGCACTGTTAATACTTGGTAATAATACAATTGTGGAAACGTTTCTGAAATCTTGACCTTTAGTGTGTTCGCTGATGTTTTTATCCAGTTGCCTGACAAACCCCAGCAGCCTGATAGCAAATGGAATATAGGCATTTATTTCCAGAAGCTGTCAAACTTCCAACTTCCTAATCATGAAAGAATTGTCCTTTTAGCATTTTCTGAGGAGGCTACCACTGCAGCTCCAGGGAGATGTATATAGTTACCCACATCCTCTATTTGTTAAGGGCAAGCAGTCAAATAAAATCAAAGAAAGAAAGAAAAACATGCACCCATCAGGTTTTGCTCCTGGGCCACGCCAAATACACCAAGATTAAAATGTCATAGGGAGCATTGGGGCTGACTTGTAGTTTTACTGAGGGTTGGCCTCTTCTTTCCTTAATGACCTTGGACAATACATATGATGGCCTATGTCTTGGCTCAAATCTCTGTTGAACAAGGATCACACTGCTTACCTCCACCATTCACAATAGTGGGATTTCAATAATTCATAAATGGACTATGCTACCACAAAAAAAGTATAAAAATTTCCCCTTCCTAGTCCATCCTTACTCCCAAAAGGCTCATTTTCAGATTCCTGTGCTGTGCTTTGCCCATAATAAATGCTCAACAAATACTTAAGATTTTTTAATAGTATTGTGCTTTAAAAAAATAATAATGTGAGGGCAAGTGATGGCAAGAATGTTTAGAAAGGTATGTGTATAGGAGATGGGGAGATATTGGGTACATTCCATTAAAGTACCTTAGATTGCTACACTAGCTAATGGTGGAGATAATTCAACACACACAAAAAAAATAAAAATATTTTTATTTTTTAAATGATTCAGTCAGTCTCTCTCTCTCTCTCTGTTTTTTGAAGGGGGGAGGGCAGGGTAATTGGGGTTAAGTGACTTGCCCAAGGTCACATGGCTAGTGTTATATGTCTGAGGCCGAATTTGAACTCAGGTCTTCTGACTCCAGGGCCGGTGCTCTATTCACTGTACC
Source organism: Gymnobelideus leadbeateri (assembly GCA_011680675.1). NCBI lineage: Eukaryota > Metazoa > Chordata > Mammalia > Diprotodontia > Petauridae > Gymnobelideus > Gymnobelideus leadbeateri. The sequence goes on along the minus strand of WOXC01009873.1, from coordinate 516,111 downwards.
ACCTAGCCACCCTATTTCAATCTCTCTTACAAAATGATGGAGCAGATGTTTGTCTTTGATGAAGAACCCCAACTCCAACACATAGACATTCCCAGAGCTCCTTATCATAACTCATCTCAATTTTTTTGAAGGGCAATATTTGACTCCTTTTCTATTCTCCTCTCTGCCTAATCTTACCTTTTTCTCTTGATGACTTCTTTCTGTCCTCCAATTCTCTTTCCTGAGTTGGGAAGACAGAGGATACATAAGAGAGAAGTAGCAATGTATATAGGAAAGTAGCTGATAAAAGATACAGTTGCCTCAGTTCTTGTTCTATTTACACCATAATACCCATTATATCTTTTTTTTTTCTTTTTGGAGGGGGGAAGGTAGGGCAATTGGGTTAAGTGACTTGCACAAGGTCACATGGCTAGTTTTTTTTGTGTTGTGTCTGAGGTCAAATTTGAACTCAGGTCCTCCTGACTCCAGGGGTGGTGCTCTATTCACTGTGCCACCTAGCCAACGCCCCCATTACACCTTCTAAATGAATGTCCTCAGTGCTAGAGAAATTAGAAAGGTTATCCCATTTGTAAGGAATTATATCATTTCAGGAGAGTGAGATCAGGTTTTCTTGATTTCAGTCCCAGCACTCTTTCCACTGCACTACCTAGAAAATAAAGTTTTTCTTTATTTCCTAGCGATTGGACAATGTCAGAAACATAGTACATGCTTAATAGATTATTGATTTGAGATACAATTATTCTGGTTAGAAATAAAACCCTATTTTTGTCTTTCTGAATATTTATTTTGTGTCATAGTGAAGGAAGAGCTAAAGAAACATGGTACAATGTAAAGAGCCCTATATTAAGAGTCAGAAGACCTGGCTTTGAAAAACACTTTTATTACCACCTAATTGACACCAGTTGAGTCAATTCAAATTTCTGGGCCTCAGTTTCCACTCTTGTAAAATGAGGGGGTTGAATTGAACTAGACAATTTCTTAAATCCTTTCTAGTCTCAAAGGCATGATTGTTCAAAGTGGGAAAGAAACCTCATGAGCTAGTGATGCTCCAGGTGATTGCAACAAGTTTAATCATTAGCATTCTTTGTGGGGTTGGGGAAAAGGAAAGAAATGAGGCTGAGTGGAGATGGAAACTTGGGATTGATGTAGTAGTAGTCACTTTACGATGTAGTAGCCACAGGCATTTGATAGAAGTACAGCATTCCCTAAAAGTTTTGTTCATGTATCTCACACATGCTCCTTTTCTTATTGTAATCTGGGTTTCCAACCAAGCCTGAAACTTTTTTGTATGAAACTCTTTAACTGGTGGAAAGGATGCTGATGCAGTGCTGCCTGGATGGGTAAGGGGCAGAATTGGTACGAGAGCTTTGGAGAAGAGCAAGATTCTTCACACCTTTGAGAGAGAGGACGCTTATGATTCCAGACTCACTTTGAGACTAATAGCAGAGAGTAGAAAGAGAAAGCCTCTCTTGCAGAGATGTAAGGCAACTCCTCAACATGTCCCTTATTTTTAGTTTGCATCCCTAGGGACTCAAGGGAATAGCCCATTAGGTGAGATCAGGGCTTCTCCCTTGGTTGAGTGAGCACTGCTTTCTCTAAAGAGTTTATTCTCTCATGTATTTTCTGGTATATTTTAATCTTTATAACATCTCCAATTTCTGTTTACTATCAGCTTGGATAGATGGGTTCATTTGTTATTCACTATTGGCAATGGTCTTTTGTGTAACCAGCATTTTATGGGAAAGAGCCAACCTAGTTGGTATTAGCTTATGTTAGCCTCCCCATTTAAGGGATAGTGATCAAGAAAACTAGTAGCTCTTTGTTCTGCATCCATCACTCTCCTACGCCAACAATATTCCCGGAGAAAAATATATATAATTCTGGTCCAATAACCCTTCTCTCAAAAGAGAAAAGAGTAGTCATGCTTCTTTTCCCTTATCCTGTTCCCCTCAAGGCAGGAATCAAAATCTACTTTGAAGAGGGTTGGACACAAGTCCAGTGATATATCTATATCACATCCCTTAGGCTACCTGTATATGTGTTTAAATACCCCAGGAAGACATACATACATAACGTACGTTGGCAATTATGTCGCAACAGTTATTGAGTTTTAAAGGTAAGAAAAGATCTGTTTTTAAATGCAGAAGAACTTAGAAAAGTAACCCTTATTCACCAGGACTGAGAAGAAATTAAAAAGATGGAAAAATAAGACACCAATCTTGACCTAAAAGACCATAGAAGCAAAGTTTTCTGCTGGAATGGAACGCAACTGGAAAAGAAGAGAGAAGTGAAAGATGTAGGTAGAACAAGGAAAACCACAAGATCGCCTTTACTGCAATGCCCTTCTTGTCATCTCCATTACTAGTATGGTCTCCAGATCAATGACATGGAAATGGGTAGAATAAAGAATGACAACTTTGCAAAGAGGAAAAACTTTTCCTGTCCATGGCAGACAGGCCTCTGAGGAGAGTGTGTTTGATTCTGGCAAGGTGGCAAGTGCTAATGTTGTACAACCAGGTAGGGATTTTCCCTTTTTCTTTTTTTTTTTTTTTTGAGGGCAAAGACACAAATTCAGTCATTGTCCCCAGTGTGTAACTGCACCCTCCTAAATCCACAACCAAAGGGATCAGCAGAGTGGAAGGGTATCTTCACGTGCAGTTCTCTCAATGTTCTCCATAGTTCCTTTTTAAATTAATTTTTATTTTTTCAATTAACAAGTATTTATTTTCTCTCTCCACCCCCCCAACCTTAATAAAAGGAAAAAAAAATGAGACCATAGTAGCAAAAAAAGTTCCACATTGTCCATTTCTCATTTTGCATAATTTAGTCCATCATCTCTATTTGGAATTATACCCCCAAAGTCACTAAACTAGTCATATGCTTGAGTCAGCAATCTTGGACTTCTGACCCAAAGAGATCAAAGGAAGAAGAAAAGGACCATGATTGCTTATTAGATGAGAATTGCTATGATTAATAATAGTTAAACCACAGAAAAGACACCTATGCCTCTGAGATGGAAAAAGAGTAATTTCCAATGGCAGCATGATGCAGCAGAGAATGATGGACTTAGAAGCCAGAATGCAATGAGTTCAAATCCTAACTGTGCCCTTTCTTATTTGTGTGACATTGATCAAGTAACTTAACCTCAATCTCAGTTCCTCATCAGCAAGTTTGGCTTACATGCCCTCTATAATTTGGCTCTATGATCATGTGATCCTAAAAGTCCTTGTATGGAGGGTGTATTTATACATTTTAAAAAGTGATTTTTGTCTCCCCATGAAATACTTTGTCTACAAAAGGAATATTACTGTCTTACCATTGAAGGGACATTGATCAACCTCACCATTATCTATGGTCCCTAAGGTGGTAAGAACAAACTTCCAATTCATCTCATTTCATTTTCTAAACAGGGAGTGTTGATCTAATTCACAGCTGCAATTCATGGCTTCATTAGCCTTTTGTGTCTTTTCCCCCCAATATGAGCACTTTGTGTTCTGGTTTCAGCAGGTGCTTCTCTTCTCAATGCCTGAGGGGCTTTGTAGTGGGGGAAAAACTACCAACTCCTCTCAACCGTGTCCAGTAGCCATCCACCTCCATGCCCCGCCGAAGAAAGGTTTCCCATCACATGAGCTGATGACATTTTGGAGAGATGTAATACCCAAAGTTGGTCCATCTGGTGCTAGGGGCTTCTTTGAATAAGTTAGTGCTATCTCAGTGACCACTCTTCCATCCTCATATCTTTACCTTCTTAGTTTCATTTCTTCCGTGATACTGTTGCTTTCTTCTTGACTCAGTTCCTTCTTTCTCCTAGGAAGGACAATTTCTCACTACTTCTAGAAATGGAGTAAATATCCAAAGAAGGACAACCCTATGTTCAACCTTACCTCCCCAACTCTCTTTTATGAAGATGATGATGATGATGATGAAACAATAATTAGCATTTATATGGTAATTTTGCAAAGCCTCTTACAAAATATTATCTCATTTTATCCTCACAACAATCATTGGAGGTAAGTGCTATAATTATCCTTGATTTACAGATGAAGAATTTAAGATGGAAAGTTATTATGTATAAGTGTCTGAGGCTAGATATGAACTCACTCTTCCTCACTCCACTATCATACTACCTAACAGTTTTGATTTTCCTGAGAATAACCTCTCAAACTAGGGCTGTTCCTGAAGTACTTGAAAATGATTGCTGCAGAGAGAGCTGACTAGAGGTCCACTTGGAAGAAGTCAGGTGCAATAATCTATGAGACAGCCTAGGATTAGCATTGCAACATTTTCCCCATGAGACTTATAATACCCTAGTATTCTAGAATTAACAATTTCCTTGCTTCCCCTTTGCATAAATGGTGGGTTTCCCCTGCCCTAAAATAATCACTGTCTTTTTTTGTTTCTCATCTTTCCCAAGTTGCTCTTTTGACCTCTTTTTGACCCTAAGAAGATGCTTTCCAGATGGATCTCACCAAATAAAGAAGAGAAAGATTTCTACTTCCCAGCAGTCACAAAGAAGACTGAGATGTGACTCCTATTTTGCAATATGGACATAAAGTGGGTTTGATTTCTTGTCCTGACATGTGGATTGAAGGGTTCTTCATGGCAAAGTGTAGCATCCAGGATATGGACTACAAGCCCATTGTCCCATCTTGATGAAAGGCACCATAGCTTGCCCACTCTCAGAGGTGATAAACTCAAGGGCAAGAGAGAACAAGTAATAAGGTGTTCTTGTCATGCAGCTCAAGATTTTTAAAACACATTAGCTGTAATTTTTAGATAGTCAGAATTTAGTGAACCATTAAAAGTGACCCAGTTCACTGAACCAAACTGAACTGAACAGATGGAATTCCACCCTCCCTATGCTTGAGTGAATCCATGAACAATACAGTCTTCTTTTTAAATTCCCTCCTCTGGGCTGCTTACCTCACTTATGCAAACATGTGGGAGATCTATAGTTACTCTTGTATAGAGCTATTCTGTTTTTGTAACTAGAAGCTTGGAGGCTTATACCCAGACTTTGTGGCTGTTCACACTTTGTCAGATGTGTGCAATTTGCCATTTATTTTTCTGTCATTTTGATTATAACCAATTGTGTTACTGGGTCGGAGGCCAGTCCACTTCTACTTTGACTCCAGGTCAAACTACTATTCACTAGTGATAAAAAAATTTATATTTACTGTAGATTATTCTTCCCCCCCCCCACCATCCCTGACTCCTTTTTCCTTTCCTATTCTCAGACCTGCCTGGCACATTCAATTAGAGATATGTGGGCAAATACCACTTCTGTTCTTTATTCATTCTGGTTAAATGCTGAATGTTTCCAATAAATCAAACGAAAACCTTCCTCCATGTTAGGATACTGATAGTATAGAAATATGGTGGTGTGTCTTAGGTTTTTAGAAATCCTAAATAGTGTGTAAAGAGCAAGAAGAAACAATAGCAGAAATATGAAAATGCAGTGACTCCCCTCAGCCTCTAGGCATTGAGAATACGGAGAGAATATCTCACAGAAAGAGATGCATAAAAGGTTAAAAATGTGGCAAAATGAGAATAAAACCCAGAGACCAAAACAGAGCCATCTGTATCTACACAGACTTTAGAAAAATAGAGATTAGAGAGGTTTCATTATGCTGACTATCACGTGACTGGGGAAGCTGTAAAACAAACTGTGTTACGGTCTCGGGATGAGGTCTTAGAAGTGGAACCACAATGGGTGCATTTGTTTATTTTAGTCTGTATCAGCTTTAAGTGTTAATTAACAGAGTGCACAGTATTATTGCTGTGTCTAGTGAGCAGGGGAGAACCAAAAATATCATATCACACCCCCCTACACCCTTTGGGGTACCACCCTGTATGGCTCCCAGGACTCAGTACCAGGCCTGGAAATGCAAACTTTATTGTCTAACTGGGGCATAGCCCTGGATTTGGAATGACCAGTCAATTAACCTCTGTGAGTCTCAGATCACTCATCTGCAGGATGGGAATGCTAATACTATTCATAATAACCCCAAGGTAGATCAGCACTCAGCATATACTAGAAACTAGGTCACCAACAGCCCAAGTGAAAGTGCTCATTCAAGCTTCCTTCTCATCTTCCCTGTCTTTCTACCCTCAGCCAATCCCAGACTCCCAAGTTTCTCTCGTCTTCTCTCATACCCTTTCCATGCAAAAAGGTGCTCTAGCAACAGGACCAAAAAACAGACTGGCATATTCTCATTCTAACTTGTTTCTGCCATAGGATTCTGACCTTATTGCAAGCAGAGTACTTCTTCCTCATTGGTTAAATCTCATCAGCAGTCTATACTAGGAATCAAATGTCACTCTCATCGATGGCTATTGTCTGATCACTGAAGACATACAGTTACTAGTAACTTGGTCCCCATGCAGGGAAGGGCAAAAAAAAATACCCTTATTAGTTATGTTTTTCGATCTTCATTTTAACAATTTAATAACAAGAAGAATTTTGGAATCAACCAAATTCCCAACAAGACCTAGATGTGATGTCCTTTCCCTTTCAAGACAAAAACAAGTTTGGAAAGATGTTTTTTTAATACACTTCGCATTCAACGTGGAAAGGCATAAATCGATAATATTCATGCTTTCAGATTTGGTGGGGGGGCTTTTTTGGTATACCCATTTATTAATCCTTCTAGCTCTTCCTCTTCCACCTAAGTGGTAAAGCAGATGGTTAAAGTCAGGCAGGTACTCAACAAAAACAGAGAGAGAGAGAGAGAGAGAGAGAGAGAGAGAGAGAGAGAGAGAGAGAGAGAGAGAGAACCAACCTCATTTTCAAAATTTCTCGTCTTACCACTTTTAAATAATCATGATTGCAGCATCCCAGATATCATCTGGAATTTCTTCATCATTCTCTAGCTTCAAGATGAGAGCATGGAGCCATAGTGTGAATTCCTCTCCACCCGACTTGAAGATTTCAGCAGGGATTCCATCGACTCCAGATGCCTTGTTGTTTTTCATCTGCTTGATGGTTTTCCTCACCTCGTAAAAGAGTTGGAGGGATTCCGAGCTTGCCTCTGCCTAGGAGTTTTAGGATGGAGTTGAAAACACTCTCGCTGATAAAAGAGACACCATTGCCATGGAGGTCTTCGAAATGTTTCTGCCAGTGTATGTGTTGACATCTTCTCCCTCTGTTCCTATGTATGGCTCTGTCTCTCTGTCTCTTTATATCTCTGTCTCTCTCAAGCAATATCCTGAAACCCTCAGTTTCTAGGGTCATTGTGGCAGCTTTGAGAAGGCTTTGATGGCCCTAAAACAATCTATGCAGATTGCAGGTGTTTAGGTTTACTTTACATTGACATCCTACCATATGGAATTCATACAACAGGTCCTCAGTAAAAGCTCTTTCTTGGTATACAGATGCTTCCAATTCTATCACCTGGTTGATTTCATTTCTCTAAATTCCAGGAGCTAAAGAGTACTGGAATGCCATGAAGAATATGGCTACGGTTGCTGTCAAATCCCTGCATTATTTCATTAGGAGAATGTAATAGAGTCAGACTCCATGGGGTAAAAAAGGAATATATTGTTTGCAGGATGATTGGATGCTAAAAGTCAGAAGATGTTTATTAATTTAAAAAGGAACCCCTTGATCTAGCATAGCAGTTTGTACTTTAAAGAAAAACTAGCTTCATGATGCCAAACGTCCATTCTTTATCTACTGTTTCAGAATATAGTTCTGAAAAAAATGCACCCTTGGAATGCCCCAATCTAACAAGTAGGCTCATTTATAGTAATAACTGTGAATTATTCATGCCTTCAACCATAATTTATTAAGTTGCCTGCTATGTGCCAGGGACTGAGGTAGTCATTGGGATCAAAAAATTAAACAGTTTCTGTCCTCAAGGAGCTTATGTTCTACTGTAGGGAACAACATATATGCAGATAAATATATACAAAAATACATAATAATTTCAGAGGAGAAAGTGAAAGGGTCACTGATAAATAACTAGAAGAATCTAGAAAGACCTTTTATAGAAAGCAGCAACTAAGCCTTGAAGGGAATGAGAAATGTTGAGAGGTAGAAGTGAGAAGGAAGAACATTTCAGGCTTTCAAAAGGGCAAGGAGGCAAGAGAGTGAAATGGGGTGTAGGGGGAAGGGCAAGAAGTCCGTTTTAACTAGACTCTAGTGGGAGATGGAGGCTTGTTGAACCACTCTACAAGATCAGTTGGAACCAGTTTTCAAAAGGAGTTAAATGCCAAATAGAAGCATTTGTATTTTATTGGAGATAGAATAAAGGAACAAGAAGCCCCTGAAACTTCTTGAGAAAGGAAGACAAGGTAAGACCTTCACTTCAGAGATATCACTTGGACAGCTGGGTAAAGGGTAATTAAATAAGGAAGAGTGTGAGACCAATTAAGAGGCTACTTGCAACCCAACCAGAGGAGATGATTGGAGGGCCTGAATGAGGCTGGCGACTAGTAAAGAGACTGATAAGTGAGATGTCCTGAACAAAGAAATGGCAAGACCTTGCAATTGATTGGATATGAGGGAGAGAGGAAAAGAGAAAAATCAAGAATCATGCAGCATTTGGGAATCTGGGTTTGTGGAAAGATAGTGGTGCCATCAACAGAAATAGAGAAGTGAGGAGGAAAATTTTTCTTGGTATTGATGCTCTCTTTACTTTTCTTGTTCTGATGCCATATAGTATTTGGGTTTTCTGCTGTTAGGGTTGTCCATTAGGAACTGGGTTTTCTAGAATTCAAAGTTGATTGCTTATGTTGATTTGAAATTCCAGAAGAGATGCCATAGGGCACAATTATGCAGTTGAGAAAAAATGAGATAGACTATACTTAGTAATTAAATTAAAAATTATTATATTAAAAATAATAATACTTAATTAAAATGAACTAGCATTCACATAAACTTTAAAATTTCAAAACCATCCTGGGAGGTAGACTGCTGAACCTGGGAGTGAGGAAGACCTAAGCCCAAATCCAGTCTCAGACACTGACTAGCTGTATAACCCTGGACAAGTAACCTAACCTCCGCCTGCCTCGGTTTCCTCATCTGTAAAATGGTGATAACAATAATAACAATACCTATCTTTCAAGGCTGTTATAAAACATATAAAATGGGGTTATATTTTAAAGTGTTATATATAAATGCTAGGTTTTACTAGGTCCCTATAACTTTCTAAATCAAAATACTCCTTTTTGGTCATCACTCTCCTATGTTTAGTGTCTTTCCCTATTAGAATAATAAGCTCACTGAGAGCAGGCCTTTGTTTTTGTTTTTTAATCTCTAGCACTTTACCACAGTGCTTGGAACACAGCAAGCAAACCCTTAAGAAATGCTTCTTTATTCCTGGGGGTTTTTTTCGCTTCATTATTTAAAGGCATGGGCTATGGAGGAAGGCAACTTACTTTAACAGTCTAGGGAAAAGGTGATAAAGATCAGAATGAAGGAGGTTACAGGGTGGGGTAAATATATGCAAGAGATGGCTAGGTAGAATGGCTAGAACTTGTCAACTAATTAGATTTGAGGCTGAGAGAATGAATGGAAAAAAAAAGACAAAATTGACTGCTATGTTTTGAGTCTGGGTAATTCAGAAGATGATGAAACTAAAACTGAGAAGGGGGAGCAAAAACAGACCCAAAGGTAAAGATAATGAGTTTAGTTTGGGACACTTTGGATTCTATGCACCCAAAGATATCCAGACAGAGATGACTGACAGGCAGCTGTGTTTTTCAAGATCATTGAAGCTATGAGTATGGATGAAATCACTGAGAGGATAGCAAAAAAAGAAAAGACAGCAGACCTTTGATGGACCATGATTATTAAGAGAATGAACCAGCAAAGGACATTGAGGGGTAGTCAGATGAGAGGAAAGAGGATGAGGAGTGAATGGTGTTATGGAGACCAACAAAGCACAGCATCTTCAAGAGAGGATGTTCAACAAAGCCCAACGATGCAGAAAGGTCAAGGAGAATAGAGGTCTGCTGGTTATCTGAAAGGGGAGAGCACAGGCTGTCATAAGGGAAATTGATTCAGGATAAAGGTTTCAAACAACTGTTGTAAGGAGCATGACAGAGAATCAAAAATGAATGTTAGAAGGTGCTACATAGCACTGAGCATCTATTTAGGTTAGGTAAAATTAATTTGTAGTAAGCATAGTCACCATGGTTTTATTACTTCTAAAAGTATCTAACAACTTGGGAATGGGAGCAGAGAAGGAAGATGGTGGGAGTGAACTATGGTTGATGATCAATATGGAACAAATAACAGAAGTAGCAAGTGACTCAGAGACATAGACCTGTGCCTTGTTGAATTAATCAAATACGGTGTTAATATTCTGAGGGAAAGGAAAGTGAGGCCAGAGGTGAGGAGAAAGATATATAGTTATCCCTTCCACATCATAACTTTCCCCATTGTAGTTTTGGCATATTGCATATTGACATAAAAAATTAAGTGGGAATTTTGGGGGGGTTTCTGGAAGCCGCAGATGACACATTAAGGTCAGCTGATGACAAAGAAAAATTTTAGAATGAACATAGAAATGCAGAAAATATACATATATTATTGTATAATATCAACATATTTTATCTTTCAATACCATAATAATTCAGACTTCTTCTCTGGTATGACGGGAGGATCAAAAATGCAGACTTTCTAGATCGTGGAGTCACCATACCCCTAAACCCCATGATGTGGAAGGGATAACTGTACTGGAAAATTGGATCTGTTTGCTGCCTTTCTGATCTGAACTTTGCAACCTTCTAATTTGGGTTTGGGTCTGAGCAACACAACTGTGTGTTCTCCCTTGGTCAAAGATACAGTAGACTGCTGCTGTACCGAACTGCCATCAGTTATCAGAAAGGCCCTAACAATTCTGCTGCATGTTTTCACTCTGACCTGGGAAACAAGATCTGAGACATTACTCCACTCCCACATCAGAACTATACAACTTCTGCTCACTTTTTTTTCTGGTTGGTTGTCTAGTACATGGCCTCCAAGCACAAAAGTTTCTTGCATTGATCAGCCAACCCTCTCTGAAGGCTCCCTCCTTGATTTGCACTGTGACCTAGCTCTGGGGTAGCTTGGCATAGCTGCAGACTCAGTTCAGTCCCCACACACTGAAAAATTCTGCACAGTGTTCTTCTGCTAGACCTCAGTGTCTAAAGACCTCACAGCCTGTCATCCTATGCTGACCTTGGCTGGAAAAAATAAGCTATTGTTGATTGTTGTTGTTTGGATTTCCTGATCAGCGGTCAATTTGGTGAATTTCTAGGACATGGTGGAATAGTTACATGGAGGACCACTGCCTCCTATTACACCATCTTGGCTGGTCTGTGTGCCCATTTCATTTTCACAATAATTGATCTTATCGAAAGCTTCTGGGCTGGACCAAAGAGAGTGCTTGTGATTATATTTAAAATGTATTAATTATATTATATTATATTATATTACAGTTTACATCATATTTAAAATCAGACTAGCAATGAATGTGTAGCATCATCATGCTGACCAACCGCACAAATGTTCTTCTTAGGTTGCTTTGACAACAGCAGAACCAATAGAAGCATCACCCATAGAGCCAGATGTTGTTGGTTTTGACTACACCTCTTGAGGACTCACCAGAATCACAAAAATAAATATTCTTTGGTTGTGGCAGAAGCTGATGCAGAGATAACCTAGTATTTCATCCTCTGTTACAACTCAAGGACACAATGGGCTGTCCTCATGTGATGCATGGTTAGTTGTTGTTTTGTGTGTGTGTGTGTGTGTGTGTGTGTGTGTGTGTGTGCGTGCGCGCGCGTGTGTGTTTAATTACTTTGGAGTACCAGCTAGTGTTCTGATACTTTTTGGTACCACACTTGTATGCTACAGTGACTTGGCAGAATATTTGTGCAGCAATAAAAGGCCATCCTGCTGAAGGCTTGCTTTTCTCTTGTCTGTTTTGTAATACCACCCTAACATCCCCAGCATTGATCATGGCCAGTATTCGATCTCTGCCACCCTCTACTCCATTCCTTTAGAGGGCAGGCTTTAGTTTACAGAACAGTTGACTTCACACCACCAATAACAACGATAATAGCTGACATTTTATATAGCACTAAAAGGGGTAAGAATCAATGTATGTTTATTTCTTTATTTGATCCTTACAATGACCCTATGAAGTAGGTGCTATTATTACCCCCACTTTACAGATGCAAGAACTGAGGCAGAGAGCAGTTAAGTGATCTGCCCAAGATCACATCGCTAGTGAGTGTGTCTAAGGCAGAACTTGAACTTTAACCTTCCTGACTCCACATCCTCTTAAGCTGTAACCTGGCACCACTGTTAAAACAATCACTCAAATCTTCAGGAAAAGGGAGAACTGGGGAGAGGAAGAGAGAGGGAGATGGGGAGGGAGAGGAGGCAGGGAGTAGGGAAAGAGAGAGGGATAGAGAGACAGAGACACAGAGAGACAGAGAGAAAGAGACAGAAACAGGGAGTGAGAGACAGAGAGAGATGAAATTTTTAAAAGTGAAGGAATTTTGAACTGAAGGGACCTTAGCTGACTCCTATTCCAACCCCTACATTCTGCAAATGAGGAAACTAAAGTGTAGAAAGATTAAATGGCTTGGCCAAAGTCACAAGGCTAAGGTCATAGGGTGAGGATTCCAGTTCTCCAGCTCACTTTCCACTACATTACATTCCTCACCACCACTTCAGTCCCACTGCCCTAGACTGGGAGAGATAGCTGACAATGAGAGGAAGAGCATGTGACAGCTGGAGAAGAGGTGCTAGACCCATCAGTCAGGCAACAAGTACCTACTATGTGTTAGGTACCATAAAGAGTGCTGAGGATTCAAGGAAAGGCAAAAGACAGCCCTGTTCTCAAGCAGCTCTAAGGCGGGGGAGACAAAATGCAAACATGTACATACAACCAAGCTATATACAGGATAACTGGAAATGCTCAACAGAAGGAAAACACTAAAATTAAGGGGAATTTGGAACGGCTTCCTGTAAAAAGTGGGATTTTAGCTGGTATTTTAGAGTAGTGAAAAGGGGAGAGGAAAAGGCATTAAATAGAAGAGATCACTATATGAGTATATTCAGATACATATTTATCTATTATTATTGTTAATTCCTTTGTATACATTCAAAACCAAGCTGGTTTGACAAAAGTCTATAAATCAGTTATTTGGAAGTTGGAACACATTTCTCATAGAAATAATGTTCTAAGATTCCAAACTAGTCTACAAAAACCTATAATATAGCTGAACTATAATATTAAGAGTACTCTACAACATGACTACCATTTTGTAATATTACTTTTCTATGAAAATACATTCTGAGTTTCAAATCAGGGAACTAGTAATACATTTTTCAATGCATTTCCAAAAGTAGGAACCAAGTTTCCCTAGACACCCCTCTCCCCTTCCCTATCTGGGTCAAAACAATGGAAGTTGGATTATCAAGACTCTAGCAATGATAAAGAGAACAGAGAACCCAAAGGCCCTGGTCAACCCTAGCCTTACTGGAGAAACAGCTGAATCTCCAGTGTCCCTAGTAAGAATAGGAGGAGAAGGAAACATGTCTCCTAGTCAACATGGAAATGTCACTTTAGTTGCTTTTTGTGTTGACTGTTTTTAATAATAAATAAATAATGAATCAGATAAATATAAATTATATGAATATTATAAATAAATACAAATCAAATATATAGAGGATGGCACATATGGAGGTAGGTGTTATAAGTTTCATGTCCCCTTCTGGGTATGCCACAATAAACATACTATATTGTATGATTCCTGAAGGCAAGGAACATACCTCAATGATGTTTCTCTCTTGCTGCACAACATAGCCCAATACTTTGCACATATATGTCATAAAATCTTAGAATCATAGGATTTGAGCTGGAGGGGCTCTTTAAATCCCCTTAGTTTACAATGGAAACTCTTAATAAATGTTTACTAAATTACATTGAATCTCAGTAAGAGTATTCAATTCAACAAGTATTACCAAGTGTCTGCTATACTCCAGGCACTGAGAATACGAAGAAAAAAAAAATGAAACTACCCCTGCCCTCAATGAGCTTGTGTTTCATTGAGGGGAAATAATATTTACCTGTAACATTAAATACAAAATATATATAAAGTAAGAAAGTATAAACATACACATATGTGTTGTGGCATGGGGCTGAGGCTCAGGCAGAAATTAAAGTAGGGGGTCAAAAGAGATAAAGCAATATAAGCAGAAAAATCACAGGGAAATAAATTTCCAAGCTACAAGGGTTATTAGAGACCATCTAGTCAAGCTCCCCCCTCCCCCTTGCGTCAGAGATGACAAAATCAAGTCCTGGGGAGGGAGGTTAAATAACTTACCCAAAGTCACACAGCTAAGTAGGAACAGCTGATTCAGGACTAGAACATAGGTCTGCCGATTTTTAGGATGATGTTCTCTCCTATAGACCACAAGAAAGCCAAATTTTCAATCCTCTTCTTTCTTCATCTCTAGGAGGTATAGAAGGTGAAAGTAACTTAATGCTGTCAGAAGATATAAGAGGCAGGACTCTTGACTCCAATCATTATTTTGGCTCTAATCTAGCGTTTTGCTTGTCTGCCCTCATTTCTTATCCAACTACACCTGATATTCCCCTTATATTACTGTTAATGCCAGTCCATCAAAGGCATTACAGCATGAAACTAGAAAAATACATTCTTAGGCCCTTATCCCCCAGAGGTGGCCTCTCTAAGCCAAAGAGCAAAATAGATCAAAAGGCCACAGTTGAAAACTATGCACCATAATGGTTGTTATGAGTAAATAGAAGACACCAGGGGCTGTCAGAAATGCTTCTTTCACCTTAGCTAAATTGGGCTTTAGCAATTGTTTTCTAAGTACACCTGATGGTCGTTAACTGGGAGACTGACATACATATCTTCCAGAACAAATACTGTGTTGGCACAAGTGTAGGCTCACGGGATAAATCATGGTGGTAAAACGGATCGCTGTTGTTGACAAGAGCCAAAAATGTTTTTCTGCCACAGCTTTCATGAAACAACAATCAGTAAACTACAACAGCCGGTTTCAGGGCCCATCACTGTCAGAAGATGTGTAACCTGGATGTAGGAAATTTCTTTCTCTAGAGGAGCCTGCAGTGG
The DNA here is from genome assembly GCA_011680675.1 of Gymnobelideus leadbeateri. Taxonomy (NCBI): domain Eukaryota; kingdom Metazoa; phylum Chordata; class Mammalia; order Diprotodontia; family Petauridae; genus Gymnobelideus; species Gymnobelideus leadbeateri. Next base: position 501,006 of record WOXC01009873.1, on the reverse strand, counting down.
GGAGAGGGAGGAGGAAGAAGGCCTTATTGCCTGCAAGGAAAAGCTAGACAGGTAAAAACATGAGGAACGACCTTGGTTTACTGCACATATAGCGAAGAAATCAAATCAAAGCGACAGTCATTCCTTGAGCATCTGTTCTGTTCAATGTTCTATGGGGGAGACAAAGTATAGTTTGGGCAAAAAAAAGATATACACACATGATAGAAATAAAAAACTTAAATAAAAATTCAAGACAAAAGGAAAGAGCACATGACATGAACTGAGTAATTGCCAAATAACAATGACAGTAACTGTTGTTAAGGTTGAGAGAGAGGGCAACCTGGTCATTGTGATCTAGGGTGATAAGAATATTCTGCTAGACTGGTGTAATGCACAGAACAGCAGAGTTGGCGGTTCAAGTGCCAACTCAGACACTTACTAGCTATGTGACCTTGGGCAAATCCCTCAGTAGCTTAACCTCTCTGTGCTTCAGTCTTCTCAGCTGCAAAATGGTGGTGTTGGATTTGATGGCCTCCAAAGACCATTTCAAGTCTAAACCTCTGATCCTAAAGGCCATATGAAGTAGGCAGGTTCTAGAGGGGTGGCAGAGTAGAGAGGTGGGAATTTCCCCTGTAACTTAGGACCAAAAGAACATCATCCATGTTGGTTAATAGGTTTATTTTCTCGATTAGCTCTGTACCTTAGAGGAGGTTCAGTTTTGCTATTCCAGTAGTATTCTCCTACTTACCCCATCCCTCCTTTTTCACCCACATCTGAAGAGCTGCTTCGAATATTGTCTTCCCCACCTTTTTACCCTCTTCCCCATCTTCTCTTTGTTTGGGTGCCATGTTTTGCCTTCCACAGCTTCTAGAACAAGGCCTGAGAAGCCTCTGCCCTCAAAGAGGGCTCTAGGTGTCAGATCACTGCAGTTGAAGCACTAGCCCCTTTGGAGTTCCCCCGCCCATCGGGTGCATCTTTGACTGTCATGCTTATGCCTTTTGTCCCCTTGAACACTGCTTTAGCATAAAAGATTTCTGTCCCTTTGTGATGTCTCTGAGTTCCCAGTACACTCAGCAGCAGCTTGCTGCTTCCCTAAACGGTGATCCATCCCTTGAATTTGTAATCCCTCTGTATTTTATCACTGATTGTGAAGTGTTTTGTGATGCAAAAGACACCATTGAAAATGATTTGGGGATGAATTTGGCTTATGTGCTCACAGGAGGGTTTCCTTTCCTTTCCTTTTCTACCTTATGCAGAAGAGAAACTAAGACCCCCAAGCAGCACCTCTCCCTTTCAGGTCTATTTTCATATGAACTCGGGGCCTAGCAAAAAGGAAACGCACCTCTGGGGTGTGACCAAAGACAGCAAACTACTTTCCCCCAAGGTTTGGGGTGTGACAAAAACCCAAAGTAGGTTTTGCAAAGCCAAGCACTTTTTTCCTCGTCTTCAACAACCATGTGCACAGCAAGGGGATTTTGGTCCATTATGTTTCTGATTCATTTGCACTTAACTCATCAAGATGTTGTTTTGTATGAGCTGTTTGATGTCCGAAGCACCTTATGAGCCTTTTTATAACCCTTTTATCTCAGAAGCTGCGAATCCTGCTTAGCCAAGAATAAACAGAACTGGAAGGTTCGAGCTCAGTTCAATGCTAGAGCCCCTCAGGTTGGAATTGGCCAAATGGGCCGTCTTTTCTTAGCTGGTGTTGCTTTTAATTGGGGAGAAAGGCAGAGAAAACAAAGTCAGTGCATCCCGAGGAAAGGACAGAAGAGGGGATTAAAAAAAAAAAACTATCCCTGATTCATTAAAGCTTCATGGAGGGCCTGGTTAATGTCATAATGAGATGGCATTAATTAGTCCTGGAAAAAGATTGTCACCATTTCTATCAAGCCTGTTTATGAAAGGTACAAGGGTGGCAGACTGGGGGTGGGGGGGTTAGAGAGAGAGGGATGCAGGGTGTGGGGAGAGGAAACCTTCCCGTTTTGTTGTTTTACTGGGAGGGGGGCTGCTCCTCAGATGAATGAACTCATATGTACTAGCTAACTTTGCTGGAGTTTAGGAGTTGTATTTAAAACAGATTTTATCCTACAGTGATATTAATTTGATAGGATCCCTGATCTGTAAACCATTGGTTATCTTGGTCTCTCCTGATAAGAAAAAAAAAGTGGCGAGGATTTCCAGTTGGTGAGCACATTTGGGCAGAATCTTTCACACGTCACAAATTGCAGATGGGAGGCAGTGATCTCGAACATGCAGTCACATTGCGTGACCATCTGACACCTTCCATTTAGAAAAATAATACTTTCCTCCCAGCATACGCTCCCTGCTGCAACCAGCACCAAAAATTATGCCTGGGAGAGCTGTTCCTCCTAGACCAGGGTCTTAAATATTTCTTAGGCTGCTTTTAAAAGATTCATACTGCAGCAGCACCTAGCCTGCCACCCGACTCGCCCACAGAAAATCCTGAAACCACCGCCCAGGCTTCCTCCAAGATGCTGCCGATAACAAAAACAGCCACAAAGAACAAAAGGGGCTGGGGGTGGGGGAGCGGGAAAGAGACAGGAAAATTAAACCCGGCACGTTGGCTAGGTGATTTATCCCCGTCCTCAGCGCGATGCGAGAATATCCATGTTCAATGCAATGGACTTCTTTGTGGGCTCCAGTCTAACCTGTATCCCAGGGGGCAGGGAATTTCGTAGTCCCCAGGAGGGGGACTGGAGTCCCCCGATGGTACAACGCGCTCACTTCTCTTACCCACGTCCTCTACGCCCCCGCTCCTGTCTTACACTTATTTCCTAGCGTGTTGTTGGGGCGTGGGGGGTAGCGGAGCAAGTGCCTAGATTCCTTGGCTATCCATTTAATGACCGCTGGCAGTAGGCGTGAATGCGGCTTCCCAAAACCATATGCAAACAGGGATTTCTAACCAGCATCTTTGAAGCTCTTTCCCAAAGATTTCAATCAACCTCACCTTAAAATAACATTCCTTCCATCTTCATACACCCCATACCCCGTAACATTCCCCAACACAGACATATGACTTCCCTCCCGGTTCCTGAGGTGTGCCAGACCCAGTAAAACTGTCCTCTTTTGGAAGGGAACAATCCAGGCTGCTTACAGCAGTTGGAAGAGCACCAGGGCTGGAGTTAAGCAGCTGCTGCCCCGTGGGAGCCGCCCGAAAACAGCTTTCTTTAAAGGCAGGAGGGGGCGAGGTGGGGGGAGGCTGATTTCCTCAGCGAGAGCAGAACAAAGGTGTCCTGAGGGCCAAAGCAGCGAAGAGCCACCTGCTTTGGCATCAAAAAGAAAAGAACTTGTAACTTCTTCCAGTTTCACTACCCAAGGTTTGTGGGGATTTCCCCAAAGTAGCAGGTGAGTGGCTGAAGGCTGAAAACATCAGGATCTCCTCGAAATGTAGCAGACTCAATCCTTGTTGCTATTCAAATCCAAATAGAACACCTATGGGGTCCATTCCTCTCCCCCCCCCCCGCCCCTGCCATTTTATTGTACCCTTGGGTTATTGTAAAGGACTAGGGCTAAAATTGTTCAGGCTGCTAATAATCATAGCACCAGTCTTTCCCTGAGGTAGAGGATGGTTACTGCCCAGGTGAGCAGAAGTGGTTGGCCTCAAGATGAGCCCCAGTGTCAGTTTCTTGGTGACATGAATTTATTGTTTCCCTGGGCTCTTTAAGGAGATGAGATTTAAGAATTTCCAAGCTGGAAGGTACTTTACAGGTCACCTGGTTCAACGTCTTCATTTTACAGGTGAGGAAAATGAGGTCTAGAGAGGTGAATTCACTTGGGAAGGCTAAGATAATACACTTGGTCTGAGCCTCAAGTATTTAAAGCATCAATACCTTCTTTAAGTGAAAAGAACAAAAGGACGTGGCATCTCTTATTCTTCCTACAGCGTTCCTGCAAGAACATTCTTATTATTACAGCGAAATGTTTATGAATTTGGCATTTTCCTCCCTATAACCTTTGGGCCATCTGAACACCAGCTCCTTTTGCTTCAGGATGTGTTTCTGCCTTTGTTTTTGTCCTCTGCTTCTCTCTCTCTCTCTCTCTCTCTCTCTCTCTCTCTCTCTCTCTCTCTCTCTCTCTCTCTCTCTCTCTCTGGGGTATATGCACACAAACATATCTCATTAAGTATCTTATATGATATTACCTGTTCTAAATCCCTTTTTAACAATATGGTCAATATAACTCATACCCCATCTGACTGACAATAGTCCTTTTAACCCTTGGTGTTACCAATGAGAGTAATCAATACTGAAACTGATGCTGTTTGTGCTACCCTAAATACAAGGCAAGAAGTGAAGGACAAAAAGGAAGAAATGAAAAAGGAATGGGAGGAGGAGATTTTTAAAAATGGAAATAAAGGGGATAAATATATTTAGGAATTGTATAGTGCTACCAACATTTTCCTCTTTTCATATTGCCTATTACTTTTCTATAGGAACTGTAGTATCCTTATTCATAAGACAACCAAGAGCATTGTTATTTAGATATCCACAGAAATTTATAGGAAATTAATTGACTTTGATCTGATTGTTGTTGTTGTTGTTGTTTATGCTTTTTGGAGGGTTAATTGGGGTTAAGTGACTTGCCAAGGTCACAGAGCTAGTTTTTGTGTTAAGTGTCTGAGGTGGATTTGAACTCAGGTCCTCCAGACTCCAGGGCTGGTGCTCTATTCACTGTGCCACCTAGCCACCCCTGGAATCTCTATTTCTTAACTATACAGTCCAAATACACCAGATGTTTACCCATCTTCCAATAGATGCCTAATTTTCTGTTGCCTTGCCTTTTCACAAGGCTCTTCTATGCCTGGAATGCTCTCTCTGTCCCCCCACCACTCACGTTTCTGAGCTGGCCCCCTTCAAAGCTCAGCTCACTTGATATCTTTTACATGATATCTTTCTTGACTCCACCCTGCTACTTGCTGGTCCCTCCCCCATTATCTTTTACTTATTTTATGTGTGTCTTTCATATATATATATATATATATATATATATATATATATATATATATATATATGTTTTCTCCTCAAATAGACTGCAAGCTTCTTGAGGGCAGGGGCTGTTTCATTTTTGTCTTAGTGTTCCCAATGCCTGGCATATAGGAGGTAATAAATGTAATAAATACTTGCTGATTGATTGACATTTTTATTGAGACCTAATATAGGAAGTAGGATGAGTGCAACTATTATTTCTATATTTCTATAGTTCCCTCCAACTAGGATCGACCATACAGCAAAGATGGAACATCTTGTATTTGTTTGAACCTATAGTTCTATTTCCTCATACAATAGAAAATAACTGAAAGGGACAGTTTTCTTTTTTTATTTTTCATGAAATCAAACACCCTAAGTTTAAAGATGTGTAAGGAGAGGAAGTGTATAGTGCCTAGCACAATACATTCCAGAAACAATACAATAGCATAATATGGGAAAACCAGAGGTTGAATTAAATTCAACAAATATCTATTAAGCTCCTTCTATGTGCTAGGCATTCTGCTTGGTACTCGAGACACAAAGATAGAAGAAACACATTGACTTTAAAGAGCTTACATTCATTGGAAAAGAGGGGCAAGAAAAAACATCTAGGTTGAGAGACAGTTTGCTAATGAAAAATAAGTGTTGCATCTGGAGTCAAAGAACCTGAATTCATATCTTGGTTCTACTATTTATTCCCACATGCACTTGAACAAATTACTTAATCTTTTGAACCTCAATCTTCTCATCTATAAAATGAGAGATTTGGAATAGATGACCAGTAATTTTTCTTCCAGTTCTTTGTCTCTGATACTGGTGGAATCATTTGATAGTGATGAGGTTAGAGATGGGGCCTGACTTAGGCAGGTCTGATACTTTCAGTTCAAGATTAGAATAGGAACTAGACCTAGAATTTTATTGGTATGGGGAGCTTCCATGTAAGGAAAATCCCTTTATCAATGCCAGTCAACATATTTCTTCGATAGGTAGATATTAATATAGATCTAGATATGTCTATATATTTCTAGGTATAAACATCCTAATATATAGACATGTACATAGAAATATATTATATAATGTATATATATATATATCAATAAAATATATCATAAATTTAAGTAAAATGTATAAATATATAAGTAATATATTTCCATTTATTATTATATTATACCTAAATATATTTGTGTTCAAATATATATATATGTTCAAGATATATAATATATTAACATAATATAAAATACAATACAAAATAAAAATAATATTATAGCTTATGAATATAGTAAAGAAAATAAATTCTCTTAAAGAATTTTCTAGAGATCTAATACAATATTGATCCTATTCTGGGTCACACAACTAGAACACATCAGATGATTGGTAACCTGCCTCCCATATAACAGTCATAAAAGGAGGTTTGCTTAGCCATAGCATGGAAAGAATATTTAACAAGACAATGGTACTTTTCAGTTAAACACAGCCTCCTCCTCCTCTTCATATGGATGTGTTTCTGGTCATCTTGATGTGTTAGATATGGTAACTAACATAACAGTGGGACAGCTGCCCAAACTGAAGAGTATAGACTTAATGTGGCTTACTTAGCCTTCTGTATCCTAGGGTGGCAATGCCAATGGCTAGGGCCTTATCCTCCTGAACTAATCAAGTCCCCAGTCAGCTTCTGTACTTTTTGGGGAAAACAAAACAAACAAAAACAAGCATACCAACCTACATGGAAGACATTGCTCCTAACACAGAATCAATAGGCATATTTGAAAGTGGAATATTAGAGAGGGATGGACAGAAAGAAACAGAGAGGGAAGGAAAGAGACAGAGATGGACGCAGAGAGATAAAGAGAGAGAGATTTTATTAAGTTCTGTGTGCCAAACGTGTTAAGCATCATTGGCCAAACAAATCCAAGCAAACACAACAGTCCTGCCCTCTGAGCTTACATTTTTTATTTATTAATTTATGGAATAAAACACATTTCCATAACATAGTATAATAAAAAAGATGATTGTATATGATACATACAAACATACACTTGTATTATGAACTACTTGCTATTACACAGACACACACACAGATGTGTGTGTTTGTGTGTGTGTGTGTGTGTGTGTGTGTGTGTGTGTGTAATACTTGCCTTCTAATGGGGAAAGACAAACACAACTGTCTTAAGAGCTTACATTCTAATGGGAGAAGATAGTATATGTGTATACATGTGTAAATATAAATGTATATATACATACATAATCTACACATGCATAAATATATACACACAAAAATATACCTGTATAACGTGTGTGTGTGTGTGTGTGTGTGTGTGTGTGTGTGTGTGTGTGTGTGTGTGAAAGAAGGGAGAGGGGAAGGGTACTTGTTGGGAATAATTCAGCAAGTAAAGAGAAGAGTCTAGAGACAGTTGAAAGGAAAATGCAATTATGTCTAGGCTGTTTCCAAAACTGGTGGTTCTAGAGAGAGTTACCAATGAGGGAAAGAAGTCCTCTAGGCAAAAGTTTTCAAGGAAGGCAATTCAACTACTCAGAAGGAAGTATAGTCCAGAGAAGGTTGAGGTGAGTTGAAATATTGGCAAATTTGTAGTCTTTTCCAAAAGTAATTAAAATATATCCAGACTAACCTTTCATCAATTTTATTTATTTTACTTTTTAGTTGTTTATTTATTTGTTCATTTATTTGTTTGTTTATTATTTAAAAGACAGGTCATCTTTTATGAGTTTCACTGGTATAGACTTCTAGATCCAACCACTGTTTATGGCACCCACTTCAGTATTATGAATTCAGTCCTTTCCTTCACCATCTTCAAAGGAAACTAAACACAAAATTATTCAGATAAATAGTGGAGGAATGTGATGGCTCACTCCATTATAATCTCAATCAATCTCTCTCTCTCTCTCTCTCTCTCTCTCTCTCTCTCTCTCTCTCTCTCTCCCTCTCCCTCTCCCTCTCCCTCTCTCTCTCCCTTAGAGGAAGTATACAGAAAAAAAAACAAACAAAAGTGCCCCCATCTTTCCAAGACTTGCATGATGTTTAAAATAAACAAATTCATCATCTTTATTTTTTTAATTTTACATTCATATTAAACATATTTCCACATTAGTCATATTTTGAAATAAGAATCAGAACAAAAGGGGAAAACCACGAGAAAGGGGGAAGAAAAGAAAAAAGTAATCTTCAATCTGCATTCAGACTCCATAGTTCTTTCTCTGGATGTGGATAGCATTTTCTATCATGAGTCTTTTGGAATTGTTTTGGATCTTTGTATTGCTGAGAAGGGCTATGTCTATCAAAGCTGATCATAGCACAATGATGCTGTTACTGTGTATGATGTTCTCCTAGTTCTGCTCACTTCACTCAGCATCAGTTCATGTAAGTCTTTCCAATTTTTTCTGAAATCCACCCGCTCATCATTTTTACAGAACAATAGTATTCCATTACATCCCTATACCACAACTTGCTCAGTCATTCTGTAATTGATGGGCATCCCCTCAATTTCCAATTCTTTGCCACCAGAAAAAGAGCTGCCGTGTGTGTGCGTGTGTGTGTGTGTGTGTGTGTGTGTGTGTGTGTGTGTAGTTGTACATGTGATTCCTTTTCCCTTTTTTATTTCCTATTGGGATAGGGACCTAGTAGTGTTATTGCCGAATCAAAAGGTATGCACAGTTTAGTTGCCTTTGGGCATAGTTTCAAATTGCTCTCCAGAATGGTTGGATCAATTCAAAACTCTACCAACAAGGCATTAGTGTTCCAATTTTCCCACATCTCTCCAACAGTTAATATTTTCCTTTTCTTTCATTATTAGCCAATCTGATAGGTGTGAGGTGGTACCTCAGAGTTATTTTAATTTGCATTTCTCTAAATCAGTAGTGATTTAGAGCATTTTTATTGATCAACTTTCTTTCCCTTGCTTAATCCCTCCCCCAAAATATTTGTTTCTGCTAGTGTTTGGTTATTAAAGGTTGTGAAACTCAAAAGCCAATTTTGAATTCAACTCAGTTCAACAACAAAAAAATTATCATCATTTAATGTCACTATTTCCAGGAACCCAGACAAAAGCAAGATTTGGCTCCCCGATTCTGAGATATACCTAGTATAGATAGGTGTACTGTAAAAAAGAAATTTTAATTTCCACTATGAACACTATTATACTATCTGCATGGTGAATGCCTCCCACACTCTGTGTGGCACTTATGAGAGAATATATGGACCAGAGTCACATGAGACAGGCAAGCATTGATGGGTTGCGATCTTCATCATTGAAGGAAATATGCATGTTGATGAAGTCACAAATCCATTGCAATATTAGAGTCCTAAGATTATGATTTAGAGTTGGAAGGAATATTTGAGGTCATCTATTTCAACTTCCTTCATTTTAAATATAAGGAAACTGAAGCCCAGAGAAGATAAGCAACTTGCCAAAGGTTCTAGGGAGTGAACAGCAGAGCCCTTATTTGAAACCAGGTCCCCTAAATCCTGAGGCCACCTGCCACAGTGTTATTCTGTGGAGCTTTCAAGGGAGAGGAGGAGAGAGAGAGAGAGAGAGAGAGAGAGAGAGAGAGAGAGAGAGAGAGAGAGAGAGAGAGAGAGAGAGAGATGCTATTTCTTTTATGTTGGATTGCCTATCAGCTATGACTACAGAGGTAACTAGTTAGCTAGGCCTTCCCTCTAAATTCATGCATAGATGTGCTCTTAGCCTCAGCCTTGCTGATCCCCAGTGAAAATTCACTGTATTCAATTGAGAGACATCTGTTTTAGCAGTAGAGATGGTAGGTAGTATGTTGATGGTAGAGAACCTGTACTTGTCCATATTCTCATAGAAGCATTGTTTCAGATGCTTTGAGATCAACCTGTACAACAACCAAAACTCTTTTCTTGAGAAAAAGCAATCTCTGTAAATGAGTAGGACTGGAAATACTGAAGTTACTAGTTCAACTTTATCAAGCTCTAAGTAAGCTATGAAAGCTAGGGGAACAGTCAAGTATCCAAAGCATATTTTGCTACCACTCACAAGAATTCCATTTCCACACCCAAAGTTCCTTTATCTGACCATAATCTTTTATTGTTCCATATTTCTCAATTCTTATAGCCCATTACAGTATCCTTCATTATTTCTGTGACCCCAGTTCATCTCCCTTTCATCTGTCTTTAAGCCTTTACCCCTGTACTGGTTACACTCTTCTTTTTTATATCTCAACCAATTGATGAATCCTCTACTCTTTAGCCCCCTGTCCCCTTGTCTTATTGCAAAGCATACGTTGCCAAGTCCCAACCCTGGATTGCTTCTAGTATCAATCTCCTTCACTCTTATTCACCTATTGCTTAAGAAAATCATGATGCCACAAGGATTATGTCCACTACAAATTTATGTTATTGTGAAGGTGGTTTTCAAATCACCACAGTGTGCATGAACAAGGTCTGGACACACGCTTAAGTGTGTAACAGGATGTATGTTTAGATTGGAGGGGAGATCTGATCATGTCCTTTGGGGCACTTCTAAAACCAGTGAGCTAGTTGGTGTCTTGGAATAATGGATTCAAGAAAGCAGCAAGCCAAAAAAGAATGTTCTAGAGTTAGACAAACCTCTGAGAAGAGATTTTTCTAATGGGAAAAAATACTTCATGCCTAAGGGGAAGTATTTGGGGACTCTAGAAAAAGGACTTCCATGGACTACAAGGGAGACCCCTTTGTCACACATTTTCTAAGTTTCAGCTCATTCACCCCTGCCGTTCATGTGTGCTTGTGGGAAAAAATATCAGGCTTTGGGGAAGATGTTTGTATATAATATTTTTATTATTTTACCTTAATAAATACCTTTTTTCTAAAAATAAATTAAACCTAGAAAATTAATATCAACTGATAATCATAACTCATAACAGTAGGGATTATGATCTATACAGTGAGAAATCCACCCCTAACTCTTCAGTACTACCCTTAGAGATGTGAAAGGACCTAATAGCTGGGCTCTGAGGACCCAACTCTTCAGTGCAAGTGGAACTCAGGACAGTCTTCTGATTTGTGCTTAACATTATCTAATCTCAACTGTGCTATCAAGCCAAGGCAGTAAGCTTTTTCAAGCACTCACTGTTTCAGGCACTGTGTTAAGCACTGATGATCCAAAGAAAGTCAAAAACATTGTCCCTGACAACAGGACAGTGACCTGGCTGCCCCTTAGAAGTAGCCAGATGGTACAGTGACTTGAGTTCTGGACCCAGAATCAGGAAGACCTAGGTTTAAATCTAGTCTCAAATATTTATAATCTGTGCGACCCTGGGCAAATCACTTAACCTCTATTTGTTTTAATTTCCTCAATTGAATAATGAGCATATTAGCACCTACCTTCTAGAGTTGTTAGGGGGATCAAATGAGGTAAGACTTATAAAGTGTTTAGCAAAGTGCCTGGCACAAAGTAGGCATTTAAGTTCTTGTTTCCATCCTTCTTTCCCTCCCTCCTTCCCTCAAGGAGCTCAAGTTCTTATGGAAGAGACACGATGCATGTATCTCCATCACACATATACATGTTTTACAATATAATGTAAATTGGAGGTTATCTTAGAAGGAACGTACTAGCATTGAGGGAAACCAGGAAAGGCATCACTGTTGCAAGTTTGTTCTATTCCTCTCTAATGAATCTGTTATCCCACTTTCCACAAGGAATGTACCAAACTTATTTGTCTTTCCTCAAGTCTTCTATACCATCTCCTCCCCTACACCCTCAGCTGAGAGTTTTGTCTCATTCAGCACTGAAAAGAACTGAGGGCATTAGCCAAGGAAATTCCCCTTCTCTGCATCTTCTTGTCTCACATTATTCAGGACCTCTTCCATTCATCTCCTTCATTCCTGTCACATTAAGAGGTTGCTCTTCTTGCCAAGATCAGTCCCTCTACATGCACTCTTGATGTGTGTACTCTTCCTGTGTTCTTCAACAGGTTACACCAACTATCATTCCTATTCTCTCCCTTATCTTCCTAAAAGCATCTTTATTATTAAACACGCTCTTTATTATTAAACAATCATCTTTTTTTCCTGTGTGGTTAAACTGATATTTGTGGAGTACGTCACCCTGGACTACATCCTGAGCTCCCGTGCTCCTCAGAACATATTATTCCATTATTTTCTCCTTTTTCTCATGGGTGTAGAACAGTCTTTCATTATTTGAATGTCCTTTCCTTTGTATTTGAGGTCTTTATCCTGATATCTTGCAGAACTTCTTGTTTCTGAACTGAACTATTAAATTTTACTACCATATGTATTAGAGTTTGTAGCTTTGGCTTTTTCCTAGAGTTAATCTACAAATTCTTTCAATTGGAATTTAATTTTCTATATTCAGGAGCTCTGGGCAATTCTTTTCAATAAGACAATTCTTCCTTCATTATGATACTGAGGTGGGTTTTTTTTGACCTGTAGTATTCTTCTGGGGGACCTATGATCCTTAGATTATCTCTACACATCCTGTTGCTTTCATAGAAAACAAATTTTCTTTCAGTGTTAATGTTTTTCACTTCTCATCTTCTAGATTGTCTTTCACTTTTGTGTATTTGCATTCACAATATATTAGTCTCTTCTTTATTTCTTTGGTGAGGCTTGCCAGTGCAGATTCAATGTTTTTTTATTCTGCAATTATTTTTGCTGTGCAGGTCACAAATTCTGCTCTTGTGATTCTCAGTTCTGTTTTAAACCACTCAGGAACAGCATGGGATGGTTTTATTCAATAGATGCCTGAACTTGTTTACTAGATCTAGAGGCCATATTTCTTTCTTTTACTATTTTTCCCATTGACTTATTCATTTATCTTCAAGGTCTTTAAGCTTTCTTCTTCCTGAAAATTTTTGTAATTTCAGTTTTTTCCCTTTTATTTTCCCTAGCACTCACTTTCTGACTCCCACTCTTCAAATTGTGGTTTCCTTGGGGGCTGAATCTCAAAGCATCTTAACTTCCTCTGGCACTGGACAAGTCATGATTCATCAGCCTAGGTCTCTGCCCAAACTATTTTTTAGGTGCTCAGAACTGCCCCAAGCTGGACACTGTGTTCTTTCCCTCAGGATTGGTGGAGTGCTGCCCAGCCTCACATATACACGGGGTCCTGTCCTGGTGATCAATCCCACTCCCTCTGTTCCTCAGTTTTCTAACCTGACACCAAAAGTTTAGAGCTTTGCAGCACTGGTGTTTCAGGGTTGTAGCCTCCATCAGTCTTTGCCTCCTAAAGAGTTGTGGCCAAGCTGTTCATCTAGGCCTGAGAAAAATTCCAAAGCTTAGAGCCAGAGTCTCATGGCTCTGGAAAGGGAGGGGGGATGGAGTTGTAGGAGTGGGTTTTGTTGTAAATTTGTGTTATGTCCTTGAGTCTCCAATGCTAGTATCACATGAGGTAGAGGGGGGGGTACTGAGTCAGCTCAGGGTCTACTCTTGTTGTTCAGTATCCAGCTATTTATAACCCCATTTGGGGTTTTCTTGGCAAAGATACTGGAGCACTTTACCATTTTGCAGATGAGAAAAGTGAGGCAAACAGGGTTAAATGATTTGCCCAGGGTCACACAATTAGTAAGTGTCTGTTGCCAAATTTGAACTCAGGAAGGTGAGTCTTCCTGACTCCAGGTGAGTTTGGGATCAGTGAGCATCAATAAGCATTCACAGTTTTGATTTGCTTTGTTTTATCTTGGTTTTGTATTCTGCAGTTCTAGACCATTGAGACAGCAAAAGTTGACTTATCTTGGAGTATAATTTCATTTTTGGAGAGGTTCAGAGAAAATGTCTAGTACTCCATTTTTTCTCATGTGACCTGGCTGTTTCCCTTAAGATTTTTGGTTTCTTTCGGTGTATTGACACTGCTACCTACAAATACAGACAGTTTTTCCTTTCTTATAAAATCCTTATTTGATCCTACCATCCGTGCTGACCATGATTCTACACCTTCTCTCTCCTCCTCAGCTAAACAACTTGGGAAAGCCATCTCTACTCTGTCTCCACTTCTATTTTCATTCTCTCCTAAACCCTCAACATTTAACTAAAACTGACCTCTTCAAAATTCCCAATGATCTTTAAAGGCTAAATTCAACAGCCTGTAGGCCTTGTGGTTGGTCTCTCCCCACTCAACCCAATAGCCATCCTAAAGCACAAATCTGACCAAATCACCCTCCTATTCACACTTCTTAAACTTTATTCCTCCAATTCTCCACATCTGCCTCATTTTCTCTTCCTTGCATGCAATACTGTCTCCTGTCTCCAAGCCTTTCCACTGGCTGTCCTCATATTTAAAATGGTCTTCCTCATGTCTGCCTCTGAGCTCCCCAAGTTTCCTTCATAACCTAGCTGAAATCCAACATTCTGAGGGAAGCCTTTCCCAGAACCCACAGGCATTAGAGCCTTTCCCTCTGATACTACTTTCTAACTATTCTTTATATATCTTATATGTATCTAGGTACTTGTGTGTTGTTTTCCCCATTCAGATGTGAACATCTTCAGAGCAGGGACTGCTTTTGTCTCTATTTGTATGCCCATCACTTAACACGATGCCCAGCTCATGGTTACTATATACTTTCTTACTGACGAGGTGCCCATTTTTTAGAGGGGGGAGGGCAAGACAATTGGGGTTAAGTGACTTGCCCAAGGTCACACAGCGATTAAGTATCAAGTGTCTGAGGCCAGATTTGAACTGGGGTTGACTTGTTCAGGATCAGTCACACAGCATAGTACATTAACAGAGGCTAGTACCTGAACTCAGATCAGCCTGATTCAGACCATTTATCTATTCATTATACTATTACTGCCAATGAGGTATTAAAAATATAGATACATGGCAGTTTTTGAGGGGGAATGCCCTGGAAGTTGCGGGTGGGGGGGGGGGAGGTGGTTAGGAAAAGACTCCAGGGCCTGTGCTCTATTCACTGCGCCACCTAGCTGTCCCTTGGTGTTAATTTCTTCACCCAATTTTTCTCTTTCTCTCCATGTCCATGGCTACCACCCTAGCCCAGACCTTCACTAACTCATATTAGCAATTACTTTCCAGCTGGAGGCCCTGCCCCGACTCTCTCCCATACTTCAGTCCTCCATGTACGATATTGCTAGATTCATCTTCCTTAAGCTTCGTTTTCATCATGTCATTCCCTCACTCCAGAGGCTTACAGTGGTTCACTAAAACATATTGTACCACACCTAAATTGGTCTAAGTTCCAGGGCCTTTCATGATGTGATCTATAAAACCTTATTAGCTAATTCTCTCTGATATAAATTCTCCTTTTTCAACAGGCTGCCATCCTTCCCATCCCTCTATACCTTCAACTCATGCTACTCTTTACCCTTCCCTAACATACACCCTTCTCAGACTTTTCATTTAACTTGGACAGAGTCATATAGGCAGTGAGTGTCTGAGGTCAGATTTGAATTCCGGTCTTCCTGACTCTAGGTCCAGCACTGTATCCCCTGTGTCACTGAGATGTTTCTTGTGTTTACAAAATGCAATAACCTTATTTTTATAACTTTATAATTATTCTATTTTGATTATGCTGCCTAATCTAGAACCTTATGACATCATCATTTATGAATTTGTAGCACCATTATATAAAATGTTGTGTTAATCACAGTTTCACGAACGTTATGTTTTATCTTACCAGGGAAAGATAGAAGCAAAAAAGGAAGGACTAAACTCAAGATTTCATTGGTATGTAGAACTCCTGGAAGAGGACACCATCTCCTTCAATGCAGGCTGGCACCTTACAGCCTGAGAGCAAGCACGGAGGAGTTGACTTGCTCAGGGTCAGTCACACAGCTTAGTACATTAACAGAGGCCATTAACTTGAACCCAGGTCATCCTGATTCAGACCATTTCTCTATTCATTATACTATTACTGCCAATGAGGTATTTTAAAAAATAGATACATGGCAGTTTTTGAGGGGGAATGTCCTGGAAGTTGGGGGGGTAGGAAAAGACTTAATGGAGAAATTGTCGCCTGACTTGAGTGTTGAAGGAAGCTATAGGTTCTAAGAGGCAGAGCTAAGGAGGGAGTGCATTTTTGGCCACAGAGGACAGTCAAGTACAAAGGTTTGGAGGTGGGAGGTTAAATATTATAGATGAACTGCAGCAAGAAGGCCAGTGTGGCTGGACTGTAACATGCATGAAGAGGAATAGTGATTAATAGATCCAAAAAAGATCATTTGGGGTAGATTTTGGAAACAAAGAAAAAGCTTCGAATGCCAAATGGAGGAGTTTACATTTGACCCTAGGGGTGATTTTTAAAAACATTTTGGAACTGTTATGTAGACACAGAGTTTTAATAAGAGTGAAGTGATAAGGGCTTTTCTCCAGGGTATCAAAATTCAGAGAGGTTTGCTTCTGCCCTCAGCCATTTCTCTGTCTACTTGCCAATGATGTCCCCCCTTCCCCATACCTATGGTATAAACACTACCATATTCCTTTGGACTGAAGGTGATAATTGCAGTCTCACCTTCTCCCCCACTGGCATACCTCCTTTCCCACCCAGCTCTGAAGGAGGACAGGCAGCAGCTAGTTTTCTAGAGTCTCTTCCCCCAAACCCCTACATTTTTCAATCCCTCTTCAATTGGGGGCACAGGTAGAAGTTGAAAATATTCCTAATTAGGATTCTGTATAGTACAGGTAGGTGGCACAGTGGATAGAGTACCAGGCCTAGAGCCAGTAAGACCTGAGTTCAAATCCAGCCTCAGATACTAGTTGTATGACCCTGCACCAATCACTTTACCCTGTTTGCCTCAGTTTCCTCATCTGTAAAATGAGCTGGAGAACGAAATGGCAAACTACTCCAATATCTTTGCCAAGAAAACCCCCAAATGGAGTCACAAAGAGCTGGACATGACTAAAAATGACTAAACAAAAAGAAAGTCTTTCATCTTGGTTCGTGTATCAACAAGCAACAGGCCAAAAATGTACACGTGTTTATCAAATATAGTGTGATGTTGCTGCAGAAGATGACAGCATATAGAAGAAGGGCCATGGATCCAGCTGCCTGACTTGGCACAGTTTTGCATTCTGTTGCCCCCAACATGACTTTTCCTCACTGATGCCAAAAGGATTCTAATGCTTCCCAGAGCAGCCTCCCCCTTCCTTGCTCATCGACCTTTCTCAGACTGCAAGTACTTTTGACTCATAGCTAATTTCCAGGTACATGTGTTGCTGCTGGGCATGTTATTTGATAACATTTTGCATTTTTATATCACTTTATTTGTGTGATTCTCTCTATAATCATTGAGAGGCAGAATGTTTTCACTGTGTTTTGTGTCAACACCTTCCCTAGAGCATTAGGGATCATGAGCACTGGGCCTGGAAAAGACTCATTTCATTAGGGTCATTCTGCTGCTAAATCAGATGATGGGCTCTGCTCTTAAGTGGCCTATGGCGTGGACAGGACAGCATTTATTTGTGGGTTGTGTATTAAAGGAAAGCTGCACTGTCAGAATAAGAGAAATTCTCTTTCATAGGGGTTATTTTCTTTACCTATTACTACCTTGTTTTTCAAGTTATGTTTTGTTTGTTTTTTAGCAAAAACAATCATTTTGTGTCACTAATTTTGAGTCATTCTCTCCTTTCGACTTGCTAGCTCCATCAGCAAACCAAAGGAAGAAAGTAACTATTCCAGTAAGTATGCAGGTGTTAGCACGTGTAAAAGTGTTCTATACTTATTTAATGAACACAGACTAAGTTTTTGGCATTTTCCAAATGGGTAGGCCAACTGACCTCTCAGTGTCAAAGCATAACAAAGAAAGATTTTTATGTTTGACTACAAACAATGTAAGCCAGTCCCACTTTTTCTGTTCATTTCATATTTTGTTTTATTTTCAAACTTATAGACAAATTATACCTCACATTCTTACTTGAAGCTTCTCATGTAAACTCTAGAAAGAAATTTTCTGCCTTGCATATACTAACTAGGTGCTTAATGAATGTTGAGAAACAAAAGAGGAGAGGAAAAGAAACTTAAGGGGAGGGGAAGGAAGAAAGAGGAAGGAAAGGGAATAGAATGCAACAGGAGGAAAGGTGAAGGAAAAGAAAGGGAAGGGATTTCTTTCTGATGGTCTATTCTCATAGGGATTCGGCCAGGTTAGGATGGCCATGGTGGAATCTTCTATTACGATAATCTCTAAAGCAAAGATTATCATTTTTCCTTCCTCTCTGGTTGAGCATAGACCTTTATATCAGCGGTCTCCAAACATTTTAATCAATCACCCCATCAGTTAAAACATTAGCATTTACCCTTAATCTATGTATATATAATTATTTGTAAACTATATGTACTACTAATTAACAAAAATTAAATATACATGGAATGTGTATTTATAAGTTATATACTACTGTATTAATACATATATACATTATAAAACATACTAAGTGAATTTAAAATAAGATAAAGATGGAACAAATATCTTAAAATATTTTCAAATTGTATTTATTAATGATACAGGTTTTCTTGCCTAAGCCAGGGACCTCAAAGGGCATGCTTTTCTGATGGGGGCAGCAGGAAAGAGAACATGGCAAAAGGGCAGCACGGGGGATCGAGTCTGGCAGGAAGTGACTACTTGCCTTCCTGTTTGCCTGCTGCTGCCACATTGGGGTTGGAAGAAGGGAGGATAGGGGTGGGAAATGAATGTCTTCCTTCCTGCCTGACTCCTAACTTGCCTCCCTGGGGAACATCATGTACAACTGACTATCCAATGCTGGGGAAGGAGAGCATCAAATTCAGACAGTGGCTATAAGCACTCTGCATAGTTCTACTGTTCTCCTTGTTTCTAATATTTTCACATATCCAAATGGATCAAGTTGCACACTACCTGGTCTGGGTACATTCCATGTTGGAGACCACTTCTTTGTGCATGATGAACCCCAAAGTCCTCCTGGGAACCGTTATCATGGTATCCCAAGAATGGATAACATCGTCAACAATTTGCCTCAGTAAGTTTCAGCTACTAGGTCATTAGGAATTAGGATCATTCTAGTCCATTTCTAAGTGGTTCCCAATGCCATGTTAATCCCCGGATGCTATTTCCATGTCCAATACGTAGCCACTGAACTAGAAGGAGTAGAAAGAAGCCCATAGGGATAGGAGGTATAGAAGGAAGGGAAATTTTATATTTCAAGCCTTAGATTGTATCAGGCCTAAATAGGTCAGAGTGACTTTTGACTTCATAATTATTCTAGCATTGAACATGATGTGAAGAAAGTATGCAATATCCCAAAACATTTTTTATTTAAAAAAATGACTTTTAAAATATTTTCCATCCCAGCATTGGGATTTAGTTTGAATTGTTTGAAAAAATAACTCTATTAAGATACTGCTATCTACAGTGTACCATGCTAGGTTATAGGAATTATTGCTTTCATTTCCTTCAAGGGACATTGAAAAATATAACATTTCCCCAGCTAAACTCTAGGTATTCAAGTTCAGCATTTCTGGGCTACCATTCAACTTATACTTAGAAGTTTACAAAGGGCAGCTAGGTGGTGCAGTGAATAGAGCACCAGCCCTGGAGTCAGGAGGACCTGAGTTCAAATTCCGGCCTCAGACACTTAAACTAGCCATGTGTCCTTGGGCTAGTCACTTAACCCCAACTGCCCTCCAAAAAGCAAGAAGAAGAAGGAGGAGAAGGAGGAGGAGGAGGAGGAGCTGCTTACAGGTTGAGTCCTCAAGAGATTGATTATTCCTAGGTTCTGAGGGTACTCTCTGGAGCCAGATTCCTAAAATCATAGCCCTTGAGTCCCTATCAGTGAGCTAACTCTTAATAGTCAGACACTAAATACAATTAAGTCAAAGTGGAACCATTTATTGAATTCCCCACTTTTTCCTTTAATCTACAAGAGACTGTCTTCTTTGCTGCCAGGGTTCATGGCCCTTGAAGCTACTCCTTCTTTTGAATGTTTCCTCTCTCTGTTTATTCTAAGACAATGTGTCCCTCTTCTGCATACAGTGACTCATACTGGGCCATGGCTCTTGGCAGTAAAGGAGAGAAGACAGAAGTCTCTCCACATTTTGACTAGTAGAGTTTTTGGAGTTACACTCTACAAAATCACTGCTTTCTTCAGAGGATTCCAGGGATAGCAGTTTTAACTTATTAAATGCTGCCAAGGCCATGGCCAATCTCCAGCCAGAAAATACCAATTCCCCTTTCCATTTCAATCAGAGAAAAATGTTCACATTTCTACTGGGCTAACAGGGAATAGATATATCTTTGCACTTCTTCAGTATATTAATACCCAATTAATTCTGTCATCTGCCACTTACATTCAGCAACTATATAAACTGAGCTAAAGAGGAAGAGAGACCAATTCCCCCACTATAGAAATTATTCCAGATTTGCTTATCATAAGTTTGCCTCTGGCGAGAGTGGAATTCACATCTTCTCTTAAAATCTCTTCATTTGTCCTGGGAGCTTTGACCTTGGATCATCTATTACTGTGACAGGAAGCTGCTGAGTTACAACAAATTGCTGGTGCTCATATGGTTCTCTGATGTTCTGTGACCAGGATCTATTTGGGTCACCTCACTTAATGGTTACATCTAGAATAAAGGGGGAGGAAAGAGAGTTGAGAGTGTGGCATCGTGTCTTAATATTATTGTGAAAGGTTTTTTTTCCACATTTCCTTTCCTGAACCCCTGTAAACTTTTCAACATTTAAAATATCTTCTCCCACTTTGTAGAAGGTGTTCAGAAAACCTGAAGATATCTTTGGAAAGGTTCATATAGCAAGAATGCTCCTTTATACACCTAAAACTCCAACTTAGAACTGGAGCCAGAGAAGCAAACTTCTTTCCTCCTTTCTTTCCTCACTTTCCATTTTTATACATTTTATAAATAAGATGATGGGCTCTGCTCTTAAGTGGCCTATAGCATGAACAGGGAAGCATTTATTTGTGGGTCACATGTTAGATGAAAGCTGCACTGTCAGAATAGGAGAAATTCTACTTCATAGGGATCATTTTCTTTATTACAGCCTTGTTTTGCAAATTATGGGAGGTTTATTGTTTTTTTAGTGAAAACAATCATTTTGTGCAACTGATTTTGAGTCATTCTCTCTTTTCAACTTGTACATATATAGATAGATAGATAGATAGATATACATACATATATATGTAGATATATATGTACATATGTTTGTCCTTTGTTTTCTGAGAGGACCAATGACATCATGAGGTGATGTCTTGACTTGTGCATGAATTGGATATAAGTGAGGCAGAATTACACAAAGTCATCAGCCTCACTCTTCTCTTTTCCTAAGTCATTGAAGTCTAGCAGCAGGATAAAAATCTAGATGCCTGGTAATGGCTCAGGATGTAGTGCATGACCTTGGCAACTTAAATATATGACCAAGCTCTAAGTGTTCTATAGCTCCTGCTTCAGTTACCTTTATGGTCATTGGAACAAATTGTCCTTATCTGCCCATTCTGCAGGAGGAAGTCTTCACATACATGGGGTAGAAATAACCCTAACTCACCGACAGGTTTGAGGCCTGTCAGTTACCCTCAACCTGCTTAAGCCCATCCACCCACACAGTTTGCTGTGATGTGGCCACAGTGCATGCTACAACTTCTTAGAGCTACATGTTGGGTGAATCAGGTGGCCAACAAAGGTGGAGGAGCAGCCCTGAAAAGGACCTGAGAAGCCCTCACACCAGAGGTGCTAGTCTTCCTGGTACACCCCATATACCCCATATGTATATATCTATATATAGGTACATAGATCGATATAAATATATAGACAGATCTATATATGTATATATGTCTATGCATATAAATGTATATGTGAATGTATAATATCTGTAAATTATATCATAATATATTTATTGTAACATACATAATAAAAATGTGTATATGTACTTACGTGTGTGTACGTATGTATAAAATGTGTGTGTGGATGGATGTGGATATTTACATACACACATACATAAAATCCTACTTCAGAAATCTCCAATATCATTTTGTTTAAGAAATTTTTATGGAACTTTAAAGAGGAGGGTAACAAATTTTATTTTTAAAAAAGCTTTAATAGCCACAAGGACTCATACCATACCAAGAGTGAAAAACAGAGTTCCTAATAAAAGTCCATGGGGTGGAGAGGTAGAATCAAGAAGTTGGATTAGTAAGAAACAGAACATCCAAGTTCCCTCTACAAAACTCCTCCACACAGACCTAGAAAATACATGAGATCAAATCTTCATAGGGAAATACAGAAAAAAAGAAGCCATTTGTCCAGCCTAGTTCAGCATAGGGAACGGAAAGGTCTATGGATACTGGGGATGAAGTTAGGGCAGGAAAATATCACACTCCAATGCCCAGAGGGTTAGGCTGTGTACCAGGTCAGGAGATGGTCCTAAAGGCTAGGACTAATCTAGGCCTAATAGAGTCATATGGGATACCTCCAGACCAATTTTGAGGCATCACAATGTTAACAGGTGCCATCTGGCAGCTATAAAAAGATTCTACTGGCCATTTCTTGAAAGAACCCCAAACAAAAACTCCCAGGAACATCATAGCCAGAATCCTGAACTTCAAGGTCAAAGAAAAAATAAGTAGACGGGAAGAAAGAATTAAAGTATCAAGCCATGAAGACAAAGAAGCAGAGGGCTTGAATACAATATTCCAAAAGATAAAGGACATGAGCTTTCAGCTAAGAATAACTGACTCAGCAAACCCAAATGTAATGGCATAGGAGAAAAAAACTGGAATTTTAATGAAATAGAGGACTTCCAAGCATTCCTAATGAAAAGACCAGACCAGAGGAGACTCTCTGAGGTACAAACACAAGAGAAAAGAGAAATATAAAAAGATTAACATAAATGAATATTGATAAAAGACTAAACAAGAAAAAACTGCTTATGTTTACATATGAGGAGATGATATATATGTCCTTTCTGATCTAATATGACCCCATCATGAGGGATCATAGAAGGAGTCTAACTGGACATGACCTGGGAGTGGTTTTCTTATGTATTGATTATATTAAGAGAAGAATACAAAGAGAGAGGAAGAGTAATACATTGGAGTTGAGGGAAGGGAAAGGAAGATTAAGGACAATTATCTTACATAATGCAGGTGAACAAAAACAAGGACATGGTGGTTGGAAGAATAGCTGACATTGCTACATTACTCTCCTTTGAACTGGTTAAAGCTTCTTTTAACTAGTTCACACACACACACGCACGCGCACGCACACACACACAGAATTGGGTAAGAAATACATTTCACTCAACAAGGAGATAGGAGGGAAAGGGAAGAAGGGAAAAGAAGGAATTAAATTAAGGAAAGGATCAGTTCTAAGCACAAAAATTTTAAGGATTTATAAAAATATTCATAGCTCTTTTTCAGGTGGCAAGGAAAGGGAATCAGAGAGATCACATAAGTTAGGAGAATGACTGAACAAGTTATGTATAAATATGATGAAATACTATTATACTGTAAGAAATTATGGAGATTGTTTCAGAGAAATCTGGAAAGACTTGGGTGAACTGATTCAGAGTAAAGGGACTAGAATCAAAAGAAAAGTTTATACAATGTCAACAATATAGTGAAGGCAAACAGCTTTGGAAGAATTAGGAACTCACTATCATAATGACCAATCATGATTCCACAACACTAATGATGAAACATGCCACCCATCTCCTGGTAGAGAGGGGAAGGACACAGAGTGAGAAATATTATTTTGGATATGACCAATATGGAAATTTATTTTATTTGACTTTATATCTTATAAATGGTTTTATTTTCTTTGATTCTCAGCTGGTTGGGGGGGATTGGGGTGAGAGTGAGAAAGTGGATTTCTGTTGATTGAGAAAACAAAATATGGATATAGATATATATTTTTAAAAGAGGAATAGTCACATCATATGTATAATATAGTGGTTTTTGAGTAAGTTTTGAATGAATGTTTCTCTTCTGTAAGCAT
Organism: Gymnobelideus leadbeateri; assembly: GCA_011680675.1. NCBI lineage: Eukaryota > Metazoa > Chordata > Mammalia > Diprotodontia > Petauridae > Gymnobelideus > Gymnobelideus leadbeateri. The sequence goes on along the minus strand of WOXC01009873.1, from coordinate 477,136 downwards.
GTTTGTGAGGCATGTGTGTTGTATGTGTTTATGTATATATATATATATATATATATATATATATATATATATATATATATATTTATTTATATTTTTACCAGACTTTGATTTCAAGAGTGTAAAGAGCTCTTCATGAGTAAGTCCCTGTACCAAGGCAGATTGGCACTGATAGTTTTAGATGCCTACCAACACTGAGAAGTCGAGTAACTGATTTAGGATCACATAGCAAGTATATGTTAGAGGTGAACCTTGAACTTGGGTCTCTTCCTGACACTGAGTCCAGCTCTCTATCTCTCTTTCCAAATTGCCTTTCAACTTTTTCTGATGGAGGTTTGATTTCAAGTTAGTATAAAAAGAAGTGCCTCAAAATGAGTTTAGGTATCCAGGAGCACAGGCCCTGATAGATCCTGCTCCACATTCCACATTCCACACTCCACATCTGAATTCAGGAAGTTTCATTGATAAGCTTTGTTCCAGTGCCCAAGCTTCCAGAAATACTGAGAAAGGGGCTGACCTGCTTCATCCATGGGTTAGCAGGTAGCATAATGGTTCCTAGGCTACATATCATTGAATTAAATTCCTGAGATATTCTTTACCCTTGCTTTTCATCAAACAACCCTGTGTGAGGTGTGCCAGTCAGACCCAGAGACTCTCCCCGACTGCCCATCTTTAGCACTGCATGGCTCTGCATTGCTTAAGGATAAACAGGCTGGAGATGCATATGGTTAACATTTCTTGTTTGAACTGGTGCAGGGAGAAGTTGTTTAGCATCTGCAGGTCTCACATGATGTCCCGGGCAGTAAAGGAATAAGTGAGGTTGCTTTAGACAGCATGGAGTCGACAAATCTTAGATTTGCCTAAGAAATCATAGATAATTAAATTAACATAGATTTAATGCAAAGCATTAGAAAAGAGGCATTAGAATAGGACCCCCCATCTCAACACAGGATCACCAAATTTACCTTTATTATAGGAGGTAATAATAGCCAGAGGAGGAAGAATAATCATCCTGAAACAACAAAGCATGAAAATAACTTATATTTCCATACTTCTTTTCCACCAACAGGATTCCAAAGCACAAAAGAGAACACTTATGGGAAAGCCTGTTTGCAAAAGGAACAATGCCTTTTCAGTGTATAATTTAAGATTATGGGGTGGTCAAAAAGACTAGCAATAAAGTGAACTGGAGAGGTGCTGAAGTGAAGGAAGTTGGGATCCTGCTTCAGGTTTTCCAGTTCTCCCTCCTTTTATACTTTCATACCTGAAAATCAGAAGGATTGACTTGAAACACACTCATTGTAATTTCCATGTAGCCATAATGGAGGCGAACCATTAAAAGGGAACTGATTTGTTGAACCGAATCGTCTTGGTGGGGTGGAATTCAGTCCCCTGCACGCTTGAACAGCTTGGGCAATACACACCTTCTTTTCACTCTCATCTCTGGGGCTGCCCAGTGCCCTGAGTGAATTCATTTTATTCAGCACACCACTATATGCTCTCACTGGGTAGCTTTTCATACAAATGAGCTCAGATTCAAACTGTGGTTATGAGATTAAAACTTGTTTTGTTCTAACTTTGAACGATTTTTAGTGCACAGATGTTGACTCCAGCTGCTTTTGTCAGTAATCTACAGGCAAAAATGGTCCTAAGTAGGTGGTGTCCTTACTTGATGGCATCACAGTGTGTCCTACTAAGACTCATGCACAGATAATCCTAAGTAAAAAATGGCTTATGGATAGGAACACTCTTGGAGTAAGGGGAAGGGGGGAATTTTAGTTTTTAAAGGGTAGACAGACTATCATAAAATTGCCACTATCGTAGAATAAAATTTGAGCCACAAGAAAGTTTAATTTGACATTGCCCATTTGCAATTTAAGCTTTCAAATAGAGATAAAGAATTCCATGGCAATTTACCAAATTCCAGGCTAGACCACTAACTCTGCATCCCTTTGCACAAGTTGTTGGATTTCTTTGTCTGTTAATGGAGGACTTCAAAAAAAGTTTTCCAAGTTCATTTTTGACTCTACCATTCTATGATGTCATGATGCTTGCAGGTACCTTATAATTTTTGGTCTACCTTATATCTTACAGCTTTACTGACTCCATTTATTGTCTTGCTGAGTCTGACTAGTTTTAAGAGTTAAACCCCTGCCTATAATCACCACCATTACATGTCTGGGATAAATAGGAAGGAAAGACAATTAAAATGTCAGTGCTCAGCATAAGGTAGAGAGGAGACAGCATATGAAAGCATGAGAATAACACCCTGAATGTAAATAAGCTTTGTACAAAAAGAAAGTACAACTGTACCAACTGGCCCCAATGTAGATTTATGTTACTTAATTTCAAATAGGTCCTCACTATTACACGGCAATCTATTATTTTCAAATTGGTTATCACATTCACCACAGTGGCTGTTTCAAACTTTCTCTCTCCTCCTCAAACCTCCTCACATTTCCCTTTCAACGGAAGCTCTCATCTCTTACTTGACAGGAAAAGGGAGGTCCTTTCTGTGAGCTCCTTCTTCTCCAGATTCCATGCCTCAAAAGCCCTAGACATCACTCCCTACATCCTCTTCTTATCCCCAGGCCCCAAGCCTGATAAATAGATAAGCAATCTCCCTGAATCTATCCTCTCTTACATTTTGTGGAACATGTCCACTTGATCACACACCCCCCCAACACATGCTTTCACATTTGTCTTTCCCTTCTCTCATTACCTATCAGCCACTTCTCTACTATTCACATAGATGCCTGCTCCAGTCTCCCCCAACCTTTAAACCCTTGCTATTTAAACCTTTTAATTTTTTTTCATTTAATCCTATCTTGCTTTCAAGTTATTGTCCTATATTATACCTGCCTCTTTGACAGTCACGTTCCTAAAGAAAAAAAAAAACTATTCCTCTACTTGTTGCTTCACTTTCCTTCCTACTTACAGTCTGGCTTCTGATTTTAGCAAGGTCAGCCTTCATCCTTCTAGATAAATCTTAAGCATTAGATATCTAAGCCACCTAGTCTAATCTGACCACCTATAGTGCCAATGCAATATTTACAGTAGCCATAATCACGATAAAGACCATGACTATAAGTATTGCATGACCTTCAACTGCAAAATATACCAAATTCTCCAGATAGAGGATAGAACTGAAACATTTATTCAGACACCTGAAAACCCAATCCGAAAACCAGTAAGCCAATTCCATCATAGTACCAAAGATATTCAGAAGCCATAATAATGCTGAGAAACACAGCCCTTCAACCTTCCCACAAACCAATACAAGATCAATATTTACTCACAAACCTTTTTATCTCCTCACCTGAGTGTCTTCTTTCTCCCCCAATGTCTGGCTAGCTCTGACTCCCAGTTTCCTGTGGGCTCTGCTTCCCTTCAGCAAATTCCTCCCACCACAGGCTCCATGTGACTAAATTCAGCCTATCAGGGGGTAGAGTTTACTTTTTTTTTTTAAAGCAATAGAGGTTAAGTAACTTGCTCAAGGTTACATGGCTAGTCATTATGTGTGTGTGGGTGCTCATTTTCTGAGGCCGGATTCAATCCCGGGCCATCCCAACTCCAAGGCCGGCGCTCTTACTCACTGCGCCACCTAGCCGCCCCTAGAGTTTACTTTCACAGCAGGGGAGGTCTTCAAACTCCCCCCCTAGGTCTATTAAGCAGCAGGGAAGATCTTCAAATTCCCATTCTCTTTACACCACCTAATCCACCTGGAAACTTTCTCTTCTCTGAGGTCTGGTGATGTTGTTCTCCCCTGGCTCTCCTGCTACCTGTCTAAGCATCTCCTGGTCCCTTGCTGCTTAATGACCCACCATAGATATCCTCCAGGTCTCTGATCTGGGCTAACTTTTCAATATATATATATATATATATATATATATATATATATATATATATATATATATATATATATATATATATATATATATATATATATATATATATATATATATATATATATATATATATATATATATATATATATACACATATATATGTATATGTGTGTGTGTGTGTGTGTGTGTGTATGATTTTTCCTCTCACTTTGTGAACTCATCATATCATAAATATTCAGGGCTAATATCCAGTACTGATCTCTCCAATCCAATATGACCAGTCCCATACCATAATGAGATCCAATCCCATAGTATCAGCTACCTATTGATCTTATAGGCATCTTCAACTCACAATGTCCAAAAATTAGCTCATTATCTTTTTCCCTTTATATAGAGAATTTCTAGGTAAGAAAAAAAATGCCATTCCAATTCAGGCTGGCAACTTATTTGCAAATTATAGTTTTAGAGAGCTACCTAGAGCCCTGAGAAATTCAGTGACTTTCCCAGGGTCTTGCAGGTAGTGTATCTGAGATGATGCTTGAACCCAGATCTTCCTATCTAGCTCTCAAGCCTGTATGCTAGATTTAATCCTTACCCCTCTTCTCCCCCTCTCACCCATAAACCCATATATCCAAGTTACTCTGAGGGAGAGACAGGAGGAAAGCATTTGCTAGATGTGTCAAATTACTGCCACCACCTCAGTCATTATCTCCCCTTAGACACATAGGAAAATAGTTCAGGACACTGAATTCAGGAATACTGGAAATGCCTATACCCCTCAGGACAATGGTTCTGCTTTTCTACCCTGGCTTCCACAGCCATCGAGGGAAGCGATCTCTTTGGAGAAAAGGCTCACATTCCTAGCTATTACCAATACCAACTGTTGGCCAACTGCTACTGATGGGTAAGTAGTCCCAAGAGTCCTGGGAATGACAATGCCTCCCAGATCACTGGTCCTGTTTCCCTCCCAGCTTCAGCTCCTCTCAGCCTTCATCCCAAAAGGTGAGACATGGGAAAAGTTTTTATAGGCACTTAAGTCACTGCTTCTTCAACTATCACAATCACTGAAGACCCAGAAAAGAAAGTCTACCAGACCAAAGTAATTGGCAGTATCAAAGGCTTCAAATCAGAAAGTTTGATCACTGGGAACAGCTGTACCCTAAGGACTATGGGGCCTTTCCTTCAGACTTGTACCTGAAACTTCCAACATATGTCCTTTCCTTCATTGGAATGTGAGCTCCTGGAGAGCAAGAATTGTCACAGCTTTTGTATTTGTATTCTCAGTACTTTGTACAGTACTTTGCACAGAGTAAGCATGTAATAAGTGTCTTTTTCATTCACTCATTCATTTTCTAAATCTTCCATCTCTGTAGAAGATACTACCATCCTTCTAGTTACCAGTGATTGCTACCTCTGTTCACTTTCCATTACCTTTCACATCCAATCAATTAAGTTTTACTGATTCTACTTCTACAACATAGTTCATATCTGTCCCCATCTCTTTATTTATATCCCTACCCTAGTTCCAGTTTTTATCACCTTAGGAATCAGGCCCACCTAGGCCTCAGTTTCTCCATCTATAAAGGAGCTAGACTAAAGGGTTTCTGAGGTCCTTTCCAGCTCTAAATCTAGGATTTATATCTATGACCTCTCACTTGGTCTATTTCAATGACCTCTTAATTGGATTCCTGGCTTATAGACTCTCTCCTCTCCAATCTATCTTCCATACAGCAAGAAAAGTAAATTTACTAAAGCATAGTGACTAGGTCACCTCCTTATTCAAGAGATTTCAGTGGTGCCCTATTGTTTTAAGGATAAAGTATAAACTCCTCATCTTATTATTTAAATCTCTTCACCATCTAGTTTCAGCCTCTTTCCAACTTTTTTTCAAACTACTCTGGTTCACACATTCATTTCCATCCAAATTGACTTCCTTGCTGTTCCCTGTACTGGAATTCCACCTAGTGACTCTCTGTCCTTGCATAGACTGTCCCCTGTGCCTGGAATATATTCTCTTTTCACCAATACTTCTTAAAATGCCTAGCTTTCCTTAATAGAAAGGTTCTCCTTATACCCCATCCTTTCAAAGATGCTCCCACTCACCCAGGCTCAAAAATCTAGGTATCATCCTTGACTATTCACTCCCTCTCAGTCCCCCCACCATATGCAACAAGTTGTCAATCCTTATTGATTCTACCTTCATAATATCACATGCCCTTCTTTACTCTGACCCTGCCACCAGCCTGATTCAAGCCCTCATCACCTTACTCTGTGCCATTAGTAGAGTCTTCTGGTCTCTCTATTTCAAGTCTCTCCCCTATCTATCCATTCTACGCTCATATATCAAAATTATATTCTTCCAGTTCATGTCTATGTCACACACACACACACACACACACACACACACACACACACACACACACACACTCAATAACTTTCAGTAGATCCCTGGTACCTTCAGGATCAAATATAAAATTCTTGCTTTGGCTTTTCTAGTCCCTCAGAACCTGGCCCCCTTCCCGCCTTCTTCTTCCATCTTACTCCCCTCCATGCATTCTATCTAGTGACACTGGTTTCCTTGCTGTTCCTCGCACATAACACTCTATCTTCTGACTGTGCAGTTTCCCTGGCTGCCCCTGCATGCCTAGAATGCTCTTCCATTCCATCTCTACCCCAGATCCTTTTAAGTCCCCTCCAAAATCCCACAAGAAGTCATTCCTGATCCCCCTTGATATTAATCCCTTCCCTCTTTTAATTATCTCCATTTTATCCTGTAGATATCTTGTTTGCACATAATTATTTTCATGTTGTCTCCATTAGACTATGAACCTCTTGAGATTAAAGCTTGGCTTTTTTGTCCTTTCTTTGAATCCTCAGTGTTTAACCCAGTTCCTGGCACATAGTAGGTACTTCATAAATGGCTGCTGACTTGACATGACATCCAGTTGTTAGTGTTCTCCCCATCAAATAACCAAGTATAGATTTAAATTGCCAATCCATTATCGAGTTGTTCTATTTCTGCAGTCTCTTATCTCATCTATCTCCTCCTTTTTTCCCATATCACAAATACCCTAATTTAGGTATTTAACCTAAACCAAAACCTGTGGAGAATCACAATAACCCCCAAATTGGTATCCACACATCCAATTTCTCCTCTCTTCAATTTGTCCTCCACAGACCTGTCAAACTGATGTCCCTAAAGCATAGCAATGATCATGTTGCTATCCTAATCAATAAACTCTTCTGGCTCTCTTTTGCTTTGAGGATAAAATACAAACTCCTCTGTGTGGCATTTAAAGCCTTTCAGAATCTGGTCCCAGCTTCCCTTTCTAAGTTGGTTCTAGACTTCTCCATCTCTATGTTCTAGTCAAATTGAACTCGACATTCCATATTTTTGGATTCCATTTAATATCATGCCTTTTTACAGTCTGAATTGTTCTCTCTCCTTGACTCTGACATCAGTTTCATTCAAGCTTCATTCCAAGTACCAAATCCCACAAGATACCTTTCTTGATTCCCTCTTCCATGGAATAATTTACTATGTACTTTGTATTCACTTGTTTGTCAGCATGTTGAGTGCCACCACATTGGGCAGCACACCAGGGAGAATGTAAGCTCTTTGAGGACAGGGACTGTTTCAAGATTGGTTTTGTATCCCCAGTGGAAGTTAAAAGGATGGGATGGCATCTTGGTGTGGCAGAAAGTGAAAAGGAGAGATGTTTCTAGCAAAACCTGAGCATGCTTTAGGCAGATGGGAAAGAGCCGGTGGTGAGGAAGAGATTGATGATGTGTGAGAGAAGGGTAATGACTTCTGGAGCAGGTAGGAGGGAATGAGATCAAGGGCACAGGTAGAGGAATTAACCTTAAAGAGAAGTAATAAGAGCTCACATTTATATTCTACTCAAAGCTTCATAAAATGTTTCTTCATATTTAATCTACTTGATAGGTGTTTCACATATTACCCTAATATTGTGCAGATGAGGAACCAGAGAAACAGAAGGGAATGGAACAAGCATTTATTAAGAACCTACTATGTACCAGGCAGTGTGATAAGCACTTTACAAATATTATTTCTTTTGATATTCACAACAACTCTGAGGTAAGTACTATTATTATGCCCATTTTACAGTTGAAGAGACTTCAATAGACAGAGCTTAAGTGACTTGCTTAGGATCATACAATTAAGCCAGATTTGAACTCTGAACCCAGCACTTTATCCTTTGCACCACCTTGCTGCCTCAGGGGTTAAGTGCCTTGACTAAAGAAACACAACTGACACATCAAATCTAAGATTCAGCCCCAGATCTCTCTTGATTCTCAGTCCCGTGCTCTTCAATGTGCATCATGTTACCTGTTCTTCCAGCCCTCAGCCTAGTGCTTGACACATACAAAGTATTTTTAATAAATGTTCATTGTTGGCTTCTGTAACCATAGAGAAGGCAGAAAGAGAGAGGATAGTGGCACTAAGAAGGTGGAATGGAAGAGGAAATGAAAGGAATTCATGCTGGTGGTTCCAATTTTCTGGTTTTGACAGGTAGAAGACTGCTCTATAAGTATGGGATATATTGACTTTGAGTGGGGACAAAAAAAGGTTTGGAACAAGAACTGTGGAAAATAATATTAGGAGTCATTAAAGTCAGAGAAGGATTATCAAAGTAGCCTCAAGAGCTAAGAAAGATTATGTACCATGGATTTATTGTGGGTGAGATCAACTCCATTTCCTTATTCCTCCCAGCAGCAGCATCCCTGAAGATGGAATGGAAAAAAGGCATGCAGTGCTTACTCAGGGATAAGAATTTGCAAGTAGGGGACATCCAGAGCTAAAGAGGACAAGGAACAGATGGAATGAGATAATCTAGGGCAATAGTTATTGACACATTCAAATAAAAAACTACCAGAGCAGGGCTGCATATAGAAGCACAGAGTAGGGCATATGGACTAAAACATTAGGGATAATTCAAGGATTGAAGGTCAAGAAAAGTGTAAAGAGTAGGTTTGCTGTGAAGACCCCCAGGAAAAGGTTGACTTTGCCCAAATCATGTGCAGACCCAAAAGCCTTGATCTTGTGACATTTCAGACCTCCCTCAAATTTATATCTCATAAGACAGCTGACATAGAAGACCAGGTCATGGCATCCTTCAAGATCCTGTCTGAGAACATAAACTACCTGCTTTTGGATGAAATACACTGGGCTGTTCCTACCCAACTGATAAGAAAATTGCATTAATCCAACAGCCTCCTACAGTGTCTGGTAGTTTGGGTTACTTGTCCTTCCATACAGTCTTCTGGTGAGTGACCTTTAATCTACCCCCCCAGTCCTCTGCTCCAGGCGGTGAACTATCCTGTCCTCCACCATCACCACATAATACTCTTTCCCTTCTAGAGAAGATGAAAGGACAGGATGTTCTGGTCAGTAGATTTGCAAAGTTCTGGATATGGTTCTCAGAGCTGGTATAATTCTGAGAGATGACAAGGTCTAGAAATTCACAGCATCAGTATATGGCTAAAGTGGGGGTTGAAAAGGAAGTCCATAGAGTTGAGGAGTTTGAAGAATTAAGAAGTCAGATTTCTAGAAGATTAATCAATATGAATATTTCAGTACCCAAAGATGCTGTCAGGGGATGGAATAACAAGGAAGACAGCCACTTAAATCCTAAACTCATTGAAAATGCTGAGGGAATGCCTTGGAGACTGATGAATGATAAGAGTTCTTAACCTGTGTGTGTGTGTGTGTGTGTGTGTCTTTGTGTGTGTGTGTGTGTGTGTGTGTGTGTGTGTGTGTGTGTGTATGTAAGACCAAGCCTGGGGATATCTATGAAACCCTTCTCAGAATAATGTTTATAAGACAACCATTTATATTAAAATACTGTTACCAAAATACTTATTAAACAAGTTTACGTAGGTTAAGAACCTCTGGGTAGAGCAAAAAAAAAAAAATGGAGAGAAGGTTGAACAAATAGAATGAATGGACCTTGAAATGAGAAAAATCACACAGAGATGGTTGTAGGAAATGTTCTAGCTATAGGAATACGAAATAAAGAATATGCCTACCATTCAACCTGGCTCTGTGAGTCAAGGCAAGTGGGTTACAAGGGTTACAAGGAATATAGTGCCCCCAGAAAGAACTCAGTTTACCTTAATGCAAGGAGATAGAAGGAATGGTTCCTGGTTTAAAATCTCAGTGTTATAAGGTATACGGATCCTGCTGTACTGGGCTGGCGCCTATACATACCTCTCTAGTCGCCTCTATGACTCTGGTTGCCCCCATTACCCTCGGGTCGCCTCCACAAACGCCTCTCCAGTCGTCTCTATGACTCTGGTCGCCTCCATGAACCCTGTTCGCCTCAACGAACCCTGGTCCCCCCCACAACCCTTGGGAGTGTTTGCTCCTCCCAAATAGACAAAGGAGTCCCACACCAAGGTGTAGTGTATAGCCTTGTTGTTTATTCTTTTCCTTGTTCACAACCTCCTCTCTTCCCCTTTTCCTCACCACCCCCTGTTCACCTCGCCTCACCCTTTTATCCCCTTTCCCCAACTCTGTTCCCCCACGTGCCTCAGCAACAGGCTCCTCATGGGAGGGGAGTGCTCCCCTGTTAGCAGCACGTGCTCAATACCCCGAAATTCACAGGGAGGGGGGTGGGACAAAAACACAAGCTCAGGGGCCTTTTGGACCCAGCCTGAATTGCACTGTCACCCTGAGTTCTCCGTGAGTTCTCAGAGTTCCGATAAAGTCTTAAAGGGACCTTACAGTAAGGGAGTTCAGAAACCATATCTAGAGTAGAGGTTCCAAAAGACAGGGTAGGGCAGACTAAGTCATGGGTGAAACAGTTAGTCAACAAATATTTATTAAGTACTTAACGATGTGCCATGCACCATGCTAAGTTGTTGTGATAATGAGGTGGTACATGGTTGACTGGGTAAGGATTTAAGAGGAAACTGTATGGGCATAATGCTTGCACCTTAGTGACACTGAAAAGTAGTTCCCTAATTGGGGAGATTCAGTAGGATGTAGATAGATGGGGAATGGAAGTGGGCAGAACTTAAAGCATAGAAGATTGGTAAACTTCATCCTCCCAGACAAATTTAGAATTTAGAGGTAGATAGAATAATGTAGAACCTTAGAGTTTTGTGGAGTGTACTCCCCTGAAGCTTCTCCTCCTCAGGAAGCTCAGTGAGGGAAAAGGGCCAAGAGTAGTCCAGATCTGGCCTCTAGCCTTCTGGGCTCAGTACAGGGGAGTGCTGAAGAGTTTCTCAAGGAATGTCAAGGCTCTAGTAGGCCTCTTCTTGAAGGCATCTAGGTGGTAAAATAGATAGAGCATTGGGCCTAGTGTCAGGAAAACCTGAGTTCAAATTTGGCCTCAGATACCTACTAGCTGTGTAACCCTGAGCAAGTCACTTAACCCTGCTTGTCTCAGTTTCCTCATCTGTAAAATGAACTGGAGAAGGAAATGGTAAACTACTCCAGTATCTTTGCCAAGAAAATCTCAAATGGGGTCACAAAAAGTTAGACACAAGAAACAACTCAACAACAAAAAAGGCCTCTTCTCAAGGTGTGCTTTGTCTTGAGTTGAGGGTCAGGGCCTCAGATCTCTGTCTTCTAGGCTTCAGATCTCCAGGTTGGTATGGGGAGGAAGACAGCTAGCTAAATGTTTAGCCTCCTGCAGGTTTCTCATCCATTCAGCATCATAGCCATGGAAATATTCTGGACCTTTACAAATGTATTCATACCCTTTACAAATAATATTCTATGTTATCAACCTTAAAAAATAAAGACCATTAACATAATTAATTTTTCCATCATTATAACCTAAGGTGGAATGGAAAGGGCAATGTTTAAAACATTATGGATTACAGCAAGGGCTGATATCCAGTCAACCTTTTATCATATATTCTTCCTTTTTTGTATTCTTAATTGCTATCTAACTGCTTCATGGGTGAAACTCCAATCATCCTAACACACTTTAAGTGCTTGATTTGTAGGAATGATAATTATAACATTTTTGCTTTTCTTGTTGTTCAGTTGTTTCAGTCATGTCCAACACTTCATGACCCCATTTGGGTTGCTCTTTGACAAAGATACTAGAGCTGCCATTTCCTTCTCTAGCTCATTTTACAGATGAGGAAACTGAGGTGAACAAGGTTAAGTGAATTGCCCAGGGTCATACAGCTAGTAAGTTTCAGAGGGCAGAATTGAACTCAGGTTTTCCTTGCTCCAGATCTGGCCCTTTATCCACTGTACCACCTGACTGCCCTTTGAATTATAATATTATTTCTTTTATCATACACAGTAATCATGTTATATTTTCTATAGAGTCTCGTGCCAGGGTAGGCTTAATAAAATGTTTGTTAAAATGAATTCAACCAAATCATCAGTGTGGGGATGGAGGTGTTCTAATATAACTCTAACCCTCGTCTCTCCAGACTACCCTTTACCTCCTTATTTCACTCCTTGCTAGTCAAGCCAGTACTTGTCACCCTTTTTGCTACACCAAAAATGTACACAGTGAATTCTGTTTGTCTCATTATACCAATTGAAATGTTCTATTTGTCAATCAGAGAGAGAAAAGAATAAGTGAATTAATTGAATTTTTAATAATGTAATTTATTCTAAAAGTGTCCCACATGATTACCTAACAAACATCAGAGATTAATGAACAAAAGCATGGTGACAGAATTTAAAAATACATAATACTTTTATATCCTTTTCTTTGGTGGATATGTTACCCCTCAATGCTAATATAATTATCTATTTTATTGATAAGCAGACAGTTTATTTCCATGCTTTTAAAGCAAAGCACTACCCTTATTCCATCAGTCTACATCTAAAATCAGACAAAACAGTCATATAGAATATATGTACGATATATATTCTATATGTACACATATAATATATAATGTACATGTTTTGTGTGTATGTTTTATTCAGAAAGTATCTGGCATCACCTCATACATCAGGCCAAAGAAAGAAAAGCTATTTTAAATTTGAGGTACTCTGTGGGTCAGCACCCATTCAAAACAATGGCTTATGAGTCCCCACCAATATATTCACTTTTGTCAATTAACCAGAGGACACATTATCTCAAAGCAAAAAACATTTAATAAAATAGCATATGAAATAAAATGACAAATAAAATTATTTCTATCCTTATGCCCTCTGCATCTAGGATACCCTAATCCATTGGGTACAATAGTACTAGGAAGAAGAAGGCACACTTGCAGAAAACATGCAGGAAGGTTTGTATGAAACTCATACCTTTAAACTTACATGGCTTCTATCTTTCTTTTGTGATATCATTATGCTGCTTTTTACTGGGAATTGTGCCTCTGTGCTCCACTACATCATCTTTGCCAGTCTTTTCCATTGAATTTCATGTTTACCAAACTTATTTAGCCTCTTCAGGGTCATCTGCTTTCGTGAGCCAGTGTAGTGGCCTCTCCTTTGAAGGGAGAACTATGACTATTATTTTAACTAAGGAACTATTCAGTGCATAGCCTAAAGCTACGAGCCACCACACTCAACCAGGCATCCAAGTAAAGGAAAGTGTCCCAGATCATCTGTTCTTTTGACTGTATTTTTATGATATTTACTCAAAGTCTTTGGTTCCAGACAACTATATGACATGGATTTTTTAAACTCCTGTTAAGTCTCAGATTGTGAATCTTTGTTCCCCCAGACCCATTTCAGAGACCCTTCCTTGTCCCCAGGTCCCCACAAATTCCAACTAATGGGAGCTGAATAGAAGTTAGAACAACAAATTTCCCCAAATCTCTGATTGGCATACAAATAAAACTCGGGGAGAACACAAAAATCTAGGTGACCTAGGCAGGGCCATTAGTTTCTACTGTGGTTTCACGGTTTTGCATTCTTGCTTTCATTATTCATATCTACTACCAGCAACAAAAATCACTGATCGTTTATGCTGCATTCTATCTAGCACAAACCTCCTTGGACTCCCTACATACTTTTATTGATCACATGTCATGCATATAGCACTTGATTATGGGCAATACAAAAGAAGCCCTTTAGGAAAGTACGACCTAATATGGCAGAAAAGCTAAGAATATGAGACATTGCTAGAAAATATAAGAAAGTACATGACAATGTGTGCATGTGCTAGCTGAAAAAAAGAAAACCAAAATGAGGGAGGAATGATGATGAGGTGTATTGGGCCAGAGAAGCAATAAAATAAGGAGAAAATACAAAGTCCACAGGTGAGGATAATTACTTTTTATTTCAGAAGAAGTAGAGTCTGAGGATGAGGCAGGAGGCTGGTTTGGAAGGTTTTTAACTATGCCTACATGCATAAGCCTCAATAAGAGAATAAAAAGGATTGGAATGAGAGTCAAGGAAATGAAATTATAAGTCTAAAAGTTCAAATCAGTTGCAGAAGAGGTGGTATAAGGGTAGGGGAAGACATACTTTATTACAGAATCTCAGAGATGAAAAGAATATCAGGGAACATTTCCTTGACCAAACATACCATCTACAAAATACTCAACAAGTCAATCAATTAATGTTTATTAAGTGCTCACAAGTGTGCTAAGTATTGAAGATACAAAGACAGGCAAAGAGGAAGGAAGGAAGGAAGGAAAGAAGGAAGGAAGGAAGGAAAGAAGGAAGGAAGGAAGGAAGAGAAAGAGAAGGAAAGAGAGAGAAAGAAAGAGAGAAAGAAAGAAAGAAAGAGAAAGAAAAAGAAAATAGCCATGTTCTCAAAAAGATCACAGTCTAATGGGAGAGGCATGCAAACAACTACATACAATTTTTACACAGAATAAATTGGTGATAATCTCAGAGAGAAGGCACTGAGTTTAAAAGGGATCAGAAATGACTTTTTGCAGAAGGCAGAGCTTTATCTGAGTCTTGAGGGTAACCAGGAGGTGGAGATAAGGAGGGAAATAGTCCAGGCCTGGTTTCCTCCAGGCTCTACTTGAAGACTTCTAGGGAAGGCATTCAGACATTAGCTCCTGAGCAATTCATTCCACTGTTGTGTAGCTCTAATTGTTTAAACATGTTCCCATATGTACAGCAAGCCCAAGAACTTCCTTACTGGAGCTTACATCCATTGCTCCTAGTTCTGCCCTCTGAGAACAAGCACCTCGAGTCTAATCCCTTTCAGGCAAGACAGTGTCTCAAATAGTTTATAAACCCTGTCATGGCACCATTGTCCCCTCAACCCACCAAGTCATTTCTTCTCTAGACTAAACCTCTCCAGTTTCTTTCCTCAAATAAAGAGCCTTCACAAACATATTTATTGCCCTCCTCTGGATATCTTTCAGCTCATCAGTGTCCTTCTGAAAATGTGATTCCAAGAGCTGAACACAACATTCCAGAGGTGATCTAACCAGCACATCACTTTGGCAGCCCAGAGGAGACTATCACTTCCCTTGTTATGCGTGATTCACCTTTTAGAATTGCCTAAAATGTGGAGTCTGACCCCATCTGATAATCTGTTGTTTTGAATATCAAGATGACCTAAAATACTACCAATTATCCCTGTCATTAAAAAAAAAAAAAGATTTTGAGTACTTCCATTGAATGAATGTGATAATGGCCAAATTACTCCTTCCACAAGAACACCTTAAAGAGGAACCAATAGAGCACTAGAAGCAGTTAATTGATCTCCAGCATGACTGGGATTTTCAGGCTGGTGTTAAGTTTAACAATCTTGAAAGGTGTTTTGGAGTTCAAATGCAAAATAAGTCCCTCCCTCAGAGGGAATTCTGTGAATTAGTCAGAGGCAGAGGCATTTACAGCTCACAGGTTTCCTCATTTGCTGGAGGGTATCGTTATCTTTATGGTTCTATATACAAAGAAAAAGGCAAGTGGCCCAGGTCATGCCTCTTCCCATGAAGAACTGAGCATGTATTGAGAAGGGGAGAAGGATATGAAAATTAAGCCATCTAGACAGGAATGTGACAACACACATACATATACACATATGTGTGTGTGCATACACACATACACACACTCAAAAACACACATTGTCCATTTAGAAAACTGGGGACCTTTCCCTTAACACTGAAGACTAATTTGTTAGAGAGGGGAAAATGTTCCTTTTGAGAGCAATCAATCCATCCACACAAAGAATTCCTTGTAAGTATTGCATTCTTCCTTCATGAAGAGGAGACAGAGGCAGTAAGAGACAGAGAGAGGAGAGAGAGAATCTATAACCTGAGCCTTCAAGACCACTGGTATGGGACTTATTGGTGGAGATCAATGTCCTGTACCTGAATGAAGAACAAGATGGAGTGGGAGAGAGGAGAAACCTCTTCACTCTTCACTCGTTCTCTTCAGGCTCTTCTGGCTTCCAGCTTCAAGAGAGATGAATGATGCCAAATTTACTTCATGTTGCTGAATGAAGAATAAGATTTAGAGAAGCCAACATGAAAGGAACTGATAGTCATCATGTTTCTATCCCCAGCTTGCTACACTAGATACTTTAGGGAATTTCTCTTTGGGGGGAAATTTCTGGGACTTTCTCTCTCTCTGTCTCTCTGTCTCTGTCTCAGTCTCTGTCTCTGTCTCAGTCTCTGTCTCTGTCTCGGTCTCTGTCTCTCTCTCTCTGTCTCTCTGTCTCTCTCCCTCTGTCTCTCTCTCTCTCTGTCTGTCTGTCTCTCTCTCTCTGTCTCTCTCTGTCTGTCTCTCTGTTGAATTACTTTCCAATCATTGGAAGAGCTCCTTCCATTCTGTATTGTCTGGCATATATTTTCATATGTATACTTTCTCTCATTCATGTTTTGCTCTTAACTTGAATAAATGAGTTTCTTTGTTATTTGCTATTTTATATTCATTGTAGAATAAGTATTTGGTCAGAAAGCAGTCAAGCCTTGGATTTAAAGCTTGGGGTCCTACTTTCTCCAATAAGAAATAGCAATGAGGAGTTAAGTTTGAACCTGAAAACTACATCCCCCTGGAGTAGTCTAATGATATTTAAGAGAACAGAGACATAATTCTAGGCTGGTACTCCCTCTCTCTGAGAAGAACACAGCAACCTCTGGTCCCAACCTCCTGCTTCGCTTCCTGGCAGGAACCAAAGTGTCCCTTGGAGAAGTATGGGAGGAGGAAAGGCTGAAGATGTGTCTACTTTGCCTCCCTTTGAGCCAAATAGCTTTATTGCTTATCTACATAGATATGGGAACCCCTATATCTATAGCAACATGCATAGATATGCCTACATCTATATCTATATGTATACACATGTACAAACATACATACACACAGATATATAAATTACAAAAGAAAATCTTCTGAGATTTTGCTTCACTCCTATGAGGATCATTGGACTCAGACAATGTTGATTAAGCCAATCAGAATTCAACTAATTTTATTATTACTGTATTAAAATCATAATTTTAAACCTGGAAATTTAAAGCTGAGATAATACCTCCTCCAGCTCCCTTATTTGACAAATGAGGGAAGCAAGTCCCTGAGAGGTGAAAGTAATTCACCCAAAATTGCATATTAGATAATACAGAATTGTAACCAGAGGGTCAGTCTTCTGTCTTATAATCTACTGTTTTTCCCATTCTCTCACACTGCCTCTCATTAAACACTTTGCTGGTTTTCATATTCAGTTTTTCATTCCAAAAAATCCAAATCACTTCACAATAATGATAGTCCTTGAGATGACTGTTTTCATTACTTCAAGATTCCAGATTATAATTTATGTCACACCAGAGGAATCATAAAATCCAAGAATTTGAAAGTTGTAGGACACACCAGTGAGCCTTCAGTCCAATCCAGATGTCAGAGGAATCCCCACTAGAATATATCTGACTACTGTTCATCCTACCTCTGCTTAAAGACCTCCAATGAGGAGGAATCTGTCACTTCTCCTGAAGTAGCCCATCTAGCTTTTGGACAGCTCTGTTAGGAAGATTCTCCTGAAAGAGCCTAGACAAGTTTCTTTGAATTTCCACTTGTTTCTGGTTCTTCCCTCTGGCACCAAACAGAATTAGTTTGATCTCCTTTCAGTCAGTCAATAAACATTTATTAAGTGCCTACTATATTCTGATGATGTGCTAAATGCAGGGTTTTGTAACCCATTTGTAATTCATTAGAGGAGTCTTAGTTTTGATTCCACACTAAGGCAACATTTCTCTGGGATTTAAGGTATTTAGGCTCTCCTATGAATAGAATTTTTGCTATGCAATAAGAATGCATAAGTAATTATCTAAAACAAGGCCATCTAATTATAGCAAAGGGTTCCAATAACAGCACAAACCATGAAAGTGGAACTTAAGTGCTTTATTATCAGAATCATAAAACAGATATATAGTCTTTTATTGTATTACTGAAAATTCTTTATTTTGATAATACAGATTAAAGCGTGCTTCTCAGATTGTCATTTTTATGCTTGAAGATATGCCTATTCCTTTGTCATATTGATATTAACATTATTACATGATGTCATGCCATTGTTTCTAATGGACATTTTCATAAAATCTCCTATAACTTACACACAAAGGGCAATGATGAGGTTCCTGCTGTAATATTAATCGATCCATGTTGTACACCAAGAAGATGAATTTCATGTTTTACAAATATGTATGGGGCTATAGGCAAATATTTCATACACTGTGCCTAGTGATCACCTCATAAAATGTTTTCCCACCATTGAAGAGCACGGACGCACACATATGTGTAACTTTGAAATAGATTGCCAGCAGAATGCCTTTGAAAAAAAATCCCACTGCAGCTGAAGTATCATCAATTGCTGCGTTTTTTCTACTGTATACTTTATGAATTGCCTCATCATAATTAACTCCAACCACTGGAATTAATTACTCCAGATGATTTGGAAATTGGTCTTCTCAATTCCTCTGGTATTGGTTGAAATCATCCCTCAGGGTGGGGGAAGTGGTTGGAATTCAGCAAAAACTATCTGAAAAAACTCAACATTTTCAGATTTTTATTTGTTGTTTTTTTTTTGTTTTTTGTTTTTTTGCTGGGGAGTGGGAGTGGTGATGCTGAGAGGTAATTTAGGTGAATTTTATTCTTTTTATAAATTATAGAATGTTAGAGCTAGAAGGGAAATTTGTAGGTCACAACCCCCTCATTTTTCAGGTGAGAAAACTGAAAGTCAAAGAAATTAAGAGATTTGCCTAAGGTCACAGGGTCAAAGAACCTGGCCTAGAACCCAGGTCTCTTATCTCTCATCCCAGTGATCCCTGCCCTGCACCTCCCCACTAAGCCACATTGCTTTCTTGGAAAAGTTTCTCTTGGAAATTTTAAAAACAAAATCTTAGAACCGGAATTCAGTCATTGTTTGAGAAAGTTTGCAGATTTTCTGAACTCATTTCAACCTTATTCTAAATCTCTTGAGACTTACCATTATGGTTCTTTCTCCCTAAAACTACAAATGACATGAAATTATCAGGTGTTCAATAAGAACCTGTAGAAAGTCCATTGAATACTGACCCTTTTGGTGTTAGGAACCCAGAAGAGATAACCAGATGGCAACATAAAATTCAACAAAGCACTTCTTTTCTTCCATTTTGAGGGATGTATAATTCCTGGGAAAGAAAAATAAGGTGCTCATGTCTTGGACATTTTAAAACGGGAGTTCTTAACCTTTTTGTGATGTGGATCCCTTCGATAATGTGGTGGAACCCATGCATCCCTTTCTCAGAATGATGAATTTATATAATTGAAGGAAATGCTCAATTTTAATTAGAAAAATGAAGATGTAATATTTGTTCCCATCCAAGTTCAAGCACCCACTAAAATGTGCATTTCTTTCCACAGACCCAAGTTTATTAACACCTACTTTAGAACTTTGTCATCACTGAGTTTTTCAGGCTTAGGAATTTGGCACTTCCTCTCCAAGGTTATTTTGTATGTGATTTCTTGTATTTATTTATAAATCAGTTCGTTGTCTCTGAAGATAAACTTCTTGAAGGCAGGTACTGTTTTTCTCTTGTCTTTGTATCCTCAGGGCTTAGTACATGGCCAGGTGCAAAGTAAGTGTCTAATATAAATGCTTCTTGACTGACTGATTGATTACATTATTGAAAGAAGGACCCTATTATTAATTCTTCTGAGAAGTTTTCTATCTTCTCAGGAAAAACTAATTTCAAAAAACTTATAGCCTGAGTGAAGTCAAGGGTGACCTAGCTAGCATGCTGTTTGAAAACCAATACTGAGGATCAGATCTAAGAAGAGCCCAAAGTATGTCATATGTGTATAAGAACAAAAAAAGTATATAAAATGAGAATAAAGATAAAAATAAGATGATAATTTTCTCCTTGTTTTCTGTTGTTTCCTACTATGGGCCTATTGATGTGCTGAAGGGTAGCTTAAGTACTGATTACTGCTTCATGTCATTCTATTGCATAAAATCTGGAAAGTCTAGGTGAGTTATTATATCAGCATTATCTATTTTATAACTGTATTGAACAAAAGATACTACTGTAACACAACAAATCTCTTGTACCCAGAGACCTTTATAAAGTAATTTCTTACAATAGAGACTCAGATGGCATCCTAAAGGGTCTCACCTCATCAAGTCCAAAACTCACCTTTGTGACTGTGAAACCTCCCTATTTCAACATACACTTCGCATTTAAGAAAACAGTGTAATCAAAACATCCATGTTTGTGTCATAAAGCTCAGCTAATTCTGAAAAATCCACTCCTTATTCTGGAAAATTTGTTTTCTCCTTTGGGTATCTTTAGAACATTTCCCCAACCACATTCCTTCTCATCAATTTCCTCTCCCATCAGAACAGCAACACCATTTTTGGTCCTGCTGATTTGCTTTAATCAAATTATTCAGTGATAGAAAATACAAAGTGGAAAAAAAAAAGCAAAAGAAAAAAAAGAGGGCAGCTAGATGGTGCAGTGAATAGAGTACCAACACTAGAGTCAGGAGGACCTGGGTTCAAATCTGAGCTCAGATACATACCACTTACTAGCCATGTGACCTTGGGCAAGTCACTTAACCCCAAATTGCCCTGCCTTCCCCCCTCCAAAAAAAAAAAAAAAAGCAAAAATATAAAGTGAAGGAAAATGAGTTTTGTCCATTCCCTCTGGATATTTTTCAAAATACTTTTTGATCTCTGATGCCCTCCTCCCTTATACCAGCTCTTGGTGACATGACTGATTGCAGCTGATGACTTGTCTTTGCAACAGAAGAGTACTGAAGAAACTGGTGTTACCCTCATGTTCCTGCCTCCTAAGCCCAGTGGCACCTTGTTCTGTTTAAGGCAAAGCTGACCAGTGGAACCAAAACCAAAAAAGCCCAAAAGAATCCACTCCCCCCAAAAACATTCTTTAACATGTCTAAGCTATGTAACCCTCCTAAATGAATAAAACATCAAGCTGTTCCTCAGAACTAGAGTTAAGAAGTAATAATCTTTCATTTATATAGCGCTTTCTTCATAACCTTGTTTTGGGGTTGGTATGGCAAAATCATTATCTCTATTTTGAAGAAGGACAAACAGACTAAGTACAGCATTCTTTTTTTTTTTTTTTTTTTGCTTTTTGGAGGGCAATTGGGGTTAAATGACTTGCCCAAAGACACTGCTAGTTTCTTGTGTTAAGTGTCTGAGGCTGGATTTGAACTCCGGTCCTCCTGAGTCCAGGGCCGGTGCTCTATTCACTGCACCACCTAGCCACCCCTCACATTCTTTTCATTATGCCCTTCAATACACAAATATAAGTGATTAAGACTTCTGCAGGCCTTGCTGGTCTGTCGTAAGTCGAATTGTTCAGAATTATTTAGAAATTGTTTAGAAATTTCCTCCTTTGACTTAAAATTCTACAATTTTCGGCTTTCATTTCAATCATGACACACAAATATCCTATGGCAATGCAAATTATCTGTACATACAGATTGTAGGAAGTATTCTTTTAAGAGCCCAGGATCAGGAATATTTGATTTGTTGGGTTTTTTTTTTGTTCTTGTTTTAGTTATGAACTAGAAATTCATCATGGACATTTTCACATAAAAAGAAAGGAAGGAAATGTATATGAAACCATATACCTCATATATTCTTTGTTTTTAAGCATGTTTGATAGTGGTACTAACATTATGCCTCATTGATATTTTCTTTTCTTTTTTTTAAGGACTATCACTCCCCCTACTTTACCTCATAACTCCACTTCCCCCCCATAAAAGACTTCTTTTATATAAACAAGTATAACAAGCAAAATAAATCTGTATTTTTATCAGTCATGCTACTTTCTGCATCTATAGCCCATCACCTCTCCACCAAGAAGGGGACGCATGCATCATCATTCTTCTAAAATTGTGATTGAACATTGCCTTGATAAGAGTTCTTAAATCTTTAAAAGTTGTTTTCCTTAAGAATGTTGTGGTCATTGTATAAGAAGTTCAACTGGTTCTAGTCACTTTACTCTGTATCAATTCAAACAAATCTCCCCAGGTTTATCTGAATCTACCCCTTCCATAATTTCTGAGAGCCCAATAATATTCCATTGCATTCATGTACCATATTTTGTTCATTGAGCTATTCACTTAGTAAGAAGACAGTTTTCTTTGGGAGTCATGACTGAGCATGTTATTTTCTTGGACCATACACTGAAGGGAATTCTAGAAATCTGATAATTTTGTAAGATTTCACTGCCAAAAGTCTCTCAGATTACTGAGGTCCTTTCCAACTCTCAAATTTTATAATTCTGTGGGTCAGATTTACCTATTCAAAAATGAAGGGTTAATCTTACAAAATTTGTTCCCCGTGCTCATCAGAACTGGGGCCTGGGTATGAACTGCTTGAATTAAGAGGTTTGGGCTGGCTGAGGTAGCTTAGACTGTCATTCCTCCCAAAGAGGAAGAGAATTCAGTATACCTTGTTTCACAGAAGTCAATAGACTGAAATCCTAAAACCCAAATTTCATGGGAAACATTGGATTCCCAAAATAATCTAGTAAGAGGTGACTTTTGCTGACAAATCACTTTATACACATTACTTCATTTGATGCTTACTCACCCTAATGAGATACTTAGTGATAGCAAGTCCCATTATCTGAATTTAGCAGAAGAGGAATCAGGAGTTCTGAGTAGTTAAATGACTTGCCTAAGGTCGCCAGCATTTCTGATCTCTATAAACAGGTATGTTCTTTCCACTAAATCAGGGATCAGGAACCTGTGGCCTTGAGACTATGAGTTCCCCACCCCTGTACTAACCATTCACTCACTATGGCCCTGGGACTCAGTCTGAGACTGAATGAAATGAAATTACTTTCTTCATTTGGGTATTTTTTCTTTCTCATTTACTTAAAACTCCTCTCCCTGTGTGTTTCTCTGTCTATCTCTCTTTCCTTATTTCTCTCCCTTTTTCCCTCCCTCCCTCTTATCTCTCCTCTCCCTTTCTTCCTCTCAATCTCTCTTCTCTATCTCTTCCCCTCTTCCCTCTCTTTCTCTATTTCTCTCCCTCTTCTCTCTTCTCTCTCTTCCTCATTCTTCCTCTCCTCTTCTCTCTCACATACATACAATTTCCTCTTTTCTGCTAGATGATACAGGCATATCTCAGCTATAAGCCTTAATTTGTTCTATGAAAACAACATTAATTGAAATGTTACAAGGGAGGGTTGGTTCCATAGGAACGATATTTAGACCCATACAATATGTGGTATAATGACAGGAAGCAGACTTCCACTCAGGGGGTTCACATTGAACCAGAGTTCAATTACTAACTTAGAACACTGTCAGTCATGTGATTTTTGTCTTAGGCTAAATGACACTGTTGAAGGATTTCACTACATTGTAGTCAACTTGGCGTGATCATGTTTAGCAGGGGAAGTAAAATTGTACACCCTTTGCATATTCTTGGCTCCCCAACTCTGAGTCCCCTCTACCTGCCTTGCATGTCATGCACAGGAGGAAGTCCCTGGTAATCTGAATAACTTTACATACTGGATTCCCATGGGAGCCACAGATCTTGTGAGAAGATAAGGAAAAAATAATAAATTTACCTATTATTCAGGTAAAGAGGGGACAACAGGGTCTCCATCAAGCCTGAAGACCCCTTAGAAAGTGTTGATATAATAATATTTGGTAGCATTCATATAGTACATTAAGGTTTATAATATATTATCTCATAGTTCCTTACAATAACCCTTTTGAGGCAAGTACCATCAATACCCTACCTTTACAAAGGAAGAAACTGAGGCTGAATGAATAAGGGGCTTTCCCAGGACCAAACAGCTAGTAAGTTTCTAAGATAAGATTTTTACTCAGGTTTTCCTGTCTCCCAATCCAGTATTCTATCTATTCTGTCTCAGCAAACAACCTAAGTGCTAGAGGAGAGAGGATGGAGGCTTATATAGTTACCCTAACCTAGTTAGAAAATAAAAATCCATTTGGGGGGTGGAGCCAAGATGGCAGAGTGGAAACAGCTCATCCAAGCCACTCTGCCCCCAGATTCCCCCGAAACTATGTAAAAGGGGACTCTGAACAACTTCTGGAGCCCCAGCACCCACAGAACGACACAGAGAAGCTAAGCTCCCACTGAGGACAGCCCAGCAGCCCTGCAGGAAGGACCAGTGCAGCGGTCTGGAACCAGCAGCACTCAGCGCACAGAGCACGGGGAGCCGAGCCGAGTGGAGCCCAAGTCCCCGTGAGCTGAGGTTTTAGCCCCAGGGCGGCAGGGCCAGCAGCCAGCTGGAGAGACCCCAGAACACCAGCAGTTGTGGCAACTCCAGAATCATCAACATAGACATGCCTAGAACAAAGTAAGAGGTTAGTGTCCTATGGACTTTGGGACCAGTATTTGGGGAATGCGTCAGCTCCCTCCCCTGGGGGCTAGAAGCTGCTGAGGAGACACACCATTTTGTAGTTTTCAGAGGCAGCTTCAGCTCCTGGCCTGCGAACTGTAGGGATATCCAGTGATCAGTCTTGGGGGGTAATCACTCTTGCTTTAACCTCCCTGGATCTGGATTGTGACCTAGGGTGGAAGTCGTGGGTGGGTTTACAGCTTGCCAGAAACGGAAGTTGCCCCCCACACGTTCGGGACGAAAATTCCTCTATCTGGCCTTAAAGCCATAGTGTGGCAACAAGCCCAAAAGTCAAGCAATTAAGTGGCAACATGCCAAGGCAAAGGAAACAGAAAAATGCAACCCTAGACTCCTATTTTGGGGGCATAGAGTGGGAAAAGGACTGTGAGGTCAGAAGTCCTGCTCCAAAAGCCCCAGGGGAAAACATGAGCGGGTTGCAGGCCATAGAGGACCTTAAGAAGGACTTTAAAAATCAAATAAGAGAAGTGGAGGAAAAATTGGAAAGAGAAATGAGAAGGATGCAGGAAAAGTATGAAATGAGGGTCAACAGCCTGACTGAGGAAAACAACACCTTAAAAAATAGACTAACTCAAATGGCAAAGGAGGCCCAAAAGGGCAATGAGGAGAAGAATGCCTTAAAAAGTCGAATTTGCCAGATGGAAAAAGAATCTCAAAAGTTCACTGAGGAGATTCATTCCTTCAGAGTTAGACTGGAGCAAATGGAAGCTAATGACTTTATGAGAAATCAAGATGCTGTTAAGCAGATCCAAACAAATGAAAGATTAGAAGGCAATGTGAAATATCTCATGGGAAAAACCACTGACCTGGAAAATAGATCCAGGAGAGACAATTTAAAAATTATTGGACTACCTGAAAGCCATGATCAAAGAAAGAACCTAGAAATCACCCTTCAAGAAATTCTCAAGGAAAATTGCCCTGATGTTTTAGATCCAGAGGGCAAAATAGAGGTTGAAAGAATCCACCGATCACCTCCTGAAAAAGATCCCAAAAAGAAAACTCCCAGGAATATTATAGCCAGGTTCCAGAATCCCCAGATCAAGGAGAAAATACTACAAGCAGCCAGGAAGAAACAATTTCAATATTGTGGAAACACAATCAGAATAGCCCAGGACCTGGCAGCTTCTACACTGAGGGATCGAAGGGCATGGAATATGATATTCCAGAGGGCAAAAGAACTGGGAATGAATCCAAGGGTCACCTACCCAGCAAAACTGAGTATTTTGTTTCAGGGGAAAATATGGTCATTCAGTGGAATAGAGGACTTTCAAGCATTCTTGAGGAAAAAAACAGAATTGAATAGAAAATTTGACACCCAGACACAAGAAGGAAGAGATGCCTGAGAAGGTAATCAGGGAAAAGAAATCTAAAGGAACTTATCAAAGTTGAACTATTTACATTCCTATATGGAAAAGCAATAACTGTGACTGATGATATCTTTCTCACTATGAAAATAATGGAAGAAGGGGGTGTGGTCATATGAATACATATGTGAATGTGTGTGTATATGGTTACAGTTATATATGGATAGAGGGCATAGGTTGAATTTGTTGGGAAGGGAGAATACTCAAGGGATGAAATTATGAGGTGAGAGAGGAAAGTGGCAAGAGGAGATGGGGAGAGACAGGGTAGGGTAAACTATCTCATGTAGAAGAAGCAAGGGGAAGTGGTTGCAAGGGAGGGGGAGAATAGGAAGGCTAAAAAGGCAAAACCACATTCTCATTGAATTTGGTTCAGGGAGAGAATGACATACATACTAAATGGGATATCTCAACCTGCAGCAGAATAGGGGGAAGGGGGATGAGAGGAGGGAAGATGGATGGGAGGGCATCCTTGGGGGGAGGGGTGGTTGGAAGTACCCACTATAGAAGAGGGACAGGATCATGTAGGGAATGGACCAGGTGGGAGGTGGGATGAGTGGGAGGGAATTATAAGCAGCCTTGTACAATATATCTACTATGATAATGTTTTGCATAGCTAGACATGTACAACATATACTGAATTACTTATCTCCCCAGAGGGAATGGGTGACAGGGGAGGAAGGAAATGGATCTGAAATTCGAGGTCTTAAGATTAAATGTTTCAAATATATATACATACTATTATTAATACTCTTTTGCTTATAATTGGGAGATAAGATGTGAAGGCATTGGGACACAAAGATTCACCTTCCTCTAATGGAAAAGTCGAAGGGGGTATGGGAGAAGGTAGGGGAGAGAGCAGATTGGAGGAAGCGATATCATGTGGGACTGCTATTCTGGGAGGTTGGGTAGGGGAATAACGGGGGGAAATGATTGTAACTCAAAATCTGGCGGAAATGAATGATGTAAAACAGAAGTTAATAAAGCATTTGTTTAAAAAAAAATCCATTTGGAAGTTGGGAGGGAAGATGTGTTCCTGACTTTTGGCCATGCTTTCCTAAGGTCAGTGGTTGACAAAACTGTAACACGGTATAGACTAATACTTCCTCTAGGCCCTTGACTGGCACTTCATTCAAACTTGTGCAATTTTGTGTAAAATTGTATATTTTATGAAGTTCTACAGCTTCACAAAGCACTACATGAGTTCCCATTGATTCAATTCAATTCTACAAATATTCATATGACAGCCACTATAACAAGGCACCATGGTTAGTATACCAGTGGAGCAACCTGGCCATCTCCCTGGCATCCTTCAGTCTTTCCATGCAATAATCCCATCTTCTGTTCCTATATTCTTTAAAGACAAACTTTGCTCTTGTTCTTTGGATTTCTTCACCAGTTATATTGATGTAACCTGCTTTTATCATCATGGGCCTTTCCACTTATCACTGTGTCATATTTACACAAAATTCTGAACATCAAAGATTAGGAAAGAGTACATTCTAGGCAAAGAAAAAACAATGGGGGTCAAGCACATACAGTAAGCCTATCAGCTTTATTCTTTGTGTCAGTGGTATACGGTGGTATATATTTAGCCTATGCAGAAATCACCAGATTGGTGAAAATCAATAATGTGTTCAAAAAAGTTGTTCCTTACTGGACTTGAATCAATCATTCAACACATCCAATAATGTATGTCATATGATTCATTCTTAGTCTATTTCAGGAGACTGGCTGTATGAATATCAGTTACCATTTTTTTTCTTAAGAGCAGTTTTATTTTGTTGCATTTTCTACAATTTTTATACCAACATTTATTATGGATAATTGGAAAAATATGAAAGTTTGAAAAAAGAAAACATAAATATATAGATATGTATATTTTTTAAAAAAGACTGAGGGTGAAACAAACACCCATGGACCCAATCTGCATACTAAATTCTAAATATGGAAGAAATAGAAATAAAATAGTAACCATCTTCAATTTAAGTTTCCTTTTAGTGAGCTTACTAATTTTTTTTAAATAACATCATAGTTCTGGCAAATTCACTAAGACATTTACACATAACAAGTCTCCAAAGGAGACTAGAGACTTTTTTGAGCTGACATTGACACATTAATGACAATGTTTTGTTTCTGTTCCTTCAACCAGTTCCGAATCCATCTAATTGTACTTAACCCATATCTCTCCATTGCATTCACAATCATAGCATAAAGACTGCATAGACTACATGACTACTTCTTCTCATCATGGCAGATCCTAGGAAGATTCTAGGTCATCATTCATATTTGCCCCTAAATGTGGCTGTTCCTCGTGGCTAGGTTGTAGACCCTAGTCTCTTCTTTTTTCCTATATGCCTATCTTGGATATCTCATCAATTTTCATGGGTTTAATCAGTCCTCTTCATGAAGATGAATCCCAAAACTAGATATTAAGCAGTAACCATTCTCCCAAACTCTCATCATATCCATCACCTCCTCCTGCATGTTACATAAACATCTAAAACTCAACATGTCCAATGTAGAACTCATTATTTCCTTCCCAAACACATGCCTGCAACTCCTCCAAACTGCTCTATTTTTTTAGGGCACGTCTATACTTCCAGTCACTCAGGTTTGTAATCTCGGTCATCATTGTCTCTTCCCTCTCTCATGTGATCATTTACCAAGTCTTGCCAATTCTTTCTCCACATTTCTTATCATTTCTCTCTTCTACATAGTCATATCCCAGGCAAGCCATTTTTTAAAAAATCTGTTTGCTTCAGTGTCCTCACTTGTGAAGTTGGGAAAATAATATCACCTACCTTATAGAGTGATTATGAAGATCAAGTGAAATAATATTTTAAAAGTACTTAGCAAGTATCATGTAAATGCTAATTATTATTATTATCATTATTATTAAAGAAGAAGTGGAGGAAATAGTCTAGATGACTTTTTTCTAGGAACTTGACTAAAAATTCGACAAGAGCTCTAAGGGTAAAGTCATTGTTTCTTTGTTTCATTTTTTTTTTATAAATGGGCAAGATGAGGACATGCTTGTAGGCAACAAAGAAGGAGTTAGAAAAAAACTGAAAAACTAGAGAAAAGGCATGATTTTGAGGCAAGTCAATAGAGGTAAGAAAAGTTTCGATGTGGCAAAAATCTCAGTCTTCAAAGTGGTAAAGCTGGAAAGTGAACCCAAGTCCCCTGACACTGAATTTAATGTTTTTCCCACACCACGCTGACTCTCTGGTGATGAACTGGAACAATATTCCCAAATTCTGACACACACACATGAGCATACACACACACATACACATACGGAAATGAAAATTGTTGGGGAACATTATATAAGATGAGCTGTGTTTTCCCAAATTATGAAGTATCTATTGGGAGTGAACAATCATATTCTTTCACTAACCACTCATAGTAGTGTTAGTTGCAGAGTACAATTGATCTAAAGATACAGCCTTATGCTGTTTGTTGTTGTTGTTGAGGAGTCATTTCAGTTGTGTCCAACTCTTCATGACCCCATTTGGGGTTTTCTTGGAAAAGATACTGGAATGGTTTGCTATTTGGTACCATTCAAAAATAGAGTTTAAAAAGTCGATAGTGGGTTATAATTTTTTAAAAAATACTGGTTCTGGAGTCAGAAGTTCTCTTTTGTCTCTGTGAACAAATATGAGCTACTCTTTTTGCATCATCATCATAATAACTCATATTGTACTATAACATTTGCAAAGAACTTTGCACATATTATCTCACTTGATCCTCAGGACAGTTAGGATGACTGCCAGGTCAGGGTGTCAGCAGTATGAGTTATTAATGCAATTTTAGGCTGCAAAAAGAAGCACAATATGTAAGACCTAGAAGGTGACAGTTCCATTGTTCTCTGCCCTAGTCAGGGCACATATGGGGTATTGTGTTCATTTCTGGCACCACATTTTAAGAACAACAAGAATGTGGAGAGTCTATCCAGTGTAAGACTATTATCTGGACTCCACATAATAGTTCCTGCTTTCACTTTAGCACTAGGGATATAAAGAAAGGTAAAGGACAATCCCAGTTCTCATAGAAGTTGTGACACAAGAGACAACCTGCAGACAGCTGTGTATAATTATGACATTAATAATTATTAATTAACAATCATTAATAATTAATTAAGAAAGCAAGACCTAAGAACCCTGAGCTAACTAAATTCAATTAAAAAAAACAACATGTATAAACCCATAATATAAACAAGGCATTGCACCATAGTGAATAGAGAATTGGCCTTAAAGTCAAGAAAATCAGGATAAAGTCTCATCTATGACATTTACTAGTTTCCTGGCCCTAAGCAAGCCACCTTTCCAGCCTTCATATACCCTCTTGTTCTTGGTCAGTCATTCAATTGCTTCTCACCCTTTATGATCCCAGGGACTATACTTGCCATGGGGTTTTCTTGATAAAGGTATTGGAGTGGTTTGACACTTCCTTCTCCAGTAGATTGAGACAGGAGTTAAGTGACTTGCTCAGGGTCACACAGCTAGTAAGTGTCTGAGGCTGGATTTGAACTCAGGTCTTCCTGACTCCAAACCCAGCTCTCTATCCATTAAGTCATCTAATTACTTTTTTCACGCCCTACTCTACCATGTACTCTGTGATCCAGGGACTCTAGCTGCTGTCCTTCAAACAAGACATTGCATTTCCAAACTCTGGGTATTTTCACTGACTATGTTCCATGCCTGGAATTCTCTTCCTTCTCATCTCTGCCTCCTAGCCTCCTGGCTTACTTCAAGCCCAAATTAAATCTCCCCTTTTACAAGAAGCCTCTCCTAGTCCTCCCTTAATACTAGTGTCTTCTCTCTCTTAATTAGCTCTAATTTATGCCTTATATGTCTTAATTGTACACAGCTGTCTGCAGGTTGTCTCTTGTGTTAAACCACAGTTTACATAGAAATCACAACTATGAGAACAGCGATTGTCTTTTACCTTTCTTTGTATCCCTAGTGCTAAGTGAAATCAGGAACTATTTTATTATAATTTTGTCTTTAAAGCCCTCTGTGCCTGGCACATAGAAGGTATTTAATAAATGTTGTTGACAGCCTCCCAGTGCCCCAGCAAACTCTCTAAAAGGATAAAATGCAGAGCAATTGCCAATCTGCATTGGTGGAGAAGGTTTCCTCCCTGAGGATTCTCTACATCTGTGGTTTCCAAATTTTTGTTTTCAGCACCCCTTTACAAACTTAAAAATTATTGAGGATCCCCTCCAAAGAGATTTTGTTTATATCTATCAATATTAATTACCATAATAATAGTCAAAATATCTTTATTATTTTGAAAATAGTTTGGATCATGTGAATCCCCTGAGTCTGAGACAATCCCAGAGATCTCTGGACCACACTTTGAGAACCACTGCTGTATACACCAAAGGTGCCCACAAAATTCTAGAGTGGGGCAAAACTAGATTAAAATGCAATTGGGAAACTTTTAACAAAAAAATAAAAATACAACAAAATATAATCATGTTAATTTAGCCTGTAGAGATCATTTTCAATTTTGGTTTGACACTACTGCTTTACACTAATGAAATTATGGGGGGAGGTGACAAATTTAGAAGCCTTTAAAAACAAAATTACAAAAAAAATAGTTCCTGCTTTCAAGGAGCTTATGCTCTGCTGGAGCAGGGGAAGGATAGAGATAGATTACGTGAGTAGAAAAGGGCAGTGTTGCCCTGAAAAGAGTAATAAAAGTCTAAGCTGAAGTAAGGTTTGTTAATAATAGAAGAGGATTCCAGAGGTTCTCAGTGGAATGGGGAGAATAGGCTGAGGTGGATGAGAATGAAAAAGAAAGCAATATCATCAAAGCTATGATTAGGAAGATTAATCTGCCAGAAGTGAACATACAGGATGAATTGTAGTAGGTTGGAGTCTAGAACATGGGGTCTAGAACAGTCCTAGAACACCAACATTTAGGTGGCTATCAAAATAGGTTAGGTGTGAGGCAGTGAAGGCTAAAGTAGAATGGTGATGGTGGAGATGGAGAGGAAAGTACAGAAAAGTAAAATGAAGAAGATTTTGTTGCTAACTGGAAATTTAGGTGTTGAAACAGAGGCAGAAGTTAAAGATGACTGAGGTTTTAAGCTTAAGTGACTAGAAGAGTGGAGGTACCATTAAAAGAAAGAGGTGAGTCAGGAGGAAGAGAAACATGTTTGGGAAAAGATGAGGAATCGGATTTTAATATGTAGAGGTACTAGTCAGACATACCAGTGGAAATAACTAGCCAGCAGTTAGAGTGCCAGGCCTGAAGACAGGAGGACTCATCTACCTGAGTTCAAATCCAACCTCAGACACTTACTACCTATGTGACCCTGGACAAGTCACTTAACCCTGTTTGCCTCAGTTTCCTCATCTGTAAAATGACATGGAGAAGGAAATGGCAAACTACTCTAGTATCTTTGCCATGGAAACCCTAAATGGGGTCAAACAGAACTGAAATGACTGAACACCAACTAGGAGAGAGGTTTGGGTAGGTGGGAGATAAACAGTGTAAGAGCCATCCACTTAGAGATAACAGTTAACAGGGATTAGCAAGATCACCATTGGAGGAAGTGAAGAGCAGGGAAACAAAAGGGTCAGAGATAGAACCTTGGGGAGCCCCTACACTTAAGGATGAGGTCTAAGTGAAGACCCACAGTAATTGATAATTGCTCAAATACCCACCCACACAGGTGTTTCGAGGATAGAGAAGAAGTGACATGAGGAAATATAGGAAATGTTAGGGGATTGTGAGTGGGGAGGGTAGGGGAAAGGTTGGTGGCATTTCATTTTCGCCTAAAAGTGAAATGGACTTAGTGACATTTAAACCCTAGCCTGTTTGACTTCACCATCAAGCACTCTAGAAAAATTATTGAATCTGTCTTATTTTTTCTCCTGAGCCTGCTGACATGCTTTGGGTAACTAGTTTATTTGATTTGACACCCACCACACAGGAAGGTTGCCCCTTCTGCTCTGCTTATCATGGCTGGTATCAGGAACAGAGAAAGAAAAATTGTGCAGCTGGTAGTACAGTGAACCCAAAAATATACAAAGATGTACCAGAGGGAATAGTCATCAACATAAAGTGAACAAGCACCCAGACTATTGATTACATGCTGCTCACAGAACACCAGGCATTTCTGCCAACTCCTTCCCTCCTCATACGCTGAGCTGCAGACAGCATGTTGTACTTTGCATCATCAGTTTTGATGAATAATGCACTGATAAACACTGGAGCCAATATACTGGAGGAGCTGAGAAGCCAGATGTCATCTGGACCTCCAATAGTTTTAACCCTAGGTCTCTGACAGGCACTGATGCAAACCCTAGGCATGTACTGGGTTGGGCAATTGCTAAACACAAGATCATGTTGAATAGGATTCCATTGTGAACAATGAGTGGGAGAATTGGCTCTATCACAGACAAGAAATGCAGGGATGGTGGGATGTTGTGGTGGCATTTGTTACTTACTGGTAGCTGCTGTTAGGTAAACTTTCATCCTGGGCAGACTAGGAATTCGAAAACAAAGAGACTTAGAAATGACAGAAAAATTGACAATAACCCAAATCCACATGATTACAAATTGACTCCACTGGTAGGCAGATGGAATGAGGTCTCTCCACACTGGAGTTTTGGGAGGGGGCTGGTTATGACAGATTTGAATTTCACCTTCGTGGGAGGGCACATGAGATCCCTGCACACTTGAAGCATTTCAGCAGGGGTACTGCACAGATCATGTTTTAATTCTACCATTAAAGGTAAATGTTCAAAAGGATCAATTAGTCACAAGGTTTCCTCCACTCGATAACCACAGACCTACCCCACGTTGTTTTATGAGTGGAACCTGGAGTAGGAGCAACAATTGTCTTTGCTCTATTTAATTCTTCACCTAGACTTTAAAAGATTTTTCTGACCCTAAATCCAACAATAGTTTCTGACTCTATCCCCAAGCATAACCTCATTTCCCCTAACCAATGTACTCCAGCTTTTTTTCTCCTCTCAGTCTCCCCAGACTAGGTTTAGCTCTTTCCTGTCCTCTTCTGTGATATTCCCTAGCTACTCAAACCTACACTGTCAGGATCAATACCTAACATCTGGCAATAAAAAGCATCTCAGCTTCTAGTACCATCTTCCTAATTCTTGAATATCATGTGTAAAGACACTGAAGAATAAAGAGAAAGAGCTATGATAGAGAAATTAAATGAACAAATAAAGAAGTAGATTAATTGACATAGATCCCAACTAACTTAGTGAAAATTATTATCCTTTGTTGTTTATTTTTTACTTATCCTTAAAGAAACTCCCAAACAACCGTTTCTTCACCTTTTTTTAATGTAATCCAATATGCCCAGTTGGAAAGCCAGTCACTGATTTTTGTCTGGGTGAGAGACCTCACCCTAACTTATGGTGACTACTAAGCACATTTCCCCTGTTGGTCCATGAAAATGATTGTGTGTGGAAAGGGTAAATGGGCAAACTATGCTGTGGAGACAGGCTCTGTTGTGGTTAAACTGCTTTGCTGGTCTTTTCCTGTGTAAATGATCTATTCAACCTCCCCTCTTTTCACCCCTTTCCCACCAGTCCTTTTTTACAAGGTGCAAATGAACCTATTCAGTTTTATAATCTTTACAGGATTTTAAATGATCTACTCAAATGTGAAAAGGACTTACCCTTTACAAGGGGCAAAGACAGTCTGAATAACATATACCCTTTTATCTGCAAGTAAAAAAGTCATGATTTAAACCTTCTGACTCTAACTCCAGGGTTCTTTCCTTTCTACATATATTCTTGATAAAACATAAGAGAACAGGTAGCCTTTCATAAATTATTTCTATAACTGATCACATCTTCACTGTCACATCTTACTGAGATGTGTATAGACTATAAAAACCCCACAGTGTATATTGTTTATTGATTTTTAAAAAGCATTTGAAGTGACAGGATAAAATGTAGCCTTAAAGGTTCCACACAAACAAGGCATTTCCCATGCATATGGTATAATTACATGAGACTCTCTACATGTGCCTATGGCAATAACTTTATTCAATAATATACTGAGTACTGATATGAAGCAAGATATGTAAATGTATATATATTATATATGTATATATATATAGAGGGGGGGGTGTATATATGTACATACATATATAATGTGTATACACACTTATACATACAGATGTGTGTATACATATATACACGTGTGTATATATGTATATTATGTATATAAAAAAATATAAGACACATAATGAAAGTATCTGCCAGCAACATGGAAAATGTCCTATGCCAAGTTTAAACAAATAGATTCTCTATTATTGGAAGTTTCTCTAAATGCTCATGATAAACTATTTGTATGAATCCCTATAACACTAAAAATCTTTCTCAGTAAAAGAGATTGATCTAACTACATATTCTGGAAAAACAAATTTGATAAAAATGGCATATCTCCTACACTATGACTATTAGATTAACAGACTAATGAATGGACAGGTACTGAGTAGGAACAACAATCCGAGGAGAAACAGGATTTTATGACATTTTGGAAACTGTGTAATGCCTTAAAACAACCCAGACTGTTCCCTACCACAGAAGTCATTGATATTTTAAATAACTCCTTTATTTCCCCAAGTAAACTATAAATTATGGAACAACACAAACTCAAACAAGCAGGTAACCCAAAATATCAAGGAAAGACATGGATATGGTATGTATAAGTATATATGTATATATGTATAAGTAGGCTGCGGCATACATTCCCAACAATACATATACATGAAAAGTTGTGCAAAAAATATAATCAATTAAACGTGTGAATGGCAAAGATGCGGCTCCCTCGAAAGACATCTCTGTTGCTTCATGGTGGTGGTAAAAGTGAAGAAGGCTTGCGGTCAAGCAAGATAAAAATGTTCACATTTTCACTTGTCACCTTTCTCTGGAGTATATTAGTGAGCTCCCTCACCAGGGAATTTTATCCAAGTATAAAATAGGCAGTAAATAAGTAGTGTAAATAAGGAGAAACCTGCTTATTTACATTCTCCTTCCAGCTGTGCCTCTGACTTTCGGGACCTCAATACCATGTCTCTGCTACAATATCACTCTAGGAAGCTATGTGGCATGGTGGATGAGTGTTGGACCTGAACCTGAGTTCAAATCTGATCTCAGACAAGTTACTCTATTTGTCTCATTTCACTCTGCACTATACTGGCACCTATCTTGCAGAATTGTTATGAGGATCAAATGAGATAATATTTGTAAAGCATTTAGAATAGTGTGTGCTATATAAATGCTTATTTCCTTCCCTCATCCTTTACCCTAGAACTTTCCTAATGTCCTGGGACCTTCTCACTCTAGAATATCCATCTACCATGCCAACCCTTTCCTCCCATTGATGGGTTGCTCCTGGGGCCTTAATGTTGGAGAGGCATCCAGGCCAACCAATCTTCATTCTCCTTCCTTCTGTGCTTCTGATTTTTTGGGATTCAACACCATATCCCCAGTGTTGAAAAGCACATGTCCCATTGCAGGGGGAGAGAACACATATCCCACTTTAGGGGACTAGAGCCCATAACTAGCTTAGTAAGGGGTGTCCAGTAGATAGAAGGTATTCCTGATCACCCCCATGACATAGGCATTACTGCTGGCAACAAAATTGCTGTCTCTGCAAAACAAAAATACATTATATTCCATAATAAATGTCAAGTGTCTGTTGATATAAATGCATGATATAAAATGTTGATTAAATCCTTGATGACTGACTAAAATAAGAAAAATATTCTTATGAGAAGGAAGTGAGAGGGAAATATTAGTCAAGCATAAGAGAAGACCAATGTCAAGGCAAAGAAAGAGAAAACAGAGGTCATGAGTAAGGAACAGAGAAGTTCAGTTTGTCTGGATCACGGAGGATGGAGCGGGAAGGGTAATGTTGAATGAAACTGAGAAGACAGGTTGGGGATAAGCTGCAGAGGACTTTAAAAGCTAAACTGAAGAGTATGCATTTTATCCTATACCAGCTTCTTCTGATCAGTGAATAGTTTACAAACAAGGTCTCATATTTGTTTTTAAAGTTCTTTCTATTAATATTAAAAGCAATTTTACTTTTAGAAATTTAGATTGACTCTATGTGACAGGATGTCTTGCCTTAATTTGCTACCTGATTATAGCATTGATTTTACATGCATCAGTGCTCATGCACAGTGGAAAAAGTTGGACGTGTGCAGCTGGGAGAGTTGGACAGAATCAAGTTTGGGCAGACTCCACGTTGTGATGAGGCTTCTGGTCACACCAAGTGGATGTCCTTTTTTATTGCTGACGCCAGTACAATTTCACTCTGTGGGGAGGCTAGAGCGCTTCTCATTTATTCTGAAAGATGCTATAGACAGAGATTCAACATGAAGAAACCAGCAACTCTGAAACTCACAAGAAGGCAGAAAAAAATGGGAGGGAGTACTTTATGAGACTATAATAACCAGAATTACCAGAATGGGGGGGAATGTGACTGCATTTGAGAAAGTGAAAACTCAGACAAAAAGGCAGAGATATAAAAATCTCCTCTAAAAATGCTCACTAATCATCCTTTTAATATGACTTTCTAGAATCTTGCCACAATGAGAAATAATGTAAAGAATATTATCAGAGAAAGAGGTAGGTCAACTGGAGTGAAAGCAAGGGGAAGTAGTGGATAGCATTCATTTTCCATTGACCTATTTACACAGTGCCAAGAGATCTAGAGGCAAAGCCCCCAGAACTTTGAGTGAATCACCTGTCAAGGATGTATATAGGAAGATATACATAAAACTTGCACAAGAATACAAGGTTTACATGGATGGATAGACGGATGGATGGATGGATGGATGGATGGATGGATGGATGAATGCATGAATGAATGAATGAATGAATGAATGAATGAATGAATGAAAAGGCATTTATTAAATGGTTGCTTTGTTGCAGACTCTGCTAAGTCCTGAGGATGCAACTATAAAAGAGAAATGATGTCTACCCTTAAAGAGCTTATATTCTAATGCAGACTCAATCTATATACATATTTATTGACCTACCTATCAACCACCTACCATCTACATATACTTATAGATATAGGGTAGATAATATAGATAACTATAGAGATAGATGAAATAGACTATGGATATAGATAAACATAGACATAGACATTGACCTAGGTATTGGTATGGGTATAAATATATAGAGGTAGCCTGGAAGGGGCTTCTCTGAGTTCAGATCCTGGCTGCAGTTTATAACCTGTATGACAATGGGTGCTATTTAACCTCTCTGAGCCTCACTTTCTTCCTCTGTAAAATGAACTCTGTGGTCCCTTCTCACTCTAATGTTATAATCCTATAAATTTACCTATGGCAGACTGCATAATGTAGATACATTTTTGTTCCTATGGCAATGCTTTTAGCCTGCTAGGCCCTGGGTCAATAGTCTTCAGTGGTTCCATTACGCTTACTTAATGAGTTGATTCTATATTGCTTAGCCTAATATTGATGACCCTTTATAGACTAACCCCAACCTATGCTTCCAGGTGAACCTTCTATTTCTATTACCCTCCTATAGTACTCTACTCTGACAAATATGGGTGCTTTGTAATTCCTGAAGTAATATCATACCGTCTTTCTTCTTTCCCTTCATTCATCCTGTCCCTTTTGCCCAGAGTGCTCCCTCTTATCTCCTGTCTCAGGCAGGTTAAATCCTATTTACCTTTTTGGGGCCAACCTAGATACTCAAATGCCAATGTTTCCATGAAGAATTCTCTGACTACCCCAATTAGAAGTGATCTCTTCTTCCTCTAAACTTTATTTCTATTTTATTTGTACTGTCCTTTCATTTGTTATCATACATGCATTAAATTACAGTTATTGGATACTTTTATTTTCTTGTCTACTAGACTATAAGTTCTCGGAAGTCAGGAACTGAGTCTTATTCAACTTTGTACCACCACAGTGCCTTCTGTATAGTATATACTCAATAAATAAATGAATAAATGCATGAATGATGTGCAACAGCCTCGAGTTAAACATTAGAGTGAAGTGCTAGCTAATGTTCAATGCAAATGAAAATATAAGGAAAGTCACCCTTTCCTTGAGGGCTGAATAATTTAATTTACCAAATCTATTGGGAAAGATAAACAAAGGTATAGACATACCTCAAGCATTTTCTCGATTTGGATTGTTTGTTTGCTTACATTCAGCATTAAATGGTCCTCAAGCTAAGGTTGAAGATTAGTCCATTGCCCATCACTGGTTGTGATCAACTTTCTCAATCTAATTAGTCATGTACAAAACATGATGTATTAATCATGCACAAAAATAATTTAAATCAAATAACCAAAAACTATTGTTTAGGACTTATTGTTAGGTTGAAGACAATAGACAAATTAATGGATGCTAGAAAAGAAAAATAACAACTTCAATCAGGCTTCTTTTTCTCTGTTAAAGAAGAGTGATCTTCAGATTAGGAAGGGTAGACTACAGACAGCAGGCATGTAGGTGAAAGCATATATTAGGAAGTATGAATAAGGAGATGTAAGAAGGCATATAACTGAATCACATGAGGAAATAAAGTTATGAAGCCCAAATAAAAAGTATATTAAGTACTGAAAAACCAGACATATGGGAGTGCTAAGTCATTGTTACTGATCTTTGAGTTATGGTGAGGGTACTTCAGGACTGAAGACAGATAAACACTATCCCTCAAAAGAAAGAAGAAAGTGAAGTAACAGAGAGACAATGTGATGTACCATTTGGCCATCACAAACTGAAGGTCTCAAGGTGACAGGGGAATAAATTGTGTCAGTTTCTCATTTCTAGGTCCCATTGTTAAGTTTTCTACATCTGCTCCAAGAATTCAGAGCTCAGAGATGAGATAAACTACTGTCAAAGATTCCTGCATCACCAGATAGAAAAGCATTGAATCCCAAACTCATGAAGAGGAAGAACTAAATCATAGGTGTAAGGTTTTTGAGTCTTAAATGAATATATGAATGAATGAATGAATGAATGAATGAATGAATGAATGCATGAATGAAAAAGTATTTAAGTGCTTACTTTGTTTTGAATACTGAGGGTTAAAGAAGGAAGGCATTTCCTTTTATCAAGGAGCGTGCACTCTGATTGAGGAAGACAACAAATATGGTAGAATTCAAATACAAGTTAGATAGCAAGGCCTAAAGGTACTGAGGGTTTGGCCACAGGGTGGATGGTAAAGTCTAAGAATTTTCAGGATGCACATCGCTGTTTTTCTCACAGGAATAGCCCACTACCATTACAAAGGAAGAAATGGGCTTAAGGATCAGAGTAGAGAAGAGATTCTGAGTTTCCTCCAGAAGGGGTAGGAATACTTATTAGTATTTTAGCAGGAGAGGAGAAGAAGAAGAGGACATGACAGGAAAGTTGGGGATAAATAGAAGGTTGGGGTAGTAAGGGGGAGAGCAGTCCCACTTCATATCAACTCCTTCAAGAGCCTTTCAGGAGCCCTAGAATAGGTTCTAGGGTGGTCCCCCAGTAGCCAGATGGGCAAAGCTATGCCAGAGTAGAGTGCCCCAGTAGCCATCCTCCAATGAGGGAGGCAGAAGTCAGATCCCACGTAGTACTGGCTGAGGCCCTACTATTTGGAAAAATCAATCAGCCTATATACAAATGTATACCACTATTATGTATACTTCTTTTCCTGTTCATGGAAGAATGAGCCACGGGGACTAAACTATGCTTTTCTAAAAATTACAGTGTTTCCAGTAACCTGTGCCTTCCTAAGGAATTGCCTGGTTCTAATGAAAACAAAAACAAAAACAAAGCAAACATTTTTGTAGCTACGTAGTAAATGTTGAATTTCGTCATTATTTAGTCATTTTCAATCATGTCTGATTCTTAATGACCCCAGTTAGCGTTTTCTTGGCTAAAATACTGGAGTGGCTTGATATTTGCTTCTCCAGCTCATTTTACAAATGAGGAAACTGAGGCAAACAGGGTTAAATGACTTGCCCAGGGTCATATTTGAACTCAGGAAGATAAGTCTTCCTGACTCCAGGGTGGCACTTTATCCACTGCTCCACCTAGCTGTCCAGATATTGTATTCCATCTATGGCAAATATAATAAAGTATATACTTGAAATGTTCTCTGTGCCTGCGGTGTTACTCCATTATGTGAAAGCCAGTGACTAATGCTTAGTGAAATACAGTATTTAA
Source organism: Gymnobelideus leadbeateri (assembly GCA_011680675.1). Classification (NCBI taxonomy): domain Eukaryota; kingdom Metazoa; phylum Chordata; class Mammalia; order Diprotodontia; family Petauridae; genus Gymnobelideus; species Gymnobelideus leadbeateri. The sequence goes on along the minus strand of WOXC01009873.1, from coordinate 435,983 downwards.
GGATGAAACAGAGTTTCCAGTAGAATGGAAGGTCAGAGATAATTCTGATTATATAGACCTTAGACTAACAGAATGGCAGGGATACTCAGAGAGAACCAGAGCTTGGAGATGGAAGTTTGCTAACCACCTGAAAGTGATACTCCTCCCCTAGCATGCCTGCTCAACAGGAAACTGCACTAGAACTATCAGTGAGTGTGATGTGATCATAGGACCATATATTTAGAGCTAGAAGGAATGGGAGCATCTATCTTAGGAGTCCACTTTCTTTATTTAACATATAAAGAAACTGAAGACCACAGAGGCCAAAGGAAAAGTTACAAAAGTAGTAAGTGTTGAAAAGCCAGATTATTTTTCTTTTAAAGGGGATTAGGTTTAGTCTAGGATAAAAGAGCTACTATGATCTTATTTTAATTCTACAATCTGTGGTTTTATTGGTATTGTGAGTACACTTCCCGTCTGCAGATTCAAACCCCTCTACAATCTAGTAGGTGGCCTTTGCTGCCAAAGCCAAAAATTGTATCACCATATGTCTGACCTGTTAATACTTCTTCTACATTTGATAGGCTTGTAGTCAATCATCCCAATCCATCACTTTCCCCAAACTTCTAGAAACTGCAAGTCCTTGGACTTCCCTTCAAGAACCCAGGGTCTCCTTCACCCTGTGACCAGGAATGAAAGTGGTGCATTGGTGGAGGAACAGGATCTCAGGCAGCACTAGCAGAAACATCATGTCTGGAGAACATGGTGTTCTCCATCATGTCTGGAGAAAAGAAGCTTTAGTGCAGCTTGATAATTTTCAAATATTTGAAGGGATGATATTTGGAAAATGGAAGAGACATTTTTTCTGCTTAGCCTCAGAGGGTAGAATGAAGAATAGTATGTGGAAATGGGAGAACAATAGATTTCAACTCAAAATAAAGAAAATATTATAATAATAATAGTGGTTAACATTTATGTAGCATCTACTGTGTGCCAAGCGAATATTACTATATTTGATCTTCACTAAACCCTAGGAGGTAGATGCTTTTATCTCCATTTTGCAGATGAAAAAACGGAGGCAAATTGAGGTTAAGTAATTTGCCTAGGGTAATACAACTAGTAAATGTCTGAGGTGGGATTTGAATTCCAGTGTTTCTTACTCAAGACCCAGTGCTCTATACATTGTGCCACCAAGCTACCCCAAATTATTCATAACAATTAGAGATTTTTAAGTATTGGATGGGTGGCCTTAACAGAGAGTGGATTCCCTGTAAATGGAGGTCTTTGAGAAAATAGGAGGTCATTTGTCAGAGATGTTGCAGATAGGATTCATGCCTGGGACATGGGGTTGGTCTACAACCAGGGTTCTCAACTAGAAGGATATGAATTTTTAAAAAATATTTTGAAAATTGCATTTCTGTATAATTGGCTTACTTTGTAATCCTATGTATCTTATCTTATGCATTTTTTAAAAAGCTATTATTTTGAGAAGGGGTCTACAGGCTTTGCCACACCACTTGAAGAATCCACAACACAAAAAAAGCTTAAGAACCCCTGGATAGAGAGATTATCCAATACTGAGAGTCTATAATTCTATGATTTAAATGCCAAAAAAAAATGAAATCTAAATAGGAGATTTAAATAGAAATTCAAACAGTTTGTTATTAAATAGTATATGATTATTTTCCAAAAAGATTATACAGACAGTAATTAACATAATGGATTAAGGACGGCCTTATGGAAGAGGTGACATTTAAGCTGAATCTTGAAAAATAAATATATTTTTAATGGTCAGAGAGGAGGGGGAAGTGTATTTTAAGTGAGTGATCTAGCAAAAGTATAGAGACAAGAAAGTACAAGATATGTACAAAATCCAGAGGAAGTAAGCAAGCTTGGCTAAAATAGAACATTCAAGAACTATTTTAGTTAAGGCTAGAAAGACAGACCAGAGGCTAGTACAGAGTGCCTCGAGCTTGGAATTTATCCTGTTGTCAATAAGGAACCCTTGGAAGTTATTGAGCAGAGGAGTGACCAGTTATTTTCGGAAGACTACAGTGGGAAGGAGTGCAGTGAGGGAATAGAAAGTGTTGATCCTGCAGAAACAGAAGTCAGTAAAGAAACTATTGCATCAATTCCTGCATAAGATAATAAGGACCCGAATTCTCTTGCTAACAGTGGGAATGGAAAAAAAAAAAAGGTCAGATCTCAGACAGAGAGAGAAGGAAAACTTGGCTACTGATTCAATGTGGGAATAAATAAAGAAAAGCCAAATATGACTCTAAGATTTCAACTCTGGGAGACAGGGAATTCTGATTGAACAGATAAACAGTGTGTTAAAAATCCTTCAAGGCATTGTTTTCTTAAATGAGTTAAATATTCCCACTCTAATTTTGTTATTCACTTGCTTGATAGATTTTTTTTCATAAAATAAATGTAAAAATGAGCATGAGCCTTGAATAACTATTATACAATTCTGAATGAGCAAAGTCTTAATTCATATTTGTTTTCCTTTGACTTCAACTTTACTTCAAAGTCTAAGCTGTGTAATGTCCACATAGCACATTAAGGTTTCCAAAGTAATGCACTCTGCACACACACACACACACACACACACACACACACACACACACACACATACATACACACCCCTCTCATTTGGTATTCCCAGGCTTGTGAGGCAAATGCTTCAGGTATTTGCAACCCATTTTATAGAGGAGGAAACTGAAGCCCAAAATCTTAAATGACTTGCCCATCACTATACAATTAATAAATGCCAAAGAAGGCCCCTAAACACAGGCATCTCCCGATTCTAGGTCTAACACACTCTCCACCATAGCATGTCAGAATATAGGAATATCTTTGCAAAATGCAGAGCATTTCCCTGAAAAGTAATGCTTCTTTAAAATATGTTTAATCCAAAGTAGAAGGCCAGAATAGGCCTAGGAACATAAACAATGACTGGTGTATTTCAATCACCCTGACACTGACTGATGTAATAAATAGAATCAGAAGGATGCCTGCCTAGGAATGTCGACTGGAATGTTTTCTCACACAGGTTGTGAAGCGATCAACAAGACCAGGGGCTATTCTGGACTTAGGCCAAGGAAAGGATAGTAGGTAAAATGAATACTGTAACATAGAAACAAGGAAACCCCTAAGGGAAAGTTATCATAATATCACCAGATTGGAACACACTTCTGAGGATATTTGTGAATGGTAATGGAAGTATAAAAATACTGGGAATGTGGAATGAGTTGAAAAAAGTTGATTGGAATCAATTGTTGTGCTTTATATTAGTAGGGTGTGCAGAGAGAGAGAGAGAGAGAGAGAGAGAGAGAGAGAGAGAGAGAGAGAGAGAGAGAGAAACATTTACTCTCCTCAAAACCAATTTTAATAACATAAGTGAATGTAATCTCTTAAAATATACTAATAGGACTCTGGAATAATTCCTTGGTTAAAAATTTTGATTAGATACTTAATTATGAAGATTAGAAGGAATGAGGGGAAAAGTTTTAAGCAAGATTCAAAATACATATTTAAAATTTAGCTATCTATGCCAGTTGAAAAGGAAAAGCCAGCGTTGAGTAGAAATTTTGAAATATAAACACAGAAATCAAGAGAAACATTAAAAGATAAACATGAGTCAACAATAATAAGGGATTAAATATGGATAAACTATTTTACTTCTAGTTTGGAGAGATGATATGTGGGTCCTATAAGAACCCTGTCATCATCAGGGGTCACAGGAGTCTAATAAAATCAAGGGCCTAGGAGTGTTTCTGTTACGTTCTGATGATCATAAAATAAGAAGGGAAATGGAAGGGGGAAAGAATAGGCTAGGAGGAAAAGGGAGAGGAAAGGTATCAGAAATTATCTCACATAATCTACATATGCAAGTAGAAGACTTTTCAAACAAAGAGTAAGGAGTTGGGTAAGAACTAATCACTTACCTGAACTGGTTGAAGGAGAAAAGGACAAACACACAGTTGGGTATAGAAATCCATTTCTATGCATTGCAAATCCAAATCTATGGATTCTATGGAAACAAATGAAAAAGAGGAGAAGGAATTAAGAGAAAAAGGGTAGATTAAGTAATGCATTAATCCTAAATAAAACTAATCAAGGAGGGTAGCTCTTAAAGAGATGTTTAAAAGAAAGGATTAAAACCCACAGTTATACTTTGGGTGAGAAAAAAAAGTAGAACAATAGTTTGCGCCAAATTTAGAGCACTAGGGCTAAAAATCCTTCTCTCACTATCTACCTCTTCTTTCCAAAGAGAAGGTAGAAAATAGAGAGAAAGAAAAGCATCAGAAAATAAGACAGGAAAATACAATTAATGTTGATAATTGAATGTGAATGGGATGAATTCACTGATAAAACAGAGGAGGATGGTAGAGTGGATTAGAAAGCAGAATCCAACAATATTTTGTTTATAAGAAACACACTTAAAATATGAAAATTCTCATAGATCTAAAATAAGGGGCTAGAGAAAAATCTATTACACATCAGCTGAAGTAGAGATTTAATAACTCTCATCAGTCCAACAGCCAACCATGATTTCAGAGGTCTGATCATGAAGCATGTTACCCATCTTCTGATAGAAAGATAATGGTCTTAGGGCACAAAATGAAATATACATTTTTGGAACTGGCCAATGTGAGAATCTGTTTTGCTTAACTACATATACCTGTTATAAAAGTAACAGGTGGGGGGAAATCAGTGGAAGAGAAGATCAATGTTTGTAAATTGACAAGAAGTAAGATAAAAGTTACACTAAAATTTTAAGAAGTAAAGAACAAGACAGACATCTCTGAGTATTTGAAAGGTTGTAATACAGAAGGAGAACTAGATGTGCTATTTGGGTGCAAAATGCAGAACTAGGAGAAGCAGAGAGAAGTTTTTGTGAAGCAGTTTTTGGCTTATTGTAAGGGAAAACTTCCTAATCATGACAACTGTCATATAAAGAATGGGCAGCCTCATCAGGTTGTGAGTTTCCCTTCATTGGAAATCTTTACTGCAATTTTTACTACAAGAGTTCTTAATCTGTTGCGTATGTGTGTCATGAATACCTCTGACAGTCTGATGATGCCTAAGGACCCATTCTCAGAAAAATTGTCTTAAGTGCATAAAATAAAGTATATAAGATTATTTTTAAAAGACAATTACATCAAAATGATAGTATTTCCAAAATTCTTGAAAATAATTATCCCTTCCACATCACTATTTGCCCCATCATGGTTTCAATACATCATGCGTCAGCATAAGAAATTAGATGGGAATATTAAGGGAGTTTTGTGGAACCTTTAGACAACACACAAAGGCCAGAAAATCATAAATGTATAACATATATGTGTAGTGTTGTATAGTACTATGACCAAGTACTAAACTCAAATTTTACAATAAGATGTTGTAAGCACTCCATAAAAGAAAAAGAGAAAAAAAATCAGACTTCTTCTCTGGTAAAAAGGGAGGTCAAAATTTTTACACAGATTTTCCAGATCATAGGGGCACCATGCCCCTAAGCCCAATGATGTGGAAGGGATAACTGTAGTAGTGTCCCCCAGACCACTAAAACCTGCTTCCAGTCCAACCCCCTCAGCCATCAGTAAGGGGAGAAATCATCACGGAGAAGGGGCTAGCCATTCCCCACAACTGTCAACCAACTGAAACTCACAGGGTAGGTGAGCCAGACTGGCTGAAACAGCAAGGTACCCTGAGGTTCGGACAGGAAGCAGTATCTGCCAGGAAAGCCAAATTATCACCACCTACTTGAACATCCTCTCCCTTCAAACCTTGATGACCCAGGACCCCAAGTTGAAGAGCTTTTGGAATAGCCATGTCTACAGTGCAGGATCCACAGCAATCTTCCTAGGAAGTGACCCCTGGTAGAGAAACATTCTCTCAAACTGCCCCTGAAAGTGATGAAGTCAGTTCTCCTGAAAATCCAGAAAAGAACTTTCTTGCTCCCAAAGTCCTTAGCATTGTCAGATGGCCCAACATCAGAAACTGACAAGATTTTATTAGTGGAAACAGAATCAAGGAAGTAATCATCTGCTTTGCCTCTGCACCCTAAGGACCATGGATCTTTCTATCTGACTTACATCTAAAACCTTCATATATATATATAAAATCTCCTCCCTATTAGAATGTGAATTCTTTGAAAGTAGGGACTATCTTATTTGTATCCCCAGAACTTCAGAGTAATGCTTTGTGCATCCAAAGTGCTTAGTAAATATTTTATTCATTCATTCATTCATAAAGATGTAACTTTTTTTCTATATAACTCCATAGACCCCCTCCCCACCACCACTCCCACCACCCCCAAAATCAAATGCCAAGTTAAGAAGTTCTGCTTTAAGGGAAAGCTCAATAACCACTTGATACAGATATTTGAGAAGGAATTTCTGGTCAGGCACAGGTTGCACTAGATGGCTTCCTAGATGCCTTCCAACTCTGAGATACTTTTATTTATTTATTTTTTACTTTTCCAAGGTCATTCACCTACTTTGTGACAGAGCCAGGATTCAAAACCAGGTTTTCTGCGTCCAAATCCAATTACAATCCATTCTACTGCAGCAGTTACTATTAAGTAAATGCCTATATAAAATAGCAAGTTCTGATTATATAAGAATTAGAACATATGTGATGAGATTATTACCTGAAATCCTTGCCAAGGTCTTGTGTCATTGAAACCTGAAAGTTCACATAATGAGAAACACTTCTTGGGAGAGCAACATGGGTCAGTAGGTTAAGCAATGGTCTGGAAAGGACTCTGGGCCTATGAATTTTAATTTGTGGTATGCAACTAATTTTGTGACCTTGAACAAGTCATTTAATATCTCTATATCTCAGTTTCCCTTCTGTCAAAGGGGATGGATATGAAAGGATAGTTAGGGTGTCTCTTTATTATACATGATTTGACACTTTCCCCCCTGCCTTGGAGAGGTAGATTGATGTAACTATTCCCATTTTGTGAAACAGGACACAGATGCAAAGGGGGATATCTAAAAGATTCTTCTATATTTGTGCACCAAATCAATAATCTTCCTAAGATTAGAATTGGGGGTCTCCAACTTCTCAGTGTGCTACCTGGATCCATGAAAAGGTAACAATAAAACACCAAGGCAAATAATTATTGAGCTAAATTCTTGTCACATATATAAAAAGGAAAAAAAGATACCATCCTTTCTTCTCCCCAAAATGATGCTCAGTTTAAGGAAAACTGCACCCAGATCATTATCTACCACTAGATGTGTTCCCTCTCATGGAGACCAGATAGCTGCCAGATAAATGGGATCCTGCTCATACAAAAGTTTTGATTAGGATAATTTCTATTCAAGGCATATGACTTCTCCCTGAAGACTCCTGAAGGAATGTGTTCACCAGCTTCTGTCCCATTCTACCTCTTAATATAGCTCCTCAATGTTTTCTTAGTGGAATTCTACTGTGTAGCTGCACATTGTTTGTGGGGGACATAATCTCCTCATCCCATTTCTCTAGTTTCAAAGCTGTTTCTCTCTCTTTTAAGGGAAAGGAGGATAAAGCAAAAAAAAAGTTTTACTATAATGTTCATTTTATACTTTTCTATTATGATTATGTTCCTATTTTCTTGCATCTTCTAGAATGTAAGCTTCCTGAGGGCAGCAACAAGTCAATAAGCATTTATTATGTGATTAAGATAACATGTGCACCATGCTGAGTGCTGGGGATATAAAGAAAGGAAAAGCCATACTTTATGCCTTATTCACTTTGTGTCCTTCTCCACCTTGCATAATACCCTGCATAAACTAAACACTTGATAAAGGTCCTACAGCTGGGTGGAAAGACAGAGAATGTCTAATCCAGGATGGGAAACATGTGACCTTGAGGACACATGTGGCCTTCTAGACCTTAAGTGCAGCGTCTTTTGAATAAATCCAAATTTTACAGAACAAATCCTTCTAATAAAAGATTCTATTAGACTCTAATCCAATAATATCCTCTTACAGGTAAGGAAAGTGAGGCCCAGAGAGGGAAAGTGGTCAATTGAGTTCTTATTATTATTATTACCACTGTTGTTAATATTTCTATTAATAAGTAAAAAACTTGTAGTTTAGATCATTGCATACGGATGAGAACTGAAACCATGGGAGCTGATGAGATCAGCAAGAAAAAGAATAAAGAAGAGGATTCAGAAGAGAGCCTTGGGTATATCCACTCAGAGGAGAGAGGACATAATGATCTAGCCAAAGAGATTAAGGAGGAACAGTCAGACAAGTATGAGTTTCATGAGTTAGCACTAGAAGGTAAGCCTTGCATATTATCTCGTTCAACCTCCTTGTTTTCACAGATAGTCACTTTCACTGAAGCTCAGAGAGTTTAATGGGCTTGCCCATGGTTATATAAGTATTGAACAGTATTGAACCCAGGCCTTCTGATTTCAGATCCACTGCACTTTTCATTGTATCACTCTGAGAATAACCAGGGAAGAGATCTGAGAGCAGAAAAGGACCTTGGAGGAGGGGATAATCAGTAAACATGGCAGAGAGGTCAAGAAGCATGAGGCCTAAGAAAAGCTGCTTAGCAATTTCAGGGTCTTGCAAATCTTAAAATATTCTATGTGTCAGTTTTTATTATTAATCTCCACATGACATCAAAACTCACACTCTTTCTATTCTTCATAGCAATGTAAAATTCTCCACTCATTATGAATCAGCATTAGAATTGATAGATGAGAAAATGGAGTCTCAAAGAAGGGAAATCACTTGCTCAAGGCTACACAAAGTGAGTAGCAGTTGTGGAACTGGAGTGAACAATTAGAGCTGTCTGAAAGTAGAATGAGCTGCCTTGGAAAGTAATGAGATCTTCATTACTAGAGGTCTTCAAACTACAAGACTACTCACTAGTCAGAGTAGAGGAGATCCTTTTTCAGGTAGGAATTCAACTACATAGCTTTGGAAAGATCCTTTTTCAACTCTTAGGTTCTGTTCCAGGGAAGAAAAGAGTTATTGCACAAAATTCCTAAATTCAAAGCATACCAGAAGATTAAGACTCTTTGAGCTGAGCTTCTGGTCCCATATTGTTTTGTGCTGTTAGGATCCTCTCTGCTTAACTCTCCTGTGTTGTTTTGGTTCAGTCATTGGCTGACTCTCCTTGGAATTCTATATTTACTGACTCTACATTATAGTTCCAAATCTTTGAAATGTGGGATAAAATAATGCGCTTCTCCCTATGACACCTGTAGATGAAACAAAAAACAAGACAGCAAAGGGTCATATGACAGGGTTCAGGTGACATTTTTATGAATAGATCTTCTATTTAAGAGGACTACACTCTTTATGACCCTCCAGATTCAGTATCAAACCCTCAGTGGATGCTGAGGAGCAAAGTAGCTAAAGGCTCCAGTAAAATATAGTGAAACATGACCTTACCATGACCTCACTAAACACATTGGAAGGACACAAATACACCTAAGACTTTTCCTCAGTCCTTCAGCTCTTGAATATTCCTTCTGGCAGGCAGGGCAGCAGCTAATAAAAACACTGATCCACTCTTCCCTTCGGCTCTTCAATTTTTTCTCTGTTATAAGAGGAGAAATAGACAGCAGCATTTCTATCTTTGCTTTGTTTGTATTGGAGCTTGGAGGTATGTATGGACTCATATGATGGCCTAACTGAGGTCAGAATTAAAAAGACACTTCCATTCTGTTTGCAGAAATTCTGGTTTGTCTAGGGTTAGCATTATACATTACAGCTTCCGTTTCTAAACACTGTTAATAATGGGTTCGTGTATTTGCAATGAACTAGAAATTTTCCTTAAAAGCCATATGCTTGTAGTTCCTCTACCATCTCTATTGCTCTCCAGCAATTTTTCTTTCTTTCTTTCCTTCTTTCCTTTCTCTCTCTCTTTCTTTCTTTCTTTCTTTCTTTCTTTCTTTCTTTCTTTCTTTCTTTCTTTCCTTCTTTCTTTCTTTCTTCCTTCCTTTCTTCCTTCCTTCTTTCCTTTCCTTTTTTTTGGTATCTTTCTTTCTTCGTTTATTCATTCATTCATTTTTAGTTTTCAACATTCACTTCCATAAGATTTTGAGTTCTAAATTTTCTCCCTCTCCCTTTCCTTACTACTCCCCAAAATGGCATGCAATCTGATATAGGCTATACATACACATTCATATTAAACATACTTTCACATTAGTCAGGTTATAAAGAAGTATTAGAACCAATGGGAGAAACCATGAAAAAGAAAAAACACAAACACAAAAATGAGAGCAAATAGTCTGCTTCAATCTGCATTCAGACTCCATAGCTCTTTTTTCTGGATGTGGATAGCATTTTCCATGAATCTTTTGGAGGTGTCTTCGATCCTTTTATCACTGAGAGAAGCTAAGTCTATCAGTTAACCATAGACCGATGTTGCTGTTACCAGCAATTTTCTTAAAACAGGATGATGTTTATTCAGTAAGCCCAGTATCCTACTGTACCTTAAAGATACTAAGAATTACGGATAGAGAAGAGGCAGCCTCACTTTCTCCTCCAAAGCCACCTGGGCCCAGCGGCAAGATATAGATTAGGAAGACTGAAGATGGCCCTGGGTGCAGTGGGAGACCTTGGTCTTTTTAAGCTAAAGTCTTTCCCAAGTCTCAGTTTGTCTGAGGCAACACCCACTCAGTGATTAAGGGTAGGTAAGAAATGAGGCAAAGAATGGCCTCTTTTACCTAGTGAAAAAAAAATCCATCTGAGAAGGGAAGACCAAAACATAAACAACTGCTATTTATACTCACTCTGAGCCATCTGAAACTCAAACAATGATCAAGTGAGACTTGGGCTAGGACCTATTGCTGGGCTCAATGAGAGCCAGAGTCATTTGGATTAAGGAATGGTCCTTAGGAAGGAAATCTAGCCCCCAAAACTCAAAATATCTTGCAAGGTTTCAACAACCAAAATTTATATTCCTTTGGGCAGAGCACTCACAGATAAGGGTACGATTCCCTATGTGGACAGAGGGAGAGTTGAGAAAGCATAAGTACAAGTTGAGAGAGTGACTTCAGAGGGGGTGTTTCAAACCCTGAAACTTTATTCTCCAAATTTCTAACAGATAATTGATCCTTAATGACTGATCTCCCTATATCCTTCCTTTTTATACTTCTTTCTGCTGTAACTTTCCTCTCTGAGCTTGGCCAGTAGTCCATGCCACTTGTGAGCTTGTCTTCCTCTTGGTCAACCAAATTCCTAGACCTGCTTCCCGTACTTGGCCTTCCTTGTCCTGTAGTAATTCAAATTCTAGGATGCTCTATACTGGCAGGAGCTTATCTGATCTGAAAAATAGCAATACTGGATTTGACTTTTAAATGGTGTGTACCATGACAACAGCTAGATGGCATAGAGGATAGAGTGCCATGCCTGGAGTCAGGAAGATTCTTCTTCCTGAGTTCAAATCTAACCTCAGACTCTTAGATGTATGATCCTGAACAAGTCACTTAACCCTGCTTGCCTCAGTTTCCTCATCTGAAAAATGAGCTGGAGAAGGAAATGGCAAACCACTGCAGTATTTTTGCCAAGAAAACCCCAAATGGGATTACAAAGTATCAGACACAACTGAAACCACTGAAGACTACCACTACCATGACAAAAGTTCAGCAAAAAAAGACCGTGAATTGTTGGTTCTCTCCAAGGGAGGTGGGGGTGGGGCAGGGAGCAGCAAAGTTGTAGTGATCTGAAGATCTCCAAATCTCTTCAGGAACCCAGTAGGCTGGTAGGTAGTTAGCAGCTCTAACCCTCTCTGTATCTACCTGTTCTCTCTGACCACTGAAAATATTAAAGGCAGAGGAGTTTCCATCTTTGGTTTGCCTGGTTGCTAAGGGTTATCCAAAACTGATTCTGAAGAAAGGCAAGTGGAAATTAATGGGGGAAGAGCAATGGCATCACACAATGGCATCACACCACTAGAGTCAGTGTGGGTCAGCTCTGTTTGAAGAGATGCTGAAAGAACTTGGTAAAACTAAAAGTGAATTAGGCCTCTGAGTGAGTTAGGAAGGAAGAACTTTAAACTTTCATTATGTTTTGGAGGATGAGAGGAGAAAGTAACTCTGGTAGTTCGAAAATTATGAGGGTGGTACCCAGGATGTCAGAATGGACTGACCATTTTTCTTTCTATAGAACCCAGCACCAGTGAACAAAGGACTGGGGAACCACTTTTGTGACTTGAGAGTCCCCTTCATGTGTGCATGAGGTAAGCAGCTCAGAGGAGGGGATTTCAAAGAAGACTGTATTGTTCACAGAGGCTGTGAAGCATAGGGAGGGTGGAATTCCATCTGTTCAGTGCAATTCGGTTCAGTGAACTGGTTCACTTTTAATGGTTCACTGAGTTGTGACACCTAGTTGAAATTACAACAAATGTTAAAAAAAACAAACTTATATATGACCATTTAAGAAATTTCAAGACAAAATCACTCCTCAAAAAACAAAACAAAACAAAAACACCTTTTAAGCTACTGTTTCCATGTGCCCCTGAACTCCATATTTAGGGTTTTCTCCCCTTGATTATTAGACAATTAGATGATATCAAGAATGAGGGATTTATTCAGTGTATCCTGTTTTGCATACAGCCTTAATTTGTGCATGGTTACAGAGAGAGGGTCAGAAAGCATGCAATCAGAGTTTACAGTCACCTTTGCCTTTGCTAGCCTTGATATAGGGAATGTTATAAATGTCTAACAGCCTTTGAGGTAGCTTAACAGATACCCTACCTTCAGGACCAGGTAGAATTGCACTCTGTTTGCTTGAATGGCTCTTTGAACAATACCAAGTTATTAAGTTTTTCAGTGATCCAGGGTGGTAGGGGGAGGGTGGAGGGAGCTCTCTCTATCTGATATCTGCTCAGTGGCGTCTTACAGAAAGTCAGTATGCTTGCGTGGACCTTTGCAGGAGGCCAAGTACTGAACAGCGTAGATTATGATCTCAACCAGATCTTCATTCTCATTTGCCTAGAGGTGAGGGGGGCAGGGATTCGGAAGGGGTGGGGAGTACTGAGCCTCCAGGACCCTGTATAGTGATGGATGCTGGGGCAAACAGTAACATTAACCATGAAGGAGAGGAGCTGAGGATGAAGTTTTCACAAGGCATCAAAGGAGGTTCCTGCCACAGTCTGAGCTTCTCCTATCAAAAGGCCCATGCTGGTTTCTCTCTCAACAGGTGATGCTCCATAGGCAATACATTAGAAATCTAATCTTTTTGGGGGGGATGCTTAAGGAAGGTTTCCATTATATGCATTCTAAGAGGATTGAGAGAAAAGAAAAAGAATCTTTAGGGTAGTCATTGAAGCTAGAGGAAAGTGCACAGAGGCTTAACCTTTAGGGACACTCCATAGAATTAATTAAACTCTCCTCTGGATATGGACACTATAGCCTCAGATGCTTCCAGTCATTCTGAACCCTAATCCTGAGACTGACTCCCAGCTTCATCTACTCACCACTCAATAGCAGAAGAGTGAATATAAGGGATCTGACATCCCTGCCTCACCAATAAATAGACTACCTTGGGAAGGTCATATGAGTGGTGCCTGTTTCATTTGCAAGGAAAGGGAAAAAGATGGGAGCTCATTTCTGTGTTGTTGCCTCTGACATTTTCCCCTTCATTGATATCCTAAAGAATATAATATTAATCTTGAAGAGCTGTTCAGTTTCCTGGGGTTCTGTTCCTGATGTTGCTTTTTGACTTGCTCTCTTAATTTCCCTTAGACATCAGCTTCCACCTCAAAGCAGATAGGTACAGATAATTCACTGAAAAACATGGAGGTGCAACACGCAATGAGTATACTGGGTTTGTTTTGTTTTTTTTTAAATTTTATAATTTTTTCATTTCCTTAACTGTTTTTTTCTAGCTTTCATCTCTTCACCCTGGAACTGACTCACTCATATTTCCCCCCCTTTTCTTTACACCTGGTTCTGTTTCTTTTAGATGTTTCATATGTCATCCTGCTTGACTATCCTTGGCTTTCCTCAAAAGTGGTCTGGGTGACTAATTTTGAATGGGTGGTGAGACAGGTCAGCTTTGTGATCTGTTAATATTTAGAGCATTTGATTTTTGTTCTAACTCTTTTTATCTGATTTTCTGCTTTTCTAACCTTCTTCTTTTGCCAAAGCTTCTCAGTTAGGGCAACGAGCTCTGTTGATCAAGTGAGTTTTTACTAGATGAAATCCAGGTGACCTGGGAATAGCTCATAGCCAAACTCCACCCCTTTGCATGGCCTGATTATGTCTTTTCACTATTTTATTTAAGAAAATATAAGTAAATGCTTTGTTTGGTAATAAGTCCGGTCTCAGTTATAAGAAAAAAACAAATCACCTCTGTTCTTTGTGATTAAGCCTTGCTACTAAATTAAAAATAAATAAATCAACAAACAAACCCAATCTATGCTTATCTCAAAGAAAAAATCTCTGCTCTCCAGGACTTGGAAAACCAGACTTAGAGTAAGGAGAAAACCAATAACAAAATCAGAGCAATCAGATAGTTGAGGATTATCTGAAAATTATAGGCCCATGATTTCTATGTCTATAGCAAAAGGCTTTGTCTGAAACTGTTTCAGGAGCTAACTTGGGTGGCATTTAGAAAATCACAGCATGATTAAAGAGAGTTGGTATACTTTGCAAAAAAAAAAAAAAAAAGAAGGTCAGGCCTCACTAACTTCTTGGAATTTTTGGAAGATACAACTGACCGTGAAGACCAAGAGGATATAATGAACAAACTATTCTTTGAGTTAGGTTTTTTTAGTGTTTGTTTTTAAAGAAAGTTGATTAGATATTATTGAAAGTTTTTAAAGTAGGTGAAGTTATTAATAGGGCCAGAATGGAGAATGGGGAAGAGGAAGCATTTTTAGTTGAACCCTAAAAATATAACAATTGTTCCTTTCAGAAAGTCCATAAATGCCAAATTTGGAGTGAAAGAACCTCCTCTTCTCCTCCAGCCAAATTAATGATTGTCTTCACTTTTGTACTTTTTATACCCAATGCTAAACTCAATACTATAAGCATTTGATAAATGCGTCCCTCCCCTCCTCTCTTCCCTTCTCTTCTCCTCCCTTCTTTTCCCTTCTCCTCTCCTCTTCCTTCCCTTCTTCTCCCCTTCCCTCCTCTCCTATCACCCACATTTTCTTCTTCTTTGTCACATTAATGAATTAAACCAAATTCAACATCTGTCAAGCTAGCTGTACACTTTTGTACTTAATAAGACTAGGCAAAAGCTGGGATGTGTGTTTGGCTTGGGGGCAGGGAGAGACAATTTCAGAATATACACTTAAGCAGAGCCTGACAAAAGAAAGAAAAAGGACAGAAGGTATATTCTTGGACTTCTCACAGCTCACACAGTGAATGTCATTATTTAATATTGAAAGTCTCTGATTCTACATGAGTATTTCTGAAATGACTGCTTGTTGATACTGGGCATGATTTCTGAAACACTTGAAGTTTGTTCCCATGCTAAAAGTGCCTTGAGGGCATAACTAATGCTGCATAAACTCCCTGTGTTTTATGTGCCCAACTGGGGACCCCAGGCAGCAGGACAAGGTATACCCAAACTCAAGTTCCATGGAGGAGACTAGGTACAGCTTATATCCCAGCTCCTCTGATAGTGACTCTGAACCTCTATGGGCTTGGGACATTTGATCACTATTGAGCATTGTCAATATTATATTATCATTATCAGTTAGACTGAACAATACACACAACCTCTTCCTTAAAAAAAAATGCCAAGTACCCTTTATTTCTTTTAAAAATTAAAATGAATTCAAAATAATTTTGCCTGGAGAATTTGGGAGAATATTTTAGGAGTTCTCTTAAGATAATTAGAGTTACTCTGGGGTTTCATCAAACCAAGGTGGGAAATCATTTGCCCTGTGTTCTTCAGATAAAAAGAAGACTTTTGAAAGCTTCCATATAGTTACTGTAGCTTTAAGCCATGTCTGTTTACTTAGCTTCCTGCCTTCACAGGACAGTACCCTCAGCGCTCCAGAGATATTTGGGTGGAAGGGAAACCCTCTGTTCCTTTGACCCTCCAGGGTACACACTTAGGCACACAAGAGGAGGCATTACCAGGGTACCTCCCCTCCCTCCAAAGTGGCTTAGAAAAAAACCAACAAAAACAGGATTAATTTATTTGGCCAGGCAGTGGTGTAAAGCTCAAGCTGTGTCTCTTTTAATGCAGCTTCCTGATGGCTACTGTGGTTTTCTGCTTACCTAAGGGCTTAAAAGGTCCCACTTACTGGAGTTAGGAAGACTCATCTTCATGAGTTCAAATCCAACCTCACACACTTACTAGCTGTGTGACCCTGGAAACGTCACTTAACTCTATTTGTCTCAATTTCCTCATCTGGAAAACGAACTGGAAAAGGAAATGGCAAAGCACTCCACTATCTCTGCCAAGAAAACCCCAAAATGGGGTCATGGAGAGTCAGATGTGACTCAAATGATTGAACAACAGCAAACATGAAAGTAGGACTATTTGACATTGTAGATGTTTGAAGACTACAAAAGCCATCACACTTTATCCTGCTGATGAGACACATTTCCTATATATAGTATCAGAGAAGTACAGAACTTTTTTTTTAATTCTGCTTTTTTTTTAAATCAAATGCTTTATTAACTTCTGGTTTACATCATTTATTTCTGCCAGATTTTGAGTTACAAATTTTCTCCCCGTTTTTCCCCTACCCACTGCCCCAAAATAGTGGTCCCACAGGATATCCCCTCCTCCAATCTGCCCTCTCCCATATCTTCTCCCATACCCCCTTCTACTTTTAAGTAGGGCATGGTGGATCTCTATGCCCCAGTGCCTGTATATCTTATTTCCCAGTTATATATAAAATAATATTAATAATAGTATATATATATATATATATATATATTAAACATTTGATTTTAAAACTTTGAATTCCAGATTCATTCCCTTCCTCCCTTGTCACCCACCCTTACTGGGAAGATAAGCAATTCAGTATAGGTTGTACATGTGTAGCTAATGCAAAACATTTCCATAGTAGATATATTGCAAAAGACTGACTATATTCCCCTCCCTCCTATCTCACCTCATACTTGTTCTATTCTTTACTTTGATCCTGTCCCTTTTCAAAAGTGGGTGCTTTCAACTTCCCTCCCCCCCAGCCTACCCTCCCTGCCATCATCCCCTCTCTCATCCCCTTCCCCCCTACTCTCCTGTAGGGTGAGATACCCTATTTAGTGTGTATGTCATTCCCTCCCTAAGCCAAATTCAATGAGAATAAAGTTGACCCATTCCCTTTTGCCTTCCTGTTCTTCCCCTCCATTGTAACCATCTCCCCTTGCCTCTTCTATATGAGATAGTTGACCCCATTCTGTCTCTCCCCATCTCCTCTCATCATATTCCTCTCTCACTTCTTAATTTCACCTTTTAAGTATCATCCCTTCCTGTTAAATTGGTCCTGTGCCCTCTATGTATGTATACCTGTACACATATATAGACACATTCACATATCTATTCATACACCCATACACTCTCCTATATATACATATATATGTATATATATACAAACATACACACACGCACACACACACACACACACACACACACACACACACACACACATATATATATATATATATATATATATATATATATATATATATATATATATATATATATATGTAAACATATACATTTCTATTCCCTTCAACTATTCTCATACTGAGCAAAGTTTCATCAATTACAATTATCATTTTTCCATATAGGGATGTAAGTAGTTCAACTTTGATAAGTTCCTTGTGATTTCTTTTCTCTGTTTACCTTCTCATGCTTCTCTGGCTTCTTGTATCTGAATGCCAAATTTTCTATTCAACTCTGGATTTTTCATCAAGAATACTTAAAAGTCCTCTATTCCACTTAATGACTATATTTTTCTCTGAAAAACATGATACTCAGTTTTGCTGGTATGTGGTTCTTGGTTTTAATCCCAGATCCTTTGACCTCCAGAATATCATATTCTAAGCCCACAGTGTTGAATCTGCCAGATCCTGTGTTATCCTGATTTTTGTTTCCACAATATTCCAATTGTTTCTTTCTGGCTGCTTCTAATATTCTTTTCTTGATTGGGGAATTCCAGAACCTGGCTATAATATTCCTGGGAGTTTTCTTTTTGGGGTCTTTTTCAGGAGGTGATTGGTGGATTCTTTCAACCTCTTTTTGCCCTCTGGTTCTAAAACATCAGGGCAATTTTCCTTGAGAATTTCTTGAAGGATGATTTCTAGGTTCTTTTTTTGATCATGGCTTTCAGGTAGTCCATAATTTTAAATTATCTCTCCTGGACCTATTTTCCAGGTCAGTGGTTTTTCCAATGAGATATTTCACATTGCCTTCTATTTTTTCATTTGTTTGGATCTCTTTAATAGTATCTTGATTTCTCATAAAATCACTAGCTTCCATTTGCTCCAATCTCATTCTGAAGGAATGATTCTCTTCAATGAGCTTTTGAGGTTCTTTTTTCATCTGGCAAATTCGGCTTTTTAAGGCATTCTTCTCCTCATTGCCTTTTTGAGCCTCTTTTGTCATTTGAGTTAGTCTATTTTTAAGGTGTTATTTTCTTCAGTCAGGTTGTTGACTCTTATTTCATAATTTTCTTGCATTGTTCTCATTTCTCTTCTCAATTTATCCTCCACTTCTCTTATTTGATTTTCAAAATCCTTCTTAAGGTCCTCTATGGCCTGTAACCAACTAGTTTTTTTTCTTGGAAGCTTTTGGTGCAGGAGTTCTTTCTTCACTGTCTTCCTCCTGTTGCATGCTTTGATCCCTTTTTGTCCCCAAAGTAGGAGTGTAAAGGTGGGTTGCTCTGTTTACTTTGCTTCCCTCGTTTGCTCATGTTGCCATCCAATTTCTTGACTTTTGGGCTTCTTGCCACAGTAGGACTCTGCTACCAGACAGGGAAGCTTCATACCAGACACTGGGGTTTTCTCAGCTGCTGAAGGTATTAGTTGGGTGTCCTCTCTGAAGCCTCCACACATTATGGCAAACTGGTTGAACACCCCAGGACCTCCACCCTAGACTGCAGTCCAGATCCAAGCAGGTTAAAGCAAGAGCAATTACCCCTCAGACTGGTCACTTGGTCCCCCCACACTTTACAGGCCAGGAGCTGAAGCAGCCATGTGTGGCTGTGGCTGCAGGGCTGTGGCACCTCAGCTACTTCTCGCCTAGGGGCAAAAGCCAACATACTCCCAACTACTGGATCCCAAAGTCCACACTGCACTGGCCTCTCACTTTGTTCTTAGCATTTATGTGTTGATAATTCTGAAAACCACCACAGCTGCTGGTGATCTGAAGTCCCTCCAGCCAGTGGTTGGTCAGGCCCACCCTGGAGCTAAAACCTCCAGCTCAGTCAGGGCTGGACTCAGCTCCCAGAGCACTGCTGGGCTATCCTCAGTGGAAGGTTAGCTTCTCTGTGTCATTTTGTGGGTTCTGTAGCTCCAAAGTTTCTTCAGAGTCCCCTTTTACATGAATTGGGGGAGATGGAAGCCAGAGCCCCATGGAAGTACTGTTTCTACTCTGCCCCCTCTAATTCTGCTTTTTAATGATTTAAAGATTCAACAACTCATTTCTAAGGAGAAAACTGCAAGAATGGGGTGGCTAAGTGGTTCAGTGAATAGAGCACCAACACTGGAATCAGGAGAACCTGAGTTCAAATCAGGCCCCAGACACCAAACACAAAAAAACTAGCCATATGACCTTGGGCAAGTCACTTAACCCCAATTTCCCTGCCTCCCCCCTCCAAAAGAGAAAGAAAAAACAAACAAAAAAACCTGCACAAACAAGAATGTGTTTGGGGATGGGGGGCAGTGTGGAAGGTACTGCCATGAGTTATTGTGTTTTTTACATATCCTTTCTTGTTAGGGCTAAGTAAACCTCCATTTGTTAACTGTTCAATTACTAACTTAATTAACAGGTTACTATCCTTAGGTCTGCCCCTAACAGGTCTAGAGCCAGAAATCACCCTGGAAGTCAGATTGTTCAACCCTTTAATTTGATAGATAAGGAAATAGGAGTCCAGTGAAATTCACTCACTTACCCAAGGTAGCAGAGGTAGCATTTGAACCAGCATCCTTGGTCTCAACAGTGAGAGTTTCTCCCCTGGTAACATCATGCTTCCATTTCCTAAGCTATACATCCACAGTGTAGAGCCAGCTTCTGCAGAATTGTTAAGGGTGAAACCTCACACTCAAAGACAGCTCCGTTCTGAGGGCCCATGAGTAAAAGGTCTGAGGCATTAATCCAGTTCCAGACATCAATCACATGGCAATCTTTCCTACCCTGCTGCTTGGTTTCCTCCAGGAGTCACTAAGATATTTGAAGGGTGTATTACTATTGGTAGTTCTGACCCTTTTCCTTGAAGACTACCACACTGAGTCAGTCTGTTCTTGGTTGCCTCCCTCTGGGTTGGTCTGTCTATTCAGCTCATCTGTTTTAATACCAAGCATAATCCTCTATATGTGTTTCCTTCTGGCTATTCTCTTTAAATGAGAACAATGGTTTGGATAAGAAAAAGAAAAGGTAGGAAGACCTGGTAGGAGACTGTTGATATAACCTAACTCTTTTCATGGCAGTCATAGGGACCATATGATCCATGTTTCATTTTTTTTTAATTAAAATTTTTGAGACTGGGAGGGGGAGAATTTTGTAATCCTTCTTCCCTAAACATTTTGTCTATCAGAATCGTTTTGTTATACATACACCTCTGAGTTCCAGACTCATATCCATCTTCATCTTCACCTGGATCTCTCACTGGAACTTCAAACAACATATTCAAGCCAAGCTCTTCCTTACAGACCTGCTCCTCCTTCTGAGTTCACTATTCCTGTCATAGTGTTACCATTCACCCCATCTCACATGCTCAGGACTTTGCTATTTTCTCCAATTCTTCCAGACCCTCATCTCTCCCACTTCGTTGAGTATTTGTTGATATTACCTCTGCAGCATCTCTTTTATTTCTCCCTTTCTTTCTATGCCCTCTGCCACCACCTGAGTACAGGTCTTTTTTAAAAATTTATTTATGTACATTCAGTTTACAACATTCAGTTCCACAAACTTTTGAGTTACACATTTTCTCCTCCTCCCTCTTCTTCCCCCCTCACCCCACCATGGTGGCATGCAATCCAATATAGGTTCAAGCAAAATAAAACAAAAAAGAGAGAGAGCAAGTAGTTTGCTTCAATTTACATCCAGACTCTAGAATTCTTTCTCTGGATATGGACAGCCCTTCCCATCTTGAGCCCTTTGGAATTGTATTATAGCCTTGCATTGCTGAGAGGTGTCCAGTTTATCAAAGTTAGTCATCAGAGATATGATGTGTCTGTAATTATGTATTCTCCTGGTTCAGCTCCTCTCACTCATTTTATATAAGTCTCTCCAGGTTATTATGAAGTGTGTCTGCTCCTCATTTCTTATAGTACAATAGTATTCCATTACATTTATATACCACAACGTATTTAGCCATTCTCCAAATGAGGGTCATCCCTTTGATTTGCAATTCTTTGCCACCACAAAAACAACTGCTATAAATATTTTTGCACATATGGGTCCTCCCACTTGTATGATCTCTTTGGGATGCAGCCCTAGAAGTGGTATTGCTGGGTCAAAGGGTATGCACATTTTTATACCCCTTTGGGCACAGTTCCAAATTGCTCTCCAGAATGGTTGGGTCAATTCAAACTCCACCAACAATGCATTAGTGTTCCAATTTTTCCACATCTTCTCCAGCATTTGTCATTTCCCTGTTTTATCATATTAGCCAATCTGACTGGTGAGATGTGGTACCTCAGAGTTGTTTTGATTTTCATTTCTCTAATCAATATTGATTTAGAACATTTTTTCATATGATTATGGATATCTTTAATTTCTTCCTCTGAAAACTGCCTGTTCATATCCTTTGACCATTTATCAATTGGGGAATGACTTACATATTTGACTTAATTCTCTGTATATTGTAGAAAGGAGGCCTTAACAGAGATACCGATTGTAAAAATTCTTTTCCAATTTTCCACTCCCTCTTAATCTTGGTTACATTGACTTTGTACAAAAAATTTTCAATTTAATGTAATCAAAATTATTCATTTTGCATTTCATAGTGCTCTCTATCTCTTGTTTAGACATAAATTCTTCCTTTCTCCATAAATCTGACAGGTTAACTATCCCTTGCTCTCCCAGATTGCTTATAGTATCAGCCTTTATATCTAGATCATGTACCCATTTAGACTTTATTTTGGTATATGATGTAAGATTGGTCTATGCCCAGTTTCTGCCATACTATTTTCCAGTTTTCCCAGCAGTTTTTGTCAGATAGTGAGTTCTCATTCTAGAAGGTGGAGTCTTCGGGTTTATCAAATAGTAGATTACTATAGTCATTGACTACTGTGTCTTGTGTACCTAACCTATTCCACTGATCCACTACTCTGTTCCTCAGCCAGTACCAAGTAGTTTTGATGACTGCTGCTTTATAATACAGATTGAAATCTGGTATGGCTACGCCTCCTTCTCTAGCATTTCTTTTCATTAATTCCCTTGATATTCTGTACATTTTGTTCTTCCAGATGAATTTTGTTACTATTTTTTCTAGCTCTATAAAATATTTTTGGTAGATTGATTGGTATGGCACTAAATAGGTAAATTAATTTGGGTAAAATTGTCATTTTTTGTTATATTAGCTCAATCTCACCACAAGCAACTAATGTTTTTTCCAATTATTTAGATCTGACTTTATATTATACAAAATACAAAAAATGTCTTGTAATTGTGTTCATTTAGTTCCTGGGTTTGTTTTAGCAGGTAGACTCCCAAATATTTTTAAATGTCTACAGTAACTTTAAATAGAATTTTTGTTTCTATTTCTTGCTGTTGGACATTGTTATAAATATATAGGAATGCCAAGGATTTATGTGGGTTTATTTTATATACTGCAACTTTGCTAAATTGATTTATTATCTAAAGTAGTTTTTTACTTGATTCTCTAGGATTCTCTAAGTGTATCATCTTATTCTTTGCAAAGAGTGATAGCTTAATCTCTTCTTTGCCTAATCTAATTCCTTTGATTTCTTTTTCTTCTCTTATTGATAGTTAATAGTTCTAGTACCAAGTTGAATAACAGGGGTGATGGTGGAAATCCTTATTTCACCCCCCCCCCCATCTTATTGGAAATGCTTCTAGCTTATCCCCATTACATATAATACTTGCTGATGATTTTAGATAGATGCTTCTTAATATTTTAAGGAAGACTCCATTTATTCCTATGCTTTCTAGTGTTTTTAATAGGAATGGGTGCTGTAGTTTGGCAAAAGCTTTTTCTGCATCTATTGAGATAATCATATGGTTTCTACTAGTTTTGTTGTTTATATAATTTATTATACTCATAGTTTTCCTAATATTGAACCAACCTTGCATTCTTGGAATAAATCCTACCTGATCAAAGTATATTATTCTCATGATAAGTTGATATAATCTTTTGCTAATATTTTATTTAAATTTTTTGCATGTATATTCAAAAGGGAAATTGGTCTATAATTTTCTTTCCCTCTTTTGGCTCTTCCTGATTATCAGTACCATATTTGTATGGTAAAAAGAATTTGGTAGGACCCCTTTCTCACCAATTTTCCCAAATAGTTTATAAATTATTGGAATTAATTGTTTTTTAAATATTTGATTGAACCCACTTGTAAAATCATGTGGTCCTGGAGATTTTTTCCTAGGGAGTTCATTGATGGGTTGTTCAATTTCCTTTTCTGAGATGGAGTTATTTAAGTTATTTAATTATTTTACTTCCTCTTCAGTTAATATAAGCAACTTATATTTTTGTAAATATTCATCCATTTAACTAAGATTGGCAAATTTATGGGCATACAATTAGGCAAAATAATGCCTAATTATTGTTTTAATGTCCTCTTCGTTGGAAGTATCACCCTTTTCATTTTCAATAGTGGTAATTTCTTTTTCTTCTTTCCTTTTTTTTTATCATATTGACTATTGTTTTTTTATAAAACCAGTCCTTAGTTTTATTAATTAGTTCAAAGTTTTCTTAATTTCAGTTCTATTAATCTCTCCTTTGGTTTTTCAGTATTTTTAATTTAGTATTTCATTAGGAATTTTCAATTTATTCTTTTTCTAACTTTTTCAGTTGTATGCCCAATTTATTGATCTCCTTTTTTCTCTACTGTATTCATGTAAGTGTATTGGTCTATGTAAGCATTCAGAGATATAAAACTTCCCCTAAAAAATCACTTTCACTGCATCCCATAAGTTTTGGTATTTTGTCTCATTACTGTCGTTCCCTTGAATGAAGTTACTGATTGTTTTTACAATTTGTTGTTTGACCCACTCATTCTTTAGGATTAGATTATTTAGTTTCCAATTAGTTTCTAGTCTATCTTTCTGTGGCCCTTTATTACATATAATTTTTGTTGCATCATGATCTGAAAAGGATACATTTAATATTTCTGCCTTTCTGCACTGGATTGTGAGGTTTTTATGCCCTAGTACATGGTCAGTTTCTGTATATATGTCATGTACCACTGAGAAGGTATATTCCTTTTTATCCCCATTCAGTTTTCTCCAGAGGTCTATCATATCTACCTTCTCTAAAATTCTATTCACCTCCTTAATTTCTTTCTTGTTTATTTTGAGGTTAGATTTATCAAGTTCAGAGAGGGGGAGGTTGAGGTTCCCCCCTAGTATAGTTTTTGCTATCTATTTCTTCCTCTAACTCCCTTAACTTCTCCTCTAAGAATCTGTATTCTATGCCACTTGGTACATATATGTTTAGTAATGATATTGCTTCACTGTCAATGGTGACTTTTAGCAGGATATAGTTTCCTTCCTCAACTCTTTTAGTTAGATCTATTTTTGCTTTTGCTTTGTCTGAGGTTAGGATTGCTACCTCTGATTTTTTTTTCTTTTAGCTAAAGCATAATATATTCTGCTCTAGCCTTTTACCTTTACCTTGTGTGTTTTCCCTGTTTCAAAAGTGTTTCTTCACATTCACAGTTATGATTACTATCTGTGTCTATCTCTACATCCTATTCCCTCCCATGTTTATGCTTTTATTTCTCCCTTTCCCTCTGTAAGAGTTTTCCTTTTGGCCACCACCTCCCTCAATATTCCTTCCCTATCAGCCCCTCTCCCTTTTCCTACACTTTCCCCTTACTACTTCTTTCCTCCCTTTAAACCACTCCCTCTTTTCTTTCCCCTTTTTCCTCCTACTGCCTGTAGGGCATGTTAGATTTTTATACTTAAAAAATATGTTTCCCTCCTTGAAACAAATATGATGACAGTAAATCTCAAACAATGCTCCTCTCCCTCCCTTCTTTCCCTCTACTATAATAAGTTTTTGTGTCTCTTCATGTTAGATTCCTGTACTTAACTGAGTATGTTATTCCCTCCTTGAACCAAAACCAATGAGATTAAAGCTCATACAATGTTCATCTCCCTCCCTTCTTTCCCTCTACTATAATATGTTTTAATGTCTCTTCATGTGGCATAATTTACCTTTTCTGCCTCTTTCTTTTCCTTTTCTCCTATTAGAATCCCTTTGTATCCCTTAATTAGGTTTTTTTTTTTTATCAACACATTAGTTAATTTGTACCCACACCCTCTATCTATGTATATTCCTTTTAAATGTCATGATGATTATACAATTCTCAATATTGACAGGTGTTGTCCTCCCATATAACAATGTAAACAGTTGCTCTTATTGAATAACAAGTTGTGTGTGTGTGTGTGTGTGTGTGTGTGTGTGTGTGTGTGTGTGTTTTCCCTGTTTACCTTTTTATGTTTCTATTGAGTCTTATATTTGGAGATCAAATTTTCCATTGAGCTCTGGCCTTTTCATCAGGAAGGTCTGGAAGTCCCTTATTTCATTGAATGACCATCTCCTTGCCTTAAAGATTAAGCTCAGTTTTGATAGGTAGTTAATCCTTGGTTATAATCCAAGCTCTTTTGTCTTATGAAATATATTCCAATCCTTCCAATCTTTTAATGTAGAAGCTGGTAGGTCTTATGGGATCCTGACTGTAGTTCTGCAATATTTGAATTGTTTCTTTCTAGCTGCTTTCAGTATTTTCTCCTTGATCTGATAATTCTGTAATTTAGCTACTATATTCCTTGGAGTTTTCAATTTGGGATCTCTTTCAGGAGGTGTTTGGTGGATTCTTTCGATAAATATTTGTAGCACCAATGCAATGTTTACGGTGCCCACAATCACGATAAAGACTGTGACTATAAGTATCACATGAAGTTTTATCGCAAAAAATGCCAAACTCTCTAGATAGAGGATAGAATTGAAGGATTTGTTTAGACACCAGAAAACCGAATTCCAAAACTAGTAAGTCAATTCCATCATAGTGCCAAAGATATTCAGAAGTCATAATAATGTTAAGAGCCACAGCATCCTTCAGCTTTCTCACAAACCAATACAAAATCAATATCTACTCCCAAAACTCTCTATCTCCTTAATGAGTGTCCTCTCTCCTCCAATGTCTGACTAGCTCTGAACCAGCTTCCTGTGGGCTCTGCTTCCTTTCAGCAAAACTCCTCCCACCACAAGCTTCATGTGAATACATTTAGCCTATCAAGGGGCAGAGTTTATCTTCACCCTTCAGCAAATTCCCTCCATCACAGGGTCCCTGTGATTACATTCAGCTTATTAGGGGGGGGGAGTTTACTTTCTTTTCTTTCTTTTTTTTTTTAAAGCAATTGGGATTAAGTAACTTGCTCAAGGTTACACGGCAAGTCATTATTTACATGTGGGTGCTCATTTTCTGAGGCCAGAATGGATCCCGGGTCCTTCTGACTCCGGGGCTGGGGCTCTTACTGTGTCACCTAGCCACCCCCAGAGTTTACTTTCAAAGCAGGAGAGGTCTTCACACTCCCCCTTAGGTCTATTAAGGGGAAGAGAAGATCTTCAATTCCCATTACATTATTTTACCCTCTGGTTCTAGGACCTCAAGGCAGTTTTCTTTGATGATTTCTCAGAAGATATTGTCCAGGGTCTTTTTCTCATCACAGCTTTCAGGTAGACCTATAATTTTTAGATTGTCTCTCCTGGATCTGTTTTCCAGGTCAGTTGTTTTTTCAATGAGATATTGTACATTTTCTGCTAATTTTTCAATCTTTATGGTTTTTTTTTTACTGACTCTTGATGCTGCATAGAGTCATTAGCTTCAATTTATTTAATTCTAATTTTTAACAAATTGTTTTCCTCAGTTTTTGAAGCTCCTTTTTCATATGTCCAGATTTTATTTTTAGAAAGTTATTTTCTTCAATTAGATATTGAACTTTCTTTCCCATTTGACAAATTTTACTTTGTAGGGAATTGTTTTCTTCAGATATTTTTTTCCATTTTGCCAATTATATTTTTAAAATAATTGGCCAATTTATCTTCTACCTCTCTAATTTGGCTTTTAAAATCTTTCTTGAGTTCTTTCAAGAATGCTTTTTGGACTTGAGACCAGTTCATATTCTCTTTTGAGGTTTCAGATGTGTGTATAGGGTCAATGCTGTCCTCTTCTGAATTTGGTTCTTCTGGCTCACCATAGTAGAATTCTAAGGTCTTTGTTTTTCTAACTTGGTTTTTTACCATTGTGATTGCCTATTTCCTGGCGTTTAAAGTGGATCTCTGCTTCTGGGGTATAGATGGCTCTGACCCAAGCTTTTTATGCTGGGAGTTAGGGGCCTGGTTATTGGTTTTGTGTGCTGTGGCCAAGGCCAGGACTTTTGGAGTTTCCCCTCAGTGTGATGTGTGGGGAAGGGGTGGCCTGGCAGCTTCGGGATTCTGCTTCTGTGCTTCTGCGCTAGAGCTCAGGCAGGCTTAGCCACTGGTGGCCAGGGCTGTTCTGGTGATGGCCTTTTCCCCTGGTTGTGTGAAGGCACACCTGGGGTTAGGGTGCTAGCGCTGGTTGGCTCCACCCCCCTGCTGTTCAGGGTCTCCTGCTAGTCAACTGAGATGGGATTTCTTGGGATATTTTCCATCCAGCACCTTAGCTTCAGGACAGCCACACCCTCCCTCTAGGATTTCCAAGCCTGCTGCTGGTTTCACTATCTAAGGATTTTACCCTGGGGCAATATTCTCTGGGTTTTCATCTTCGGAGAGGGGATGAGCAGCCACAGTTTACTCTACCATCTTGGCTCCCAAAAGTTCAGGTAGGTAATTTTTAAACATCCAGACTGTGGGCTGATAGTCTCAGGAGCAGCCACTGCTGCAGGCCCTGCACTTATCTCTTACCCAGTTATGCCAGACCCCCATTCTGCAGTGAGAAGTTTTGGAATCGCCTGTGTGGTGGGTGAATCAGTTTGTCCAGGGTCATTCTGCCTCTACTATGGTTGAGTCTATACGGGTGTAGCCCTCTGCACTCTGTGCTCCCCTGCCTGGCACTACAAATCTACTTTTCTGTACTTTCCTGAGCTAGAAATATGCCAAACTCTGTCTCCCAATGGATTCTGCCACTCTAAAATCCATTCAAATTCACTTTTTAGGGGTAACTGAAGAAGTTCATGGGTGAGTTCAAGTGAGTTCCTGCTTTCACTTTGCCATCTTGGCTCTCTCCCCCCTCCCCCCAGTACAGGTCTTGATTGCCAACTGCTTGGATTATTGCAACAGTCTCCTACCAGGTCTTCCTACCTTTTCTTTTTCCCTTATCCAAACCTTGTGTTGTTGTTCTGTTTGTTCTTTGTTTTTGAAGAGGACCACAGCATCAGGAAAATGATGACATGACTTGGAGTTGACTCTGATTTGAGTGAGGAAGAGCTGTGTGAGGTCACCAGCCTCACTTTCTTCTCCAGAGTCATCTGGGTCCAGTGACCAGATCTTCATCAGGATGACAGGAGATGACCCAGGATCCAGTGGGACACCCTGGCCCTTTTAGGCTAAGGCCTTTTCATGTACTCACTTAAAGTGAGGTAATGCCCATCCAGTGAATGGGCCTCTTTAAGAAGTTTAAATTTAAGTTTAAGTTTAAGAGTTAAGGGGTGGCCCCTTTAATTAGAAAAAAAATCAAGCTAGGAGGGGAAGACCCTCAGAGTTGCTGTTCAAAAGAGAAACAGTTACCATTGACATTCAGTGTGAGCCCAGAAGGCCCAAAATACAGCCATTAAGTGGAACTTGGGCAGGGACCTATTGTAGTCCAATCTATGGGCTTCAGCGTAAACTGGATTTAAGGTTTTGTGAAAGAAAAGAGACAGAGAGAGAGAGACAGAGAGAGAGAGAGACAGAGAGAAACAGAGAGACAGAGAGAGAAATAAAGAACCATTGTTTGCACAGCTGCCAGACTTACCTTCTTTTTGCACAAATCAGATCCTATCAGCTCTCTACCTTCACTGATTCCCTGTTGAATAATAAACAGGGTTCCATCTCCATTGCCTGGCATTCAAAGCAATTCACAATTTGGCATGCCCTGCCCTGCCCTCCCCCTCTAGTCTTATCTTTTGCTGCTCTGCCTAACGGGAGATAATGTGGTCACTGCTGTTGTCCTTTTTGTCAGGAGGATTTGGGTTTGAATCCTACCTTTATCATATGCTGTTTGTGTGACTAGAGGCAGAGTAAGTTTTCTTCTCTGAGCCTCAGTTATCTCTTAGTATAATAGGGGATAATAGTAATAGTACCTGCCTCACAGAGATATGGTTGATGCTGAAATGAAATAATGAATATAAAATACTTTATAGACTTTAAGGTGCTACATGAATGGAAGCAATTATTCTCTATTCCATCCAACTTGGACTACTTGTTATCCCTTGTTCATCCTTCATTCTTTCCTGTCTCCGAGTCTTTGCTTAGAATGCCTTTCACCTGCCTCCTGACCCTTCTAGCCCCACTTAAATGCCATCTGTTTCAGCAAACATTCCCTGGTCTTTTCCTTTGAGACTTGACATAGTACTTTGTTTGCATCTCTCTTATTCACTATTTATCATTTTGTTTGTGAACATTTCATATTACTGTTGGATTGTATGGTAGGTTTCATTTTATCATTTCAGCTGTTTACTAGTGGTCACTTACTAAGCATTTGTTAAACTGAATCGCTGTTCAATGCTAACAGATTGCATATGTTATTGACATTGAGGCCATTCAATTCAATAAACATTTATTAAGCACCTACTATGTACCAGGTACAATACTAAGTGCTGACAATACAAATAAGAAAAAGAAAGCCAGTCCCTACCCTCAAAGAGCTTACAATTGAATGGTGGAACACAACACACAAAAAGAAGATGGAAGTTGCAGGGGCGGGTACCTGGTGCAGGGACATCTCATCTCTTGGAGTCTGAACCAAATAAAGTTGCTAGTAGAAAGTGGAAAGTGAGCTGCAAAGCACTCTCTAAAGGAAAGCTTTTGGAGTTTAGTGCTCCAGCCTCCCTTCAGCCCCCAATCAGAAGGAAGAGACTGTTGAGGTGTTGAGTATCCAAATCCAAGATAATCAGCATGATGATGAGATTTCAGGTGATCTGCTTGTTCTGGGTGGGCATCATGTTTCCTGAAGTCCAAAGCAAGCAGAACTACTGATGGAAAACATGGTTTCAGAGGCGATGGAGTGCTGGACTTTGAGGTGGGAAGACCCTGAATTCAAATCTCAATATGAATATATGGGTGACCCTGGACAAGTCACTTAACCTCTGTCAACCTCAACTTGTTGCTGAGTCATTTTTCAGGCTTGTCCAACTCTTCATGACCATATTAGGGGTTTTCTTGGCAAAGATAATGAAGTAATTTTCCATTTCATTCTCCAGATCATTTTACAGATAAGGAAATTGAGTCAAACAGGGTTAAGAGGATTGTCCAGGGTCACACAGCTAGTAAGTGTCTGAGGTTAGATTTGAACTCAGGAAGATGAGTCTTCCTGACTTGAGGCCTGGCACTCTATCCAATGAGCTGCTTAGCTGCCCCAACCTCAGTTCACTAATTTGTAAAGTGAGGATTATAAGAGTACATATTTCACAGGTTTGTTATGTGGATCCAATGACCTAACATGTAAAGTCCTACACATGAGCCTATGTAAGTGCTAACTTGCTACTAATGTTTCTGTTGATATCCTTTTAAAAAAATTAGTATTTTAATTTTCCCCAATTACATGTAAAAACAATTTTTAACATTCATTTTTAAAACTTTGAGCTCCAAATTCCCACTCTCCCTGGCTCTCCACCCCTCCTCATTGAGAAGGCAAGCAATTCAATATAGGTTATACATGTGTTGTCATGCAAAACATTTCCATAATAGTCATGTTGTGAAATAAACCAGACTTAAAAAAAACCTCGAGAAAAAATAAAGTTAAAAAATTATGCTTCGATGTGTATTCAGATACCATCAGTTCTTTTTTTCTGGGGATGGATAGCATTTTTCATCCTAAGTCCTTCAGAGTTGTCTTGGATCATTGTATTGATGAAAATAGCTAAGTCATTCACAACTGGTCATCTTACAGTATTGTTGTTACTTTGTACAACGTACATTTAACTTTTTGTCAGCTTATGTAAGCCTTTCCAGGTTTTTCTGAGAGCATCCTGCTCATCATTTCTTACAGCACAATAGGAATCCATCTTAATCATGTACCACAATTTGTTCAGCCATTCTCCAATTGATGGGAATCCCCTCAATTTCCAATTATTTTCTACCAGAAAAGAGCTACTATAAAAATTTTGTGTGTAGAGGTCCTTTTCCTTTTTGTTTTTTATTTCTTTTGGGATACAGACCTAGTAGTGGTGTTGCTAGGTCAAAGGGTATGCAAGGTTTTATAGTCCTGTGGGCCTAGTTCCAAATTACTCTACAGAATGGTTCAATCAGTTCCCAATTCCAACAACATAGTACATTAGTGTCTCATTTTCCCCATATCCCCTCCAGCATTTATCATTTTTCTTTTCTGCCCTATTAGCCAATCTAATGGGTATAATGTAGTACCTCAGAATTGCTTTAATTTGCCTTTCTCTAATCAATAGTGAGAGCATTTTTCTATATGGCTATTGATAGCTTTGATTACTTCATCTAAAAACTGTTCATATCTTTTGATAATTTATCAATTGGGGAATGGCGCTTATTTTTATAAATTTGACTCAATTCTCTATGTTTGAGAAATGAGACATTTATTAGAGAAACTTGCTTCAATGCTTTTTCACAGTTACTATTGCTAACTGTATTTCCCTCCAACCTATCCCCTCTGTTTATTCTAGTTTTGCTCTCCTTTCACCCTGTCCCTCCTTCTGACTACTCACTCTCACAATCTGCCCTCAGTTCTATGACACCCCCTTCTCTGATTCCCTTCCTACTTTCCTGTAGGGTAAGATAGATTTCTATACCCTATTAAGTGTGTATGTTATTCCCTCTTTGAGCCAATTCTGATGAGAGTAAGGTTCACTCATTCCTCCTCACCTCCCACCTTTTTCCCTCCACTGTAAAAACTTTTTCTTGCATCTTTTATGTGAGATAATTTACCCCATTCTATCTCTCTCTTTCCCTTTCTCTGAGTACATTCCTCTCTCACCCTTTAATGTCATTTTTAGATATCAGCCCTTCATATTCAACTCATACCTATGCCCCCCTGTCTATATGTACTCCTTCTAAGTGCCCTAATAATGAGAAAGTTCTTATGAGATAAAATTATGATCTTCCCATGTAGGAATATCAGCAGTTTAGCCTTATTAAGTTCCTTAAGATTTCCCTTTCCTGTCTATCTTTTTATGCTTCTCTTGAGTCTTAAATTTGAAAGTCACATTTTCATTCAGTTCTGGTCTTTTCATCAAGAATGCTTAAAAGTCCTCTATTTCATTAAATATCCACCTTTCCCCTGAAAGATTATACTCAGTTTTGCAGGGTGAGTGATTCTTGGTTGTAATCCTAGCTTTCTTTGCCCTCTGGAATATCATATTCCAATCCTTTAATGTAGAAGATGCTAAATCTTTTGTTATCCTGATTGTGACTTCACAATACTGCAATATTTTCTTCTTGACCTGGGAGTTTTGAAATTTAACTATAATATTCCTGGGAGTTTTAATTTTGGGCTCAATCAGTGAATTCTTTTAATTTCTATTTGACCCCCTGTTTCTAGATTATCAGGGTAGTTTTCCTTGATAATTTCTTGAATGATGATGTCTAGGTTCTTTTTTTTTTTTTTTGGATCATGGCTTTCATAGTCAAATAATTTTAAAATTCTCTCTCCTAGATCTATTGTTTCAAGTCAATTGTTTTTCCAATGAACTATTTCATGTTGTCTTCTATTTTATCATTATTTTGGTTTTATTTTATTGATTCTTGATTTCTCATAAAGTCACTAGGTTTCAATTTGCTCAATTCTAATTTTAAAGGAATTATTTTCTTCAGTGATCTCTTGTATCTCCTTTTCCATTTGGCCAATTTTACTTTTGAAGGCATTCTTTTGCTCATTGACTTTTTGTATCTCTTTTACCATTTGGCCTACTATATTTTTAAGCTGTTATTTTCTTCACTAATTTTGTGTGTATGTTTCCTTTACCAAGCTGTTGACTTATTTTTCATGATTTTCTCGCATCACTCACTGCCCAATTTTTCCTCTACTGCTCTTACCTTATTTTCAAAATCCTTTTTCAGCTTTTCCATGACCTGCTACCAGTTCATTTTTTCTTGGAGGCTTTGGATGTAAGAGCTTTGATTTTGTTGTCTTCTTCTGAGTATATGTTTTGATCTTCCTTGTCATCATAGTAACTTTCTGTGGTTTGGATTTTTTCTGTTGTTTGCTCATTTTTACAGCCTATTACTTGACTTTTAACTTTGTTAAAGTAGGGCTCTGTTCTGAGTGAAAGATGCACTCTCTCAAACTTTTAGAGTTTTGTGCAGCTGTTTTCAGAGATACTTCTAGGGAAATGTAAATTTTCAGTTCTTTCATGCTGGCATGATCAAAGGTGAGGTGTGTTTACTACTCTCCTGGCCTGTGCTCTGGTCTGTGATTGACCATAAGCCTTCTTTTCTTCCCTGGAACTGTGAGGAAGCTCCCCCCTCCACTGTGGCTGTGATTTTGCTGTGCTAGTGCTTCTCCTCACTCTGGAACTGCACCCAGGACTGTGACCCAGATCTGAGTATGGGCAAAGCAACAGAGCCCTGCCTCAGTGTGGACAAAAAAGACTCTGTAATCTCCTTCTGACTAGCTGTCTGACTCCTCTACCTTCTTTGGACTGGAAAGCAGAAGCAGCTTCTGCCACTGCAGATTCAGTGGCTCCCAAGGCCTGCTCCTGATTTGCTAGGGTTGGGGCTATGCTGGTGCAGACTGTACTGGATTATGCTCCTCTATTACCCTGATGCACCAGAGTTTTCCTACTGACCTTCTAAGTTGTCTTGGTCTAGAAAACATCTGGTTGTGGGTTCTATTGTTCTAGAATTTGTTTAAAGTCATTATTTTTTTTAATTAAACAAACGCTTTATTAACTTCTGGTTTACATCATTCATTTCCATCAGATTATGAGTTACATTTCCCCCCCATTTTTTCCCTACCCACCACCCCAGAATAGCAGTCCCACTAGATATCCCCTCACCCAATCTGCTCTCTCCCATATCTTCTCCCATACCCCCTTCGACTTTGCCATTAGGGCAAGGTGAATCTCTGAGTCCCACTGCCTGGACATCTTATGAAACATCTAATTTTAAAACTTCGATTTTCAGATCCATTCCCTTTCTCCCTTGTCACCCACTCCCTCTGAGAAGATAAGCAATTCAGTATGTGTTGTACATGTATATCTATGCAAAACATTACCATAGTAGATATATTGTAACAGACTGCTTATATTTCCCTCCCACCTGTCTCACCTCCCACCTGGTCCATTCCCTACTTTGATCCTGTCCCTCTTTGATAGTGGGTACTTCTAACCTCCCCTCTCCCCAGAATGCCCTCCCCTCCATCATCCCCCTTCTCATCTCCCTTTCCCCTACTCAGGAGAGTGAGTGAGGGTAAGATATTCCATTTAGTATGTATGTGATTCTCTCCTTGAGCCAACTTCAATGAGAATATGCTTTTGTCTTTTTGCCTTCCTGTTCTTCCCCTCCCCTGCAACTCCTTCCCCTTGCCTCTTCTACATGAGATAGTTTGCCCTACCCTGTCTCTCTCCATCTCCTCTTGCCACTTTCCTCTCTCACCTCTTGACTTCACCCCTTAAGAATCATCCCTTCCTTGGGGTAGCTAGGTGGCACAGCGAGCAGAGAGCCAGCCCCAGAGCCAGAAGGACACGAGCTCAGATCCGGCCCCAGACACCCAACACACAAACAAAAACCCAGCTGCGTGAACCTGGGCAAGTCACCCAACCCAATTGCCCTCCAAAAAAAAAAATAATCCCTTCCCATCAAATTCAGCCTGTGCCCTCTATCCATGTATACCTGTGAACATATGCCATGTACCCTTCTTCAATTATTTTCATAATGAGAAAGGTTTCATCAAACACAGTTATTGTTTTTCCATGTAGGACTGTAAATAGTCCAACTTTGATAAGTTCCTTTTGATTTCTTTTCCTTGATTACCTTCTCAAGCATCTCTTGCTTCTTCTGTCTGAATGTCAAATTTTCTATTCAACTCTGGTTTTTTCCTCAAGAATGCTTGAAAGTCCTCTATTCCACTGAATGACCATATTTTCCCCTGAAACAAAATACTCAGTTTTGCTGGGTAGGTGACCCTTGGGTTCATTCCCAGCTCTTTTGCCCTCTGGAATATCATATTCCATGCCCTTCGATCCCTCAGTGTAGAAGCTGCCAGGTCCTGGGCTATTCTGATTGTGTTTCCACAATATTGAAATTGTTTCTTCCTGGCTGCTTGGAGTATTTTATCCTTGATCTGGGGATTCTGGAACCTGGCTATAATATTCCTGGGAGTTTTCTTTTTGGGATCTTTTTCAGGAGGTGATCAGTGGATTCTTTCAACCTCTATTTTGCCCTCTGGATCTAAAACATCAGGGCAATTTTCCTTGAGAATTTCTTGAAGGGTGATTTCTAGGTTCTTTGTTTGATCATGGCTTTCAGGTAGTCCAATAATTTTTAAATTGTCTCTCCTGGATCTATTTTTCAGGTCAGTGGTTTTTCCCATGAGATATTTCACATTGCCTTCTAATCTTTCATTTGTTTGGATCTGCTTAACAGCATCTTGATTTCTCATAAAGTCACTAGCTTCCATTTGCTCCAGTCTAACTCTGAAGGAATGAATCTCATCAGTGAACTTTTGAGATTCTTTTTCCATCTGGCAAATTCGACTTTTTAAGGCATTCTTCTCCTCATTGCCTTTCTGGGCCTCTTTTGCCATTTGAGTTAGTCTATTTTTTAAGGTGTTATTTTCCTCAAGTCAGGCTGTTGACTGTCATTTCATACTTTTCTTGCATCTTTTTCATTTCTCTTCCCAAATTTCCCCCCACTTCTCTTATCTGCTTCTTAAGGTCCTCTATGGCCTGTAGCCAGCTTGTATTTTCATTTGGGGCTTTTGGTGCAGGAGTTCTGACCTCACAGTCCTCCTCCATGCTTTGATCCTCTTTGCCCCTAAAACAGGAGTCCAATGTTGAACTTTTCTGTTTATTTTGTTTTGTTTGCCTAGGCATATTGCCACTTAATTACTTGATTTTGGGGCTTGTTGCCACAGTAGGACTCTGCCACCAGACAGGGAGCTTCCGCCCAAACGTGGGGTCTTCACAACTTCCGCCAGTTGGGTGGCCTCTGTAAAGCCTCCACCCCCTCTGGCAAGTTGGATACCCACCCCAAACTTCCCCCCCAGACCACAATCCAGATCCAGGCAGTTTAAAGCAAGAGCGATTAACCCCCAGACTGATTGCTGGATCTCCCTACAATTCGCAGATCAGCAGCTAGAGCCACTACTGACACTGCAAAATGGCTTCTGTGCAGCTCTTTCTTCAGCATCTTTTTGCCCCCGGGGAGGAAGCCACGTGTTCCCCAAATACTGGTCCCAAAGTCCATAGGACACTAACCTCTCACTTTGTCCTAGGCATATCTGTGCTGATAATTCTGGAATCGCCACAATTGCTGGTGTTCTGGGGTTCCACCAGCGGGCTGAAGGCCCGGCCGCCCTGGGGCTAAAACCGTGGACCTGGGCTCAGCTCTGCGGGCTGCGCTGTCAGTTCCCAGCGCACTGTGCTTCCTTCTCTCAGAGCGCTGCGCTGGCTGCTCCCTGCAGGGCTGCTGGGCTGTCCTCAGCAGGATGTTAGCTTCTTTGTGCCGTTCTGTGGGTGCTGTGGCTCCAGAAGTTGTTCGGATCTCCCTTTCACATTGTTTGAAATTTGTGTGGGGCAGAGCACATTGGAAAGGCTGTTTCTACTCTGCCATCTTGGCTCCGCCCCTCTAAAGTCATTATTTAAAGGTATTTGGATGGGTTTAGGGGAGAGTTCAGGTGAGTCCCTGCCTTTATTCCACCATTTTGGCTCTGCCTGTCTGTTGGTATCCTTATATTCCATGTTTAGTATCAACTAATCATTCAGCATTTATAAAGCATCAGCTATGTCCCAGGTATTGTTTTGTTGTTGTTCAGTCATGTTAGTCATATTTGACTCTCTGTGACTCTACTTAAAGGTTTTCTTGGCAAAGATAGTGGTGTGGTTTGCCATTTCCTTCTCCATCTTATTTTACAAATGAGGAAACTGAGGTAAACAGGGTTAAGTGACTTGCCCAGGGTCACACAGCTAGCATCTGAGGCCAGGTTTGAACTCAGGAATATGAATAAGTCTTCCTGACTCCAGGCCCAGCATTCTATCCCCCACACCACCTAGTTAATAAAGGGAACACAAATACAAGGAATGAGACATGCAAAGTATGGCAAATAGGCTAGACTTGTGGAGGTAGAAACCTTACCTAAATTTTGAACAAAGTGAGAGCTTACTATTTGTTTGAATTCTTGTGGGACGTTAACAATGATCCAAAAATCCCAGGGTGGCACCTATGATATATTTGAGCCTTTTGTAGTCCTTATGCTTTGCAATCTTTAGTTTATCAAACTCCTATTCGCTGGCTTCCTTAAGGATGGGCTGGCCCCCTTGATTTGCTCTGTTTTCCTTCTATGTCTCAGCACACGAATAAATAGCTTCTGTACTTCATGGACAGCTACCCCTCCATACCACTGATGAGTATTTGAGACATGTATAGTGTTCTGCTACAGGTTGCTATAGGTCCTTAGTAGTTTCCAACTCCCCCCCCCCAACTTTCCAAAAGTCCACAATGCAGCAGTGATGCTTTACAATGACCCAGTCCCTCCTCCCCATGTATTTCTGTGTTGCTTTGTCAGGGGAGGAGGGAAGGCTGGTACTCTTTGATTGCATTTTTTGAAAAGCACCGCCCCTGTATCTTTCAACAAAATTGGTTATACTTTGCTTATAACCAAAAACAGTCATTCCTATACTATTGTTTGCTCTTTACTTTTTTTCCAGAATGTGTTTTTGAACTGATTCTTACTAAAAATTCTTTATCAAAAGCCAACCTTCAATTGGTGAAGTTTGAGGATTATTGTTTTGTAAAAAGTCTTGCATTAAGGGATTATAACCTCTCTTATAGAGGTTGTTCCCTCACCCATTCTTCCCTTTGACATGTTTCTGAAGAGAGTTTTTCTTGATCTGTTCTTTGTTTTTACCTTCTTGACCACACTACTGTATTGACAGAGGCATATAT
Source organism: Gymnobelideus leadbeateri (assembly GCA_011680675.1). Lineage (NCBI taxonomy): Eukaryota > Metazoa > Chordata > Mammalia > Diprotodontia > Petauridae > Gymnobelideus > Gymnobelideus leadbeateri. Next base: position 397,391 of record WOXC01009873.1, on the reverse strand, counting down.
AGGCATTCTCAGTGAAAAGTCGGTTGTGGGGGAAGAGTTGTCTGATAGCCTATCTCAGTTAAGTAAAGAAATGTGGGAAGGTGAGGCAGCCCTCAGAGAGGCCCAAATGAGCCACTTGACAGGAGGGTTCATGGCCTCAAATCCATGACCAAGGAAATAGGAACTGAGTGTTGGATGGAAAAGGATGGAAAAGGGAACAGGGAGCCTGGGGATTATTCATCTACATGACAGGATTCTTGGGGATAGATGCCTGGTGAGAAAACAGTGACATTTGCACTACAAAATTTTAGGGAAGTAGGAGGATTGTGAGGCATAGCAACTGTCATCTACCTTTAGCACCCTGGGACAAAGCCCTGTTAACCTTGACCTAGTTACACCTGTGTAATTGATATTCTCTCCTTCCTGAAACTAGACCCTCACTTTTCTTCCTCAATATTGTCCCTACCTTGGTTCTTCTTTTGTGTTTCTGACTGTTCTTTCTTTATGTCCTTTACTCACTTATTATCTTCCTCTTGTCTTTGAAGAACACCTTTCATGTTCACTTTTCAACTGCTTTCTTCAAAAAAATTCAAGATTTATTCTAACCCATTTGCAACTCCTTTTAAAAAAATAATAATGGGGCAGCTAGGGGGCACAGTGAATAGAGTACCGGCCCTGAAGTCAGGATGACCTGAGTTCAAATGTGGCCTCAGACACTTAACACAAAAACTAGCTGTGTGACCTTGGGCAAGTCACTTAACCTCAATGGCCCTACCTTCTCCCTTTCTCCTCCCCGCAAATAATAATAATATATATTTTGATATGATGAATTTTAATCTGAGTAAATTATATTTGTGGAATATATATACATATGTATATGTGGCACATTCATTAGAAAAGCATTTATATCCACAAATGCCTACTAGTTTACATACTGCTGGATGACCTTATAGCTTGTCTATTCATAAATCTAGAACTCTAAGGGATGCTAAAAGCTTTTTAATCCAACTTTTTTATTTTACATATAGTACACAGACACCTCTTCTCTCCTTACTCTCCTCAGGTTAATTTCCATATTCCTACTCAAATTGGTAGACTGGGTCCCCTTTTAGTAATTACTACTCATCCTCTCAGGATTCTATCATTGAGTAACCCTAAAGTCAGTGGAGCTTTCTAGTACTGTCATTCATGAGCTCCTTCTGTTGTGTTTTCCTTTGATTATCAATAAGACCTAGCTTTTAGAAAGGATATTTACAAAGCAAATCCAGCTGAAACAGTTGGTATAAACACAATTCCCCTGAAAGTCCCTGGTACACTCTCTCACAAATACACAACAGATCTGTGAGCAGAGTGGGTATAAATTTAAAGTACAATGATGATGAGGCATAAATGAAAATAACACGTATGGCCAAAGGGTAAACTCACAACTCTTGGTTATTGAAAGTTCTTTTTTGCATCCATAGCCAATATTTTTTTCTGGTTCAAGGAAAACATGGTCCTTGCAGCTGCATCCTTCTACTGGCGATCATCTTTCTATATCCACATTTATCATCAGCTAGTCTCTCTCTGCCCTTGACTGGATGCATTGTTTGTTATTGGTACAGTCTCTGATGACATGGTTCATGATGATGGTTGGGGGAGGAAGAGAAGGAAATGTAACTCTCCATCCTTGCTTCCGTCTGGTACAGTCACAAGAGTCTTCCTCCTCAGGATATTCTCAAGTCTGGAAGCTTCCGAAGTTTGGCCATTTTGCTTCTGGACTCAAGCTTCTGGATTGTCTTGTTTTTATCTGGCTCTAGTCATAGCTAGTTTTCTTCAACCATAAAATATTTCCTTTGTGGTACCACGTGATCAAAGCACTTTACTCCTCCCCAACCAAGTTTTGTTCTCACCTAATCCTCATCTTTGAACCATTCAATTGAGAAATCTGGGCCTTTCATGCTTTCTGTTAATTGGAGTAGTTGTGAAAACCACTACCCTTATACACAGATAAGAAAACTGATACCCAGGAAGATTCAATGACTTGTCCAAGGTTGTACATGTCAGAGGCTGATTTAAACCCAGACCTTCAGTCTCCAGAGACAATGTTTTTTTCACTGTGCCCAGAATGGGGGAACTGACATGTAAAGTCACACATAGAATAGAGGTGGTATTCTAACTCAGATCCTATGACCTCCTGTGACGTGACTGAAGAGGTAGCAGATGGACTCTGGAATTGAAGGGGCTTACAATTTCCCATAGTGGTGAATTACCTATCCACCCTACCCCCAAGAGAGCAACAGAATATTTGATAATAAATGTTGTGACAGTGGCAGCTTGCTCCTGGGTTGCTATGACAGAATGTGTCATATATTTTTGAAATATATATATATATATATATATTGATGTTTAGAGACATTGAAATGAAATATGTGATGACAAAGCCCCACCAGACACTAGATCTCATTGGCATAGTCCAGCAGTAGTCAGGTGGAAGTCTTCCATTCCAAGGCTACAGCAATATTGGGATGTCCTAGGTCTCTGTTTTCATTGGAGTTTGGGAGACAAGCATTTAACCTACTGATAAATTTATCATACTGGCCTCAATGAAAAAAAAAAACTGGATGTTACCCATACTGCAAATTGGATACAGAGGGGGTAGAGATAAGATGCCCCTCAAAGTTTCTTTCTAATGATAAGAGAAATAGGTCAGGGCAATCAGAGAGTAAATATTTTTCATGTCCAAGAATAGAGTCAAGGGTAGAGAAGAGCAATTTAGTAACCTACTGGCTCAAATGGAAAGAGAATCATAGTGGCAAATGCTTCAAAATATATGTAAGTAGCCTAGGGGAAGCTAAAATGAGAGGAGTCACCAAGACAAGCTTGGGACTACTTGTCAGCAGCACATAGCTCCCATGAGGAAAAGCAATCCATAGGAACAAAGGAAAGAGAGTTGAAGATAAGTGTCTGAGCCAGGATTTGAACTCAGTTTTTCCTGATTTCAATTCTAGTACTCTGTCCATTATACCACCAAGCCATCTCCAGCAATAAAAGAGAATTGGAGGCTGGAGATAGAGGATTATACAAACAGAACTGGAGTTCAGTCATGTTGTGTGACTATGGTTATGAGTGGAGTCTATGTCATTGGAGATCCCTTAGAGTTTTATAAATGTGTAATTTTTAAATTTAGCTAACATTTACATAGCTGATATTATGAGTAAGTAAAATATGCCTCTATCACCTAACTATATTCACAACTGCATTCAAGTTCAGTAAACACTTCTTAACCTCAAGGTTACAGTCTACATTATGTTAGACACTGTACTGAACTCAAAAGGGAATGGAAGGATGGATAAAATGATAAAAATCAGTAAAGAATCAAACGCGACATTATATTTGAAAGTGCTTTAAAATATATGAGTATCATTTATTAATACTATAATACTCATATGATAACATCAATATTTCGAAAGACTCATGATTAAACCCCAGTGGGTACTCCATACCGTGACAATTTGGGGGAATTCTCCACACACCTCCGCTAGTCTTCAGACAATAGACATGGCCTTCTGCCAGACCCATACTTGGAGTGTTTCCAATTGAGAGCAACTGTCAGAACTTTCAGTCCACCAGCAAGAGCCTTTGAGTGCCCAGGGAGGGTTTATGTGAAGTACTAGAGTCCATTTCTGCTAGGATCCTGAAAACCCCTTTACAAAAGCAGTCCTTATAGACTTAGAGGGCAGTCTGAGGCAATGACAGGGTCACACAACTGATATGTTTCAGAGGCACAACTTGAACCCAAATCTTCTTGATTTTGAGGTTTGCTACATAGACTGTGGTGGGGGCAGGATGGAGAGGTGGAGAGGAGGTGTCACCTCATAATTAATAATATCCACTTGAATCTCCCATTTTCTGGCCAATCATCCAAGTACTTTGCTGGAATGTAGGAAACATAACTGGATAAGGTCTAATTAAGTAACCAAGAGTTAACAGATCAAGATGTCTGAGATTTAAATCATTTGGAAACTCTGGAAAATATGGGCTCAGAAGATTCAAGGTGAGCTCTTTAGAAGAGAATACCAAATCAAGAATGTCAATGTCAGAGACAGAAGCTCCAGAATAACCATTTCAACCCTAGCAGCGGAACTATGAGGTTTAATAACAGTGTATTTGTGTAAGTGATATGGCAGTCATTTCATTAATTAATGTACCAGGAAAGGTAATCAAGTTAAAGGTTGTTACTGCCTTTATAGAGGAACTGAAGAGAAAGGAGGGGAAGGGGAAAAAAAGCATTGATAAATCACTCTAAAAACTGAGTAAATGAGAGAGACAGAAACAGAGAGACAGACAGGCAGGGGAAAAGAGAGAAGGGAGAAGAAAAGAGAGGAGAGATAAAGGGGAGAGACAATGAGAGAGAGAGAGAAGAAAGGGGGAGAGGGAGAAGAGAGAAAAAAGGAGAGGAAGAGAAGAGAAGAGAAGAGAAGAGAAGAGAAGAAGAGAGAAGAGAAGAGAAGAGAAGAGAAGAGAAGAGAAGAGAAGAGAAGAGAAGAGAAGAGAAGAGAAGAGAAGAGAAAGGAGAGAGAGAAAAAAAGAGAGAGAAAGGGGAGAGAGAGGGAAGAGAGAAAGGAGAACCTTAAGTTACTTCTCTACTTGAATGTAAATTTGTTTTAAGTTTTGTGACCTTTAGTGTTTTAAATGCACTCTTTAAACATTGGGATGACTCAGGAGCATCTTGTTTCTGACCAGGGGAAGAACAAAGTTATTAATGTGAGACAAGAAATAAAATACAGCTTACATACACTTTTCCATCCCAATAAGCAAGGTCCTTTTAAATTTTCTTCAGAATTCTTTAGAACATTGTGACTCATGGAACTCTGTACATATGCACAAATCCCTTTATGTGGATCATTAGCTACATGGAGGCCACCTCTGACATATTAACTAATCAACAAAACACATGTTTCTATTTGTATTTATTTTATTTATTCTGCATACACTTATACATGGTTTGTGATAAGTCTTAGTGTACTTTTAAGCCATTACTGCTAATTGACTCCCTTGTTAGAATGTAAGTTTCTTGAGGTCAGGAACTGTCATTCATTGGATTTGCATCTCTAGTGTCTATAAAGTACATTGTAAATGCTTAATAAATATTTGTTGTTTCTTTGATTGATTTAGCCCCTACATGTACCAGGCACTTTGTATCCTCTTGGGGATTCAAAGACCAAAATGGCCTAAAGGAGCTTACATTCTATTGGATATCATACAATCAATAGGAATTGACAAGAAGGTTTTGAACACTTCTATGTTCAGACTTTCAAGTCCCTCCATGACCCCTCTACCATGGATAGTGGATACAGATATGTTCTTTCCTCTGTGGTCAGCAGCCACAGGCACATACCCTTCTCCAAGACCACAGGATGCAAATTAGAAAAGGGAGGGATAATGTACTAGCATCTTCTCCTTAATAATCATTTGTTGTTCAGCCGCTTTCAATCATATCCAACTCTTTGTGACCCCATTTGGAATTCTCTTGCCAAAGTTACTGGAGTGGTTTGCCATTCTTTTCCAGCTCATTTTATAGATGAGGAAACTGAGGCAATCAGGGCTAAGTTACTTGACCAGGATCACACAGATATTAAGTGTCTGAGGCTGGATCTGAGCCCATGAAGATGAGTCTTCCTGATTCCAAACCCAGTATTGTATTCACTGAGCCACCTAGCTGCCCTAACAATTCTTTACACGCGCATTTAAAAACTTTGCTGTAAGCACCAGTCCTCTATGAACTCACTTTACTTTGAATAGCTATCATAAAGATTTTTTGGACATATAAGTAATTATTGTTCAGGAAAGTGTCAATGACCCTTGGAGTATGAGGTTACCCGATACAAAATTTTTCTCGCAAAATCAACTAAAAGTTTATATCTTAATTTATTCAAGATTAATTCAACAAATATTCATTACTCTTCTACTATGTACAGAGCATTATACTAGACCGTAGGGAGAAACAAGGATTAGACAGGACATAGATTTTGCAATCATAAAATTTACAGTTAGGAAGTTAAGACACAAAAGTTAATACAATTAGGAAGTTAAGATACAAAAGTAGGAATTAGCAGGCAGCAAGGCCCAGTGAAAAGAAATCAAAGGATTTGGATTCAAATCCTCTCTCTGAAGAAGATTTGGAAGAGAACAAGAGCACATGGTAATTGTAGTAGAGAAATGTGATGCAAAATAATGTGTGTTTGATAAGAATAGTATGACTTTTATATGGAAGGGATGCAGTGAGGTAGGGGAAGTCAGGAAAGGCTTCAGATGGTGCATCCTAGGTCGTGAGATAGCTTTGGCGCAGGATGGGGGTTAGTTGTACATAATACAACTTTTAGTGCCTCTTGTCTTCCCATAACCAAACTGGCCTTCTCTCTGTTCCTCATACACAATGTGCCATCTCCCATCTCTGTGTCTTTATATTGGCTGTCTCCCATGCCTGAAATATACACCCTCCTCATCTCTGTCTCATAAAATGTTTCCATTCCTGCAAAATGAAGCTCAAATATCATCTTCCTCATGAAGCTTCTCCTGATCCCCTCACCTCTTAGTGCCTTCCCTTTCAAACTAACTTGTATTTAGCTACTTCGAATTTATTTGTATTTATTTTATTCATATTATTCTTCATATAATTATATATGCCCTAGAAGGCCATAAGCATTTATTAAGGACTTACTGTATGCTGGGCACTTTGCTAAGCACTGGGGATGCCAGTACTAGAAAAAAGAAAGACAGCCCCTGACCTCAGACAGCTTATATTCTATTGGGGAAAGGAAATAGATAAAAGGGAGCTGAAAAGCAGGGGGAAATGGGTAGCCTAGAATGGTAGCAAAATCCAGAGAATCAGAAGCCCAGTCAGAGGGAAAGGAAGCATGATTAGGCTAGGTCCATTCCCAAAATGGAGGCCCAAGAAGGAACTCACCAAAGGAAAAAAGGGACCACCATGTGGAGGGACGTTCCAGGGGGAGAAGACCTCAGGTCCAGGGTGAGAAGGCCACAGAGTCATGGTGACAAAGTCTAGAGGACCAGAAACACAGCTGGAAACAGAATAAGCAAGCTCCTTGTGAGTAGGAATTGTTGCATTCATTATGTTTAATGAATACCTAGCACAGTCTCTGGCACATAGTAACCTCTTAATAAAAACTTGCTAATTGATTGACTGGTATTATCAATAACAATATCATAAGATCCTCATATTTAGAAATGGAAGACCTTGGAGATCAAAGTTAGAAGAAAGAGACAAATCCTTTCACCTCAGCAATAAAGAAATCTGAGGTTAAATGACTTGCCCAAATGACACAATTTTCAAATAATGGATTAAGTCACTTCTTGTCTTTGAATGCTGCCATATTCTTTCAAAGTTCCTTCACTCTCCAGAAAGAGTTATCATCATCAGAATGCTGATTCTCTCTTGGAAATGCCTAAATGATGGAAATGCCTAAAAGAATTATTAATTAGTTAGTTAGTTATGAAATGGCTCCCTTAACTGAAAGGGCAACCAGCAGAATTCCAACCCTGGACTCACATTGGAGAATCAAACCCTTGCCTTTCTGTCATTCTGCAAGTTCCAAGCAGGCTGGGGTAGGCACAGCAGTCTGTCTAATGAGTGATTAATAGCTGAGCTGAGTCTCTGGCACTTTATTTCCTATTCCCTGCTCTGCCTCCTCTTTAACACTCAGGTAACTGTCAAAAATGGACCTGGGGATTATAGCTGACAAGGGGTAAATGCCTTCCTGTTGTCCTCCAAAGGTTAAGGTTTACCAGCCTCAGTTGGAAGCTGTGATCTCCAATAACCATTAATCCACTAACCTCTGGTAGGAGTGAGCATATTTATGACAGCAGTCACTAAAGGGTGAAATAAAGATTAGTTTTTAGTTAGGAACGCAAAGCTTTTGAGATCAATACAAACCCACTGCTGAAATCAATCTAAAGTTTGGAATTTTTAAGTAAAGATTTACTGGGCTTCCTTGTACAGTTCATTTTCTGAAGGGAGAGAGAGTGGGCTAAGGAATGTAACAGTAATCAGATTGAATAAACGGGAGTCAGTTTACAGACTGACCCCCGTTTTGCACATAGCAAATGAGCGTAAAGCAATAAAAAACACCCATCATGTGGATTGTAAATTTGGCAATTAATAGGTAAAACCAAAATGTACATAGAGACTTAACACGATAAAATATTAGTAGCTACATTGGCCTATTTGAAAACATAAATAATCAATAGACATTAATAATGAAGCTGTTCGAGCGTTTCCCTATTACTGTGCATATTAAGTGTTTCAATTATTTCTACTTAGTTTGATAGATAAATGTATACCCGCATTTTACACAAGCCTTCAAAAATAATATAGAATTGCTCTTGAAAACAAAAGCCACTGTTTAGATAAAAAAAAAAGCAAGTGGGCTGGAAATGTATAGCTTGTTATACCCCTCTGCTGTTCGTGTTTGATGCATGTATACAATTTATTATGCAACTTCTAGAGATTTGACAAAGTAATTGCCTTGCAAACCATAGCTTTAATGATTTTTTTCTCCTCCCTACAAAAGGTCTGTAGGTAAGATAGGAAAGTGACTGAAGAGATCAGTGTCTATTATGTCCATTAATGTTCATTATATGTGCATGTTTGCATATGTGCTAGTGATGATCCAGCAATATGCTGAGTTCTAAGTTCTGAAATCCCATGTGCTAAATTCACTTTATTCAAAAGGGTAAATGTACCAAACTTCACAGTAAAAACTTTAACTTCAGAAATCATTGAAGCCACATGGTGCCCCAGCAGAGTCCCATATTTGGAGCCAGTGAGCCTAGGTTCAAATTTCATCTCTACTGCTTATTTTGATAGGTAAATGCACACTCATATTTTCATAACAACCTTGAGGAAGTTATTTTGCATTTTCGGACATTTGTTTCTTCATCTGAAGAACGAGAGCATTGAACTAGACACAGAAGGTCCTTTCCTGTTCTAAGTCTGTGATCCTACTGGTTACAGGTATTGACCATTTGGTGGCACTGGGAAACAATTTGGTTTGTCCCAATCTAATTTCTTACATTAAAATGTAAGTTACCTGAGGGTAGAGCTAGTCTTGCTTTTGTTAGTATCTACAGTGCCTAGTACATAGTAAGCATTTAATAAATGTTTCATATATCAATGTGTACCTCATAACTATTTCTTCAGTCCCTCTCATAAAATTCTTGTGACAGACCCTGTTGTTGATTCCTCAAAAGTGAACCTATGTATATTGGTGCTCCTTTCTTATTCTCTGCAGAAGTACTTATTAAGACCCTTCCACGTATGAGAGTATGAGAACCCTATCAGATCTAATGCCTAGAATATTTTATTAAAGGGATTTGTTCTGTGAAGTTTGGATTCAGTCCAAGGGATGCACTTGAGGACCTAGAAGGCCACATGTGGCCTTGAGGTCGTAGTCTCCTCACCCCTGGATAAGAGAGCATTTACAACTTCCTTTATGTTTTTAACATAGGCTGTTGTAACCATAGAAAAGTTGCTTGAGATCTCTTGAGCGATAAGCAAGCAATACTTCAGTAGTTGGAGGAAAGGGAGTACTGAATTTGGGATCAGAAGACCTAGATTAAAATCCCAGCTGTGATACTTATTAGGGCAGCTAGGTGGTGTAGTGGATGGAGTGCTGGTCTTGGAGTCAGGAAACACCTGAGTTCAGATCCAGCCTCAGACACTTACTAGCTGTATGAGTCATGTAATTTTGTTTGCCTCAGTTTCCTCATCTGTAAAATGAGCTGGAAAAGGAAACAGCAAACCCCTCCAGTATCTTTGTCAAGAAAACCCCACATGGGATCCTGAAGAGTCAGACACAACTAAACAATAATAGCATGACTTTAAACATGTCTTCTTTCTTGGTCCTCTGTTTTGCTCAAGTATAAAAAAGATAATTAGATTGGATATGCTATAAGGTCCTTCCCATCTCTGTATCTTGTGACTGCATTGTCACAGCTATCCTGTGACTGACCACATCTTCAGCTTCCAACTCCCAGGAAACCTCAGCTTCTTTTCTGCATCCTGGCATCAGAAAGTGACCCCCTACGCCAGAAGACAATGCAAATCCCCAGGATTCCTTGTTGTTAGGCAAAGCTTCCAGGAACTGACCTACTGCACCTTGGTGATGTCCCATATGTTATTATGAGGGCCAGAGGCAAACTTTTATCTGGACAGTGTGCTTCTGGGAAAAGAGCAAAATGCTGAAATTATCACAGAGGCCATTGGGAAAATATATGAATGCCTTCTCAGATGGTCCAAAACACAAGGGACACAGTACTGCCTCTTCTTCCTGAAAACAGAAGTAACTGTCCTCCTACTAGCTGAAATCATCTAAAGACACGTTGGGATGAGGAGCATGCTGGAGTCGGTTTATACCAGCTCATAAATTGATTGTTTAAATTTTCACCATGAACGTTTATGCCTCAGAAATTGGGAAATGCCACAAATTGTGGCTTGATTTATTATTTTATTGATTGTCTAGAGTAAAGGAAGTGATGGAAAAATGTTAATAATGACCACTAAATTTAAAAGTGCAATGTATATGTATGCCTTTTTTCCCCCAGAAATCCAGTTGTTAAATATGTACCAGCATGTCACTGTTGGAGTCCTTCATTCATCACTACAGGGAATTAAATCTCTAATGAATTCAGTGACCTAGAGGATATCATAGAAAACAGAGCTCTGACTTGGACACAGAAAAGAGCTCAGTTCAAATCCCTCTTTCAGTTTTTGTTAGTTGTATGAACATGGGCAAGACGCATAATGTCTCTGAGTCTACATTTCTTCTTGTCTACATTTCTTCTTGCATGAAATGGAAGCAAATAATAATACCTCTAAGACTTGTCACATAGTTATTAAGAGAAAAAATGACACAGTATATGTGAAGTACTTTATAAACTTTAAATGTCAATTTTTGTTAATGGAGGTACTTTTTATGCCTCTTTTCTTTGCATTTGTATCACTAGAACATAGTAGGCACTTAACACATATAGAATGATTGAAAGATATCCCTCAGAGTACATACATAGCCAAACATTCATATATTTCCTTATTTCTATGCAGATTCATGGTGACTCAAAGGATAGTCAGGAAGGCTCATCTTCATGAGTTCAAATCTGGCCTTGGACATTTACTAGCTGTGCAGAGCAAGTCACTTAACCTTGTTTGCCTCAGTTTCCTCATCTGTAAAATGAGCTGGAGAAGGAAATAACAAAGATACTTCAGTATCTTTGCCAAGAAAATCCCAGATGGGGTCACGAAAAGTCAGACACGACTGAAAAGACAAAACCACAAAATGCAGATTCAATGTGTCAGTAATTCCTATCCAGCTTTTCCTCAGTACATACCCTGTACAGGCTTGAGCTGCTTATTATATAGATGGTAAAAAATCTCCCAGTCTCCTCTCTGCCCTCTATTTTCATAGAAAGGATAATTATCTAATGAAAAGAAACATCAGCAACCTGAGGAGATTACATTACTGATGCTGCCGGTTACATTTGCTATTTTAATTTAAAAACTTCCTCACTGCTTGCCTTATTTCTTTTAGGCTAAGGCTCATGTTTATGAGGCCTTGTGGCTCTGAACTCATGCTAGCTTACATGGTTAACTTTATATTGAGCTCTTGGAGGCAGTGGACTGGACTAAATGACCCCTGAGGTCTCTTCCAGCTCAGTAAATCTCTGAGTTTCTAATTAAGCAAATGCTAATTTCTGAGATGTCTGTAGATGAATTAATATGTTTCTTTATAACATAGCTATATTCATAATCATCTATTGTCCTCAATCAATTATACTAACAGGATTTTCTCACATACACCAAGGGCAGTATATAGCCCTGAGCATCACAGCATTTATACTGAAATGGACCGGGTTTCCATTATTAACCTTGCTTTCAAGGTTTGTCCCTCAGTAGTCACAACTAGAAACACAATGTGCTTTTATTTCTTTTTTAAACCAAATTTCATTGCACTCTCTTTTTAAAGCCTAAAACTCAATAGAGGGAAATAGAAGCTTATTATTTGAAGTGATTAAGAAAGCAATTTCTTTATTAAAAGATTTTTAAGTCCATCCACATGGATACTCCTTCCACTGACATCCTGGAACCCATAGGTGATGTTGTAGACTATCTCCATGAGTCATTGTGGCCCAAAACAGTTCTTTACTAGGTGGCCCACCTTCTGACTGTGTAGCTCTCTATGAACCTTAACCAGGTTGAACATAGACAGTAGACATATAGCCCACTATGAAACTCATACTCAAAACCTTTATAGCTTCACGGAGCTAGCCTCCATGTGTTTTTGAGCCTCCTTTGTTTTTTATATTGTTCTACAGTTTCGATGTGACCTTCACATCACTTTGATAGAGCTAGCAAATGCAACCTGCTGGCATGAATAGCTAGCATTTAATATAGTTCTTTAAGCTTTGCAAGGAGTTTTACATATGTCGTCTCATTCTATCTGCACACTGACACTGTGAAGTAGTAACTATTATTATACTCATTTTTTTCAGAAGAGGAAACAGAGGCTGAGAGAAATAAAGGTGCCCAAGGTCACCCAGCTGGCAAATGTCTGAGGCTGGATTTGAACTCCAAATTTCCTGTCTTCAAGTTCAATAGTCTCTCTATTATGCCACCTAATTGAATCTCTGTGGCTTTATGCTTGGCAGGAACCTCAGAGCACCAGTTCTACAGTTGCTAGAGAGGCCCACTTGAGCAATAGTGCCTCTAGATTTCAGTGGAATTACAAAGGGCTTTGTAGATTCACAGCAGTAGACCACAATATTTTTCAGTTATTCTAGTTTCATTGCTATATACAAAGCTGTAACAAGGATAAGGGAAGTGAGACACTTGCCTTGGGAATGCAGAGCTGAGGCATGCAGAAACAGACTTAAAATATGCATCTGCTATCCCAAGCACAGAGCACACCATGCCAGTAGGACAGAGGGTGCACAGTTTGATATCTTTCCCTCAGGGGCAAAATGGTGCAGTCTCCATGTATAGATCTGTTCTGAGGCAAAATCTGTGTGTCCAAATATCATAGAAATTACAATTTAGGAGTAACCTTGGAGACCATCTAGTCCCTCCTATACCCAAACAGAAATCTTATGTACGATGTTCTCCAGAGACAATTAGTTGTTCTCCCTTTGCTTTGGGACAACTACCAACCAAACCCATCCCATTTTAGATGGTTCTATCTGTTAGGATATTTTCCTTTCTATCAAGTCTAATTCTTCCTCTCTGAAATGTCCACACATTGTCCTTTGTTTTGTCCTCTGGGGCCAAGTCTGGTTCACATGAAATACCTTCAAATACAATGAGATAGATAGCTTGTCCCCTTTAGTCTTCTTTTTTCCAGGATAAATAACTCTAGTTCCTTAAATCACGGTTTCCAGTCCTTTCACCATCCTGTTCACCTGCCACTGAATCGACTTCAGTTTATTTTGTCCTTACTATAATGTGGTACTCAGACCTAAGAACAGAACTCCAGATGTGGTCTGACCATCTGGACACTTGGCTCTATTCACTTAGCTTAGGTTTAAATCAGCTTTTTAGGAGGGGGGTGGCTTCTTTGTTACACTTTTGACTCACATAACCTATTTTTTTTAAAGAAAAGACCTTTTTCATACAACTGTTGTCTAGCCACATCTGTGACAGCGAATTTTAATAATAACCATGACTTTCAGTTGAACTGAATTGTCATGGTTCATCCACACAGCAGCACAGCTAAAACAACCTTTAGGTCTCAGACGCTTACAAGACAAGCTGACTCTGCTCCTTCTACCCAAGATTCAGGGTTGCAGAACAGTTTGTAGAAATGTGGGAGTTCTCTTATCTTACAGTTTAGGCTTTGAGTCTATAGTTAGGATTATTCCCTTAGGCTGGGCATGGATCCAAGATATGGGACTCTCATAATATGGTGATAACAGTCCAAAGGAGGGTATCTAAGCTGGTGAAGGACCTCAAGCTCATCCCAGAAGAGCATCAATTGACAGAACTGAGAACATTAGGCTGGAGAGGAAAAGATTTGGAGGAGATACAATCATTATCTTCAAATACTAGAAGGATTGGCATGTGGAAGAGGTATTACACTTGTTCTTCTTGGTTCCAGAAAATAGAAAAAAGAATAATGGATGGACTTTGCAAAGAGGTTGATTTATGTGAAAACTTCCTAACAATTAGAGGTACCCCAAAGTAGCATGGACTGTCTTCCATCCCCAACATCCTCTAGCACTCAAGGTCTTCAAGCAAAGGCTAGGTGACCACTTTGAGAGTATGTTTTAGTGGGCATTATTTTTCAGGATTGTGGTGGACTAGATCACAGAGGAACTTTTCATATTCCATAATTCACTCATCCCTTTGGTGTCTAATAACTTTGTTTTGATTTTTTTGCTTTAATCTTCTTTGTATTTGTATCTTTCATTCTGATATTGCCTCATTTTATATCACCTCCATTTTCAAATCTGTCCCTCCTCCCTGCCCCACCCAGTAAGCCATCACTATTACAAAGATCAAAAAAAGAAAGAGAAGCAATTCAGAAAACTAACCAACATCACAACTATGTCTTAAAGTACATGCAATATCCCACACACATAATCCCCAAGACAGAGATGGGATTAAGTTTCATTTTCTTAGCTTTTCCTTAGGGCCAAACTTTGCCATTGTAATTTCACTGTTCACTTTTATGCCTTTTTATTCTCTGTGTTTACATCATTTAAGTCATTGTGCATAGTGTTTTCCTGGTTCTGCCTACTTCACTTCATATCACCTCTTCCCATTCTTCCTCTGAGTTCATTTCAATAATTTCTCACAGTGCATGAAATTTATAATACATAGGCACCCCACTCCATTCTAACTTACTTAGGCATTATTTTGGTACGTCCAGTTGATGGACATCTACTTTTTTCCAATTCTTTGCAATCCTACCATGAATATTTTCTGGTATGTGGGCACCTAATAGCTTTGGAGAGGTGACACCAGCCATATTCTTTAGTTGTCAGGTCATTAGGAGGGATTTGGGGTGTTATTTTCCAAGCATGTTTGATAATGTCAGAAGAAATGCTGTTTATGAATGAGGAAAGCCTATTTAATATTTTAATTATCTTTATCATTCTGTGCAATTCAGGTAGATATGAATTCAAACCTTGTTTCCTCTCCTCCCTCTTCCCCATAGACTAAAAAATGGAAATCTTATGACCTCTCTGTCTCCTCTGCTCTGCCAGCAGTTCTGCAGCTTTGCGCCTCACCCCCTGAGAATGTACGGCTGTGCCAGGTTCATCTCTACCCCTGCTCTTGTGAGAAGCAGCTCTCAGCTGCTGAGTAGACCGCTATCTGCAGTGGTGCTAAAATGGCCAGAGGTTCGGAAGATGAGAACCTCAGCATTTTGGCAGCATCAGGTCCCTTGACCTCTCTTATCCCCAGATGTGGATTCCAAACTAGTGCCATCTCAAGGGGACATTGACACAGCAGCCAAGTTCATTGGGGCTGGGACTGCCATTGTGGGGGTGGCTGGCGCTGGAGCTGGGATTGGGACTGTGTTTGGAAGTCTCATCATGGGTTATGCCAGGAACCCCTCCCTGAAGCAGCAGCTTTTTTCCTATGCCATCCTGGGCTTTGCCTGTCTGAGGCCATGGGGCTCTTTTGCCTGATGGTGGCCTTCTTCATCCTCTTCGCCATGTGATGGAGCCATTTCTATCCCCCTACATTTCCAAATGTTCCTCCTCATCCTCCTGGTCCTTCCATGTCTTTTCCAGCCTGTGTATACTTCCACCTCCATCTTACCAAGCAGCCCTGGAGAAAGCCATGGATTCAGGGTTTGACAGAGGGAAGATAAATAAATACTGTATTAATAAGCTGAAAAAAAATTTTAAATGAGAAGCTTATGAAATTAAAGGGACATCATTGAATACTTTAACCAAACTGAGAAGCACCATCATACACTGATGCCATATAATATCTATATGCTAGAAGAAGCAGTCTTGGACTTTTTAGGAATTGACAATCCTGAAATCATAGGATCACAGATAAACAATAACGTTATTATTTAAATAACACCTACTATGTGTCAGTACTATGCTAAGTGCTTTACACAGTTTATCTTCTTTCATCCTCACAACAACCCCTGGAAGTAAATGCTATTATTACACCACTCTATAGTCAAGGGAGCTGAAGCAAACAGAAGTTAAGTGACTTGCCCAGGGTCACACAGCTAATAAGTATCTTAGGCTGGATTTCAAATCATATCTGCCTGACTCCAGGCTCAGTGCTCTCTTCACTGCACTACCTGGCTGTCTTTTCATAGTAATGCTTCCTTTTGCACACTTGCAAGATAAAACAAAATCCCAAGAAATGTTGTGTTGGCTGACCAGGAACATTGTCATTATATATATTAGTCTCTGATGAGACATAGCTATGGTGTAGTGAACAGAGTGCTGGCCTTCAAGTTAGAAAGACTTGAATTCAAATCCAGCCTCATGAACTTTCTAACTGTCCGTGTGTAAGTTATTTAATCTTTGTTAGCCTCAGTGTCCTCATCTGAAAGATAAAGATAATTATAGTACTTATATCAATGTCTTCTTATGAAGATCAAATGAAATTTTTATGTATATGTGTATATATATTAAATATATATATAAAATGATTTGTGAATATTATCTGTACAATGTTAGCTCTTCATGAGAATAATAATAGGTAAGAGCCATTCCAAAGATTTAAAATACCTACAACTTCCCCTTATCACTGTGCTAACACTGCCCTTGAGTATGAGACCTGATAATGGATGATCACGTATGTTGTAAAGGGAGTTCAGGATTGGGGGGGTGGGGGGGAGTTGGGAAAGAAGAACAATACTCTTGAACTCCAAAGAACTAAGTCTGAATCCCTACTGTATGACACTAAATGAGTACTGAACCATTGGGTACCACAGTTTTCTTATCTGTAAAATGGGAACATTAATGTTCTCCCTACCTATCTCAAAGGAATTCAAGAATCCAGTGATATACTAGAAGGGGATGGGAAAAGGATAAAGGTATCTTAAAAATTCCTCCAACCTTCCATTTAAGTTCTAGCTAAAGATCATGCCTCTCACATGCATGTGGATGCTTTTGAAAGCCCTCATCCATATCTTGGCAAGGAATGATATATCTCCCAACATGATGGAGTAATGCAAAAGTACTAAGCCCTGGTGTCACTTATAGAAGGGAAGGGTAATTTATTATAGGTGAAGACTGAGAATTAAGGAGTTTAGAATTTCCGATTTTCTCTCAGATAATGTTGGAGTAGGATGGTGAGTCAGACATTGAATTTGAAGTGGCTCACCTGAGGGAGCAGAAAGGTATTTCCGACTATGCCTGGAGCTAAGGAATAAAGCACAAAGATCTGTCCTGGGTTCTGGGGTTATTCTGGTGGGGACTGCCCCAACTACTTTCCCAGATTGAAGTGTATTTGTATTTAGAGATTAGAAACTGAATCATAGACTGGATCTGTGGACAACCCCTGGTGATGAAATTTTTCAGGTCATCTTCTCTGAAATTTAGAGAGTTGACTAGGACATGGAAAAATTAAGTTTTTTGCCTTTTGGATACATAGCCAAAGTATCAGAGACAGGGCTTTGAACCAAGGTCTTCCTGACTCTGAGGCCAACTCCTAAACCCATACTCCACCCATGCTATTACATATCCAGTTTAATCAGGACAATTTTACATGAGGTATTTCTATATTCCACTTTAATTCTCACAGGCCACCCAGTGGCCACTGGATAGCAGTGACTATTAGAAGTAAGGTCAGATTGGATTAGGATACTTTGGCCTGCTTTTTTCCTGCCTTTGTAAGTCTGATTAAGGTTTCTCATGTGGTTTCAGGAGTTCATCCAAGGAATCCTGTTGACTATACTAATATTAGTCTCCAAAGTCCTCCTTCTCCTGGGAGGGGCAGGGAATTGAGTGCATAGTTATAAAGAATTCACTGTAATCAAGTGACAGTATGAGGGTTTGAAGTCCCTAATTAAGCCAACATTCTCTTGGTGTATATTGAGTACCAGTCCTCACAGGGATCATCCAGATGTTGGGGAATCCTGTTTGTTGATCAGCTACTAAGGAGATAATAGTTCGCCATCATATCTAATAGATCCCTCTTTGCCAACAAAACTGTACAGTTTAAGGGGAGCCCTCTTAAACAGCATTTCTGAAAATTGCTACTGAAGGCTGTATTTTATGCCTGTTTTGGATTGCTCACTTCTGTCCTGTGAAAGAGGTCAGTGCGTTCTACAGCCTTTTACAATTTATAGCAATGCAGGTCATTGTGCACTTGCATGATTTTCTTTCTATTTTCCAGGAATGTACTCCTACCTCCAAATGCTTTGTAAAAAATTAAGTAAAGTATAATGTGTGAGTTTTTAATCTACGCTATGAAATACTGTCTTTTGGCAATCATCAGAAATATACATTTTCAAATTTGTTGTTTTCAAAATTAAAAATGCATATGTTAATTAAAGCCATTGAAGTTTAATTTATTTATTAAAACTATTTATAGAACCATTCACTATGGGAATTTTGAAATGTACATATACCTACATATATAATTTATATGTATATACATTTATAATATGTACACATTTACATAGATATGCATAACATTAATATGCATAGGGATGCACAGTATATGATATATTATATAAATAATAAATGCATATATTCATAAATAGTTAGGTAGATAGATAGATAGATAGATAGATAGATGATCCTTGTTGAACTTACCTTCCCCCTCAGAGATAAAGAATTTAACATCAATAGTATACATATTACAGGTTTGTAATGGCACTGATAACAGTTCTAGGAGATGGGGCCCTTTATGATCTAGCCACATTAATGATCTGTGCATCATACAGTAGGAATGTTTTATACACTTCCTTTGGGAGCTTTTGGATTCTTTTAACTACTGTTAGAAAGACAAGGAAATTAATACATATAAAACTGTGCCAAAGTATTCTTACAGGTGTGATTTAAGCCCCCCAAGGAAATTCAAGCTTAGAGATTCAATCAAGCTTTAACTTGACCCATGTGTCACTATATTGCTACAAAGCTACTTTAAATCTTTGCTGATTTCAATAAGAGAAAAGAATCCACTATAGAAATAAGGAGTAAGAAAGGAAATAAAGATGGAGAAGAGACCAAAGATTTTAGCCCAAATAAAGTAAAAGCTTTTGTATATCCTGGTACACTGGAAAAGAACAAGCAGATATACAATCTGATGATTATGAACCTTAACTCAGGCATCCTAGTAGCCACAGAAAACCCTGATACCATCAGAGAAAGTGGCATTTGCATTTTTAAGGAGCAGTATAATAAAAAAAAAAAAGTCATGGAAAAATTGTTCCACCAAAGGAAAAACGTCAAAGGTAAGGAAGCATTGTCTTGCTCTTGAAATTTTGAAAAACATAACAAATGCTCTATATTGATAATTCAGATTAGAAGAAAGAATTCTTAACGAAAAATGGATACTCACCCTCGGGTTCCAAGTCTGAGAGTTTTTGATGTATATAAAAATGAGTTAAATCTTCACATTTTCTTTGTTGCATTTTTTTAACTACAGCAACTCTTAAAAACCATCAACTGAAACCATAGAGGAAAGTAGTGACTAGTGTCAGGTGAGACAACATTTTCATGATGGAATCACAAATGCTGGAAGCATATATCGATGTTCCAATGTACTGCCTTCCAGTAAACTCAAAACCTCAAAACACTTTTATATCTATTAACTTGCTTCTAGGACCCTCATAATATAGGCTTCATAAATTGCTGTGGTGTTCCTTCCCTTTGCAGAAGTGGGGGGCTACAGGTGTGGAACACAGACTACATGAGGAGACTTGGTTGACATGTTGAATAGTTTAGCTATTACCCCCCTTCTTCATTATGCTGAGTAATAAAGGCTGGCTCTCTGCTTGGAGGTGGGAGAATATTGGGAAACAACAATGTTTTTTCTTCCTTCATTCTCTAAAATTTAACCTTGGCACAAGCCACTTAGGAAATACTCAAATGCCCTTTGCAGATGCCTAGCACTGCTTATTAATTCTCATAATAATCTTAGTAGGCATTATTATTTCCATGTCATTGATGGGAAAAGTGAGTGCCAGAAAATTCTAGTAACGTATCCTACGTCAAATAGTCACAGTACCTAACATATAGTAAATGTTTAATAAATATTTTATCTATTTAGTTATCTACCTATATATCTCTATCTATCTATCTATCTATCTATCTATCTATCTACCTATCTATCCATCTAGGACCAGGACTTGTATAAGAATTTCCTCATCCCCAGATAAGTTCTTTTAAAATGTTTGCTTCTTATATGTGGATCTGAATGTCAATTTTCAAGATGCCTTTGTTCTAAACAGTTGAACCTAATATTAAGATTTTTGCTATAAGTTTTTCTCAGTTGCATCCTCATAATCTTTGGCAACATGTCCCATTGAACTTCACAGGAGACATCATATTTCAAAAGTGTTAAGTTTCTGTTCAGCCATTTTTTAACATTCTTGGCATAAGGCCCTGTGATATGGAACAGAGGAGATTCTAAAAATGAAAGTCACTAACAGTGAACAGAATAGACTTATCTAGTGGCAAACCCATCAAAGACCAACTTGTACTTTAGAAAATATAACCTATAGTTTAAAAGCCACTGTAAAACTGAGGGTTAATTCACTGGCTTAAGAAAAAGAAGAAAAAAAGAAGCCATAAGTAGGGAAAACACAGGAGAATCCTGTAGCTTCATTTCTGGAAAGTTTAATTATAGGTTAATTTAATAACTTGCACCAACCATCAAAGTCCCAAGAACATCAAAAAACCCTGAACATTGATTATGTTGGTGCCATAAATTGCTATCATTTTCAAAATTATGAGTGTTTCCTTCACTTTTCTTCTTCATATTCTTAAAATTTGCTGGAGGACTTTTGTTTTTGTTTATCTTGCTGCCCAGAACAATGAATAATGTTTGCCAACTAGCTACTCTTGAGTGCAAGGTCAAGTACTGTTCCTGTTGATGGAACCAGCCTTTGGTCAACATATTCATTTTCGTGTTAATATTGCCCAATAGTCAACCAATCAAATATATTCATTCATTATACCCCAGGGTAAACTGGGGGGATGAAAAGAAGTATAGGATACTATTTGGCTTGTCAGGAATTAACAATCTAGTTGGCAATAGAAAATATATTCATGTGAAAAGATAATTAGCAACAAAACAGGAAATGTGAAATGCCAAACAAGAGGTATAGACAATAAATGCCACACAGTTTCCAAAAAAGGAGACCACAATCCAGCACAGTCTGGAAAGTATCCCTAAGGACAAAGGATTAAATGTGGGCAGGCAGAAATTTAATAAGGAGAGAGAAGAGGGGAGGTCTCTGGGAGAATGACAGGAGTGTGCTGGTGAATATTTAACAATCAGCTTTCCAAAATCATAAGTACTCTTGATACACCTTTAAGTTTGATCTACATTATTACTATTTTATGAATCTTTTCCTTAAGTTTAGACAATTAACAAAACAATAACTCAAGTCCTGATTTGAATAATTTGCTGATTTTTTGAGACATAAATATACATGTTGGAATTTTAACAATGGACTCTGAAACCAGTATGAGCTAGCTCCAGCACAACTTTGGAGGTGGGAGATATGGGCAGTGATAGGGAAGAGGGAAAGTTTTGCTTATGAAAGTAGAGCTAAGCTGTTAAGGAATAATGAAGGTTAAAAAGTTTGGGAAAGTGGAATATAAGCACTTTGAGGATAGTAACTATATTATTTTTTTTAAAAATATTTGTATCCTATGTAGCATAGTGATGTACTTTAGTGTATGTAGAATTGATTAATTTAACCTAAAGATGTAGGGGGAGACGGATATCAGCTATTTTCAGGAATATAAAGGGCTATCAAAAGGGAAAAAAACATTAATAGTTGTTTTCCTTGGCTCCTGAGGATGAATAGAGTAATGATAAGAGTAAGCACTGAAAAGAGGCAAATTTAGGCTTGATGAATAAAAATAAACTTTAGTAACCATAAATGCATCTAAAAGTGGAATGTACTGTCTCAAAGCACCAGTGGGTTTCCCATCACTTGAGGTTTTCTATGCAGAGCTAGTTGACAATTTGGAAGTTGTGTTGTAGAGATAATTTGTTTCAGGGTATAAATTGGACTAGATTACCACTGAGGTTTCTCCCAACACTGAAATGCAGTGATTTGGGGATCTTCTAGGCCAGTGATCTGCAAACTTTTTTCATCATGCATCAATCTACTGTGATAACTTACAGGCATTTTTGGATATGAGTGTCACTTGCCAGATAGAAGTCACAGCAAATAATAACAGCTGGCATTAATATATTGCTTTAAGCTTTACAAAGTACTTTGCATACATTATTTAATTGGCTTAGTGTGAGTTCTGTTACTTACTGATTTTGAAGAAATCATTTAATCCTTATTTGCCTCAGTGTCTCCATATATAATATGAAGTAATTGCTACTTCCATTTGTTGGAGAGAACGTAGTATAGTGGAAAGAACACTATAGACATTATTATTAAAACACTTGTAGACTTATTATGGACTTAGAGAAGATGAGTTCAAATCTTACTTTTAAAGCACATCATTAGTGTGACCTTGGGTCATTTTGCCTCTTTAGGTTTTAATTTGTTCATCTTTAAAATGAGGATTTGTCGGCCTCTGAAGTTCCTTCCAGTTTTCAGTATGTCATGCTATTTGCTTCAAAATGGCAGCATTGTGAAGATTCATGCTTTCTTTTAAATTTTCTTAGGTGTGATGCTTCAATATTTCAAAAGATCTGTGACTTCATTTCATATATGTATATATGCATGTATATGTATGTATATGTGTATATATATATATGCACACATACATACACACACATATATACATGTAGAAAGACAGAGAGTGCCTGGTTACCAAACTTCTGGTAATGAAGTTATGTGATAAAGAAGTGATAATGACTCACAGACAAAGAATACAGGATAGATGTCCTCTATGTCTCACATATATCTCTATGTCCTCACTCATCTTTTTTACATAATGGATCACTACCTATGCTTTAAAGCCCAGCTCAAAGGCTACCTCTTGTAAGCTTTTCCTGATACATTTTTTTTTCTAATACACTTACTATGTACTATTTTGTATTAGTTATCTATGCATGTATTGTCCCCTCCTACTAGACTCTATGAGGACAAGGACTGAAAGACTCCTCTGGTGACTATCACACTTGTCTGCATATAGGAGGCACTGAAAAAAAAAAATTGATTTTTTTAATGTGAAAAATCATTTCTACAATTTAGGGATAAATTCAAATTCTAGATTTTTAAGACACCAATGAAAACTATAAAGTTTCTCTGTGACTGTCAACCTTTTTAAACAGATCTTTTTAGAACTATTCTGAATATGATTTATAACACAACTGATCATTTATACTCCTTCTACCTATAAATTTGGGTCCTGGCTCTCTGCCAATTATGCTACCATGTAATGTAGACTGATGGTGGTTGATCAGTGCAAGTGGTTGTCTTGTAGGGAACACTTTTGATGTGAAGGAGATTGTAGATAGCCTTAATTAATGATCATTTTAAGAATCCTTCCATGATAAGCATAGTTTGTGACTATAGTTAAATACTTAGAAACAGACAAAAATCCCTTTTCTTTCTACTCATATAATATGGGGAGTCCAACCTGCTGAGTGTACATTTCTAACTACTTACATCTTGCCATTCTACAAATGGTAGATAGAGGTACAAGCTGTTGATCTTGCTCAGCAGGGTAGATCAGACGCACAGATGCATTTTCTGTATAATGAATAATGAAACAGTATAAAATTCAAATACTTATGACAATCTTTGCAGCTGGAATACAATTGCTATTATTTTCTAAATTGTTACGATTTTACTTTGTTTCTTAAGGATGTTTTTCATGGGATAGTGGATTTAGTCTAATCTCAATTTATAGACAAAGAAATTGAGGCTGGGAAGATTAAGTGACTTGTCCTACATCACAAATGTAGGGAGAAGTAAAATCAGTGTTTGGACCCATTTAATCTGGCTCCAAATCCAGTGCAGTATAATATAGAAATTGCATGAATATTTTTGGTCGCTTGTTAGGTCTGAAATAATTTAAGTCATGTCAAATGGATGAGCCAAAAAAATTAAAGATACTGAATAGGCCTTATTTACATGATGTGTATGCATGACCTTCAAATTCAAAAATTTATTTTTAAATTCCCAATTTACCATAGTAAGGCTAAATTTTATATATTAGAAAATGGTGATTATTT
Organism: Gymnobelideus leadbeateri; assembly: GCA_011680675.1. Lineage (NCBI taxonomy): Eukaryota > Metazoa > Chordata > Mammalia > Diprotodontia > Petauridae > Gymnobelideus > Gymnobelideus leadbeateri. The sequence continues at coordinate 373,057 of WOXC01009873.1, read as the reverse complement.
CTTCTCTAAAATTTGAAACCTAAGCAGGTAAAAGAATAGTAAATGAAGGACACAGAAGTAATGTGACTTACCGATTATATGATTATATTTTTCTCACCACCATTCACTAATCATTATAATGTGTATATTATTTAGGAAAAACAAAATTGGTGTGTGACTCTTGATATTTGGAAGTTTTCAATTTCCATGACTGTGATGCCATTTCATAATGATGCAGAATGAGCATCTCAAAGTAAATTTGAGGTCTACCAAATATGTCATTCCTCCTTCATGAGGACATATGAAGGTGGCACATACTAGCTTTAAATTAAAGGCACTGGAAATTGACCTTGGATTAGTTAAATGCTATATTGATAGTCTGTAAAAGCTCAACATCAAAATTCAGCTCTAAACTTACTTTACCTTTTTCATGAACACTCTCTATGCTGGATAACGTTAGTTGTTAATGGAGTTAAACTGGAATGGAGCTATCTTGTACCCTGCCTTTCTAAAACTCAAAGAAAAGATGAGAACTGAGAATGACAGCAGGACAATAAACTTTGGAAATGCTTTTATATTCATCCCTTTTCTATAAATATGCCTCTTCTATAAATATCCTAGATCTAGGATCCTGTATGTCCAAATATAGTTTGATCATATAAGTAATAAAATAAGTGAATTGAGGAGTTGGGAAAGTGGTATCAAGATAAAAGATGTCTATTTCTCAGAGGCTTCTGTGAAGGATAAATATATCTTTATCCATTTACTTGAAAGTAAAGAACTAGAATAAGAGTCACCTTCAATCTTTTTAAGTTAGGAATCCCCAGTCTATGAAACTTTAGTTTATTATTGTTCCTTGCCTCTTCAGTTCCCCCCTTCCCACCTCCTTCCTCTGCTTTTGCAAATTTAAGAGTAAGATAAGAGGACAGGTTTTCAAAGACATACTCCTAGTGTGGGTTTTAATGACAAGTGTGTTATTTAGACCAGGTATAAGTTGGAATGAACCATGTTCCCAAATTTATCAGGGACCAAAACTTTATTTAACTGCTGCCCAGTCTTCTTTCATCTGTATTTCATTCAAGGGCATGCCTTTCCTTTCCTTTTTCTCCCTTGACAACAGAAGTACAGGGCCATAAATGCAAGGGTGCAATACATCATGAGATAAAGTCTGGAGAACATGTCCTCTACTAAAATGCACCTTAGTCCAATGGCAGAACCAAAGAGTCAGAAACATCCCAGCTTCGGTTGTTAATGTTTGGAGTCAAAACTGTAAGCTGGACATGGCTCCCTTTCTAATAAGACGTGCCCAGAAGTTGAAAGGTTACGCTTATGGAACAGCAGCTGCTTTTCCTGTGGTTTGATTCTCACTCCTACAAAGCAAAGAAAGATTCCCAGACTGAAAGACAAATCTGACAATATGCTAATCTTCCAATAAAAAAAAGTGACTTCTGAACCCTTATCTGTTGAAGAGCTGACAGTGAAGTTCAGAGACGGTTGTCTAACCAGACAAAACGATAGAGAAAATATGCCTTCAAACAAGATCATAAATCTTGAATAGTGCAGGGGAGCAAATGTAAAAGGCAGGGCTTCTCACTTATGCCAACCCTACTCTCACCCACCCCCATTTCACACACCAGCTACCCACCTCTAAAGGCAGGACTACTGTGTTCCATACTAGAACCAACCTATAAATACAAAGACAGTATAAAGTAATATTATATCATATGTGGAGATCAGACATTGTTTCCTTCTCATGGGGGGAAGGGAAAGAGCAGAAAGCAAATGGAGTGAAATCTGAAAACAACAGCATGTACAATATACACACACAAAAAAGTTTGCATATTGCACAGAAGATCATAAATCTATGCATGAGAAAGATGTAGTGGAAATTTTGGGGGGGATTAGAGTTTATTTTTGTCATCTCTGTGAGACAGCTACTCATTCATCCAGATCACAGCTAAGAAAAAAGCTGGTCACAGAAATTAGCAGTTTCAGCTCAGCAGCAAAGTCGCCAGCCTGTGAAGGCAGAGAGAAATTGACTAATTAGCAATGCGCACTAAAACTTGACGGTTCTTTATAGAGAGAGAAGAGAGAGGGAGAGAGAGGGAGAGGGAGGGGGGGGGGCTCGCTTTTTCCCCTTCTTTCTTCCAAAGATGTTTGAAATCGCAGTCATTTACGCTCGACAATTTTTACAATAGCCTTGAGCCATAATTTTGCGAGTCTCTCCAGCATCCATCCCCCTGTATGGTCTCTCTCCACTGGCCATGCACGACCGTTTCTCTCCCCAACCGTGGATTTCCTATTACTCTCGTTACGACTCACTGAGCCCCAGGCCCAAGGATAATGATGTGTTGTTTCTTGGTAGCATAATTTGTCACACGTACATTTTTTCTTCTTCTTCTCTTGCAGAAAGCTCTGCTCCCTCTCTCTCCCTCTCTCTCTCTCTCTTCCTCTCTCCCCCTCTCTTTCTCTCTTTTCTCCCTCTCCTACATTTTCTTGCTGTTGCTAATTCATGGTGATCAAATGATGTACGACAAAATAAATTGTAAAGAGTGACTGCCTGGAGTTGGGAACCAGAAGGTGTTTTTCCCCCTCCCAAGGAGCGAGGAAACCTTTAAAAAGGAAGGACAATTGATTTTTGGGGGGGAGCTGAAGTGAGCCTTTACTTTAGCAGCTGATTGAAATCAGGTAAGTTTCTGGCCTTCTGTATACCCTGTATGTGTTTTGTTTTGTCTTTTGGATTGTTTGCTGAGGGGGCAGTGAGGGAGTCTTTCAGAGGGGTCGTGGGGTACTTGTGTGACAAACGCCTTGAAAGAATAAACTCCCATTGCAAGAACTAGGCAGACCAGGGAGAGGCAGGGGAGGGAGAGAGAGAAGGAAGAAGGGGGGGGGGGACAGGAAAAGGTGGGGGGGGAGACCGGGGAGGCGGGGAGAGGGGGGGGGGGAGGAATTGACCGGGTCCACTTAAAGGGAGAGACTCTGTGAGATGTTCTAGGAAAGCCAGAGAGGTGGTGGGGGTGGGGAAGTGAAGGGGGGAGAGTAAAAAGGAGGTTGGGGTCCACCTGGAACTGGGCATTAAAAGTGGCTCGGAGAATTACCAGTCTTTAGTCAAAAGGAAGGAGCTCAAGTGCCGGTGCCAGGACAGAGTGATCTGCAATGGAAGGAGCAGGTCTCTGTGGGATCCCTCTGACGGGGAGCGGCAGTGGCGGCGGCGGTAGCAGCAGCAGCAACAGCAGTAGCAGCGCTCTTTGGAGCGGGATGTGGGCACAGAGGGTCTCTTTCTCCTCAGCCCTGGAAGGTGCAATTACAGGTTAAGAAAGAGGGCGTATCGATTGTTCTTTGGTCTCCCTCCTCCCTCCACCCCCTCCTGCATCTGACCCTCCACCTTAGTAGGGCCAAAGAAGCGGACGCATCTGACTTTTTTTTTTTTAAACAGAGTAGTTGGAGGCTAGAGAAGGTGGGCTAGACTGCAGGGCGCCTGAGTGCGGTTTTGTACTGGGCTGTTGAAAGGGGAAACAGGGAGAAGCTGCTGGCTGCCAGTGAAAGATCGTAGGATAGGGCAAGAGGGCGCACCAGTCCCCCACCTGCTTTACCCCCGCCCCCCACCCCAGCTAGCTAGCTTCCAACTTGAACTTCATGTAGTTACCGGAGTTAAAGCGACAGCGCCTTCTGCCCAAGAGGAAGAAACGCCAGGACAAGGAACCCCTCCCCCCCAACCTAGAACAGTCCAGGTGCTAACTATGATCCAAGTGGAGAGCGCTAAACTTCAGGGCTTGGAAATTCTAGGGGGCGGGAGGTAACCTCCGTCAGATTTCAGAGCATCTTTGCAAGATTAGCAAAACTGAGTGGCGGAAGGAGCAGCCAACAGTTTGAGAACCAGGGGAGCGGGTAGGGCCAGGGTGGGGGAAATGAGCTCGAATTGATAAGGACAGCTCCCCGCCTCTCGGGAGTGCACTGAGCTAGTCACCATCGCGCTCCACTGCACTTTTCCAGGAGAAGAAAAGGCTTTATTTCCTCCATCAGACTGCTATTAGCATAGTCTTTCCTAGGGGCACCACGAATAATCGGATAATCGAAGGTTTCCCCAGATCTGATTTTATTTCTCAAAGGCCAAGAGTCGTCCACTTTACAGGCTTCTCCCGTCCCGAACCTGCCCCAGCACAGCTTCTCTCCCCTTACCCCTCCAACAAACAGAACTACGAGGAGCCCAGCGGAGGAGGGGACGCACAAGTTGAACTGGAGCCTGCCACAGTCGCCTTTCTCCTAGAGCGCCCCCAGCTCCGTCCTTCCTGGGCTCTTCCTTTCCTCCGGTTCTGGGCATGGACAAGAGCCCACGAGTTTACTCGGCCTTAATAGCCCCATGCACCACTTTGCCGTCGCCGCCGCTGCTGTTGCTGCCTAGCGCAGAGTCAGGGTTGTTTTAGGAAAGTGAGGGGGTCGAATGTGAGTGGGGGGTTGGGGAGGGGGAAGTCGCTGGGAGAAGAGCGGGGACCCAAATCTGGTTGGCTTCAAGAAATAAAGCCCGTTCTGGTGCTGTTCACGAAGACCAGTACCCTCTGAATTATCCTCCATATACCAGTGGCAAGAGGGAGTGCTGGACCAGGGGGCAAACTGTGTATTTATTATTGTTCTTCGCCCTCCCCCTCCCCTCCACACCCTTCCCCACCCCAACCACACCCCATCCCCTCCACCACCTTATCCCCCCATTACTCCCCTCTCCCCCTCCCCCACCCCTGTTTGCCAGGTTGGAGGAGGGTTTAAAGCCAGGTGCGCTGAGGCAGCTCGCCATGTCCAGATCCGGGGACAGGACCTCCACCTTCGACCCCAGCCACAGCGACAACTTGCTGCACGGCCTCAACCTGCTGTGGAGGAAGCAGCTGTTTTGCGACGTGACCCTCACGGCCCAGGGCCAGCAGTTTCACTGCCACAAGGCCGTTCTGGCCTCCTGCTCGCAGTACTTCCGATCCCTTTTTTCCAGTCACCCCCCTCTCGGGGGAGGGGTCGGCGGCCAGGACGGCCTAGGGGCCCCCAAGGACCCACAGCAGCAGCAGCAACAGCAGCAGCAGCAACAGCAACAACAGCAGCAGCAGCAGCAGCAGCAGCAGCAGGAGGAGCCGGGGACTCCTTCCTCCTCCCCCGACGACAAGCTGCTGGCCAGCCCACGGGCCATCAACAATCTGGTGCTGCAAGGCTGTTCGTCCATCGGGCTACGCCTGGTGCTGGAGTACCTGTACACGGCCAATGTGACCCTCTCTCTGGACACGGTGGAGGAGGTGCTTTCGGTCAGCAAAATCCTGCACATTCCCCAGGTCACCAAGCTGTGCGTGCAGTTCCTCAACGACCAGATCTCGGTCCAGAACTACAAGCAGGTGTGCAAGATCGCCGCGCTGCACGGCCTGGAGGAGACCAAGAAGCTGGCCAACAAGTACCTGGTGGAGGACGTGCTGCTGCTCAACTTTGAGGAGATGCGCGCCCTGCTGGACTCGCTGCCGCCCCCCGTGGAGTCGGAGCTGGCGCTCTTCCAGATGTCCGTGCTTTGGCTGGAGCACGACCGGGAGACCCGCATGCAGTACGCGCCCGACCTTATGAAGCGCCTCCGCTTCGCCCTCATCCCAGCCCCAGAGCTGGTGGAGCGGGTCCAGTCAGTGGATTTCATGCGCACCGACCCGGTCTGCCAGAAGCTGCTTCTGGACGCCATGAACTACCACCTGATGCCCTTCAGGCAGCATTGCAGGCAGAGCCTGGCCAGCAGGTAAGAGACAACAAAGAGGAAGAGGGGTGGGGGAGGAGGGAGGCTGAGAGAACCCTGGAAAGACGGGAGGGGTGCCTATGAGGAGGGAGGGGGGTGGGGTGGGGGTGATTCTTGGATAGGCTTAAAATGCAAAGAAACAATTAAGACATTTCTTCTGAAAGTTAATTTCAGTATCCCCGAAGGGTCAATAGAGAACTGGATGACTTGCAGCCCGGTATAACCTAAATTCCCATTTCCTAATAAAATTAGGCATGGTGGGCTCATAGGCTGACTATGGCATAGGCAGATGTGTGGGGGTGCTGGGGCTGGGGCAGTTAAAAATGATGCATGTGCAAAGCTCCTTGGTAGCCCCTATAGTTAGCACCCCCTCCAAGTCCAATTATAAGCTGCCTGCTTCCTCGAGGGAAGGGCTTCAGTAATGAGATGTCCCCCCCTTCCTCTTGCAGTCTTAGTTGGGTGATCAGAAGCTCTAGAGTGTTGCTGGGATTCAAGGAGAGCACCGCTGTTCTCTCTGTCAGACCCTCAAGTTTTTTGGTAGTTGATGTTTGTTCCCTTTCAAGGTTATAATTACTGAGGTGCTTTGTCTGTTAGTGATGCTGCTGGAAACCCTGTCATTCATCTGCCCAGGAAAACTTTTCCATCTTATGGAAATCCTTTCTTTTTTGCTTTTAAATTTAAAGAGGCACGCACCAACAGATGCTTAACTAGAAGAGGTTAATGACTCCCTGTGACAGGCACTGTCCAGTTTGGGGAGGGCGGCAAAATGGGACAAAATTATCAGACATATACAATATTTGTTGGGCAAGAGTTAGTATATGCTGGATCCAAAGTCACAAAGCAGTTGGCCAGTGGGTTGTTCTTATTTATAAAAGTGTTGGATGTTGTCAACAGGATTACATTGCAAAGGGAGAAAGGGAGAAATAATTTTGCCTCTTAAGAACACAGTTGTGGATAAGAGATTCTAAGGATGGGAAGCCATCACTTGCTAGCTTCAATCTTAAATCCTTATTATGAGTCTTGGCAGAAGGGTTTTGTTGTTGACTTTAAAGAAAAATAGTGCTTCATATTTACATGCTAAGCCATGGATGATTTAAAATGCCAGAGGAGGCCAATATAGTCCACCAAAATGTTAAATGAACTGAAAGTATTGAAAACCCTTCCTCACATTCTTTTACCAGGGTGATCTCTAAAAAGGTGGCATCTACGGGGTACAGCCATATGGACTTACATGTTTACGTTTTAGCCATAGTGCCTTTATCCACTCTTTATAATAAAGATTTCTAGCATCATTTTTTCAGAGTTTTCTGGACAGATTTGATAGTAAGGTGAGGACTTTGGCATGGGAGTATTTAAACTGGAAAGTATTTATAGTTGCAAGACTAGGAAAACTGTAGGTAATGAATTAATGAATTATGAGGGCAGAGTATGAAAGTGAGATGAGAAAGCAAGAATGCTACACCTAGACCTATGACTGACTAATGAACAAGTACAAATTCAAAGAGAACATGCTTATTTTTGTTTTGCAAGAGTTTCTCTTTTGTCTAAAACCCAGAATACTATTGATTCACTGTGGTGGCCTAGCATTTCAAGATCAAAAAAATTCTTTTGAGTTTTCAGTACATATTATAACTTTTACTTCCACTAAAAGGGCATTGTACTCAAAATAAATGCATAGAACCTGTTCATATTCAAGGCTTGGACATTGTCTTTCTGTCCTAGTCATAAACCAAGACACTAACACATAACCTAACCTTTATAAATTTAGTATGCACTCATATAACCAAATGGATATAGAAAATACCTTTTAGCTTTTTACCTCTTCCTATGAGTGTCTTTAAATAATGTGCTTTTTTTTTTAATCATGTAGAAAAAGAAACATTGAGAACCTTGTGTGGACTTGAGCCCACTAAATATGACCTATAATTCAGTATTCAGAACAGTTGGCTTTAAGAATGCAAAGTCCACTACCTATTTTAGTTGAGATTCTGCACACCACCTGGGGCATGCTGGGGCTTGAGTCCTGGTGGATTGCTAAGATACCAGGCTGCCTGGTTCAGTGACGATACCTTCCAGCTTCACTGGTCCATATCATTTGAAGGATATGTAGTGGTGTTCTGACCACTGAATGCTTACAAGTGTCATGGATGCTGTAAGAATCTGATACTCTTGCCGTAGAAAGGAAACTGTATTTTCCTTTAAAGGAAGAAGGTGCAGGGGGGGTGGGAAATTTCCTTTCATGTCAACCTACACTGTTGATTCTATGTCAGTATAATTTTACTACTTCGTGGCAATTATTAAAAACTGGTATTTTAATTTTTTTCGGTGAACCAAATATTTAATAACGTATTTTAATTCACAATAATGAAAAAGGAATTAACAGTGAAGTTCTCAACATTAAACAAGCTGAGTTGCAGCTTTTAGTATTTTATCTTCTCTATTCCTTCATCTGTAGCATATCACCCTACATTGTCAGGTCTTCTATTCAGATTTACAGGAAAAATGCTTTTTAATACCAGACCTAATCATATTGGAAATTAAATTATTTTTATTTAAAGACAGTCTTTAAAAAATAAAAAAGCACCTTAGTCATGATTTGAATATTTATGCAACATTCCAAATGTGGAGTATGGAAGTTTCTGAAATCCAGAAACTGAAGTAGAAAATTAAATCTGACTGGTCTGTTGGGCTAACTGCACGATGTGAATAAATAATATTACTTGAAAAGTCAATTGACTTTTAAAAAATTACATGTATTCTCTCTATAAAGTATAATGTAATAATACTTTGCTAATATGGTATTAAAGACATTCTAAGTCTTCCTTTTAAGATTATTTGTATAACTTTACATTTTAATGGAAATACCTACAAAGAAAATACAACTCTTATATTGAGGCTCATTATTGTCTTATATTGCTTTACTGAATTCATGCATCTTGGTTAGTTTAATAATGTCAAAAATGAATAAAGGGCTATGCAAAATTTAGTATGTCCACTAATTCAAACTCAAATATATATGTTATGAAATATATATATATATGAATGGAAATATAGAAAAATGTTTTAAAGTTTTCCTTCAAAGGTCTTACTATTTCCCTAGAAGAAAAACTGAATTATGGAAATGAAAACCTTTCAATTGAAAAGTTTCTGAAAATATCAAATATTGATGTTTAGACTTGTGAAGTAATTTTTGTGATTTTTTAATTATTAGACAAATGATAAGGAAGTAATATGGAGAACTGTATAGTACACAAAAATTAAATAAGAAGTTTTCATTCTAAATACACCTTGAACTTAACTGAAAAGTTCTTTTCTTGTTTGCTTTGGGGAGGGGGTGGGGGTAGAGCCAGTATTTTCCCCTTAATACTAGCTTTAAAAATCATAGCACAGAATCATTTTGATAGATTTGGAATAGTTATTATTTGGGGACTATCCTTCAGCTAGAGGAAAGTATGTTAGAAAATATCATGTGATTTTCCCAAAGTAACATTTCATGGTGACTTGTTTTAATATATTATGGTGAAACTAAGATAAGCCATGAAGTAATCACAATCATGTTTTTGAAGGCCACCTGTCACCATTATTATTTTCTAAGGAATGCAGGCTTTCTCCCCACAAAGATTTCACCTCATACAGAGTATACTCTATGTGAACACATCTGAAAGAAAATATTGCTCAAGTTGCTGGGATAACCTCTGTATAAACATCAGGGGTGCTGATAATCTAGCTGCTAGAGTGATGCTTCAGTGGCTTAAGATGTCACCAGATAGTATCCTAAGATCCCTGCCTAGCTCAGTTCAGAGTTGCTGAGTTTGGTGTGTTTAAAGGATGATAGGCTTAAATAAGAAAAGTGCTCATTTAAAATTCAGACACAGCATTTTCCATTGATCCTGATCTTACCAACCTATTAGATATTTTAACAATACAAACTATATGTCATATTTATACTTTTTTCTAAATTGTTAATCCTCCACATTAGTTTGGTCACTTCAGATATGAAATTAATAACTAGTGAGATTTTTATATCAAAAGTGACTCAGCCATTCACATAAATTTTCTATTGCTAGAAATAATGTTCATTACAAAATTGTATCACAGGTATGGGATAGCAGTTTTTTGTATATTCTTCCAAAGTGACTGAAATGAAAAGGACATCAGAACTGACCGTTATTATCATTTTATATCTTGATATGACTTGCAGAAAAAATTCAAGACTCGGATTAAGCTTTCATATGTATCTTTTTCTTTTATCTTAACAAAATGATACTCATTACCTCACAGCTCCATCACTAATCAACCAATTTTCTAATCTAAAAAATATGTTAATAATATCTCAACTTCCTCAGCTCTCCTATCTCTCCAAAGAGAGGTTATAAGAATTAACTAGCTTAGGAACCAGTTCTCCACAGGAGGCTTTGTTTGATCATCTTGCATCTGGAAGGGCAACTAAAGCCATCCATAGTCAATCCAAGTGGTAGATAAAAATTGGTTTCATCCTTTAATGATAGAAGAGGAAAATAGGATTTAATATTATTTTATTTGGAAATAAATTGGGGGGTTAGCACTTGAGATATCTCATGTTTAAGAGTCTCCACTAATATTATCATTATTATTTTTTTACAAAGAAGTAAAAAAGTAAAGCCTCTGATAATAACCTAGGTGTATTTTTCCAAATGCAAAGTTAAGGTTTCAAGGTAAAAAGTTGACAGCAAAGACTTCAGGTAAAGATTTGACTAACTGTATTATTATTGTCAAAATGAAACAGTTGAGAGGTTAATCACTTTTTCAAGTAAAGTGTATGGGTGTTCCATACCACACATGTCCTGGCAATAGGGGAAGAACTAGATAAGCAGTCCACAACATTCCCTTTAGGGAACCTGGCAAGTGTTCCAAAGTAGTTGGAGATTTACTGGGGGGTGGGGGGTGGGGATTTGTGGTGTGGAGAGGGAGGCAGTGATGAGAAATCTGATGACTTCTTAGTCATTGTTCCCCATACTTCAGTGATCACTGAAGTTCAAATGCTTCTATTACCAAACAATTAAGTCAATCATCCAAATGAAAAGGTAAAAGATAGGTATGGAACTCCACCCTATATCTTCAACTTCTTGGTAGCTTAAAATGTCAGAATTCCTAACTCCTGGTTCAGTCAACTTGATTGCATTGATGAAAACATTCTTTCTTTTCCTGTGGTGGTTTTTTTTTTTTAATTTCTTTGTTTTTTGTACTTCATTCTCAAAGAGGTCCATGACATCAGGAAGGTAATACCATGACTTTCAAGTCAGTTGGATTTAAGTGAGGGAGGTCTATGCAAAGTTACCAACCTCACTTTCTCCTCTGGAGCCATCTGAGTCCAGTGGCCAGATATAGATCAGGACAACTGGAGATGGCCCAGCTTTCCTGTCACCATACAATGTAAGAACCAAGTATGATCAGAATCAAAACTTATGATTCAATTCATACTACCACTCCAGAAAGGAAGATTTAGAATTGAGGAAATGTTTCTACATGCTTTAAAGATACGAAATTTACTTATTTCAGTTACATGAATAATGATGGTAGAGTTTGAGTTGTTTTTGTTTTTTCTGTATTTTGCTTTCTTTTTTATGAAAAGGAATCCTAATATTTTTATAATTGCCTTAGCTCTCTCTTTTACTTTGCAAGACAAAGTAGCTTTTAAAAAAAGACCTAGGGCGGCTAGGTGGTGCAGTGAGTGAGAGCCCCGACCTCGGAGTTGGGATGACCCAAGATCGAATCTGGCCTCAGAAAATGAGCACCCACACATAAATCATGTCTAGCCATGTAACCTTGAGCAAGTTACTTAACCCCAATTGCTTAAAAAAAAAAGACCTAGCAGATCATATTATTGTCTTACTTACCTCCAGTTATTATATTGACAGTAGTAGTCAATAGTTAATAAACATTTATTAAGCATTTTGTGTCAAGCACTGTGTTAAATTCTGGGGGGAAAAATAAAACATAAGATAGCCCTTGCCTTCAAGGAAGTCACAATCTAATGGAGGGAAATGACCCAGGTGGATGGGTCCAGTTCCAGGGCATGATGAAGTCCTACAATAGGATAGGGAAATGATCTGAGAAAGTAAGAGTCTCAGAGTTGATTTCAATGAATTTCTGAAGATTTTGAAGTTCAGGAAAATAGTAAAGTAGAAAATGATGAAGTGAATTCTCTGGATGTCCTCCTTAAATGGTAGAAGTTCTGGGATAAATTCTTTAATGTCCACCCTCCATCCTCTCCACTCAAAGCTAGAGAAGGGCCACAGAGGGAATGCTGAGGAGGTGAGTTTCAGAATTGATTTCAACTTACAGAACAATAAGTTTCTAGGGATTTGAAGTGCAAGAAAGCAAATTTTTCAGAGCTCAGTAAGTCTAAAAACATTATCATCCAATTGGATATTGCATTAGGCCATAGTACCACCTTCCCAACTTTTCTTCAGGCTATAAAGTGTTAAAAGCACACTTAAGGAATTATTTTCCAGGCATGGTTCTTTCCAACATACTTAACATTCATTGCCACTGAGGACATAGATAAGTGGATGCTAAGATTTTGGCACCAATGCATTGGCTTGGTGAAAACAAAATGAGCCAATATGTTTAGAGAACTTAGTCAAATTAGTTGATTAATTCAAAAAAGTATTTATCCCATACCTGCTAGGGAGGAAAATACTGTGCCAAATGCTTGGGAGACAAAGACAAAATGAAAAACCAAAATAGAACTATCCTCAAGGAACCTAGATTTTATGGGGAAAGCCCTTCTAAAGATGAAAGAAAACAATTGCTTTTGGTTTAGGTCTATGAGAGAACCTTTCAAAGAACTGAAGCTTGAATTTTGACTAAGGATGCCAGTCATCAAGGTTCTTAAGGAATGGGATGTTATAAGTGGTATTAGTTATATTTCTTGGAGAACAATAAAAAGAGACAACTAAATAGTTAGCTAACTGTTCATGCTTCTAATATGTCTTCACCTTCAGGGGATAAGTCCAACAGCTAGAAACAATGATTATGAAAGTAGTCACAGGGACTGGATTGAGAAATAAAAATGAAAAACTATAGGCTGAACTCACTTTAAATTCCCTAATTATGTTATCAGAATCTGAAAACAACATTTCATTCACAGGTGCTCTTTTGCATATTTAGAGCTTTTAATAGTATATAGTAAGATTGTATCTAATTGAAAGGCATTCCATTTTTAAGTCCATCTAAGAAAATTATGTTAGCAATGACATGTTTCTCAACTAAAAGTAAGACATTTTCTGTATTCTCTCACTCTTGGAATTCTCAGAAAACAAGTAACTTGTCCCTGAAACTCCTGTGTGCTGCTTAGATAAATCATAATCCTTATGACACCAAGGATGGCTTTTTTTAAGAATGCAGATTATACTGTTGCAATATAGACAAAGGAATTTAGTCTGAGAGAGACTCTTCTAAGTTTTAAGATAATAAAACTAATAGTAACAATAGCTAGCATTTATATAGTGTTACTGTGTGCAGGCATTGTGCTAAGTGCCTTACGAGTATTACCTCTTTTGATCCTCACACCAATCTTGAAAGATTGAGACTTATTATCTCCGTTTTATAGATGAAGCAACTGGGGCCAAGAGAAGTGATAGTTTTTAAATCTCTTTACCACTGCCCTTTCATACAAAAGACTTCTCAGTGAAAATAGTGAAACAGTGGTTAGCAGTGATGAAGGTGGAATAATGAAGAACTAGGGAGAAGCTGGAAGAGTAGGAAAAGGAAAGGTAGAGTGAGAAGATCTGAAGGAAAGAACCATTATCAGTAAGTGAAAAAAAATGAGAAGAATGATAAGCAGAGGAGATATCAATCCATCACCAAGCATTTATCAAGGCTTGCTGTGTACCAGTCACAGTGCTAGGTGCTGAGCATACAAAGAAGAACTGAAAACAGTCTCTGGCCACACAGGGCTTACATTCTAAAAGAGGAGATAACGTGCATATCTTGGGGGGGGGTATTTATATCTACTTTGTAGACACCATGTCTAAAATATATACAGAATGGAAAGAAGGTAACTATAAAAGGGAACCAGCACCTGAAGACCAGGAAATGTCTTATGTAGAAAGTATAGCTTGACCTAAATTGGAAAGGAAGCAGGAGGCATAGGTGAGGAGGAAAGAGCATGATAGACAGACAGATACAAGACATATAGATAGATATACAGATTAATAGATAGATATAGATGGATAGAGATAGATAGACAGACAGACAGATATGGATCTGTGATGGAGTATATCATGTGTGAAGAATAGCAAGTAGGACAGTAAGCCTGGAATGTAAAGTGTGTGAAGGAGAGTAGTAATGTGTAAGAAGACTAGAAAAGTAGGAAAGGGCCAAATTGTGAAGAGCTATAAATGCTAGATAAGAGAATTATAATTGATCCTGGAGAAGACAGAGCCACTGGAATTTATTGACTAGGAGTTAATATTGTCAAACCTACACCTTGGTAAAAATCACTTTGGCTACTATATAGGGGAAAGAAGGGAGAAGAAGTCTTGGATTGTTGGATGATTTTGCAATAGTGATGAGAGCCTGAGGTGATGTGATAAAGGAGGAAGAGAGGGAGGGAGAGAGAGAGAGAGAGAGAGAGAGAGAGAGAGAGAGAGAGAGAGAGAGAGAGAGAGAGATGAGGTAGAGACAACAAGAATTAACAATTGACTGAAAATAGGGGGTGAATGAAGAGTGAGGAGTTGAGAAGGTTGTTGACCTAGGTAACTGGGAAGATGATGATGTCATAGTACCTTGACAGTAACAGGAAAATTCAGACAAGGCGTTGATTTGAGGGGAAACATACAAGTTTTGTTTTGAACATGGTGAGTTGAGATCCCTACAGGATATCTGATTTGAGGTGTAGACATTAGGAAATGTTGACAGCAATATAGCTGTTGGTGTTCTTTCCTTTTATGTTTGTATATGCTGTATAAGTGTTCTCCACCCAACCCAAATATAAGCTCCATGAAGACAGAAGCTATTTCATTACTGTCTTTGCAGCTTTAGGACCTGGCATAGTATCTTGCACATTTATGCATGTGTATGAATTTGTGCATGTCTGTGTTAGTGAGAATGGGGAGCCAATGGAGTTTATCAAATGGGGGGGTGGACATGGTTAGACCTGTACTTTAGCAAAATCATTTTAGCATCTGTAAGGAAGGATTTCATCCTCCATTTCTCTAGACCAGAGGTTCCCAAACTTATTTGGCCTAGAACCCCATTTTCAAAAAAAAGCTATTCAGTGTCCCCCTGGAAATCTTCTTTCTTTAACCCTTTAATGTTTTTTTTTAATTGCATCATTTCAAAAAAGATATAAAATATATTTTTAAAAAATAATGCATCTTAAATTTATTATAAATTTACAGATTTTTGAAATCTTGGTGATGCAGTATTATATCATATAATTGTAACAATTTATTGCAAATTTGCAGGTTTTGACATTTTGATGATTTACATTGCATCATGTAAATGTATAGTATCATACTGTAAACAAGCCATTACATGCACATATTTCTACTGATGCGTGCTGGACTTTCTGACAATGTGCAACACACTCGAGTGCCAACCCTTGTTTGTTAAGATGTGTCAGTGGACTTGACCACTGACCAGTTATAACTTGCATTTTGTGTGTTTATTTGGAAAGTGATGTAATCACTATGACTTTAACTCTGTTACACAACAGATGAAACATGTATGAGTAGTTTTTTAAGATTTTCTTCTCTTCTGTCCTTATGCTTCCACCACCCTCTTATTTTTATTCAGTGCCCCCAGTTGTACTTGGGGTTATTATCATACCCCTATATCTCCAATGCCCTCCAAGGGAAGGTATCACCCACTTTAGGAACATCTGCATATCTAGACATATAATTTCATCCATAAAAAGAACTTCCAGTGAAGCCATTCTGTCTGCCAAGAAGAAACGCCTTGTTAGGAGACTCCCTCTCCCAGCTGCTCTCTATTATCCACTGTGCCACACTGTGTCTCATCTTGCATATAACAGACACTTATTAAATTTATTTTGAATTAAACTAGAATAGATACTAACTTGTATTTTGAGCTGGAAATGATCTACAGTCTTGTTTAGTCATAGATTAGATTTAGATTAGATGGTAGATTTAGATCTAGAAGGGACCTAAGAGATCATCAAGCCCAGCTCTCTCGTTTTACTAATGAGGAAACTGAGGCTAGAGAAATAAATGATGTGCCCAAGGCCACACTAGTAATCTGTATCAGGATCTGACCTAGGTTCTCTGACTCCAAATCAAGCAAGAACTGATTTCATTGTACCATATTGCCTTCTAAGAGGAGAGACAGAGAGAGACAGAGAGAAAGAGGGGGAGAGGGGGAGAGAGAAGGGGAGAGGAGAAGAGGGAGAGAGTGAGAGAGAGAGAGAAAGAGAGAGAGAGAGAGAGAGAGAGAGAGAGAGAGAGAGAGAGAGAGAGAGAAAGATGGAGGGAGAGAGGGGGAAAGAGGGAGAGAGAGAAAGAGGGGGAGAGGGAAAGAGACTAAAAGGTTAAGAAACTAAATGATTAAGGGAATGCAAAGTATAAAGAGAAGAACAATTAGAAGCAAGGGAGCATTAGGTGAAGATATGCATAGAAATTATTTAATTCTTTCTACAGTGAATATATATTTAGCCACTATTTGACCAGTCTATTAGTCATAACTAAGAAGTAATATTTATTTGGGGAAAACAAATCATTTAAAAACCTTTGGAAAAAGTCTACCCATAGGAAGTAAATTTCAATGGTCACCTCTAAGTATATCAAAATATTTCACAAAGATCATAATATAAGAAAGCAGTTTCAGAAGTGCCAGAGTCAGAAGTGGAAGAAAGTAGAAAGCAAGGCTGCTTTCAACCTAAAAGCATTCATGCTGCCTCCATGTCTTATTAGGTGGGTAAAAAATACTGAGAGGTAGAGGAAAGCTACAAAACCTTCCCAAAGCTCTCTTAACAACGCACCTATTTCTGGGTCTTACCCACAAGGCAGGGCTTGTGATGATCACGTTAGCCATATGCTCCACTATGGCAATGGCAAAATAGAAGAGATCTCAAGACTTTCTTACACAGCTTGATTCAGGGGTGAAAAAAACATCACCAGCTCTTGACATCTGTGAAGACACAGCAGCATTTCAAGGTGAGCTGAGAGGAAGCAAGTTGGCAGCGATTTACTAGACTGATACCTGGTAAAAAGTTGTTAAATCTGTTCTTTGAATCTGTATATGAACAGTCAGGGTTCTCTAAGTCTTTAAAGTGAGGTGGAGGATATCCTTAGAATGAAACCCAAGGTGCCAAAGGAAAGTGGACAGAGGAAATGGGAGCTGTCCTTAAAACTTCAATTATATTCAGAGTTGACACATAGCTTCTTCCTTTAAAGACCCATTTTTAAGCAATGCAACACAGGAAAAGAAAATTAACTTAGAAAGTTTTAAATACTTTATGCTCTATATTTTTATTTTTTATTTCTCTACTAATAAGGATTTATTTTGTACCCTCTTAATTCCTCTTCTCCATTTAAAAAAGGAAAAAAAACCCAAAACTTACTTAACAAATGTTCATAGTCCAACAAGGCACACGTCTATGTTGGCCATAACCAAAAACATATGTCTTTTTCTGTACCTTGAGTCCATCATCTATCTGTCAGGGGGTGGAATAGCATGCATCATTATGAGCCCCCTAGATTCATGGTTGGTTGTTGCATTGATCAGCATTCTCAAGCCATGCATTTTTCCCCAAAGGATTAGAAGGGAGGGTTTCTCTCCTTTACTCCCTTAATCATAGAAATTCAACTTTGAGGTTTTATTTACTGATACTTTACAAGTCTTGATTTTGGCATGTAGGTCCCCACTGTACCCAAAAGAGTGCTAGCAAATTGTACCTGCATGAGGACTCACTGAACTTAGAGCTCAGCTGAACTGCTGCATGGAGACTGATAGACTGGAGGCTGCAAAGAAGTGGATGGAAGAATTGTACTCATTTTCACTTCCTTGCTTCATCTGCCTTCAGGTGCCACTGAAGACAGGCTGGGATGAACAAAAGTGGGAAAAGAATAGTGTGAATATCAGAGTAGAAGGGGACATTTGACAACATTAAGGTATTGATGAATGATTGTGTACATGAGATCCCAACTGAGGATTGGAGGATAATGGATTTTTCTTGGAATGCATTTGGGGTGCTTACTACATCCATGTATCATCTGTCTATCTAACCATCTATCTACATGCACATGTATGTGTGTAGCCTTATATATGTATGTATATACATACACACATATCTGCATAACATACATTTATTTTTATTTGTGTATATACACACGCATACATACAAATGTACACATTTTCCCCCCAGCAAAGCCTGTTTTTCCCGAGTGTGTGTGTGTGTGTGTGTGTGTGTGTGAGAGAGAGAGAGAGAGAGAGAGAGAGAGAGATGCTTGGCTGGTTAGTAAGTTGTAGGCTCGCACCCAATGAGAAATTATTGGGGAAGAGTAAGAAAAGAAATTGTCTTGGAAAGGAAAATCAAATAGTCACATTAGTAAATCCTGCTTTGGAACTGAACAATTTTCTATGGTTTTGACCTGGTTTTACCTACTCCATACTGACTAGGTAACTTATAACTGAGAATTCTGTGCAGAAGAAAATAATTACAAGATAAAACAATTATATGGTAGTCTGGGATAATCAAGGTGGTGGAGCTTAGAAGGGGGAAAGTTTTAAATGTGCCTTGGAATTTAAGCAATTAATACTTCACATGAAGGAAACGTGGTCAATAATATGCTGGATCTTAGCCAGTACTGCTTCATTGTAGAAGACAGATTTTATGTGGCTGGTAACACAGAAAAATTTGGTGGCACTGGTTGCTTGGGCAGTTGGACCGTATATCTGAGTGACAATTTCACTGGATTTTTAAATTTAATAAATTAATAAATAAAATTTAATAAATTAATTTTAATTTAATTTTTAAATTTAATTTAACTAGATAGGTCTATCCTAACTGGAAGAGTGTCAGTTATTTAACCTAAGATGATATCATGATATCTATATATAGGAGCAAAAAATCGAAATTATATTGGTCAAAGAATAACCAACTCTCAAAAGTGAGTGAGTAAGAGGGAAAGGGAGAGACAGACACAGAGAAGGAAGGAAGGAAGGAAAGAAGGAAGGGAGGGAGGGAAGGGAAGGGAAGGGAGGGGAAGGGAAGGGAAGGGAAGGGAAGGGAAGGGAAGGGAAGGGAAGGGAAGGGAAGGGAAGGGAAGGGAAGGGAAGGAAAGAGAAGGGAAAGAATAATTTGGAAGTAGAGGACCTAGATTCAAATCTCAGATCTGCTACTTAATACATGTATAACCTTGAGCACACCTCATTTCCTTCAGCATCAAAATTAAATTCAATTAAATCATCAGTAACATCACTTTCAACTCTAAATTTATGCTCCTATGACCCATAGAAACTTTAAGTAGCAATGCAGATGTCTCAAAAACTCTTAAGGACTTATTTCAGTATGCCTATGATTTTATTAACTATGGAATGCTTTGTCAGTTCAACAAAAGTCATCACCTAGAAGTCAAGTATACTGTATTACTTAGTAGTAAAAGCTTGTTGGCTTGCATTAAATTTGACTTTTCCAAACAAAGCTAGACCAGTCCTTACATGACAGATATACAGTCCATCATCAGAGCCATAGTCAAAGCCTTTCCAACTTGATAAGACCTGCCATTGCTTACATTCTACTTAGCATAGCCTTTAAGAACCCAGATTCACCCTCATGTTACAATTAGGTATCAGAGCAAGAGTTCTGTGGATAAGGAATTGGATTCATTACAAAACAAATACTATTCTAACAATATCCAGGTTTACCTTTTATCCAGACTGACTTAAGAACCCGTGGGCCTTTCTAATTTCCCACAGTACGTCCATTCCAGGTTAGTGTTTGTAAAATGTTGATTCCTGGGGATGAGGTTTTTTTTTTTATTTTTAATTTTAATTCTTCTCTTCAAATAACCATTCCTTTCGTACACCATTCAGTGAGCCAGATTCTGTCACTTAGTTCTGTTAAGGTACTCCATTCATTTTCTAAGTGCCCCATGTGCACTTAGCTGAGGAAGTCAGGAGAGCCATAGCCGTTTCACAAGGTATTTGGGGCATATGTGACTATATAGACTGCAATATCTGCTCTCCTTTTCCTGATTTTCTTACTGATGCCCTTGAGTTTGTCTCAGTTAAGAGCTTTATCTATACAGGTTTCTTGAAGTACTCTGAGAAACAAAGTCCTGAGCCTGAAGTAAGACTGTACCATTAGGGCCTGTAAACATTAATTTGAGGCCCTAATGGTACAGTCTTACTCCAGGGGTTTGTCTTGCCCAAAGTCACACATCTAGGAAATGTTTAAGACCTGATCTGAAGTCAGGTCTTCTTGACTCCAGGCCCATTGCTCTATCCAGTGAGCCTCTTATATGCCCCTAAATGTGTTCATCTCAGCTCTATCTACTGTACCACCTAGCTTCAGTTTACAGATATTCAGCTGATCCTAAATATCTGGGCTTGGATGGTACAAATACAGGAAAAACTCAGGCATGATTAACTAAAATTTTCACTTTGTATCTGATTTTTTTTGCTCTGTGTAGATAGCCTTAGTAGCTTTCCATAGAGAGACTCATCTCACTCTAACCAAGTTGTACTTCAATGGAAACATTTTTTTTTTAAAGCAATTGGGGTTAAGTAACTTGCTCAAGGTTACACAGCTAGTCATTATTTATGCGTGGGTGCTCATGTTCTGAGGCCGGATTTGATCTCGGGTCATCCCAACTCCGAGGCCCGCACTCTTACTCACTGTGCCACCTAGCTGACCCTTTAGGGCAATTGGGGTTGAGTAACTTGCCCAAGGTTACACGGCTAGGTTTTTGTTTGTGCGGATTAAGTGTCTGAGGCCGGCTCCGAACTCAGGTCCTTCTGACTCCAGGGCCGGCGCTCTATTCACTGTGCCACCTAGCCGCCCCAATGGAAACATTTTAACATCATTAGTTTCAAACTTCTCATTAATCCATAAGACCTTGTTTTTCAAAGTATATACATGTATGTATGTGGTACATGTGTGTACACATATACGTATGTGCGTCCATCTGTATGTATACATAAGTATATATGTAAAAGAACTGTTATTATTTATGTGCATATATGAGAAGTATTATATGTGTATATAAATATAACCATATATATGTATTAGTTATATAGTAATACACATATATGTATAAGAGTTGATATACGTATATAAAACAGTTCTTTCATGGCTACTGAGAAAGACAGAGTAGAATGGAATGGTTAAGAGATGGATACATCCTTAAAGTCATCCCAGAAGAGGAAATACATACAAAACAAACAAAAAAAACCTGAACAAGCATTTTCTTAGCTGATAATTTGGCATCGGCAGACCTCATGGGACCAGCAGGACAGACTAGTTTACTGTTCGGGTTGTCAGTCATACTGGAGGCTCAACTGAGGGATCTACTACATATAGCATCACAGCAGCCCTTGCCAGGTAAGTTAGAGCTAAAGCCATCCTTAGAGTCAATTCTTCAGTTCCCCTATTCTACTCCACAGCCACTGCATGTTTGTTTCAAGAGTCACGGAATCAAAAAATAAGGCCAAGAAACAATTCCTATTCCTCATAGAAGTTTAGGTCTTATTCTTTTAGGGACAGTTGCTTTATAGATATGTGCACACAGAGATAACAATAACCATCATTTTAATCAATCAATTAGTCAATCCACAAATCTTCATTAAGTCCCTGCTATGGACCAGGCACTGTACAAGATGCTGATTAGATTCAGAAACAAAAACAGAACAGTCTCTGCCCTCAAGGAGCGTAAGTTCCACAGAGGAAGGTGGCATGCACACATATAAACACATACAAAAGAAATGCAAGATAATTTAGGGGGAAGTCATTAACTGCTCAAATGGTAAGAATCAGGAAAGTACTATTATAGGAAGTGACATTTCAATTTAGTTTTGAAGGAAACTTAGGGGAAGCTAGGTGGTGAGATGGATAGAGTGTTGAGTTTGAAGTCAAGAAGACTGACCTTCCTGAGTTCAAATCTGACTTCAGATACTTATTAGATAGGAGACTCTGGGCAAGTTACTTAACCCTGGTTACTTCAGTTTCCTCATCTATAAAATGAGCCAGAGAAGGAAATGGCAAACCACTTTAGTCTCTTTACCAAAAAAAGCCCAAGTGGGGTCATGAAAAGTCAGACACATCTGAAATGACCCAACAATAACCAAAGGTATTGAAGATGGCGGAGTAGAAACAGCTAGTCCAAGCCTCTCTGCCCCCAGATTCTCCACAAACTATGTAAAAAAGGACTCTGAAAAACTTCTGGAGCCCCAGCACCCACAGAACGACACAGAGAAGCTAACCTCCCGCTGAGGACAGCCCAGCAGCCCTGCAGGAAGGACCAGCGCAGCGGTCTGGGAGCCGGCAGCGCGCAGAGCGCAGAGCACAGGAGCCCAGCCGAGCCGAGCCCAGGTCCGCGTGAGCCGAGGTTTTAGCCCCAGGGCGGCAGGGCCAGCAGCCAGCTGGAGGAACCCCAGAACACCAGGAGCTGTGGCAACTCCAGAATTATCAACATAGACATGCCTAGGACAAAGTAAGAGGTTAGTGTCCTATGGACTTTAGGACCTGTATTTGGGGAATGCGTCAGCTCCCTCCCCTGGGAGCTAGAAGCCGCTGAGGAGACACGCCATTTTGTAGTTTTCAGAGGCATTTCCGGCTCCCAGCCTACAAATCGTGGGGAGATCCAGCGATCAGTCTTGGGGGGTAATCGCTCTTGCTTTAACCTCCCTGGATCTGGATTGTAATCTAGGGTGGAAGTTGTGGGTGGGTTTACAGCTTGCCAGAAACGGAAGTTGCCCCCCACACGTTCGGGACGGAAATTCCTCTATCTGGCCTTAAAGCCATAGTGTGGCAACAAGCCCAAAAGTCAAGTAATTAAGTGGCAACATGCCAAGGCAAAGGAAACAGAAAAATGCAACCCTAGACTCCTATTTTGGGGGCATAGAGTGGGAAAAGGACTGTGAGGTCAGAAGTCCTGCTCCAAAAGCCCCAGGGAAAAACATGAGCAGGTTGCAGGCCATAGAGGACCTTAAGAAGGACTTTAAAAATCAAATAAGAGAAGTGGAGGAAAAATTGGGAAGAGAAATGAGAAGGATGCAGGAAAAGTATGAAATGAGGGTCAACAGCTTGACTGAGGAAAACAACACCTTAAAAAATAGACTAACTCAAATGGCAAAGGAGGCCCAAAAGGGCAATGAGGGGAAGAATGCCTTAAAAAGTCAAATTTGCCAGATGGAAAAAGAATCTCAAAAGTTCACTGAGGATATTCATTCCTTCAGAGTTAGCCTGGAGCAAATGGAAGCTAGTGACTTTTTGAGAAATCAAGATGCTGTTAAGCAGATCCAAACAAACGAAAGATTAGAAGGCAATGTGAAATATCTCATGGGAAAAACCACTGACCTGGAGAATAGATCCAGGAGAGACAATTTAAAAATTATTGGACTACCTGAAAGCCATGATCAAGAAAGAACCTAGAAATCACCCTTCAAGAAATTCTCAAGGAAAACTGCCCTGATGTTTTAGATCCAGAGGGCCAAATAGAGGTTGAAAGAATCCACCAATCACCTCCTGAAAAAGATCCCAAAAAGAAAACTCCCAGGAATATTATAGCCAGGTTCCAGAATCCCCAGATCAAGGAGAAAATACTCCAAGCAGCCAGGAAGAAACAATTTCAATATTGTGGAAACACAATCAGAATAGCCCAGGACCTGGCGGCTTCTACACTGAGGGATTGAAGGGCATGGAATATGATATTCCAGAGGGCAAAGGAACTGGGAATGAACCCAAGGGTCACCTACCCAGCAAAACTGAGTATTTTGTTTCAGGGGGAAATATGGTCATTCAGTGGAAGAGAGGACTTTCAAGCATTCTTGAGGAAAAAAACAGAGTTGAATAGAAAATTTGACATCCAGACACAAGAAGTAAGAGATGCCTGAGAAGGTAATCAGGGAAAAGAAATCAAAAGGAACTTATCAAAGTTGAACTATTTACATTCCTATATGGAAAAGCAATAACTGTGTCTGATGATATCTTTCTCACTATGGAAATAATGGAAGAAGGGTGTGTGGTCATATGAATACATATGTGAATGTGTGTGTATATGGTTACAGTTATATATGGATAGAGGGCATAGGTTGAATTTGTTGGGAAGGGAGAATACTCAAGGGATGAAATTATGAGGTGAGAGAGGAAAGTGGCAAGAGAAGATGGGGAGAGACAGGGTAGGGTAGACTATCCCATGTAGAAGAAGCAAGGGGAAGTGGTTGCAAAAGAAGGGGAGAATAAGGAAGGCTAAAAAGGCAAAACCACATTCACATTGAATTTGGTTCAGGGAGAAAATGACATACATACTGAATGGGATATCTCAACCTGCAGCAGGATAGGGGGAAGGGGGATGAGAGGAGGGATGATGGATGGGAGGGCATCCTTGGGGTGAGGGAAGGTTGGAAGTACCCACTATAGAAGAGGGACAGGATCATGTAGGGAATGGACCAGGTGGGGGTGGGATGAGTGGGAGGGAATTATAAGCAGCCTTGTACAATATATCTACTGTGATAATGTTTTGCATAGCTAGACATGTACAACATATACTGAATTACTTATCTCCCAAGAAGGAATGGGTGACAAGGGAGGAAGGAAATGGATCTGAAATTAGAGGTCATAACATTAAATGTTTCAAATATATATAAATACTATTATTAATACTCTTTTGCTTGTAATAGGGAGATAAGATGTGCAGGCATTGGGACACAAAGATTCACCTTCCTCCAATGGAAAAGTCGATGGGGGTATGGGAGAGAGCAGATTGGAGGAAGCGATATCTTGTGGGACTGCTATTCTGGGAGGTTGGGTAGGGGAATAATGGGGGGAAAATGATTGTAACTCAAAATCTGGTGGAAATGAATGATGTAAAACAGAAGTTAATAAAGTATTTGTTTTAAAAAAATAAAAAAAATAACCAAAGGTATTCTAAGAGGTAGGGAAAGAAGAAAAGAATGCACTCTAAGCATGAGAGACAGACTGTGTAGAAGCAAGGAGAGGAGAGGGAATGAATATCTTGCTAAAGAGCAGCAAGAAAACTCCATTGACTGAGCTGGAATAATGCATAACGAGGTTGAAAAGATAGGTTGGAGCCAAGTTGTAAAGGGCTTTATATGCTCAACAAAGGATTTTGTGTTTGATTCTGGAGGTAATGGCAGGCCACTTGATCTAGAAGTATAATGACATTTTTGGACCTGTATATTATCACATTTTATCTTCACAACAATCCTGTTAGGTAGAATAGGCAAGATTATTATCAGATTCATTTTACAGATGAGAAAGCTCAAAGAGTTAAGTTGTCACTAGTTAACTAGTCACAGAGCTAGTTACTGGCTGAAGAGGAGCTGAGATCCTCCTCTTTTACTGCCATATCTATTTTTATTTCTATTGCATTATCTTTCTTCCCACAGAAAAGGATGACATTCCCACTGCTGTGCATCTGTTGCATTTAGGCAGTGTGAGGCAGGGGCTTCTCAAAATCTTGATCATCTGCTCATACTAGATGCAGTCCACTCGCCTCAGTAAATAGTCTTGGTCAATTAGAAAACAAATCCAACTTCAGTATAGACTCAGTACTCTTTAAAAACCCTCAGAATTCTGATAAACTTTAAATTCAATTGGACATTTTGGTTATTTTTTTTCAAATTTTTGACATTTTTCTTTAAAGTTTTGAGTTCCAAATTCTATCCCTCCCTCTCTCCCCACTCCCTGAGATGGTAAGCAATCAATATAGATTATACATCCAGCTATGTAAAACATTTTCATATTAGTCATTTTGTACAAGAAGACTTGAATAAAAGAAAAAATGAAAGAAAGTGAAAAATAGCATTTTTCAGTCTGTATTCAAGCAGTATCAGTTCTTTCTCAGGAGGCAGATAGTATGTTTGTCCTTTGGAATTGTCTTGGATCATTTGTATTGCTGAGAATAGCTAAGTCATTCATGTTCTTCATCAAATAATATTGCTGTTACTGTGTACAATGTTCTTCTGGTTCTTTTCACTTCACTATGCATCAGTTCATGTAAGTCTTTTCCATACTTTTCTAAAATCATCCTGCTTGTCATTTCTTATAGTACAATAATATTCCATTACAATTATATACCATGGCTTGTTTAGCCATTGCCCAATTGATGGACATCCCTTTGATTTCTAATTCTTAACTACCACAAAAAAGAGCTCTTATAAATATTATTTATACAAATAGGTCCTTTCCCCCTTTTTTGGATATTTTTGGGATATAGACCTAGCAGTGATAGTGCTGGATCAAAAGGTATGCATAGTTTTATAGCCTTTTGGGCATGGCTTCAAATTCTCTCCAGAATTATTGGATCAATTCATGCCTTTACCAAAAGTGTATTAATGTCCCAGTTTTCCCACATCCTCTCCAATATCCAGAATTTTTGTATTAACTTTTTTCATGATTCTTTTGCATTGCTCATATTTCTTATTCCCAATTTTTCTTCTACTTCTCAATTTGCTTTTTAAAATCCCTTTAAAACTCTTCCAGGAATTCTTTTTGGCTTGAGACCAAATTGCATTTTTCTTTGAGGTTTCACATGTAGCCATTTTGGCACCATTGCCCTCTTCTAAGTTTATGCCTTGGGCTTCCCTATCACTATAGTAACTTTCTTTAGTCAAGCTCTTCCTTTTTTCCTTTGTGCTAATTTTTTTTACTTTTTTTCTAAGTTGGTGTTTTAATGTGAGAGTTAGGCTCTGGACCTGCATTGTCCCGAGCCTTTTGTGCTAGGGCTCTGGATTTTACTGGTGATTTTCACTGGGCTTCAGAGTATAGTTGCTTGCTTTCTCTGGCAAGTAGACTTCCCTTCTGGCTTGTAGTGAGGAGTGGGACCTCCCTTTTGGCCTTTCCTCTATGTAGGATTTAGCTGCTCCAGGGGTGGGGCTTTGCTACCTGGGTTGCTATGGTAATAGAGTCTTTCTGGGTCTGGCCCTAGAAGAGGGATCTTGTTGCTGATCTGCCTCAGGGGTGAGTTGCTGCTCCTGTGTTTCTATGGAAACAGGGTCTCTCTGCAGGTGAGTCCCAGGGATATGGTCTAGATCTAGGGCTGGGCTTCACTATAAGACCTGAATGGGGGCTTGTGCTGGGGCAGCTGACTTGCAGGAAGGTGAGGTCTTGCTGGTGGATTGCCCCAACCTTGGAGTCTTGCAGCAGGCCCCCTGCTATGACACTGGCTGCTGCTGCTGCTGCTGCTGCTCTTGGACCTCTCACTCCCCTCCTACCCTAATGAGACAGACCTTTCCTCCTGTGCTGGTAAGTTGCTTCCCTGCTCCTAGATCAATTCTGAGGTGGTTTTCTGAAGGAATTTGGGAGTGCTTCAGAGGGTTCCTACCTCACTCCAAGATCTTGGTACCAGAAGCCTTAAGTTGGAAATTTTTAGAAATAAATTTTTGCAAAGGAGAATCTCCACCCTGAATTACTTGGAGTTTGGATCTTGAATTGAGATTGAGATTCAGAGCAGATTGGGTGTCATGGACTTTTGGTCCTGCTCAGTTCCTTAACTACATAATTAATATAGTTCCTAGAGGTAGTTATTGAAGCATACCAAGGAGCAAAATGGGTCCAGGACCTCCCATAGACAGTGAAGCAGCTCTAGGTTCTTTTATTGTAGTCACTTACCCAATGAGGGTTGGCAGTACTTCACACCTCTTAAGAAAGATATTTTATTAAGAGATAGCAAGGAAAAGCTCATGTCTTTCTTGTAATTGAATAGTTTGTCCATTTTCCAATAACCAGGCTCATAAAGCAAACTTTAGCCAGCCAGAGTGAAATTACAAAAAAACAACTCTGCAAAGCACAGAAAAAAATAGGCAGACTGATAAAGTCAAATGAGTCCTATTCATTAGGTAAGCCAGGGTCAGAGGAACCTAGATATACTAATGGAAACTCATCTTGTTCTGCTTTTCTCAAACTTGATGGTCACAGGACCCCTTTACACTCTTAAAAACCTTTGAGAATGGCTAGATGGCACAGTGAGTAGAGTCAGAAGGACCTGAGTTGGATCCGGCCTCAGACACTTAACACACACAAACAAAAACCTAGCTGTGTGACCTTGGGCAAGTTACTTAATCCCAATTGACCTCCAAGAAAAAACCTTTGAGAACCTTAAAAATCTTTTAACATGGGTTATATCTATTAATATTTGCTGCATTAGAAATTAGAACTGAGAATTTTTAAATGTATTTAGTAATTCATTTAAAATAGTAATAATAAGCCCATTATGACATATCAATGTAAATATTTTTATGAAAAATCATTATTTTTTTAAGTTTGTGAGAAGATTAACATTGTTTTTTACATATTTTTGCAAATCTCCTTAGTATCTAACTAAATAGAATAGAGCTGACTTCCAGTATTTGTTTCTGTATTCAATCTGTTGCAATATATTGTTTTGGTTGAAGTATATCAAGAGTATCTGGTCCCCATAGATACATAGTTACAAAAGGGAGGGTTATTTTAATAGGCAAATAACATCAATATCATTATAAAAATAATTTTGACCTCATAGAATCAGTGAAAGGTGCTTAGAGATACCCAGAGGTCCAAGGGCTATGCTTTGAAAACTACTGATCTAGTCAAACCCTGTCTTTTGATAAATGAGAAAACTGGCACAGAGGAGCTTAGTGACTTGACCAGGGTCACTGTAGTAAGTGACAGAGGCAGGATTCAAACCCAAGTCCTCTGACTTCAAACCTAGCACTTGTCATTATTCTATACACTTTCCAAGACTTTTAATGTTAGCTTTGCCACTGGCTAGTTGTGAGACCCTGTACAAGTCACTCAACAGGAAACTTCACAGGCTTCATTCAGTTCTCTAAATTATGAAGGACTGAAGGGGATGATCTCTAAGATGACTTCTAATTCTAGCATTAAATGATCCCAAGTTCCTAGAGAAAATAGAATAAAAACCAGCCATCATCACTAAATCCTAGGCCTAGGATTTTTCTAGTTAAAGAAGAGGCAGAGCATGCTGGCAGTAATCTGGTGAAACTCAAGTTGGATAGACAGACAATACTTTGGGGATTAAACACTCCTTTAATGTGGTTATTCAAATAGATAATTTAAATTTCAGAAAAAAATCTTTTGATGTGAGAGAAAGAAAACAACATACCTTAGACTCAGGAATATTTTTATGAAGATGTTTAATTTCATTTTGACAAGGGGATGTTGTGGTCATGGGTAAAGTAAAAAATATATCAGTAAGAGAAAGAGGAAAATACAAGAGATTCCTTGAAATCTTAAATAGAATAGTTACCTTCTGAAGTTCTGTTACCCCACCAGAACTTCCCAAAAGACAGAGCCACAAAACCTTTTTTGTGATTCAACTGTCTGCATATTCATTATAAATTCATATTAATTCCACTTGGAATCCCTTTAATACCAACATTTTTATCAGTTTCTATTTATAGAATGTGTGCAGCAGACTGGGCACTGTGCAACAGAATGGAGTCGTAGCATGCCTTCCCACCTACCAGTCAGTCAGTCATTAAACATTTAAGTACCTACTATTTTCCAGGTATTGTGCTAATTACTGGGGACACAAAAAACAAATACATACAAATAAGGCATATACAGGATAAATAGGAAACAATTAACAGAGGGAAGGCAATAGAATTAAGAGGAGTTGGGAAAGACTTCCTATAGAAAATTAGATTTTAGGTGAAACTTGAAGGAAGCCAGAGAAGCTGGGATATTGGGATGAGGAAAGAGTGCATTCCAGCCATGTCAGTCAGAGAAAATGGCTGGAGCTGAGAGACAGAGCATCTGGGAAGGCAGTGTCACTGGATTGATGTGTGGGGACAGAGGTGCAAGTGGGGAGTGATTATATGGTAGGAAGTGAGCTGTGAGAAGACTAGAAAGGTAGAGGGTCATGAAGGGCTTTAAATGCCAAACAAAACATTTTGTATTTGGATTCTAGAAGCAATAGGAAGCTGATGGAGTTTACTGAGTAGGGGTTGACATGGTTGAACCTGTGCTTTAGGAAAATCACTTTATTGGCCGAATGAGGATGGATTGGAGTGAGGGGAGACTTGAAGCAAGCAGAACCACTAGAAGGCTACTGCAATAATCTTGAGAAGAGGAGATGAGCGTCTGTACCAGAGTGGGAGCAGTGTCAGAGGAGAGAAGGGGGCATATATGAACGATGTTACAAAGGTAAAATCGACAAGCCTTGGTGACAGATTGGATGTTGGGGGTGAGAGATAGTGAAGACAGGATGACTCCTAGGCTGTGAGCCTAAGGACATGAAGATGTGTTACCTCGACACTATTAGGGAAGAAAGGAGAACAAGAGAGTTTGGGAGGGGAGAAGCTTATTTATGAGGCAGGTAGGGTCACTTACTCCCTATCTGATCTTGGGCAAGTTACTTTCTTTGGACCTTCATCTCTTTTATGTGAAATAAGAGAATTACTAGATTAAATTGGATTTCTGTAGTGCTTTAAGATTTACAAAAGCTCATTCTTAGAAAAAAATTTTGTGAGATTGGGAGTGCAAAAATTATCCTAATTTTGTCCTCTGTGAAGAGACACCTAGTGGTAAATGATTTATCCATATTTGCATAGCTAGTAAGTAAAATATTTAGGATTCAAATGCTGATTCCACCACATCCAACACTTTCATTGTACCACACTTACTTGTGATGACAGCTAAGCCTTCTTCTATTTTAACTTTCTGGGTGAAGAGAGTAGAAAAATGAGTAGTCATTTAATGAGTTTGCACTGTGTACATCAGAATAATTCATAAAATAGCTAACACTTACATACTAATTTAAATTTTGCAGCACACTTTAACATTTATTATCTCATTTGAGCCTCATAACAATCCTATCAGGAAGGGATCACTATTAGCCCCATTTTATGGTGGGGAAACTGAGGTTGAGAGAGGTTACTTAGTGTCAAACAACTAATAAGTATCAGAGGAGGAGGCTCCAAGTCCCACCATCTAGCCACTCAGCATCCCTTCTCATACCCCAGATCTTTCTGGTCCCTAAGAATAAGAAGACTTTCCTAATTTTCCTATTTTCTAATAACAATAACTTTCCCAACTCTCCATTGCTTTCATGTACAGATGTGGCCTTTATGGAGAGGAGATCAGACTAGCAATGATATGTTGGGATGAAATAGGAAGTAGCAATGAAATTTCCAAAAATACTGGCTAGTTTATACAAAGAGAGTGAACCTGAAAGACTTATAGCTGATTATAAGTATCGTGCTTTAGCATTACAAATCACTTTTCATCGAGTATCTCATGTAACCTTCAAGTAAAATCTGTATGATGAAGAGTTCAACTATTATTAACCCATTCTGTGCAGATAAGAAAGCCTACAGTGAAAGAGGTAGAACAACTTGCCCAAGGTCAGTCATTCAATCAACATTTATTGAGTCTATTAATAAGTGACAGAGACAGTATTTGAGGCCAAGTCACTTAATCCTTTAGCCTTACTGTTGTCTTTCCACTACATCCACTGGAGGAGACCATGCAGGGAGCATAAACCGAATTTTCAGATTCTTCAATTCTAAGATGTTTTCCAGAAAGTAAAGCACTGGTACTTTAATGCACTAAAATAAATGCAGAAAGCAGCAACAAACTCTATGAAAGTATGTTATCAATTCAGGTTCTCAGAGATTCAGGAGACTCTCCCAGAGCCATTTACTTCTATCTCGGGTCCTCAGTGATTCAGGAGACTCTCCCAGAGCCATTTACTTCTATCTCAGTCCAAGATATTACAGTGCAAATGGATATTTGAACAAAATTTTTTGTTGTGGTTCAGTCATTTATAGTCGTATCTGACTCCTAGTGACCCCATTTGGGGGTGTCTTGGCAAAGATAGTGGAGTGGTTTGCCATTTTCTTCTACAACTCATTTTACAGATGAGGAAACTAAGGCATATAGGGTTAAGTGACTTGACCAAGGTCACACAGCTAGTAAATGTCCAAGGTCAGATTTGAACTTAGGAAAATGAGTCTTCCTTACTCCAGGCCTAACTGCCCCATTTGAACAAAATTGGGGCTATCAAGAGCAAGAAAGATCCAAGAAAAAAAGCTCAGACATGGAAAATGCAGCTCAGAGATGATGAGAAGAGTCAAATCCTGCCTCATACATTAGTGTAACTCCAGGGAGAGATCCCTTATGGGGAAACTACAGGAGGACTAGAACCAAAGGCCTGCCAGCAACCTCTTTACAGTTGAAGAGTCATTGTCAAAGTGGCCACTCAGGAAAGATAGTGAGAAAAAGTTACTTGAATATAGCACTACAGATTTCCCCTAGAATATCATCAGCCATTTGGCATCAGTCTTCAAGTAATAGGACTAAGAATTTCAGTGGGGGTGGCTAGGTGGCGCAGTGAGTAGAGCGCCAGCCCTGAGTCAGTTCGGATCCGGCCTCAGACACTTAACACACACAAACAAAAACCTAGCCATGTGACCTTGGGCAAGTTACTTAACCCCAATTGCCTTCCAAGAGGCAAAAAAAAAAAAAAGAATTTCAGTGAATGCTTTTTGATAGGCCAGGGAATCAGATTTATAGGGGAAATATATACTATTAAATCATTTTGATGTTAAGATATGGGTACTGTTATTCTAACTTTTGTTTGGGTGAAATGGGAAGTGGCTATCAGATTTCTCCGAATTCCAGCTAGTGGATATAAAAGAAGGCAAGGTGAAGAAACAAATAGAATGCAATGTAGTCCTTAAAGGTTTGCCGTGACCTTGTCCTCATTGTCTCGTGCCATCTTTAGGTCAGCTCTCTGAGATAAGTAGAGTGGGCATTGCCATCCTCATTTTACTGGTTGTCACTGAAGTTGCCCGCCCAGTGTTAACTGCTAAGTGGTAGAGGCCACATTTAGAAAAGGGAGAGAGAAGCTAATGGAGGGGATCTTTGTGCTGTGATGACAGTGGGATGGGGTCTCTAACGTACAGTTCTGGAACACTGCTGCTGTGGGTGAAATGAGAATGATCTTTCTTTTATATTCCTTGCCTCTTTCTCCTCCTTTCTACCACCAAAGAGCCAGCTCTTTGCTCTATTACCAGTTCTGGTAGTGGGGAAATGGCCGGTCCCTGGGGTCCAGGCACCCCAGCAGTGATGGACTTAGAAACTGCCTCTGTGGGGTTTAAGAGGCTCTCCAAAATCTGTGATGTCACCCTATCAGCAGAACGGCATCTGTGTGCCCTAAAGTCATTTGGGGCTTTCTCAAAAGAATTGGAAAGCTCCAGTTAATAATAGTGCTTCCTAGGAGGCAACACAAATTCATCTCTGGGTTTCACTAACTGTCTAAAGATTTGGGTTCTAATCTCAGAAATTGGGACCATGAGTATGACACATTTTCTTCTTGTCTCAAATTAGTCAGCGGTATATACAGAGTTTCTTCCACAAATAAATCTGAGATAAAACCTTATTCATAAATTCTCTTCTGGCTCTGGTTGTAGCACTTCTCTTGTCTCAGACAGGGAGAAATCATGCTCTCACATCCCCAAAGAGCTGCTGATCCTACTAGCGTAGATGCTAGAAAACCTGTGTTCTGGCCTGCTCCCCATCATTGTGAGCAGCAGGATTTAACTACTAAGTAGATCTTGACACCCAGTTTCCTCTGTGGAATATGGTGAGGATTAATGAGATGTCATTTCCATGGTACTTTATGCTCTTCAGAAGAAAGGAATCCAGTCCCAAGTATTAGAATTGGGGATTATATAGGTAATCAAGCACAGAAGAGACTTGACTGTTTCCAGTTACTAGAGGCAACTTTAATTTTCTAGGGGCAGCAGAAAGCAGGGAGTAGAAATCTGCCTGGAAACTGCTGCTCATCATCATGTAAAGTGCCAATAATTAGTGTGAACTGCCGTATGTAAAATAACAATAGACCCCACTCCCTAAAAGTGCATCAGCTTAGTTGGACGCAGACTTAATGGATAAAATAGAGGATAATGAAGACGGATAATACATTTGTTCCTATTTCTGTTATTGCTGTGATTAGCTTGATGCTCACACATTCAGTTTCTGGGAGAAGACTAACAGAACCTCCTCCAAGACTAAATAAACCCTTTTCCCTTCCAAGTCTTTCTTTCCACCCCAATGGCCTTGAAACTTGACCAAGGATCCTGGTGATCCAGGACATATTGGGTGATGGGAGAATCAATAAGTATGATCATTTTATATTTATTCTGGACATACTTCTATGCCTCTAATAGATTGCAATCTCCTTGAGGACAGGGGCTAGTCTTGTTCATCTTTCCATCCTAGGCAGAGTCTAGCAGAATGATTTATACCCATTAGGAATTCAGGAATTGTTTACTGAGTCCTGCAGTAAGCATTGTATACCACTGAAAAAGGCTTGTAGACTTCTTTTCCTCTATTCATCTATAAAATGGGGATAATGATACTTGGTATTTACCTACCTCAGAGAGGCATTATAAGGTCTATTTAAAGGGCTCTTCCAATGAAAATTGCTGTGTAATTAGTAAGAACAGCTATGATAAAGAAACCTAAATACGATACCAAATCAGCTGGAACATATAATCAAGGGAGTTTCCTCCTCAGGAAAATTTTAAGAGAAGGTAACTTTCTTTCTGGGAATGTTTGACTACAGCTATGCCCAGCAGTTATTAATCAGCTTGAATAACGTCATAAGTCCATTCTAGACCTGTTATTCTCTGGGTCTATGTTTTTGCTTGTCCTATTTTCCCCAGAATTTAAGTAGAGGCTCAATCCAGAAGTTTTTCCAGATCTTCACCTCATAAACTATTCCATCCTCAGCATGAAGCCAAGTATCTACCTTAAAAAAAAGACACTAATGAAATAGGACTATTCTTTAGACTTCTCTGCTACCATTCTGCCAAGGTACAGACAGTGAGGAAAGGGAACATGGATGTCCCAGGCCTTTTGCATAATGGCAAATTGGTCCTCATTTTCAAGCATGATAAAAATTACATCACCATCTTCATTCCTCCATTTTCTACACCCGTAAGGGTCAGTGGAGGGAATAAGCATTTATCAAGTGTCTATTATGTGCCAAGCACTTACAAATACTATCTCATTTAATACTTACCATAACCCAGAGAGGTTCATTTGAGCAAACAGAGGTCAAGTGAATTACCCTGGGTCACACAGCTAGTAAATTTTGAGGACAGATCTGAACTGAGGTCTTTCTGATTCCAGCCCAGCACTCTGTCCTCTATGCCACCTAACTACCTCATAACCATAAGCAGAGCATAAGATAATGTGTGGCTGTCTCATTTATATCATCTACCCTCATGTTTTATTTCTGTTTATTGGATGATATGAGGAATAAAATAGTTTATTGGGGGGGATTTCTCTTCAGTATTAATGTCCTGATGTTAACAGGAAGATAGACTTTTCTAGAATGAGCTAGGTATAGATAAGCATATTTTAAAATTACCCATCAAAGTAAGTCCCTATAAGGTAATAAAAGAAATCAGTCAGTAAACCTAGAGGAAAGTAGGCTTCAAGGAATGTGATTTTCTATCTTTCACCTTACCTTTTCATTCACTTTCCATTGGTTTCTTGGGAGACTCCTTTGGGCATGTGCAGACCAGTGATGCTTTGGCTTATATTAGCAATAGAGCTGTATTCTACCTCTTAGTGATAAAGATAGCAATACAAACAAATGGTGATAGCTTGAAGTATGGGTGAGTAGCACTCATAAATATAGATTGGATCAGTACAAATACTAGTGGTATAAATGTCATTTTAACTCTTTGTAAAATTAACTTTTGCAATGAAATATATGAGTGTTCCTATAGAGTATGTCTTCTAGTTTCTCGAAGTCTTCTAAAAGTTGAGATTAGAATGGAGTAAGGAAAATGCAAGGACTCCAGAGACTGACTCCCTCCCAAACAGGTACTTAGTAAAGGCTCAGAGGGCCCAGTTAATTCTAGATTAGCTGTTACAGTTAACTTTGCCATGTAGAGATTCAAAGCTCGCTAGGATATTTGGACTAATCTTGATGCTTTTGATGGTATCCTGTTCCCCTGAAGAAAAGAAAGCAGTCAGGGAATAACAATGAACTGTTTCTAATTTGGGCAAATTCAAGGGAAGGTTAGTTTCAATTAATGATTTCTAGGAATATGATTCAAAGAATCTTTATTAGTTCTAAGAAATGAAACTTAAATGAAATATACAAAGCATAATTATCAATTTTTCAGATTTCACAAAGCAAGATGTGTCTGATAATATCAATTAAAGAGTTAAAATTTGGGGTGGCTAGGTGGTGTAGTGAATAGAGCACCTGCCCTGGAGTCAGGAGGACCTGAGTTCAAATCTGGCCTCAGACACTTAACACATACTAGCCATGTAACCTTGGGCAAATCACTTAACCCCAATTGCCCTGCCTTCCCCACTCCAAAAAGAAAACAAAAGGAGCTAAAATTCGAAATTATTGAAAGGTTGAAACAAATGAGATTAAATTTAATATAGATTAAGGTAAGGTTCTCTATTGAAGTTAAAAATAATTGATTATGTAAGTATGAGATAGGGGCTGGGGATTGGGCAAGAGAGACAACCTGAATGACATCAATTCATGTGAAAAGATGATAGTTTTAATTGATCATAAGTTTAATATAAACCAGAAACTCAACTTAGTTAACAAGAGTGTTGCCATAATCTTTGGCTGCCTTAATAGAAGTCGGGTAACTAAGTCATAGGAAGAGATAATCCCACTATGTTTTATTGCTAGTAAGATTACATTGGGAGTATTGCATTCAGCTCTGAGAACTATATTTTAAGAAGACTATTGACATGTCCAGAAGAGAACTACTGTGGTGAATGGGTTTGAAATCTCGTCCTGTGAAGCACAGCTGAAAGGATTATTCATGTTGGGCTTTGAGAAGACCAGGAGACATATGATAGTTGACTTTAAATATTTGAAATATTGTCCTGTCCTATTTTCCTGCTAAAGGCAGAACTAGGAACTAAGAGGAAGATATAGTCAAGCAGTTTTCTGATTAACGTGAAACTTTGTTAACAGATAAGTAGGTAGAAGGACGGGAAGAAGAAGACAATTAGTATTTATTAAGCACCTGCCATGTTCCAGGCACTATGCTAAGTGTTTTACAAATATTACCTCATTTTGACCCTCACAACAACTCTAAAAGGTTAGGTGCTGTTATTATTCCCATATTACAGTTGAGGAAACTGAGAGAAATAGAGGTTAAGTGAATTACCCAGGGTCACCTAGCTAGTGAGTGTCCCAAAGTCAATTTGAACTCAGGTCCTTCTAACTCTAGGACCAGTGCTCTATCCATTTTGCCACCTAGATGGAGGGAAAGGGGAGGGAGCCAGAGAGAAAGGGACAGAGACAGACAGACAGACATTTATGTATTTAAGATTAAAACTGTCCATTAGTGAAAGTTTTTGAGTAGA
Organism: Gymnobelideus leadbeateri; assembly: GCA_011680675.1. Lineage (NCBI taxonomy): Eukaryota > Metazoa > Chordata > Mammalia > Diprotodontia > Petauridae > Gymnobelideus > Gymnobelideus leadbeateri. Next base: position 335,777 of record WOXC01009873.1, on the reverse strand, counting down.
CAATGGATGAACATCTGACAGAAATGTTATAAAAATAATTTCTACATTGGGTATATTCAAGTTATGGGTTCTGTATATGGCAAGAATAGTCAATATGGCTGTAGCAGGCATATCCAAATCAAGCAGACCTACAGCCTGGGGCAAGTGATCCCAGTATAAAGCCAGCTCCTTTAGGGTGAAGACTTTCTCTTTTTCCTTTTTATCTCCAGTGCCTAGCATGGTGTCTTATATGTAACAGATGCCTAATAAATGTTTGTTGCATGGAATAAAAACCAATAAAGGTTTATTTTAGCGGGAAGCAACATAAGGAAATCCAGGCAGACAGACATAAGGGAAGTTTATGGTAGACAACAAATAGATGTTCCAACAAGGGTAAGGCATTGAGTGAGATTGGCAACATATAACAGAGACACGGCCACAAGGACAGGGGTTTAGCAGGATTATATTCCCCAGGAAGACTGGAGTCAATGAGGCAGAGCCCCCGTACTAGAGGTCCTTAAATAGACCATGGAGTAACTAGCTGAAGTATATGATTTCCTGTATTTTCACCATATCTCAGGCCAGATTGGCCAAAGAAGAATTGTTGTTATTTTAATTGCCACGCCAGATTGATCCTAGGCCAGTTGAAGGTAGAGATTGTGTCTAGTAATGCATACAAGAGCAATTTGAAAGTCAGGCTGTCATTCATTCATTCATTCATTCATTCATTCCGCAAGCAAGCATTCATTAAGGCCTTCAGTTTGTTCTGCCTCCTGGGAATATAAATAGAAAATAGAAAAAAAGAAACAGTTGCTATCCTCAAGGAACTTACATTCTACTGGGGGAGGAAGGAACACAGATTTTTAAACAGGAAACATATGAAGTTACAATAATAAGGGAGTGGGGACTAATGACTGAAATAATTAGTTCTTCAATTATAAGTAGGAGTTCAGACTGAAAGCCTTCCAAGTTTCCTCCCAACTCTGAGTCCATGATTCTAAATATATAAAATAACACTTACTTTCATTAACAGTTATCATTTGTGAATCAGTTGTTTATATGTAAATGGGGGCACTACTAAAATGCTTAAAAACAGATTGCTTTCTTAAGGGGTTGGGTGGTTAAATATTCCTCTTGAAATATTTTTTCACATATTATATAGTGATTAACTTCACTTTGACCCTTTCCCATTGGTCACTTTCTGTATCAGTAAAATCTAAATAAATAAAGTTTTTTGTTGTACTTAAAAGGCAAATATGGGGAAGAATTTATTCATGCTCAGAGCTTTTGGTTCCTCATTCAGTCTTTCATCCTCTGAACCAAAGCATGCATTTAAAAAAAATAGAGTGTATCACATGTTAAATGTGAAGGTTGAAATAAGATGGAGAAAAAGATACCTATTTGACTTAAAAGAAAAGTAAAGGAATTTAAATAAAAGTTAGCCAAATGGTATAGTGAAAAGAGCATTGGATTTGGAAGTAGTGGACTGGAGTTCAGATCCTGATTATATTGATTCAAAGGTTCTTAACCTGGGGCCTGGGGTCCATGCTCCCTCCCCCCCCGCCATAGCCTGTGGATAGATTTCAGAGGGTCCATGAACTTGGAGAGAAATTTTGTATCTTCGTTTCTCCTAATCTTTAACTAAAATTGATTGTTTTCTGTAATTATTTAAAACTATAATTCTGAGAGGGGATTTATTTGTTCATAGGTTTCACCAAACTGGCCAAAGAGGTAAAAAAAAAAGGTCCACATAAAAAATAAAATAAAATAAAAATCCCTGACCTCCTTGGCATCCATATACAAACTACTTTACTTGCTATATGTCAATTTCCATGTTTGTAAATGTGAATTGAATTAGATTATTTCTAAGAACCCCCCACCCATAACCTCATTACAGCTGACTGCAACATAAGCCACAAACTGCTTGTTTCTTCAACCACTTGCCATCTCTACTTCTTAGGAATCATTGGCTTAGTGGAACTGGAGTGGTGAGTCCCTCTACTACTATTCACTGGGAGCCCAATTCACCTCTTACCTAAATTGGTGGATTCTCCAACTCTTGAAGACTATTTGAGAAGATGGAATCTTCATGAGGTTAGGGGCTGTAGCTAAATGTTTTCAGTATTCATTACTAAATATGCAACTTTGATCTCAGGCTGTGGGACCAATCTGGTTCAAGATATGGGAGTAAATGCAGAGGTCAGAGGCTGTAAGTTTTCTAAACTCAGCACCTAGCATAGTATATAGTTGAATGGTTATTGAATTGAATAAAATCTGTGTAGCACTATAATAAAATTATAATAATTTCACAATTTCACGTATGGATAATACTCTGCCAAAGATTTTTTTAATTCACAACTTTGTCAAAATTTCTTTAGGATATTGTTAGGATATAGTTATTGCCTATTTTTGTATAGCAAGTCAGTTGAAAGTGAGAGTTCTTGAACTCTACCTTTTTAATTTACATGTGACTCTTTTCGTGGGGCTTTCAAATAAAAGCATATTCACCAAGTAAACATCATGACAATCAGAGATTCAGTATCCAATACATAGTTATTATCTGTTATTATTGCAATTGTCATTGTAATTGCACATTGCAAAATTAATGGGATCCTTTTTACAGGGATTATTCACACATGTAACTTCTAAGGAATAACTGAATAATGATGTATATGAGAAGCCTACATCATATTCATATTAAATTACAAAAAGTAATTTGTTTTTCTTAAGGTATTCTGAACAAGGAAGGATTGTCAACAATTCATTAGAACAATGTATTTATCCCAAAGATCAGAAAATCACTTACATTCCTTTCTAGTGAGCTCATGGACTTAAATTTACTATCCAGATGTGTATTTCTCTGTTAGAAAAAAACTCAAAAGGCAAAGAGTTTTTGTGTTTGTTTTTCTTTAGAACTAACTAAAATAATCAATGCCTCAGATGAGATAACTCGATATATTGGATATAATGTAATGTGTTACGGATATCTTTAATTTAACATATCAAATTCATGTAAGTCTTTGAGAATTTGGAAAGTACGGCAATTTCCTCTTATTAACCTTGTTATCTTTTCTCAGCTTTGTAGTGTGGAAATGATACTTAAATGTAAGGAAGCCCTTGGTAAACAATAAGCTGTTAAAAATTGCATTGTGTGGGGTAGCTAGCTGGCGAAGTGAGTAGAATGCCAGCCCCAGAGTCAGAAGGACCTGAGTTCAGATCTGGCCTCAGATACTTAACTAACACACACACCCACACAAAAAACTATACATGTGACCTTGGGCAAGTTACTTAACCCCAATTGCCCTCCAAAAAGTAAAAAAGAAAAAAAAAAGAAATTGCAATGTGTTAAATCAAGGGTTCTTAACATTTTGTGTAATGGCCCCCTTTTGCAGCCTAGTGAAACCTATGTCTCCCTTCTCAAAATAATGTTTTTAAATTCATAAAATAAAATGCATAATATTAGGAAGGAAACCAGTCATATTGAAATCACCATACAATATTTTCTACAAACAATCTCAAATTAAGCTAAAAAAACCCTGTGTTGTCTGGCTTTGCATTTTCTTCTTGGTTACTATGTGATTTCAATTTTTTTTTCCGAAAGGTAAAGTTTTATTGTTAATTTAGAGTTAAATGTGAAAGTTGTTGATATATGAAAAAATTTCAGTTTCACCTTCTTATAAACTGACCATGAAAATAAAGTCAAATATTTAAATCCAAGTAAGTGATAATATAGCAATAAAAAAAATTGGAGTTAACTTATTTCCATTCACTAGGGATGACCATGAGTCTGTTAAGACTTAGAGCTTCACTTTAAATGACCACTTGTTAGATAATTCATTCATCCTTAACAAGCGAAAAAAAATGATTCCTTTTACACACGTTGTGTAAGGCTTGTGTGCCCTTTCCTTATTCCAGGGCTCACTGTGGAAGCCAGGATGGTTCAGGGGATTGATTGGTGATGGAAATATGAAGTCTTTCATTGCTATCTTATCTGTTTGAATCCTCTCCTTGTTGGCAGTGACTGGGAGTTGCTACCATTTGCCAGCTGTTTAGTGACTTATGTGAAATGAGTTGGTGGTCTCAGTCCAGTTCTTAGAGGACAGATGGCAATAATTGGCTGTTTCAGCAGAGAGGCCAAGGATCAAATGGACACAAAGACTAGATCCTTTCCCCTAATCCTTATAAATGATCTAAAAATTGCAGAATTTTTAGAGCTGGAAGGTACTTCAGCAGCCATCTAGGCCAAAGCAAACTCTCAAGGAATATCCACTCTAATACACCTTCGTGTTTGAAAACTTCCAGTGAAGTGGAAACCACCACTTTTTTGACAGTTGATCCTACTCTTTGATAAATAAAATTATTCAGAAGTTTTTCTTGACATAATGACTAAATCTCTTCTTTGCATCTTCCATCCACTGCTCCTGGTTTTAATTTCTGAAACTAAACAAAACAAATCTAATCCCTCTTCCAGAAGACAACCCTTATAGTATTTGAAGACAGTTATTATGTTTCCCCTGATCTTTTCTTCTATTGTTCAACACCCTAAGAAGCACCGGACCTTTTCATCCTTCTTGTAACCGTACCCTTTATAGGTTATCTTCCCCAAATAGAAAGTAAGCTCCTTGAAACCAAAGCCTATTTTGATTTTCTGTTTCTCCCAAGCATATAACAAATGCTTTTTCATTCATTCATTCCTTCAAACATGCATTCATTCACTCATTTATGAACTCAGAATGGATATCATCCAGTTTATCAATGTCTTTAAATGACGCCACACAGAATGGAATACAATGTTCCGGATGTATTCTGATCAGGGCATAGTAGAGAGGGATTGTCAATTCCTTATTCCTGAAAGCTAATTGCCTCTTTCTGGGTAGACCAAGATGCCATATTAGCTTTTTAGAAATTTCCGTTTCACACTGTTAATACTGAGCTTGCAAAATGCTAAAACTTTCAGAACTCCTTCAGACAAAGGATTATCTAACCATGCTCCTACAATCTTTTTTATGTACTTTTTTTTATTTCATTTCAGAAGTACTTTCACATATGCTATCTCTTGATTGATTGGTTCACAACATCCCTCTGAGGTAGACTGGTATAAGTATATTATCTCCATTATGTAGATGAGGAGACCCAAGCACAGACATCTTAGTGCCAGAAGTAATAAAGTTAGGGAAAAATTGGGCATATAACCCAAGTGACCTAATTGGTCTTTCCACAAGACTATGTAATATCACTATTGAATAGTACGTCAATACAATGATATACACAAAATCAGGAAAGTATCTAATGTAATATCGTGTATATATAATAGGTACCTCATTATTAAATTGATTTTTGAACCTAAATATGAGATTCCAGTTTTATTCCAAGTGATGTCCATCTTATTAGATTTAATCCAGTTTCCTAGCCTGCCATCTTCTTTTTGGTTTTGGATTCTGTCACCCAGTGTCCTAACTGTTCCAGTATTGTGTAGCTTCAAATTCTTTGAGGTTACAGTTAGAAAAAGTATTGGTTGTAGTATAGGGGAAGTAGGCCTTGCAATTACTTCATTCACTTTTCTTTAAACACCACAAGTCTAGCTTCCCATATTATCCATATAGTCTTTCAAGAATGTAACCTATGGCCTATACTCATTTGCTCCCTGATGCTTTATTGGGGCATAGGGATAGCCTTGGATTCTCTAGTACCATGCTGGCAGAGTACAAACCTGGGCGGATCCTGCCTGGCTAGACAGGCTTTTGGAATAGGCCAAGTGACAGATGGAGGGGATACTCATATCGATAAAATGACTGTTCCTGTAAGTAACAAACCATTTTGGGGGCCGGGGGGAATTAGACCTGTGATTTCATCCATGTGGAGAATGCCTGGTGTGAAAACTTATTCGACCAATGTAGATTGGCAACTCACTTCTTCTTTAAACAGTTAGATCTTCCTGGCTCCCAGGCTGGCCTTCTATCTGCTCTGCAGTGCTACCTGTTAATTAAATCGTGGTATAGCACAAAGAGTGCTGAACTTGGCATCATATGATTTGAGTTTTATTCAGAGTTCTGCAACCTACTAGCTGTGAGTCCTTGAGTAAGTCACTCCCTCTCTACAGGCCTTAGTTCTCTCCTGTGTAAAATGAGGGCATAGGATTAGATGATTTCAAAATCTTGGAAGTCTCTTTCAGCTCTGGATTCACGATTCGTGGTACACATATAGATATATACATACACACATATGTGTGAACTATTGAATATATCATATAATATATTCAATATATTGTATGTGTTACGTTTATATATCAATGACTGAGTAATACTGTTATTGCTTTGAACATTTTCATATTTTTTACTTTCCTCCAAGTGTGATGAGTAGATATTGTCTTTACCCTCAATTCTGGCTGTGTCTATCTGAAAGGCAGTGATGTTTACAGAAATGGACCAAATTGTAATAGTCAGCTGACCTGACCTCTCCATGCAATGGTACAGTTGAAGGCAATCCCAAAGAACTGGTTGAGGTGATCATGGCCCTCTGTATATATAACTAGCTAGCATGACCGAAAATATGCAGAATATTTGGTAATAAATCTCTTGCCATCCAGAAAATCTTTCTAGGCCATGAGCCACCAATAAAAGTGTTGCAAATAAAAAGATTATGATTAGCTGATGCATGTCATAAGACTTCCCTAGACATCTTGTTAGGGTATGGATCGGCACACAGATGCATCCTTCCTAAGTCCTTATCTTCTATTGCCATGGCACTGTTGGAACATACAGTGTTTTAGAGCAAAGACCATTTGGTTATCATTGCTTTTGATCCCCATCACCACGTGTGGTGTCTTCCACATAGTAGGCAATTTATAAATGCCCTTTAGATAGGACTCAATCTAAAGACAGTTAAAAACTCATTACTCAAATATTTGTAAAGGATTTCTGGAAGATTCTTTGGCCCAGATTCACCAATTGGGTGTCAATACTAACCTCAACACAGTCCATTGGCGAGCCAGTGTAGCCTTCTTGAGCATTAGCCTGTTTTAGAAAGAGGACAATGTCTGTACATGAATGGTAAAGCTACTTCTCTGGAGATGCATCACTATCCATACAGATTCTGCAGGGAGATTTTTTTTTCCTGCTGAGGAGTACATGCTGCCTTCAATGACACTGAAGCCTCATTAAAGGAGTCTTGCTTCCTTCCTTCCCAGGGAATTTTCATTAACTGTGTTAAGTTGGCTTCCCAAATGTTAAGTTCTTAACCAACAAATGGTGGCTATCTGGTAGGGGCATATTCCACCAAATGCCCTTGAAATGACAGAACAGGATTGGAAAATAGAAATGAAAGTGCTGAATTGAGTGTAGGATCACCATCATACTTATGAGTGAATCTTTTTGTCATGGTTCTCTCCCCTTAGATTTGATCACTTTTAGGCTTTAGTGGAACTGAAAAGTTCAATTATATGTAAAGTGACTGTTAAATCAGCAGGACCCTTGTGGGGGTCTGAGCCTACCCTCCCTTCTTCAATTGCAAGTGTGCTAAATCCATTAATGTTACAAAGGAATGTACATCCATCAGGTAGAGTGGTGGAGGCCAGGGTGCATATTATAGCTTTTACTGCATATGAGACATTGCAGTCCTGTTCTTAGGAACTGCCAGGCAGATTGGGAATCACAGTCACGGTTAATAGCAGCGAATTGCCAGCTCTTGATGGGTGGGTAGTCACTCCTTTCAGTGGTTGCCCCCTGGGGGAGAAGGTAGAAAAACAGAGGGAGGGAATTAGAGTGACTTTGCACAGCTGAGCAGGTTCATGCCGCCGGATCCGTGGCAAGCATTGGCAGGGCTCCACTCTGGGGAGGCACACAACAACATCACAGTCTCATTTTTACCAATTGGTGTTGCTATATAGCCAGTGGTGCACAGGGGGAGAGCAAGAAGAGAAGGGGGGTGGTGTGGGCTGGGGAACAAGATGGAAAGTGGGGAGAGAGGAAGGAAGGCGGGAGTCTGGGCTAAATTAAACAAACAAACCAACTACATGTTAAAAGTGTTTAACCCAGAACCATTAGCCTGGTGCTACTAATTGTTCTCAACTAGTATTTTAAGTTCAATGTGTGATTAAAGAGTTGGCTCACAAACTCTCTGCATAACCTTAATTTTTTCAAGGTTCTTTGAGTGTAGAATGGCTTATAATAATGATTTTGACTAATACGATTTTTGACATGCAACTTTAATGCTTAACCTTAGTACAACTCCAGAGCATTTCATGTGTATTCAGCTGTAAAGAGTGATGATTTAAAGGGATAATATAAGAAAAAGGTCGTTCTAGAATGAACCTCTAACAAATTGCATAAAGCGAGCTTATTATTCCATGAGTAGAGGGATATGCAGCTTTTCTGATCATTTTTCTGCTTGGTTCAAAAAATTGTTGAGACATGATTGGGGAAAGAAACAGGAAAAAATGAAATAGAATTCTGCAAGCAAGGAACATTCTTTTGATGGTTATGATTTTGTTGCCACTAAAAATATTCTATGATAATGTGGTTATTCATCTCCTCTCTTGTTTTGGGTGAAGAATTCGCTCCAACAAGAAAATGCTGTTATTGGTTGGAGGATTGCCTCCTGGACCGGACCGGCTTCCCAGTAACTTGGTTCAGTACTATGACGATGAAAAGAAGACATGGAAAATACTGACAAGTGAGTGGTTTTGTTGATTCATTTATTTATCCACTTATTTATTTTGGGTTAGCTTTGTCTTGATGAATTTGAAAATACGGTTAATCAAATTAGACATTTTATTGATTTGTTATCCTTAAGAGATGTGTTTATGTATCACAGGGGACTTCTCAGTAACAGAATAAATTAAGATTCCTGAGGTTGCCAATTTGATCATAGCATAGGCCTAAATTAAATCTGGCCAAAAATCACTGGCTTGAGTTTTTGTTCATAGCAAACTTTTAAGGCATTTTGCAGTCCCCAAAGAATAAAATCATTTAATTATTTTAGGAAAGGTTTTCTCTGAAATTTCACAAATCAAAGCAGCCATCTAACCTATGGTCTCTGTAAGTTTCTGTCAATTTGTGTTTAACTTTGTGTTTCATTTTTTCTCTTTTAGTCATAATCTATAGATTCTATTCATCAATGGCATTGCCCTGTAGTTTAGGTGGACAAATATATTCCAGGCACCTCCCAACCACAATAAATTGTGCTTACAGACTTCACCCAGGTTCCCCCTCTCCCTTCCTTAAACAGTGATTGTGTTTTGCAGCAAGGCTTTTGCCTTGGGCGTTGAGATTTGGAACTTATCGTTATATTGGTTACAATTCCCAATCTGATTCAGTCATGGAATCAAAATCATCGTTTCCTGAGTGCAGCAGCCTGTGTGCACTAGTCCCCTTGTGGGTAAAGTGGCAGCATTGGTCAATAAAACTAAATTTTAACTGTCAAAATTGCCCAGAGCCACATAGATAAAATAATAAATGAGCAATTTTGATCCATAAATCAAAGCCACACTTTTAGAACTGGACAATTGGTGGAAGTTAGACTTTTTTACAACATGCATTTTTTTAAAATGAATAAGATGTCTTGTAAAAAAATATATGTGTACACACACATTATAGTTTCTTTTACACTTTCCAAAAGTATTTTAAGGAAATGTAAATGGGAAAGGATTTTGTCCTAAGAATAGGAGTGGAGCAAAGACTATTGTTGTGTGGTGCTTGAAATAATACATTTCTGAGCTGGTTTACTACCCCAGTGAAGCTGATAGTAGCATCGGCCAAGAACTGCAGTGAGAAGACTCCCTGGGTACCCATACGCTATGGAAGGAGTGGATGATGTGGAGTAACAGCAGCAAGATTAAGGACAAGAAACAAAGAACAATAATTTAGAGAAATCTTAGAATTATCTTTATTCTAGTTATAGTATTGTTCATCACAGCTTGAACAACTAAATTCATGGTAAATCCATATTTTTGAAAGAATTTTCAGGTATATAAGGAAAAGGAACCTTTTTTCCTGATTCTTGATCAAGAGAGAGAAGTAAGCAGACCTAGAGATAGCAAGCAAGAGAGACAAAGAAAGAGACAAGGAAAAATAGAATTGATCAGTGACCGAGAGACAGGGATTCAATTCAAACCAGTTCTGAGGTCTTACTAGCTAAGTCCAACTATATGCCCATATGCCCTAGGTGAGGTCCTATCTGCTCTTTCTTAGAAGTCTGCTGATTTAATTGTTCCCAGATTTAATAAAGATATATTTCCTTTGAATCCACTAAAACCCTCCTCCAATACCTCATTGTGGCATAGAAGTGTTTTCTTGGCTTCTTAAAGATACAGTGGCAGAGCTCAACCTTGGGCAGGCTCTACAAAGTGGGAAAGGCTTCAAGGATAACCTTGGTGATGGGCTTTATGTGTGTCATCCAATGACCAGACTAGCTCAGTTCAGATGCTAAATGCTAATCACCAGATTCACCCCATGATGCTGACTTTTCTCATGGCAATAGTCTTCGAAGACTGTCTGTGATGTCATTGAGAGAAAATCCACATTGATACAACTATGGCTCCTGGAAGCATTGCATATAAGAAGTCATTCCTGTTCCCTTCTCATGTCCCTGTCTAGGGTATATTCCACATATGTTGGAGAATCAGACGTTTTAGGCAGCAAATACAATTTCTATCCCTTATAGTTCTGTAAACAGAAGGTCCTTTTCTTAGGGTTGTGCATATTTCTGTGCATATTTCTGCTCAAGAAACTGAAAATAAAAAGGAAAAGAGCTTTTTTGAATGAATTTGCTACAGTTGAAATGCAAGGGAAATAAACATATTAACGAGTAAAATATGGGAAAGGACTTATAATAGTAAGATATAGTAGTAAGATCTTTACTGTGTAAGAATTGCTTATCCAAAGCAGTGCTATAGCTTTGGAAGAAAGGAGTACTCTGCCTACGCTATTGAATTCTAGCCCTCCAGTTGTGTTTACATAGTCCAAAGTGAACAGGAGATTTCATAGTTATTTGTTCTCCCCTTCAACAAACATTTACTAAACTGCTCCAATAGGAAGAACACTCTCCTAGGTGTTAGAAAAAGTAAAGTTTAGATATGATAATGTCCCTGCCTTTATGGAGTTTCCAGTCAAGGGGAAGGGTAAAAAAAGCATGTGATCTAGTCAAGGGGAAGAATGAGACAAGCACTGTGATCCACAATAATGCGTTATAAATGCATCAGACAGTTATAGACATGGTGGTATTTAAAGTCCAAAGGGGAAGGTCATTAGGGACCTTATTATATTTGCTTGATTAGAAAGCCAATCTGGCTAATTCATACTGCAAATTGGAAGGGGCGTCACTTGGGGGAAGGGAGTGTTGTGGAAATCAGTTTATTTGATCTGACTATCTTTGCTAATTAAATTAACCAGGTAACTGCCAAATCTGTTTCACTTTGGGCCATACAGAATTCACTGAAAAATGTCTGGCTCAAAGGACTAAAGAGTGAGCTAAAGAGTTCTTTAAGTTGAATTCTGGATCCCGAAGGAGTATTAGTGATTGAAGAATTTGTACTCATTGTAACTATACTGGAATGCCAAAACCATGGTGAGATTTACCCAAGTCTGAAAGTAGTCAGGGAGATCTTTTAAAAGGGCTTTGGTGTTAGTAGTGAATACAGGGAGACAGACCTGTGCACTTGTCTCTGCTCAGGCATGCACTAGCTAAGCAATGAAACTGGGCCCCAAGCCAGCTGTAACCTTGGAGGTTGAGTGAGAAAATGATAACCTATTGGGTATGAAGTAACCCTTAGTGTCTGCCACAGCTTCTGGTCATGTTCCCTTTCAAAGCTTTTCAAACCTTGCAGACCCATGTGAATACTGTGTATTTAAGGTATTTGATTCACTGGAGAAATGGCATGGGCCACTTTGAGTAGTCACACACACACACACACACACACACACACACAGAGTCATCATTATAACTTATTATTTGTCCCAGCTCATAGGAAAAATGAGTGCTTTGAAAACTTTATATTGTATGAGCTGTTATTATCATTATAATGGTTGCTCCAAAGTAGGGGAGCTGTGCCTAATGATTTGATTAGAAGAATATTGGAAGATTTTTTTGAATATAGGGGTGACAAAAGACTGCATACTTTTTGTGCTTTAGAAGCATCATTAAACCCAGGAAAGTGTGGTAAGAATGTTGGGCTTGCTATCAAGAGAGACCTGGGTGTGAATCTTGCCTTGAATATTATTAGTTTTTAAATCCTAGACAAATAAATCCCCTAGCTCTCTTGGTTTACTCTTCTGAAAAAAGGATAACAATAGCTTCAGTGCCTGTCTCACAGGGCTGTGATGAAGATTAAATGTGACAATGCTCTTGTAAGAACTTTGAGATCCTCAACGTACTACATACATGTTAGCTATTGTCATTGTGGCCAAATTAATTAAATGAAAGATAGACTTTTGGAACATCATGGCTAGATGAGTAAAACTTTAGTCACTCAACTAGTTCTTTGGTCTCTGCAAAATAACTGGCTAAGCCATTTCCCCCTCCCCGCTCCCACCACCGAATTGCCTGGTATACTTAGCATTATAGTGAGAGTCCAAGTTTTCATTCTGGCCCTACTGCAACTTCACCACATGACCTCGGACAAAATCATTAAACTTTAGAGTATAGAATAGAGGTCCACAGTGCTGGCTTCACTTGCCAAAGTCTATCAGAATGGCAGCAAAGAATAACAAGTAAAAATTACTATAAAATCCCATTTACAACTACAAAGGAAGGGATTGGCCTAAAAGATAGGCCAAGAGTCACAGGATCTGGGTTTGAGTTCTGCCTCTACTTACTCTCTCTGTCTTTAAGCAAGTCAGTTAGTTGGTCTCATTTTCCTCATCTATAAAATGAGAGGGCAGCACTAGATGATCCCTTAGGTGTCCTTCAGTTCCAATATCCTCGGATGCTCTTAACAGTCCTAAATCAAGCCTTGTAAGAAGTCAAAAAGAAGACCTTTCTTTCTTCTCTCCTGATTTTAAGTTCTCTTCTCCCCTCTAGTTTAAGTGACTGATGCCTCCTTCCTTTTTCTTTTTTTTTCTTTTAGTGGGGGAGGGAATAGGAAATGTATGCAAGAGAGACTTCCCCCACAGTGCTGTGAACTATCTGTTCTAATATGCTTTACCTCTATCAGGGAATGTAAGTCTTGTTCTTGAGTTCTGCTGATTATTTTAAGGAGAGACACAAAGAAGGTAATAGTAATCAGACCTACTCTTATGGGTACAGTATTGATGAATCAAATATTATCTGAAATATTAAGGTATGACATCCCTATAAAGAGAGACTGTGTGACATAATGGATAAAGCACCAGTATTGGAATTGGGAAAACCTGTGTTGAAGCCCCATCTTTGACACCTTGGGCAAGGTACTTAAGCCCTTAATGCTCTAGGCAATTCTCTAAGGGTATAACATCTCAGAGAAAGTGCTGACTTTGACTGGTAAGAGGAGTTTCCTCATGCAGCAGTTCCCTAGACCAGTGGAAGTAAAAGGTCTGGTCCTTTTCACTATAATATAATGCAAAGGTCTCAAACTTGGGGTAGCACAACTCCCAAGTGAGGAAAGAACAAGATTAAAATGTAAGTGGGAAATATTTAACAAAATAAATCAAAGTAAAATACAACATGGACAATGTTAATTTGTAGTAGCAATTTGTATGTGCCCTACAGGGATGCACTTCTATTTCAGTCTGGCACCACTGGTATAATGTGAAAGCTTGGAAACATGAAAATTTAAGCTTTAAGGTAGCATAGAAATGCAATAATTGTTGAAGTTTTGTGTTTTGAAAATATGGCGCTAAGAACTACAGAAAATATCAGGATAAACAAGTCATGATGCTTGCCTCTGAAGAATTTACATTTTAGCAAAGAAGATATATACATACACACACATATACACATATATGTAAATTAACATATACATATATATTCATGTGTGTATACATTTAATATGTGTGCATATGTATATACACATACGCACGTATATATGTGTGTATGTATCCAAAGATAACAATACTGCAAACTATGTAAGAGCCAAAGAAAAGTGCAGAAAAAGCACTTTTAAAATAGCAGGTTTCTTCTTAACTAGTGAATGAAACAAGAGGGAAGAGAAGAATGTGACATGAAGAATTAGAGTCATTATACTTGACATTGTACTGTGATCTTTACCTCATAGGACTCACCAGTGTGCGGTGCAGTAGGGTCACATATGGCCATCATAAGTGTTGATTATTCAGGGACTAATCATCCAGTTTAAACCATACTGACTGATTTTCCTTTTTGATCCTTCAGTTGCCTTTCTTTTGGCTATTTCCTTTATTAGTATTTCCAACAGAGCACAGGTCAGGAAAGGGTGAGCTGTTGAAACTCAAATTAGTCAACTGCTGTTACTTGTTAGCAACTGTTGTGATAATTTGGTAATGGTTGGAATTGTAAACAAATGAATCTATAAAGGCTTGGAGATTTTCTTTAACTACACCATTCCTTTCCCTAAGATAAAATTTTGAATTGAATTTAACTGGATTCACAAGGGATAGTAAAGAGTAGCCTATAAACATTATTATTCTTGACAGGCAACTCAGAAAGACACTTGAATCCACAAAAACTCTGAAGATGTCCGAAAAATAATCAGACTTGTTCTCAGAATTGGAGGAGGGAAAAGATGCCCTCTATTTTGAGTGTCTGTATTAAAATGCTATGCAAATGATAAAAAGATTTAGTACAATAGCATTGTGTCAGGCCTCTTTGCTTAGGCTAGACTCTTTTTGGTTTGGCTTACAGAGTAATTGTTTTATGGCCCAGAGACAAAGAAGAAGAAGAAGAAGAAGAAGAGAGAGAGAGAGAGAGAGAGAGAGAGAGAGAGAGAGAGAGAGGGCGCATTGTATTTGGATTTCTTTTTTAATATGCTAGCATCTAATTTTACCTTCAATGAGCTCAATTCTAATTTGAGATACATGGCTGCACATTGCTATATATCTTGAAATACATGCTACTGCACATTCATGCACCAGCGCATTAGTGGATTCTTCATAGATTTTTTTTTCAAAATGTGTGTGTGGTGGTCTTTTAAAATACAGCATTTCAAGTAAGTAGGGAGTCTATAAAACATAACTAGGTTTATTTGGCCAGCCCACTTTTATCTCTAGTCTATACCCTCTTTGAATTTATTGTTCTTTCTCAAAAGAGAACACTGGCCTCCCAGAAATGATAAAGGCTGTTTTATAATCCTTTGAGAACTCAATGGCAGTTGTACGGTCATTTTAGCTGCTACAAACTTCATTTCCTACTTAGAGTGAGACTCTGGACTCATTCTTCCAGAGCAAGGCCATTACCTTCTCTTCCTCAAGGTACTGTGGACCTGAAGGGTTAGAGTATATCTTTCTCTAATGCTAGTTGCTGGAACCATCATTCTGGTGTGTTCTTTTCACCTTTAACCACCAGAAATTATTGACCCAGGTCCATTTTGCCCAGTATCAGTTAGCTTTTACAAAGAGATATTTACTGCAAAGTATAAATATTCCCCTACCCAAGCAAATATCCTCTGTGCCATCTTGGCCCCTAGGGAGAGTGGGCTCAAACTTTGCAAGGGCTACTCTTGAATATTTGTCCCACCCAGTCCACTTCTAAATGTGGCATATAAGTCCTAAATGTGAAAATGAGTCCAGGTCTCAGCCACCACAATACAGAGTTCCTCAAGTTATCCTTCTGAGTCTTGCTGCTAGACTTGCTAGCTGCAAAATCAACTTTGAATCTACTAATCTACAAAATCTACAAGACCCCACTTCCTAGACCTTTGCTTACTCACCTTTCTGACCTTTGGAAGCTCACAAAGTCATAGCTGTCTGCCCTATTCCTTCCTTTAAAAGCAGAAAGAATCTAGATGATAGAGATAGAAACAACAGCAAGGTCAACAATAGTCTGCATGTCGGTGGCCCTAGTTGGGAGAGATGAAGGCCTAAGACCTCTCTCTCCACTCAGAAGTTTACAGCAGTCCAAGTCTCTATACTCAAACACAGCCAGGCAAGAAAGAGCCAAAGGGAAGAGGCTCACTTTGGCTCATTACTGCCTTTTAAATGAACCACAGTACTAGCTCCACAGCCAATCAACAATCTTTCTCTTCACCAAGTAGTTAGCAGACTGGAACTAATTACGGAATGTCTGTGCATATTCCAAATAGGGGAGCCAGAACTTTCCATTATATGTCATCATGCCTTTTTGGAAGCAGATTCTCCAACCTCTGCCACATGAAGATCGCCCCAGCTAAGCACACTATGCATGCAGGTATATACTGCCAGACCCCAGTTACATACTAATGATAGGATTTGCTATTTGTCCTGTCTCTAATGATGTCCACTATCATGAAAAATGGCCATAGATTCATAAAACATTAGAGTTAGAAAGGACTTAGTTCAAAGGAGATAGTCTAGCCTGCTCATTTTCCAAATAAGGAAACTGAGGCCCAGAGAGATTAATTTGCCTGCAGTTAGGTAGGTAGGTAATAGTAGAGTCAAACTGCAAACCCATGCCTTTAATTGAGAGCCTGGGGCTTCTACTATGCCAGTTTTTGACTGCACTAGTTGGTACCCCTTAGCTTTGTACTGTTCCATTGCAGTCTTCACTCTGACCATCTATCTCACTATAATGGTTCATTGGTCATAAACAGGAAAAGCAAGTTGTCATGAATGAATGTACTTGTAAATTTTGAAAAATATGACTCAAGAGTGCAAGCCGCACTGAGAGTGTGCCAGTGATGTCATCTTTGTTTATGGATGGCATGGACTCTGAATTTTCTGTAGGTTAATTATCTTATTTTCAGTTTGATGGTGGCCATCCATGTTTTTAAGATTTTTGACATGACAGTCTGACACTGGGACAACTTTGTTGATGTTTCAGTACCCTCTATCTAATTTGAGTTGAGAAAAACTCTGTGAAATCCAAGCAGACAACCATCTCTCCTGCTCAGGAAAGACTTGAGAAGGGGAAGAACTTGAAGAATGAAAGAGTGGTCTGCTCCTAACAGGACCTGGGTCATAGGGTGGCTTGGAGCAGGAAGGGAAAGACAGAATGGAGAAATTGCCCATCTAACCCCTCCTGTGGCAGCATAGCTTTATGAAAGTAAATTCCCAGAACTTCAACTGCATCTCTATTCAAATTTAAGTATAAAAATAGAGTCTAAAAACAGTTATACTGGTTTACCATTTGGGGTCAATCATACCTCAGCTTCCCATGATTAGTATAAATAACGGATATTTTATTATATCTTTTGCTACAATGGAACACATTTGGGCAACTACAGACACACATGTACACATGTATATGTGTATATATATATGTACATATATACATTTGTACGTGCTGCCTTTCTTCTGGAGAGCTGAAAGTACTTTATGTTTCATTTATTTTCATGGGGCAACAAAGAAATTAAATGTAATTATACCCATAATGTTAATGATAGATTACAACAAATTAGTAATTGTGGAAGTTTTACAAGGATATATAGTAGAGATAGGTTTAGAATGTATATTTTGTGACTCTCCAATGGTTGCCAGAAGGCACAGTGGCTAGAACATCAGGCCTGGAATCAGAAAGACCTGAGCTCAAATCCAGCCTCAGACACTTACTAGCTGTGTGAACCTGGGCAAAACACTTAACCTTGTTTGCTTCAGTTACCTCATTTGTAAAATGAGCTTGAGAAAGAAATGGCAAATCCCTCCAGTATGTCTGCCAAGAACACCTCAAATGGGCCACAAAGAGTCAGAGATGGCTGAAGTAACTGAACAACACCACGTTGAATCCAATGTGCAATAGGCCAAACCTTGTAGCTTGGTTTATGAAATATGCATAACTACACTATCAAAGACCCAGGTGCAAATGGCCCTAGTACATGCTTAAATAGTTTTTTGATACCATTTCTTAACCGTCAGCCACTTACAGGTAAAACCCTTTTAAGAAAGTGGACATTGGTGAAACAATCTGCTTCTACTGAAAATACTGAGCAGTTGCTTCCTTCCATTGCTGGGATATCAAGATATGCATAATGGATCCTTTAATTATTGCTCACCAATCTTTTGTCAATATCTTTTTAGTCACTAAGCACCGACATTTTGAAAACAAAGCCCAATATATATTTAATTATGAAAATTTTTAAAAAATGATTAAAATAGCAAATTTAGTAATTCGGATAAAACTGTTATCATAAAGTTTCAAAAACCAGAATCTTCAAATATTTTTATGTTGAGAACTGCAAAGCACTTCCAAAAACCCTACTGCTAAGGAAATGATGTATCACTTTCACTTTCATTATATGTTTTTAATCAGAGCGTGACTTCACACTAGACATAGCGATGCTTTATGCATGGTCTCACTTGTTTTTGCTAAAATCTTTTGACATGATTAATTTTACTTTAATGCTTTTGTCTTGTTGTAATGGTGAGGATGATGGGTATAAACCAGGGCAAAAATACATGCTTTTCTATTATAATACCTCTGAGCATTAAAAAAAATATATTAAATGAAAGCAAAAAAAATCACAGGAGACTGGTCCGACTGGAATTAAATTTCTTGCTACCTGAACACAGAATACATGAGATTCAAAAAAAATGATTCAGCCATTGTTTTTAGTTTTATTTTTGGTATTTCTTTTATAGCAGTTTATTCATCTGTATGATTGGAAGTGACGAGAAGGAGGAAGATTGTATCTTATAGCTTTCTGGCAATGCAGTGAATCCCTAGATCCATTGCAGGGTTTTCCTTCACAACATCCAAACCGAACTCTTAATTAATCCTCTGAAAGCTTACAGGGCAGATCCCAAACTATATTTACGTGATGACACCTTTGGTTAATCACAGGCTAATTGTATCTGGTGCCTGCCTTTTAAAACAGGCTCCCATCACATATATAAAAGCAGACAGGGGAGGGAGATGAACAGCAGAATAGGAAATGGTGGGCCTGCATCTACTGAAAGCAAAGCTCTTGGCCTGGTGTAGTACCAGCTTCCAGTCTAACAGAATCGAATACAATGTCCTTTGTCCAGATGACAAAAAGCAGTTCTGTAGGTGATGTGTGAGGAAGATGACAATGATACATTCAACAAGTGGGAGACAGTATGACTAGTGGTAAAAAGCATCGATTTGGCAAAGGCAGACAGTGTTCGTTTTTCGTTATCTTTATAGATTCTAAAGTTACAAAGCCATCTTTCTCTACATTTCTGTTGCCCATACATACCCAGTTGCTTACTGTAGTTGTTTTACTAGAGTAAATTTCATTACAACAAATAGTATAATAGTGAAAACCACCATATAACAAAGACATTTCTTGATCACTGGCCAAATGGCCCATTTATTTCACATAGTTATCAAAATAACAGAAGGACACAGAGCAAATGGATTTAAATTCTCCAGTGGAATTTGGAGTAATAGGATTTGACTTTCAATATACCCTTTTGGTGAAAGGAAATGGAGATGTTTAGCCTAGATAAGAGATAATATAATAGTCTTCACCTCTCTGTCACCTGTAATGTCACCTTAGCGTGGCAGTTCACATTTATATAGTGCTCTATAACTAAAAAAAGAATTGTATATGTGTACATACATGCACAATAGGAATTCTTAAAAGCTGTACACAGAACTTAAATAATATCTTTTTAAAGACATGAAAACACTTGTAAGAAACAGGATTTGAACTCAGGGCTTTTGACTCACAGCCCTTTATGTCCATCATGCTGCCTCCTAGGGCCATTTTTTGGTGGGGGGAATGAATAGATTTTAGCTCTGTTGGAAAAAAAAAGGTTTTGAAATAAATACCACTCCTAGAGACTGGATTTGGCTGCCTAGGTAGCTGCAAAGCTCCTTGTCATAAAAGGTGTTTTTGTTGTTATTTATTGTTGTTTGAAGTCATTTATATAGAGGATCCATTATTTCATTTGAGATAGGACCAGATAAGTCCTGACCAGAACCTTCTAGCTCTGCGATTCTATCATTAAGAAAAACCCCTTAAAGACAAACAAGCTGGTAACTACTATATTTGAACAGTCATATCTTTGGAGCACTTAATGATTTTAATGAGCTGGGCACATTTAATTTTTGAGTGAGATAATACATGGGAAGACATAGTGGAAAGGAGAAAGGCATTGTACAAATGCATGACTGTTTCTGCCTTCTCATGCTATCCGGTTAGGCCCTGGTAGTCATGGTCATTACTTTCTTCCTTCTGGGATCTTGCCTATTTCCTCACTTTCTAATGTCTTCTAAGAGTATCATCTATTCAATTTATTCACCTCTTCTGGTTATGCTTCAGATCATGCCCTAACACTAAAGTATAACTTTCTTTACCAGAATTAATAAAATTTAGATCCCAGAGACAGGTCTACTGGCGACCTTACACCTAAATTTCATTTAGCTAACTATCTCCATTTCCCTGTCCAGTTTATAGGACTCTGCTGAACAATTAGTTCAGACCATTATTCCCTCAGTATGTATATATCATGAAGCTCTGTCCTCTTCCATTTTCTATGTCAGTTCATAAATACTCATTAACATGTTTTATCTATTCATTATTCTATAAGTTACTTATTTTTAACCTAATATACAATGTACTCATTCCCTTTGCAATCCTCAATATCACAAAGGGGAAGGAAATCCTCCCTTCTATATTATCTGAAACTTCCTGGCCTATTCTGGGTAAAATCAATGAGTGTCCGAGTCTTAGTTTTCAGACATGTTTCTACTTACTTAGTTGCTGGAAGAAAAAAAAGAATCTCCACATGTTTTGGGTATGTCTAGCTATACTTCCCAAAGGCTCATAATATCGCTGTTAAACATATATACTATGAAAATATAGGGGCAAAGTTTGATGATTCTATACCAATTTAAACTCCCCTGCCTTGGATCTGTATTCTTTGGGAAGTGAACGAATAAATGAAAAATCATTTCTTTAGAATGTATTTTGCTAACAGTGTGCTGAGAATTAGGCATACAAATAGAAAGGTGGGACAGTCTCTGCTCTCAAGGAACTCAAAATTCTAATTAGAGGGTTCAAGTACCAGGTGGATAAAAGGACCCAGTAATCTTGAGGGTATACTCTAAGCAAAGGAAAAGGCCCAGGGGTGTATAGAGTACATGAGCAGGTCAGATGTCAGTGATTCAGATATCTGAAAAGTATAGTTGCAGTATAGATGGTAAAGGCATTTTGGTCTTCCATCTTGCCAAAAAGACTGTATTTGGTAACTTCCTGATCAATGTGAGTAGACTTCTGAACGGGCTGAAAAGGAAGAGAGTGGGGGAGGGGGATAATCTTTTGTAGACATAAGAGATGGAGTACAATAAGAGCTCAGGGAGTGAGCATATATCCAAGAGGAGAAAAGTAAGGATGCACTGATAGCAAGAGGGGGTGGCATTTTCATGTCCCATGGTACATGCTTTTGTTGAGCTCTCTGGGTGAAATCTGAGGGTGGAATCTAGACCGGACAAGCAGTTTAGGACTCCTGCCACATGCTACTCAAGCCCCAAAAGTGATATGGGTAAAACAGTTGTCCATAGAGCTTTTTTGCCTGTGCATACAGTTATTTCCCCTTGCATACTATGTATGGACACTAAGAACATCTCTACCTTTGTTTACCCAATATAGTTTCCTTTATTTGTCTCAGAGAATTGGGGTTGGCTGGGGGTGGGGGATGGGTTGACCATTATAATGCACATAACTTTCAGGGTGTCTTGACCAAGACTAACCCCTTCATTTATGTCTTTAATGCCATCCCTTCCCACCTCCTCCCGATGCTTGCTCCATTGATTATAACCATTGCCCTCTTTATACCATGAGTATTTTTCTTTCTCCATAGGCTCCTTGCTCTTGACTTAGTACTTTGCTAAGTTTTTCCTGTCCTTTCCCTCTCAAAAGATAGCCCTCTTTCCCTTTTTTTCCTTTACTACCAAACTCTCCAAAAGAACAATCTACAATTTTTAATCCTTTGGGACTTGGTTTGCTTTTCTAACACTCCACCAGAATGACTCTTTTAATTATCAATGACCTCCTAATTCCAATTCTCTCTCTCTCTCTCTCTTTTTGCTTTTTTGGAGGGGGGTAGGCAGGGCAATTGGGGTTAAGCGACTTGCCCAAGGTCACACAGCTAGTAAGTGTTAAAAGTGTCTGAGGCCACATTTGAACTCAGGTCCTCCTGATTCCAGGGCTGGTACTCTATTCACTGTGCCACTCCAATTATATTTTTTGCAGTACACTCCCTTCTTGACTTCAGTTTTGCATTTGATACTATTTCAAACTCCTTCCTTAGCTTCTGACTCCAAACATTCTGTTCCTTTGGACCCTCCATCTCTCTCATTTATTTACTTTTTTTTTTCCTTTTTACCTCCTGAAAGTTGTTGTTTCTTCAACATGCATTTATTACACTCTAACTATGTGCAAGGCCGGGGCAGGGGAACCAGCAGACTTGAGACCACATGTGGCCTTCTAGGTCCTTAGGGGTGTGGCCTTTTGACTGAGTCCAAGTTTTGCAGAACAAATCCTTTTATTAAGGGGATTCATTCTGTGAAGTTTGGATTCAGTTAAAAGGCTACACTTGAGGACCTAGAGGGCCACATGTGACCTCAAGGCCAAAGGTTCCCCACTCTTGTGCAAGGCACTGGGCTAGGCAATGGGAATGGGCAGACAAAAACTAAACAATACCTACTCTCAAGGAGTTTACATTTAACTGGAAAGGTATAAAATATACAAAAAGAGGTAAGTACAAAAAAAAAATACAGTAAGTAAAAAGTAACTGGGTTAGACCTTAACAAGTGTGGGTCAAGGGAAAAACACATGTGACTCATGAGCTGAGTACCAACAAGAAGAGATGGGAAGGGAGAGTATTCCAGACATTTGCCAGATAGTGAAAAAACACAGAGGTGCGAAATAGATTGGCTTGTGTGGAGAACAGCAAATGGCTGATGCGGCTGGAGTGTGGGAATAAAGGGAGGTAAGCCTGGAAGGATAAGGCAGAGGCATTAGGGAGCCAATGAAACTTCTTAGAGAGATAACGTGCATAGGATTTGGGGATATCAATATGCCAGCCATATGGAGAATAATAAGAGTGGAGAGAAGAGAGACTAGAAGCCGAGGGATCAAATAGGAGCCTTTTGCAATGGTCCAGTGGTGATAAGGGCCTCCACTAAAGTAGTGTCCATGTGAGTAGAGATAAGGGATAAATGTAAGAGATGTTGTGGGTGGAGATTCGATAACATTTGGCAACTGTTTGATTATGGGGGAAAAGAGAAGGGAAAGTGGAGGTCGATGCCAATGTTGGAAACTGAATAACTGGAAATCAAGGTGGTATCCTTGATGATGGGAGGGAAAGATAGGAAAATACCAAGCATCCCACTAGGGAAAAAAAATGTATGCACATTCCACTTGCAGGTTTAATGTGCATTATTAACATTTTCTCCATTGCTTTCTTAGGTTTGGAAAATCAACAAAACAATAAATCAAACCCAGATTTGTAGCTTTTGCCAGTTTCCAAGGTGTAGATGCTAATGCTGAAAATTTAACAGCTGCTTTGAAGAGAGAGATTGAGCTTTCTCCATCATACTCTCATCTATAATATTTTGTTTGTACCTCTCTTATTCCGCTTTCACACGCTCTCTCATATCGTAATTATAGTTATCATAGGAAACATGCCTTATCTCCCTCATTAGACTACAATTTTGATGAGTGCAAGAATTACATTTTCTTCTTCTTTTTATCACCTGCAATGTGAGTAGTCATGCCATTCCAAGCCATTCCCTGGATTGGGCTTGGAGGCCTCTTCTCCCATGAAACCTAATGTCCTGAACCCTAAGGTTACTTTGTCCCAAGTCACTGAAGCAAGACTACAGTCCTCCACTACAACACAGCTTGGTCCTGAGACAGAGATGAGGGGCACCTGCTACCCTGGAGTTTACTCTTCCTCTTGTCCAAAGTACTTAATCAATACTGGAGAAGAGGCAGAATAACTGCTGGACCTGGAGTCAGGGTAGACCTGAGATCGAATCCTGGGTCTGCCACTTATGCTTTGTGTGTACTCAGACAAATTACTTGATCTTTCACATGCTATTTGTAACATGAAGAAATTGGACTAGCTGATCTAGGAAGCCCTTTCAAATTCTAAATCTATATTCCACAAACCCTGAGCACCCATGAAAGTGGGAAGTTCTGCTAATACCAAGAATCTACCATGCTCCCAGCACCTGCCCTTACCTGGAATCTCCATCACTGAATGCAGGAGTTACAAGATTCTGTCCTATTTTTGCTCCTCAAAAAGGTTTGGTGGCCTCTTTGCCCCAGAAACTATTGTCTAGAGCTGCCTTGGTTGAAGACTGCTCCTACTCTATCCATCGTCACCAAAGCAATGCCAATAGCCCTTCAGTGCTGCTCATTTGATAGCCTCATATGCGTGGCCATGTATTTGTATATGCATGTGGCTTCTACAGTGTAAATGATGTCCAACCCCAATCTGATCTCTAATTTCATTCATTAATTCAATCCAGTAGTTCAAGAAGTAATTATTAAGTGCTTACTCTGTGAAGGGAACATGCCTTTATAAAGATAAAATGAAAAAGTCTCTGTACTCAAGGAGTTTACAGAGATATATAGATATATGTGTATATATGTACATATGTATATCTATAAATACTTGATATATACACACATGGATATGTGTATAAGAAAGATGCAGACAAGGAAAGACAGCACACATTGGGCTATATATCATATATATGTATATGTGTGTTTGAATACACATATGTAATATACATATGACATATACACATGTATATGTGTATGTATATTGTGTGTGTAGCAGCTAGGTGACACAATAGATGGGGTGCCAGTCCTGAAGTCAGGAAGAATCATCTTTATGAGTTCAAATATGGCTTCACTCACTAGCTGTGTGACCCTGGGTAAGTCACTTAACCCTATTTGCTTTAGTTCCTCATCTATAAAATGAACTGGAGGAGAAAATGGCAAACCACTCCAGTATCTTTGCCAAGAAAACCCTAAATGGGGTCACAAAGAGTCAGGACTGAAAGAAATGAACAACAGCTATGTGTGTGTGTGTGTGTGTGTGTGTGAAGATCTCAGACCAAGTACCTAGTCTGCCTTTACCAGTTGTGTGACTATAGGCAAACTACTTCCCCTCTATTGGCTTCAACATTCTCATCTATAAAGTGATATAATCACATTTCTACCATCTATTTCAAAGAGTTATTGTGAGAAAAAGACTGTAAATTTTAAAGTAGTAAATAAATGGCTGTTTCTATTACCATACAAATATACCCATGTGCTGTGTGTGTAGCTATGTACATACATAGCCAGTGTTTAAAATGCTAAATTCAATGCATAGGATACATATGTTCCCATAATTTAATATGGAAGATTAGTCTTTGGAAATGAAGAATTCATACTGAAAGAAGAACTAAAGACAATCCAAGATAAAAAAAATAAATATAGGAAAAGGAATTATGGGGGAAGGGAAAGGGGAGGATATAGAGAATAGAAAAATAAATAGCCACTGGTGTAGACTCATTTGTCGAATTTATGATTTTTATCTATCTTGTATCTAGTTGAAGATTGAAGAAAGTCCTTTATACTAGGTGTAGACATTATTTTAGCTCACAGAATATCCTTCACATCCACTGGGCTTGTTATACAATCTATTAGAGCTTTCTCTGTGCTTCCTCTCTCCTGAGCTTCATAGTTCTGATGGTCTATGTGCCCATACATATTTATATAGAGAGGGAGAAGCTTTGGATTAAAGTTCTCAGATTGTTTCATCTTGAACTAGGGATGCCAAGGCATTCCTTGGCCTGTGGAATATTGGCAAACCTCAGGTCTCCTGTTCCCTACCCATTCATAAATTTGTGTAAAGTTCATCATTACAGTAATCATTCACTTTACCAAATATAATACAAGTGGTCCCTTTTATGCCTGCATAAAAATTTCTTGAGATTAAATTAATTCTTTTACATTATAGCTTCCACTTTTTAAAAAGTGATAAAGCATCCCTTTGGTCTTTATTCTTGTCAAAACCAAAGGCATTTTCCCCACCTGAATGATAATCAGAAGATGTATGTGGAGATGAGTTGAAGGGAGATTTAATCTTTATTTCTTTCAATTTTATCATTAAATTTTTTGAGGTTTGACATCCTATGTTGTTATTTGTCGCATATGTATGTAAATGTGTTCACAGATTTAATTCAGGGAACAATTCATAGTGTGTCTCATAATTTATATGTATCTCTAATATCCAATTCATTGGATAATCTCAGCATCAGGGTTTCATCTTCCGTGCCCTACTCAAGCTGGTTTCAGCACTGCACTGAAAAGCTTGAGCAAGCATGGGCGTGATATTAAAGAGAAAGCCACAGTACTCTCTACCAGCTTCTGTTGATGGACTGAATAAACTTTCTGAATCTGTGGGGGAATGATTAACTTCCCTGTGTGCCTTAAGAAAGACAGGTGGTAAAATAAGCCTTTTCTTTTATAAAGCCTTGTTTTCTTTTGGATGAGATTTTATTTAAATATTTTGATGTCAGCCACTGTGGTATAATGAGGGGAAAGAAAGAGTGGGCCTCTGAGTAAGAAATCTTGAGTTCAAACTGGGGTCTGATTTATGCTGGCTGCATGGCTCTGGCTAGTCACATGCCATGGGCAACTCTGGGCCTATGGCACTGCGAAGATGCTGATTTGCATTGGTAGAGAGTATCTTCTCACTAAGAGAGTGAAAACAATCATTCTGACACTTTAAAAGAGTTTATGATTGGGTCTATCTTCTCTTTTGCTGTTTTGTTTTAGTCTTATTTGGTATTTCCTCTTCTTTTGAAAAAATGTTTATTTTTAGTTTTCAACATTCATTTCCACAAGAATTTTGAGGTATAGATTTTTCTACCCATCTCTTCCCTACCCCCCACCCCAAAATAGTGAACCTCCTGAATACCCCTTCCCCCAATCTGTTCTCTCTTATATCCTCCCCCATTCCTCCCCTAACTTTCTAGTAGGGCAAGATTAATTTCTATCCCCCAGTGCCTGTATATCTTATTTCCCATTTGCATGTAACATGCATTAACATTTGGTTTTTGAAACTTTGAGTTCCAGAGTCTTTTGCTTCTTCCCTCCTCACCCACCCCCACTGGGAAGACAAGCAATTCAACATAGGTTGTACATGTGTAGTTACACAAAACATTTCCATAGTAGTTATATTGTGAAAGACTAACTATATTTTCCTCCATCCTATCCCACCCTCCACTTTTTCTATTTTCTACTTTAACCCTGTCCCTTTACAAAAGTGTTTGCTTCCAACTACCCTCTCCCCCAATCTGCTATCTCTTCTATCACCCCCATCATATCCCCCCTGCTTTCCTGTAGGGTAAGATACCCAATTGAGTGTGTATGTTATTCCCTCCTTAAGCCAAATTCAATAAGAGTAAGATTAACCCATTCCCTTTCACCTTCCTGTTCTTCCCCTCCATTGTAACAGTGTTCTCTTGCATCTTTTATATGAGATAATTTACCCTAATCTATCTCTCCCTTTATCCTTCTCCCAATATGTTCCTCTCTTACCTCTTAATTTTATTTTTAAGATATCATCCCTTCATATTCAACCCATCCCTTTGTCTATGTATACATGTACAGACATATGCACACACTCACATATATATTTATACACACATACACACCCTACACATACATATATATGTATGTATACATATATATTTACTTCAACTCTCCTTATATTGGGAAAAGTCTTATGAGTTACAATTATTGCTTTTCCATGTAGGAATGTAAATAGTCCAACTTTAATAAGTTCCTTATAATTTCTTTATCCTGTTTACCTTCTCATGCTTCTCTTCTTGTAATTGAAAGTCAGATTTTCTGTTCAGCTCTGGTTTTTTCATCAAGAATGCCTGAAAGTCCTCTATTTCATTGAATGACCATATTTTCCCCTGAAGCATTATACTTGGTTTTGCTGGGTAGGTGATTCTTGGTTTTAATCCTAGCTCCTTTGACCTCCAGAATATCATATTCCAAGCCCTTCAATCCCTTAATGTTGAAGCTGCCAGATCTTGTGTTATCCTGATTATGTTTCCACAATAGCATAATTGTTCCTTCCTGGCTGCTTGTAATATTTTCTCCTTGACCTGGGAACTCTGGAATTTGGCTGTGATATTCTTAGCAGTTTTCTTTTTGGGATCTTTTTCAAGAGGTGATCAGTGAATTCTTTAAATTTCTATTTTGCTCTCTGGTTTTAAACTATCAGGGCAATTTTCCTGGAGAATTTCTTGAAGGATGATTTCTAGGCTCTTTTTTTGATCGTGGCTTTCAGGTAGTCCAATAATTTCTAAATTATCTCTCCTGGATCTATTTTCTAGGTCAGTGGTTTTTCCAATGAGATATTTCATATTGCTTTCTATTTTTCATTTGTTTGGATCTGTTTTATAGTATCTTGATTTCTCATAAAGTCATTAACTTCAAGTTGCTCCAATCTAATTTTGAAGGAATTATTCTCTTCAGTGAATTTTTAAAATTCCTTTTAAATCTGGCAAATTTGGATTTTTAAGGCTTTCTTCTCCTCATTGGCTTTTTGGACCTCTTTTGCCATTTGAGCTAGTCTACTTTTTAAGGTGTTATTTTCTTAAGAATTTTTTTGGGTCTCCTTTAGCAGGCTCTTGGTTTGTTTTTCATGATTTTCTTGCATTATTCTCATTTCTCTTTACAATTTTTCTTCCACTTCTCTTACTTGGTTTTCAGAATCCTTCTTGATCTCCTCCATGGTCTGTGACCAATTCATATTTTTCTTGGAAACTTTTGATGCAGGAGTTCTGACTTAATTGTCCTCTTCCAGTTCTATGCTTTGATCCTTTTTGTTCCCCAAGAAAGATTGTATGGTCTGATTGCACTTTCTAATCTTGCCAGCTACTTGACTTTTGAGCTCTTTGCCATGGTACAACTCTTTTTCCATAATGGAGAACTTTGTCCCAAATTGCTGGGGGTTTTGCAGCTGTCGGAGCTGTTAGTTGGGCACTCTCTTTATAGCCCCCACAAGCTCTGGTTCACTGGCCACTCACACCAGACCATGATCCAGATCCAGGCAGGTCAAAGCAAGTGTGATTACCCTCTGAATGGTTGCTTGGTCCCCTTATAATCTGCAGGCCAGGATCTCTAAAAGCAGCCACATGGCACCACCGTGCCGCTGGCCACTTCTCACCCCGGGGCCAGGGGCCAGACCGCCCTGTTCCTTCACCTTTACAACAGAGTTCCTGACTGACATTTTATTTTCTCTTCAGCATTTATGGGTTGAGGAGTCTAGGAACTGCCACAGCTGCTGGTGATTCACTCTCCTGAAGTCTGTCTGGCTGGTCTGGGCACTGATTGGGGCTGCCTTGGGGCTGGAACCTCAGCTCACTGGGGACTGCATCTGGCTCCCAGTGTGCTGCAATAGACCTTTCCTGTTGGCCTGCCAACCTGCCTTCAGTGGGAAATTTGTTTCTCTCTGTCTCTTTGTGGGTTCTGTAGCTTTAAAATTTTAGAGTCATTTTTTTACAGGTATGGGAGATGGTTGAAGCCCAAGCCCACGCCAAGTTTGTGCTTTTTACTCCACCATTTTAGCTCTGCCCCGGGTCTATCTTCTTTAATGAACTACTAGGTTTAATCACTTACAAATCCAGAAGTCTCCACCTGCTAATTCAGGAGGTTAACAAGATTGTGTCAGTGAAGCCAGTATTGGGAGTTTTACTCGCTCAACATGCCATCTAGCTTTACAGAGAAGAAATCTCTGTTTCAAATTCAATTCAGTTCAACAAGTATTTTTTATACATCTTTGCACAAGGAACAGGTTTAGACACTGATGATAACAAAGAGAGAAAGAAAAAAACAGCACCTGCACTCAGTTAACTCAACATCTTACTTGGGCCTTTAAAGCTACATTCTGCACACTGTCTAGCTATCTCACAAAGGAATATCATTAGTAATGAGGGGACAAAAGAGAAAGAAATAAGACAGTGCAAATCCATGTTCTGCCAATAGGTCGTTAGCACCAATCACCTTTATCCTAATACTTGCTGGAATTCATAGAGTATTTTGATGTTTGCAAAAGACTTTTCATTTATTTTTCTCTTCCAACCTCATAACAACACTATGAGATAAATACTAGAGGTATAATAATCCTGATTTTATGGACGAGGAAACTGAGGCCAGGGAGGTTACATGACTTGTCTGTGGTTACACAGCAAGCAAGTCTAAGAGTTGGGATTTAGTTCAGGGTCTCCCTGAGTCCAAGCCTAGTGCTCTATCCATCAGACTATGCCTTCCCCATTATTTGTGCATCTGTCTTGGAGGGGAAAGAAAGAGTCACCAAATAAAGCACATAGAATTCCAAAGTCAGCCCTTCAGTTTCTTTTGTGTATGGTAGACAGGATATTGCATAGCAGAATACAAATGAATAAATATAGCTAAGTTTTCCACACCCAAGTAAATCATTTCCATTCTCACCATTGACTCTGACAGAAGAAAACATAATTTAGTAGTGACAAGAGAATACCATGGAAGGTCTGAGTAGAGCAGTAGTTCTCACGCTTTTCATAGTGCAGAAATCCTTCCTTTAAAAAAAAATTACATTGATGATCTTTTGTTTTTATATCAGCCCACATTTCCAACCTATTTCTCCCCTCTTCCCCACCAAGAAAGCCTTTCCATATTACAAACAATAAAAAGGTGGGAAAATAAACCACCCAGCATACTAATACATCAAAAAAGCCTCACCTCAATGCAGTGTTCCACAACCTTAGTTCTTTTGTGAATAAGGATGATTTTTTTCATTGTATTTCTATCCCCAGCACTTAACACAGTTCCTGACCCAGGTAGTGAACACTTACTAAATATTTGCTGATGGCTTGATTGAGGTACCTTCTCATATCTCTTCTTTGGCACCAAATTTAGTCATTATAACTTCATAGCATTCGATTTCAAATATTTCCTTCTTTCCATTTATTTGTCGTAGTCATTGTATTGTTTTTCTGGTTTTGTTTTGTTTTTTCATTTTGTATTGGTTCTTGTATTCTTCCCACTTTCTGTTTTCATCATAGTCATAATTGCTTACAGCACAGTAATATTCCTTTTATTCATGTAATACAACTTCTTTAGCCATTCCCAAATCAATCTATATCTCCAACTCTTTGATGCCACAAAAGTTCCTCCTTTCGTGTAAACATTAAAAGAAAACTGTTTATGCATACAAGGATTTTCTTTCATTGACTTTCTTGCATTAGGTGTCCACTATGAGTCAATGGGTTTATTTACTTTCTTCACATAATTATAAATTGCTTTCCAAAATAGTTGGACTCATTCAGTACCACCACCAGTGAAGGTAGTGGGACTGTTCACTTCTGGCATTGATTATTCCTAAATTTTGTCAACTTTGACAAGTTATTGAGTGTGAGTTGAGATCTCAGAGTTGTTTGACCTCTATTTCTTACTATTAGTGACTAAGAACATTCTTTAATATGGTTGTTAATACTTGGCAATTTTCTTAGGAGTATTTAGAACCCTTCCCTTTAAACAAACCTTTGGCAGAACATTTGCTGTAAAATTTCTTTTAAATTATTTTTTTAAATGTCAAATCCTAGTGGTATGGCATAAGGTTGCTTTTATTTAATCTTAGACTTTCAGTTTAATTCTATTCCACATTTAATGGTGCTCGAAACAGATTGTTTAGTGAGAAAGGCATACTGTTTTGATATTGTTAAATGTTTTGTTGTTGTTGTTAAGTCATTTGTCAGTCATGTCTGATTCTCCATGATCCCATTTGGGATTTTCTTGGCAGAGATACTGTAATGGTTTGTCCTTTCCTTCTCTAGCCTGCCCTTTCCTTCTCCAGCTTATTTACAGAAAAGAAACTGAGGCAAACAGGGTTGACTTGCCCAGAGACCCACAGTTAGTGTCTGAGGCCAGATTTGAACTTATGAAGATGAATCTTCTTCTAGGCCTGGCACTCTATCCACTATGCCACCTAATGGCCACATGTATTTCATAAGTGGAAGCAATATTAAATATGGTCCCTCAGTTCTCTCTGGGCCTCTTTTCCCATCTCTTAGGATGAGATGATTTAATGGCATTGGTCATTCTAGATGCTCCATAGTTGTTATTTTCTCTTTACCAGTATTTGGCCAGTATTTGGAGGGATTGTTCCAAACCATCACATTTTCACAGAAAAAAATTAAAGAGTTTAGTTTTGAAATTTTGCTTTGCTTTGTAAATATCTTTGTAATTTTCCTGGGACCTTAGAACTGTTTTAAAATGTTGATAATAAAGCATACATTGTGAATTAGGAGCACCAAAAGTAAATTGAGATGCTTTGTAAACTGTACAGTGCCAAATAAGTATTAGAGACTATTTTTATTCTTAGCATCTATACCAGGAAAGGAAAAAGAGAGAGTTCACATGTAAAACGTATGTGTCCAAATGAGATTTATGGAAGGATAGTCACTAGAGCCAACTAAAACCCAAGGAGGTCTAGAGATGGGAGATGCAACAAATCTCCAAATCATGTCAACAAACAGGGGGCAGGTAACAGCTCCAAAATTTTTTAAATCTATCCCCTTTTGTAAAGAAAAGCTGCTATCTTTTCCCTGTGCTAGCTTGTCTCCCTTTCTAGGGGTTCTAGGATATGGTGGTAAAGCAGGCTGTATTTTGTTACCTGTGCTCCCAGGTTTGTGTCTGGAGATTTTTGAGTATTAGAATACTTAAATGGGGGTGGAGCCAAGATGGCGGAGTAGAAACAGCTCGTCCAAGCCACTTTCCCCCCAGATTACCTCCAAACTATGTAAAAGGGGACTCTGAACAACTTCTGGAGCCCCAGCACCCACAGAACGACACAGAGAAGCTAACCTCCCACTGAGGACAGCCCAGCAGCTCTGCAGGAAGGACCAGGGCAGCGCTCTGGGAGCCGGCAGCGCAGTGCAGGGAGAGACAAGACCAGGTCCTCCTGAGCTGTGGTTTTAGCCCCAGGTCGGCTGGGCCAGCAGCTGGCTGGAGGGACCCCAGACTACCTGAAAGCCATGATCAAAGAAAGAACCTAGAAATAACCCTTTAAGAAATTCTCAAGGAAAATTGCCCTGATGTTTTAGATCCAGAGGGCAAAATAGAGGTTGAAAGAATCCACAGATCACCTCCTGAAAAAGATCCCCAAAAGAAAACTCCCAGGAATATTATAGCCAGGTTCCAGAATCCCCAGATCAAGGATAAAATACTACAAGCAGCCAGGAAGAAACAATTTCAATATTGTGGAAACACAATCAGAATAGCCAGGACCTGGCAGCTTCTACACTGAGGGATCGAAGGGCATGGAATATGATATTCCAGAGGGCAAAAGAACTGGGAATGAACCCAAGGGTCACCTACCCAGCAAAACTGAGTATTTTGTTTCAGGGGAAAATATGGTCATTCAGTGGAATAGAGGACTTTCAAGCATTCTTGAGGAAAAAAACCAGAGTTGAATAGAAAATTTGACATCCAGACACAAGAAGCAAGAGATGCTTGAGAAGATAATCAGGGAAAAGAAATCAAAAGGAACTTAACAAAGTTGAACTATTTACATTCCTATATGGAAAAGCAATAACTGTGACTGATGAAATCTTTCTCAGTATGAACATAATGGAAGAAGGGTGTATGGTCATATGAGTACATATGTGAATGAATGTATATATGTTTACAGTTATATATGGGTAGAGGGCATAGGTTGAATTTGTTGGGAAGGGAGGATACTCAAGGGGTGAAATTATGAGGTGAGAGAGGAAAGTGGCAAGAGGAGATGGGGAGAGACAGGGTAGGGTAAACTATCTCATGTAGAAGAAGCAAGGGGAAGTGGTTGCAAGGGAGGGGGAAGAATAGGAAGGCAAAAAAGGCAAAACCACATTCTCATTGAATTTGGTTCAGGGAGAGAATGACATACATACTAAATGGGATATCTCAACCTGCCGCAGAATAGGGGGAAGGGGGATGAGAGGAGGGATGATGGATGGGAGGGCATCCTTGGGGGGAGGGGAGGTTGGAAGTACCCACTATAGAAGAGGGATAGGATCAAGTAGGGAATGGACCAGGTGGGGGCAGGTGGGATGAGTGGGAGGGAATTATAAGCAGCTTTGTACAATATATCTACTATGGTAATGTTTTGCATAGCTAGACATGTACAACATATACTGAATTACTTATCTTCCCAGAGGGAATGGGTGACAAGGGAGGAAGGGAATGGATCTGAAATTCGAGGTCTTAAAATTAAATGTTTTAAATATATATAAATACTATTATTAATACTCTTTTGCTTGTAATTGGGAGATAAGATGTGCAGGCATTGGAACACAGAGATTCACCTTCCTCCAATGGAAAAGTAGAAGGGGGTATGGGAGAAGATATGGGAGAGAGCAGATTGGAGGAAGCGATATCTTGTGGGACTGCTATTCTAGGAGGGTGGGTAGGGGAAAAACAGGGAGGAAAAATAATTGTAACTCAAAATCTGGCGGAAATGAATGATGTAAAACAGAAGTTAATAAAGCATTTGTTTAAAAAAAAGAAGTACTTAAATGGGATTTAAGAAGGATTGAAATGTTCATTTCCTCTAAGTTTTTATTCAACGTCCTT
The DNA here is from genome assembly GCA_011680675.1 of Gymnobelideus leadbeateri. Lineage (NCBI taxonomy): Eukaryota > Metazoa > Chordata > Mammalia > Diprotodontia > Petauridae > Gymnobelideus > Gymnobelideus leadbeateri. The sequence goes on along the minus strand of WOXC01009873.1, from coordinate 301,135 downwards.
CAACAAATATTGTCTGTGATCCCCCATACTATGGGGTCGTTTGTGCACAAGAGGACGTGAAATCTTAATTTTTTAAGACAAAGGAACTCCTCAGCTGGTTTAGGGATATAAGGTAAAAAACAAACAAAAAACTCAAAACCATTAAAACCAAAAGAATATACATTAAAATGAAACAATTGCTATATAGAAAATTATTCCATTGGAGTTCTTTATACCAGTGAATTGCTTGGCCATTTCCAGAATGGTTTCAGAATCTTCTTCTCAAATGAGAGGGCAAAGGTCATTTGAACAGGATGTTTATAGCTCTCCCCATAGGAGTTCTAGCCTAGAAAAACTTCTGATATGCAAGAATTGTAAAATTGGGGGGAAGGGCTCAACTATCAATAAAATTATGTACATATATATGTATACATTTTCTGGCAAGCAGTATTAATTCATTTGTATTCATAAAAGGATGGCATTTACATTTAACAAAAACCCCAAATAGCAAAAATATCCTTATACACATTATGAGGAAGGGTTCAAATCCTGTCTCTAACAGTATATATGTAAGCTGAGACAAATCACTTAACCTGTGGGGGCGTCAGTTTCTTCATCTACAAAATGGGAGGGTGAGGGAGAAGAGAGAATTTGGATTATGTGACCTTTAATTTCCTAACAATCCTAACTGATTCAGAAATAGTAGGCTGCCACAGCCAAATTAGTATTAATTTGTTACTGTATATTTTCCTTACAAAACTTTACATGAGCTGTTTTTTTCATTGGTTTATCTCTATGTATGGCATTTCTTGTCCTGTTGCTGTTGTTCATTCTTTATTCTCGAAGAGGGCTAATGACATTAGGAGGTTAATATCTTGACCTGCAAGTGAATTGGATTTAAGTGAGCAGAGTAAAGTCATCAGTCCCACTCTCACCTCCAGATTCATCTGAGTCCAGTGGCAAGACATAGGTCAAAACAACTGGAGATTTAACCCTAAACCCACATGCCTTCTTAGCATTGCTATGTATCTTAAATAAAGGTGTTGGTTTCATGAGGACTATTACTAGTACTACATACATATAGGCACTACATTCCTAAGTTGTGAGACTGATGTCTCTAAATATCTTTGTAAAATAATAGATAAGAATGTTAGGTGATAAGATTCCCAAGGAGCATCTATACATCCTTGCTGTTTACTTCCTGGATGCTTGATACATACAGTGTTATACCTTTATCAAAGACGGGTTTTGCTTATGGAACATAATTACAAGTTCTTATATCAGTATTGATAGCCTGAGAAGGATCTCTCTCTAGTGAGATTATTTTTCTTCACAAAGTTGTTCAAGAAAATAAACAAACATCAAAATGCTTCAATTCCCAAACTCTAGCTCTTTTAAACTAAAATGTGCTCCCACAGGGCATATGGTGGTGAGAGATTACAAGGGATTATAGAATGGGAAATCTTTTAAACTATGGCCCATTTATCTCCATAGTCTATACATTTCTTCTAAATTGGAGTAAAAAATACAGCAAATAGAAATAACCCAAATTGATTTTTTTTACAAACCATCTGTCAAGTTTGTCCAAATTATTCTTGAGCTTCATGGTTGTTGCTGTTTTTGGTGGGAGGGGTTTAAAAATTTTTTAAAGCAATCCAATCCCAAATAGATTTTACGGATTTGGGGGTCATATTACCAATATATTGTGTGTTGTCTTATTCGTTAGAATTGAATCACATCTGTACACAGGAAAAATAGTGTTTAGATGGTGCTTTCAGTTTGCAAAATGTTTCACAAATATTAGATCTCATTTTGTCTTTACAACAGTAAGCACTGTTATTATCCTCATTTTACAGATGAGGAAACTGAGGTAGACAGAGACAGACAAAGTTTAATGCATCTTACTGACGGATTCAGTATTTTATGACTATGCCACCTAGCTGCCTCTAAAAGCATTCAATTTTGGGAAAACACCACAATAAAAAAATAGCCATAGTTCTTCCCATGACTGATTGATTGTCAAAAATATTTTTTCAAAACTATGGTACTTCAGGGATCTCTGATCTTCCTGGCATGGGTATGCCTGTTAACAGTACAGATTGCAGCCAATCCACAGCTACCCTATGTGATTCTTATCAAGGTCTTTCTGTAGATCTCTCACATTGGACCCAATTAATGTATAGAGGCCTCAGTGGGTCTGGAATCAATAATGATTGTGTTGTTACAAAAGTGCCTTGTAAAATTTAAAATGCTGTAGAAATGAACCATTCTTCTTTCAAGGAAGTTTGATGTACGTAAAAGATATAATATAACCTTTTGGGTTAACTAAGTAGAGTGGCAAATGATATGAATCTAATAGGCAGCATTTTCTAAGGGTAGTAGGCTTTGTTCTCTATCTCAGGATTTCTAAAGATGCAAAAAAGATTACCCTCAATTAGCTTTCTGGTGGATCACATGAGGGTTTTACCATAATAATACAGTAGGCATGATGAGTATTAATGGCGGAACCATTGTGTTGGAGACTCTCTTATACAAAGATGCCCAGTGTGCTATGGGAGATTGTCTCACTCTTTTGGGGTGTGCTGGAGGAAGCTCATATTAGTTAAATTTTCAGTGAACATTTACACTTCAGAAATCATCAAATGCTACAATTCAAGGATTAGTTTTTGTTTTGTTGATTATCTAGACCTAAGAAAATGATGGATAAAATGTTAATAATGCAGTTTAAACTTAAAAGTGTATAGTGTATACTTTTGGGGAGGGGATTTGATTATTTTTTTTAAAGGCTGCTCAAAGGTTTTTAGTTACAGTTGAGTACAAAGTAAACAGGTTACTGAGGCTGCCAAAAAGCACATAGGTGATTCAGATAGTTAAAAACCAAAATAGCAGTGTGGTTTCCTTTACTTGTTTTTTGGTGTTTTGCTTTTGTTTTCCTTAAAATCACACACACACACACACACACACACACACACACACACACACACACACCCCACAACTACTTCTATACTTATGCAGCCTATCTATTCTAAAGGAATAGGTGGGAAGGGAAGGAAAAAAAAAAAAGAGGGAAGGGAAAGGAAAGGAAGGCGGAAATGGGCTCTGATGCCTAGCACACTTCAGAAGCAGGGGGAGCAACAAGGAGGGTGGTGCTGCTCATGCAGAAGGCCCAGTGCTGGTCTTGCTGGGCTCGCTGACATGCTGCTTCCTCATGGCCTCCTGAGCCAGGTCACAGGTGATCGTGCCATGAGCAACCTGGAAAGTTCCTGAGTGCTCTGGGGATTCCAATACAGTTGTCATGAATGGATGACTCGACTTGCCGAAGAAGAAGCTTGCCCACCAGTGGCCTGGGTCTGATTTAGGAAGACCAGGATGGTGGGGGATCATTTCCCCAGAGTACTCAGCACTTCCACAGGAGCTATTGCTGGAGGTGGAACCCAGACGCCTTCAGTAGTAGTCATGGGTTGCTACAAGTGAACCGCTGGACGGGATTGCTGCCATATTGCTTGTTCTTCTTACGATGATGTAAACCTTAGTGGAGGCTCCTGAGCAGCCTCTGTCAGGCAGTGGGCTGCATCGGACGATCACCGGTGACCTGGCTCAGGGGAAGAGGGCGCTAGGCCACAGAGCCCATTTGTAAAGTTGATTACCGGAGGATACTCCACAGCAACGAAAATGTGAGAGTTCTCTGTGTTTCAGGGGATCTGATTATTAAATATTTACCAGAACACCCCAACGTATAGCACCCATCCACAAGTTTCTGACAATGATAGTACCCCCTGATATAATGAGTGTATTCACAGGTACATAATTCATCATATTACAAAATAAGATAATATTTAAGGAAAGAAAACTGGATAAAAATTATTGAATTTGCAAAACTGTTTGTTCCAAAACTTTGTGTAAATCATAATAATTACTTAAATTTCCATAAGTGAAGACTTCTTGGTGAAGGCCCATTTCCTTAAAGTCCTTTATGAGCTCCCTGTCACCAGAACTGGGAGAAGTGAAAGTGTTGACTGCTGTTCCCCATTCTTCTTGATACTCCTGGTTCCATAGCCCATCCACAGTTTTCTCAGTCTTTTATACCAAAAGTGGTATAGTGGACTCCAAAGTTTTTTTAATCCAGCATTTGATATATTAAAAAAAAATTTAGCATGAAACCCCAACATGTATATATTTTTGTATGTCTTATATACATGTACCACTATACTAATATAGTATGTACATTATAAAACATAAGCAAAACTAAAAATTTTTAAAATGAGATGAAGAAATAAACACCATTTTAAAATAGATTTCACTTTTTATTAATGGAACAAAAATAGTTTTGCTTTCAATAAAGCATTAGTTAATAATATTAACAAAACATTATTATTTAATTACAGGTCTATTTATTTCACCTTTGTAATATCTCTCATAAATGTCTCTTTCTTTCCTCTGACACTGCCATGATTCTGGTGCATGTCTTCATCACCTTACCCCAGAACTATTGCAATAGCCTACTGATGGGTTTATCTGCCTTAAGACCCTCTCCACACTAATTCTTCCATTGAGCTACCAAAGTGATTTTCCCAAAGTACAGGTCTGACTACATCATCCCCTGCTCAATAAATTCCTGGTGATTCATTATCACCTCAAGAATCAAATACAAAGTACTCTTTTTGGCATTCAAAGCCTTTCATAACCTAGCCCTCTGCTGTTTTCCCAGTCTTCTCGTACCTACTCCCCACCACATACTCTTTAGTCCAGTGACCCTGGCCTCCTGGCTGATTCATGAACAAATGTTCCATTTCTCCTTTCCCAGAACTTTCACTGGCTATCTCCATGCCTGGAATTCTTTCCCACTTCAACTCCATCAGCTGACTTTCTGGCTTGCTTTCAGGACCACCTAGAATTCCATCTTTTATAGGAAGGAATTCCCAGGCTCTCTCAATTCTAATGCCTTACATCTGTAATAATTGTTTCCTTTTATCTAATATATAACTTTCTTTGTATAATATTTCTTTGCATCTTGTTTCCTCAATTGGATTGTGAGCTACCCGAGGACAAGGACTGTCTTTTGCTGCTTTTTGCATCCCTAAAGTTTAGCACATACAAGATTGTTTAATAAATGCTTATTGATTGACTGATTAAATTATTTTTAATGAGAGCAATGTAATCAAATATATTTCTTTATTTTTGAAAACCTTGGTTTAAAACTGCATAATATGAAGGTCCATAGGTCAACACTTGGCTTTAAAGACTGCTATTTCTTTAAAAAATAAAAATATCTCACAAAGCTATGTTATCCAAATGAATTAATTGCACAGAGAGTACACTAACTAATTCTTGCTAAGTTTTCAGTTTCATCCACCAGTAATGCAAAGGCTTTTGTTGAAATTTGTTTAATAAACTCACATCTTCCTTGATGTCATTCAGTTTTTGGTTTTGCTTTGTTTTTGTAAATTTAATTCAAAGATCTTGCCGTTTTAGTTTTAACATATTCTTCAAAATCCATGGAACCTCTTTATAACATTTTACACCGGTTAGAAAACTACTTCCAAAATATTTTAATATGTACATCTGAAAGTATGTATTCATAGGTGATTAACTTTTTTTTTCTTTTTCTTTTTGGAGGGGGGAAGGCAGGGCAATTGGGATTAAGTGATTTGCCCAAAGTCACAGGGCGACTAAGTATTAAGTGTCTGAGGTCAAATTTGAACCCAGGTCCTCCTCCTGACTCCAGGGCCAGTGCTCTATTCATTGTGCCACCTAGGCACCCTATAGGTGATTAACTTTAATCTTTTTGGTTAAAAAAAAGAAGCTTTGTTTTTTAAATGTCCTGCTGAGCACGACTGCTTACATACTATTAGTTAATTTATTAAGGCACAGTATACACTTACTGTGAGATTCATTGTTAACAGTGAAAAATATAAATGCAGATTTTGGATAATCTCTTGACAATTTTTCATTTTATTTTGGCTGACTTCTTGTCAGATTTGATTAGATCATCCTTGTTTTTAACCTGGTGGTATGGCTGACAGAGAACTTGTACAAAGAATATGAGAAGTACCACTTCTGCCATTTTCTTGTTGTTCACCCCTGCTTGCTTTATTAGTGTTTTTAATCTGTGATTTTTTTTTTGCTTTTTTTTTTGGAGGGCTATTGGGGTTAAGTAACTCGCCCAAGGTCACACGGCTAGGTTTGTGATTTCTTTTGAAAAATCTTTTGAAGATATTTTCCATTTTCTTAAGGTATGTTTAGATAAAACTTAAGAATATGAATCCCGTTCACTGGGTATAGGTAAATTGCAATATATCAAATGATGCCACAAAAGGATGATTTACATCAGACCTTTCTTTTTGAATAAATATATAGCACTAATAAAACATATTATATGACATAAATTTTACATGTATACACATATAATTAATACTTATAGATATATGATCAATATCTTGTGCATAATCAATATTTATTCTATATAACCATATGTTAATATATGATCAGTATTATAATTGTCATGATACACAGGTGAGTAGGGACACTATTTTTTGTATTGTAGAACTCTGTGCTATAGAATTCCATTTTTCTCATAGGATACCTTGCAATATTATATGTGGCACACAGCCTTGCAACATACAAACTGAGTGAGGATATCAGTATCTGTATATTAAATACTGGTAAAGCTAAATTTCTTTTTTAATCTAAAAAATAGAAAAATTCTAATATTTTCTTCCAATACCTTGGCATATCATCTTGTGTGTGTGTGTGTCTATGTGTGTTCTCTATGGGCCAGTCCTCTATATAGTTCTCTAATCTTTTCGTACATACTCCCCTGTGCAAGATGAGGGCAGAAGATATCACTTGGGTCCCTTTTTTCCCTAACCTTTAACATTACCTTCCCACCAGTCCCTTCTTTTTCCTCTTCCTTTTTCTCTCTTGCCAGACTTACCCTTAACTGCACATATTTCTTATGGGTAGACACTTTCTTTTTCCCAGTTAAACTAATGTAGCACAGTCTCTGGGATTATTTTCCCAACTCACATGGGGACTAGGAGATCAGATTTCCGGAGGTGGCTACTACTTCTTCCCTTTGGGCTCTTGGATTAACCTTGAGGGGTTATGGCTATTACTCACAAACCCCAATCTGGTATATTATCCAGTATATCTCCCCAATAGCAATTTATCAATTCACATCAATTCTTTACAAAGGAATATTTACTGAAAAGGTAAAGCAAGGACCAAAGTAGCAGCCATCTCCCTAAATGAAGAGTTACTCATTCTCTGGAGAGAATGGCTTCAAATTAAAGTATTTGCTGACTCCCCTCCACCCCCTTTTATCCCCCCACACACTGGAGAGGTGGAACTTTCTAGCTTTGAGAGTGCTTTTCTCTCTTGATGGATATGGCACAGACAGTGGATTAATGGATTAGCCACTTTCTTGCTCAGCTGGGCTGACTTCTTGTGGGCTGGATAAAGCTTCTCAGGGCCATCATATGGTCTCTTTTAATCAGACATAGTTCATGTTGCCACTAACTCCAGTATTCTGGTTGCTGATGGGATCTTTGATGGCTTTAGTGTATCTCCTATCTCACTGGTTGCCTAGGGGCTCCCATCTCAGAATTCTTGTTAACCCAAAGATCAAAAAAGAAGAAATATGCCAGCAGTAGAAGCACCATGTGTTTATGGACATATGGCTGCTTGGTATAGAGATAAGGAAGCCTGCTTGTGTATAGGTCCAATGACAGCCTCTGAGGGTCCATGATTCAATGACCTGTCAGTGACTTCACCTTTACAAATCTCTGTACTTATAAAGTTGGGATATTTGCACTATCTACTCAATAGCATTGTTTTGAGGAAAGTACTTTGTGAACCTTAAAGCAGGATGGAAAGATAATCCATCTTTTTATCTACCTTATTTTAATAATCTTCAAAAGAATGCCACAGAAGACTTTCACTAACAACCTCACAATGTAAAGACCCTTCTGAACTTTAAAGACAACATGTGAGTTACATTTTATTCCCACTTATAGACTGCTGCCTTTTAATAGTTTTCATAAACATCAGAGAAGAGAACAAGAGATGTTTTGCTTGGAACTTTTGTATACTATCTTTAGTTCTAGCTCAACAGCCAATCAAAATGCCTTTTGTCACCATTCAGGAAATCTAAAGGAAACAGAGGATACTTGTCCAGGCTCTAAAGTGGAGAGAAAGGCCCCTCCATTACATATGCCTTGAAGCAGGTTCACCAAATCTTTATGTGGTTTAGAATCAGGCAGGTCATATTGCATATTCTCTAAGGACTTAGCCTTCATTGTCCATTTCCCCATTAAACTAATGGCAAAAGGAAAGAGTCATTAGCAAATAGCTTAGCATTCTTCATAATAGTTTTAATTGTACTAAATGGTTCCCAGGGCTGTATAAGTAGAACTAAAAGGTAACTCTTGTCTGTCTTTAAAGTTCAGAAAGGTCTGTTTTGGAGATTATTAAAATAAGGCAGACAAAAATAAAGCTTATGTTTCCATCCTGCTTTTTAAAAATTTTATCTTATACTCAAACCCAGGACACAAATATAGAATAGAGAAAAGAAACAAAAACATATCATAAATTTGATACTGGAACTTAAATGTATATCAAGAAAGAAAAAAGCATGTGCACAGTAGAACATAAGAGAGGATTCACAATATGTTAGCAATAAATTTTCATTTCAAGACAGCCTTATGATAAATAATACACATTGTGTTGAGAATTGTCCATCTTTTCGCTTCCTTGTGAGTTTTCTTTTGTTCTCTGCTGTGTACTTTTTTACTTTGTTCTTTTTTCCCTCTCCCCACCCCCCCAGAAGGCTTGAATAAAGTTTAGATATGTTTCTCTATAACTATAGATATATACATACATATATAAATAGATATATAGACACATACTTTCCTAAACATATTCTATTCCTGATCTTTGTATGTTTATGCATATCTCTTGTTTCCTATCCCTTCTGCCTCCTCTACTTCTACCCACTACCTTGCCTACCCCCCTCCAAGGATCCCTCCCCTATCCTCCCATTCCCATAAATCTAAATACCTTTCTATACCCCTCTTTTACCTATTCCCTCATTCTCCCTACTAAAGATCCCTCCCTTGTCCTCTCCCCGCCCCAGTCCTCTCTCTCTTCCATATGCCCTTACCGTTTATTTCTTCTGAATTTATAAGACTTTTATACTCTTACAAATATATATGTATTGTTTGCTCTTAAACCCATTCCTGATGAAAGTAGGTTACCAGAACTACTGGCCCTCCTCCTTCCTCTAATTCCTCTGTATTGATTCTTCCTCTTGCATCTCATTTGTATAAAATAATTACTCTTTTTAGCTGTTCCTAAATGGTTTTACTTTTTAAATTCATAGCAGACTCAGGTTTACCCCAAACTTTCTTATGAGCTACCCAATTATTAATACAAATCTTAGACATGCATTTTACATATGTAAAAAGTAAATAGTTTGTCCTTATGAATCCCTTATAATCAGTCTTTGGTATGTATCTTCTATTTCTCTTGGTTCTTGTATGTTGAATTTTCTATTAAGTTCAGGATTTTTTTAACAAAGTCTTGAAAGTCTAGAAGTTTATCAAATGTCCATTTATTTTCCATTCAGGATAATACTTAACTTTGCAGGGTATGATATTTTTGACCGGAACCCCAGTTCTTTTGCTCTTCAATATATTGTGTTCCAAGACCTGCAATTCTTTGATGTCTCTGCTGATATGTCTTGTGTGATTCTAATTTTGGCACCATTATATTTAATTTTTTAAAATCTCAATACTTTCAATATTTTATTCTTGAGGTGGGGGCTTCAGAATTTGACTATAATATTTCCATGACTTTTCCTCATAGGATCTCTTTTAAGTGGTGATAAATGGATTTTTTCCTATTTCTACTTCCCCCTCTTGTTCTAATGCTTCAAGACAATTTTCTTCATTTCTTGTATTATTGTATCAAGATTCTTTTTTGATCATAACTTTCAGTTAGCCTGATTATTTTTATATTTTCTCTTCTTGATCTGTTCTCCCAATCTGTTGTTTTTCTTATAAGATGATCTACTTTCTCTTCTATTTTTTCATTTTTCATATTTTGTTTAATTATTTCTTGATCTCTTATAATTTCATTAGCTTCTCTTTGCCTAATTCTAATTTTCAAGGTGTCATTTTCTTCCTTAAGATTCTGGATCTCCTTTTCTAATTGGTTGACTTTCCTTTCATAACCTTGTTTTTTTCTTGGATTATTCTTATTTATTTGTTTAACTATTTATCTATTTATTTATTTTTAATTTTTCCTCCACCTTTGTCATTTGATTTTTAAAGTCTTTTTAAAGATCTTCTATGAAATCTTTTATACAGGTGACCATTTGGCATTGCTCTTTGGGGGTTTCTTTACTTCAATATCCTCCTCTGAAGATGAACCTCAGTCATCTCTATTCCCATAATACCTTTCTGTGGTTGTATTCTTTCTCCTTTGCCTGTGCATTTTTTATGGTAATAGCTTAATTTTTGTAATCACCTCTACCCCTTGGGTGTGGGGAATGGTGCCTCTTGCCCCAGATCTTCAGTTCTCCTCCCTAGCCTGGAACCAAAGCCAAACCTCCAACCTCTGTAAGTGCCCACAGCCAGGGGCTTTCTGCCCCACTGCTTCTGCACTTACTGGGCATGTACTGGTTCCTTCTTGCCCAGCTGCTCTTGGCAATACAGCTGGCTCTGGTGTTCCTTATCAGCAGAGGTTCCCTCAATCTTCCTCGACCCAAATGCCCAAATTCCCTCACTATCCAGGGGTAAAAGTTCCTGTAGCTGGAGCTGAGGCAGCCTCTCAAGCCAACCAGCTCCAGCTCTTCTTTCTTGTTGTTAAAACAGAACCTAGCCTGGTGGTGTTTACTCTGCACAGGGACCAAACCTCCTCCTGGAATTTTTGTTCCAATATTCTCAAATTGTCCCCTGAAGCCCCCTGTTGTGCCCCATTCTTATTTATCTCCATCTACACTTTGTTCACCCTAAGGTGCTATTTTAACTCTTCTTTGGGGGAAAATCTTGAGAGCTTGGAATTTTCTGACCTACTCTACCATCTTCCTAGAATCCTCTCTCTTCATCCTTCTTTAAAGTTTATAAAGTGCTTTCCTCAGAACAATCGTATTGAGTAGATAGTGGAAATATCCAACTTTATAAGTAGAGAGATTCATAAAGATGAAGTCACTGGCAGGTCATTGGATCATGGCCCCTCAAAGCCTATCATTGGACCTGTACACAAGCAAATTGGCTATCTAGCTCTTGATTATACACCTCTTGTAAGAGGGAAACTACCACCTCCTGGGGTAGCATGTTCCATTTGGATAGCTCTCATTTTCAGGAACTTTCTTCTTACATCATTCCTAAATCTGCCTCTTTGCAGCTTCTACTTCATTACTCCAGGTTTGGTCCTCTCTGGACAAGTATAACAGGTATAATCCCTCTTCCATGTAATAGCCCTTTTAATACATGAAAATATATATCATCTCCACTCAGCCAACCATGGTTGTCTATTTTCCAGGGTAAGCATACCTAGAATTCCTTCACCTGATTCTCATATGGCATTATGCCATCCTTATCTAGTTTCCCTACCTTCTATGTGGCACCCAGAACTAAATCCAATATTCAGATTTGGTCTCACCATGGGGTTAAAGTTCAGAGGGAATCTTACTTCCCTGGCCCCAGATAATAAATTCGATATTAATGCAACCTAAGATTGTATTAGGTTTTTTGGTTTGTTTGGTTTTTTTTCCTGAAATCACACTTTTTATTTATAATGATCTTGTAATTCATTAAAATTATCAAAACTGCCTTCTAATCTTAGACTTAAGTTAATTTTATTAACCCAACTATATTACTTTACATTCATTCCTACTAAATTTTACCTTCTTAGAAAGGTTCTAGGTTGTGGAGTTCTTTTTTGGATATGAACTGTCATTAATGTCTTAGCTCCCATCTTTTTGCCATCTGAAAATTTGATAAGAATGCCATCTGCACCTTAATAGGAACAGAAAAACATTAAAGATAAGGATATTAAACAATTCAAGGCCCAGAACCAGTTCCACTGAGGCCTTCTTCCAACCAGCTTGACATCAAGTCATGAATCACTTCCTTTGTTGACTCTTCTAAATTGAAAAAAAAAAAAACAAAACCCTGTCTTTTCACCTATATCCCTTCATCTTGTCCACTAGAATCTCATGCTGAATTTGTTAAATTCTGGGCTAAAATCCAAGTAAACTGTTTCTGTAACATTTCCCCAATTTGGTTACATTGTTAAAAAAAAAGAAAAGAAATGGGGCGACTAGGTGGTGCAGTGAGTAGAGCATCAGCCCTGGAGTCAGAAGGACCTGAGTTCGGAGCCAGCCTCAGACAATGCACAAAAAAACCTAGCCGTGTAACCTTGGGCAAGTTACTTATCCCCAATTGCCCTCCAAAAAAAAAAGAAAACAAAAGAAAATGTTAGACTGACATGACCTGTTCTTGATGAAGCCATGCAATCTCTGTGACCCTCATGTTCAGCAGTTAATAGTCTGGAGTTTGTTTTCTCTTTCCTTTTATGAAAACTGATATCTGCTTTTCTAAATTCCTGAAATATCTTCTCCCATTCTTCAGGATCTTTCACTTATCACTGACAATGGCTAAGGAATCATACTCATTAGTTTTTTTCAGAAGCCAGGAAGCAAAGGGTTCTGTATGGGGTGTTCTGGTACAGTGGCACACTCAGTCCTCACTATGTATGTCCCAGGGTCTTGAGAGGCAGTTTGTCTTAGCCTGATGACTTGTACTCCTCAAGGGAATGTAGGCAGCTTTTAAAATTTATCTTGAGATTTTGCTCTTAGACATTTTGTCCTATATGTTCCAGTCACAAAATAATTATTCTTGGTTAAGACAAGAGAAATAAATAAAACTTGAGTGCTTCTTCCTTCTTAGTAACATTGCTACAAGGAACTTGATTGTTGATTTTGGAGTCAGAGGACTTGCGTTCATATCCCACCTTTGATTCTTATAGCCTATGTGACCTTGGGCAAGTCAGTTAGCATCTTGGGACCTCATTTTCCTCATTTATAAAATATGGGGGTCAAACTAGATCACGGTTAGATCTGTGATTTTCTGCTTCATCCCATCTACTCCAAAGAAGCAGCCCTATCTCTTCGTTGATCTCTTTTCCCCAATATTGCCCTTAAAAATATATTTTTTCGTTATTGACTTTTCAGCTTTTCCTCATTCTGAGCTTTATCACTCCAGACATTAGTTTTACAGAACTATGCTTTTATATTCCTCTTCCATTAGCCGCCCTTGATTGCACATGTATCTTTCAAACCTAAGTTGAACAACATGGATCCAAATCAACCTCCTGAGAAATTTTTCTTTTTCTTCTCATTAGAATTATTTCTATTTGTGTTAATTAATCAACAAACATTTATCTAGCTCCTACTTTGTGCCACACACTGTGCTAGCTGAGGGTCTTCAGAGTTTCATTCTTGGTTTCTCATCTCTCCTAAGATGAATGTATGTGTTCTCTCAACACTTGGGGTCTGTGTCAGAGTATCAGATGTATTCTTCAATATTGCATTCTAACATTGAAGTCATTTCCTTCCATTGTTTTTACTCAAAAAATCAGTTTCTTCTTGGTGATAATCAGACCCAGAATGTGTTTCCCTCTTTCGGTGTCCCTACCTATAAAGGTATGAATTTATCATCAAGCCAAGGGAAAATATATGTATGCATATTTGTATGTGTGTGTATGTGTATATAATCAGTCCTTTTTAGATTCACTTGATTTGTGGCCAAAAGCCCATCATTTTTATATTTTAATCAGAGAAAACCACAACCCATTCTTAGACACAATCTTAACTTATTGTTCTCTTCTCAAATCTACTTTTCTCTACTGAAACTTACATTCAGCTGCAAAAATTGTGAAAATAGCCCTAAGTATCCCTAAGGTGTTCAGTTTCTTGACCAAGATTTCATAATTCATTGTCCAAAATTTCATAATACTTTCTTGAATCTTTCTGGCAATACTAGCAAATACTCATTAGGTTTGGAAAAACTGAGAAATTTTCCGTATTATTCTGTATACATACCCCAGGAAACTAATAGACTTCTCTGTTTTTAGCATTAGGTCAACAAATAGCTACCCAAATTCCCCTCAGCAAAGAGTCATTAGCTACTGTTTTTTTTTTCTCTGACCCCTTCCTGGATTATCTCTTACCACATATGACACATGTCTCCTGATTCTAGTGCTCTTCAGAAATGCATCTTAATATGGTAAAAAAGAATACTGAACATGAAATCCCAAAAGATCTGTGTTCCAGTCCTACCTTGGACATTGTTGGTTATGAGACCTTGGTCAATAATTCACTAAATTTCTCAAAATCAGAATAATAATACTAGTAGTAGATATCTCGTGGGTCTGTTGGGCACTTCAAATGAAATATGTGGAAAGTGCCTTACAAACTTTAAAATACTACATAAATGTTAGATATCATTATCTTTCCACTGTATATACTGATATAATAATAATAAGCTTATATAACAGTTATTAAGAGCTAGGCACTATGCTATGCACTTTACAATTATCTTATTTGATTCTCATGACAACCCTGAGAGTGATATGCTATCATTATGCCCATTTTACAGATGGAGAAACTGAGGCAATCAGAAGTTAAGTGATTTGCCCAAGGTCACACAGCTAGTAAATGTCTAAGATCAAATTTTAACTCAGATCTTCTGATTCCCTGTCCAGTGCCCCCATTACTGTGCCACCAAGCTGACCATTTCTAGGAATAGTTCTGTCTCATTGGTGGCTCTGTTGTTGATAAAAGAATAATGTGCTTGATGTTGAATGCTTAAAGAAAGCAGTGTGTATTGTTTTGTAATGGATTAAAATCGAAAGCATTATTGTATTTCTTATACTTCTAGTAGCAAAACAAACTTACATAAGATATATAAGGATACTCCACTTATTATTGACAATATGATGAGTGTCCATCAAGAAAGTAAAACCTAACTTTTGACTAATGTGTTTACAGTGAAAACACAAATATCTTATTTTTTTATCTCAAGCTGTGAAATCACATGCAGATTCTTTGAGGAATTTATGTCTTTTCAAAATGTATTTTATATGGACTATGTAATGCATTTCAGTGAAAGCTTACCATCTTCTTTTAGGTCTTGATAAAAATGACATGTTTTCCTTTTATAAAACATAGCAATCCCAAAGGTACATATATGTCACTATAGAGAGACATAAAATTGAGTGGCAGTATAGAATTTATCACATAAGCTCCAGCATGTTGAAATTCCTTTTAAAAAAGGTTACTATTGTAAACCCAAAGAAAAGACAAAGGATATTTGAAAGCCATCTCTCCATGTAAAGCCAACCTTTAAGTAAAAAAATGATATTAATTGTTTGTAAAAACTCATATTAAGTTCCTTTTACTTAGTAAAATGTTGCTATCGTTTTGAACAACGAAAGTATTAAGTCCAATCAGCCTTCATTCTGAAATGATCAGAGCCTATCACTCCTACAATGTCCCTCTGAGAATCTCACTCAGTCCTTTAGCTGGTCCTTTAGCTAATTCATTTCAATAATCATGTATTGACTTTAAAAACAACACTTAAATTGCTGCTGAGTTGGTGGGGACTTTTTGTGCTATAGATAGGACATTTTGTAGAAGACAGTATAGGGAGAATGACCTACTCCTGGAGGCTTCCTGGGCTCACTTGGTGATTTTAAGTTTAGAAGTCTGATTAACAAAGCCTTTATCAATGTGCCTACCTGGTAGATGCAATTTAATTCAGCAAACATTTATTGAATGATTACTATATTCTAGGTGCTGGGGGTTCTTGGCTTCAGTATGGGTACTTCTCATTTGGAACTTCAGTGTCTCTCAGAGGTAACAGTGCCAGATTTAATGGTGTAGATTATGTATGTAGCATTTAACGAGCTCTACTTAATACACATAATATGAAACAAACAAATAGCATGAAAACACAGAACTAGTTGGACATATTCCATACTACTAAAGGTACTTACATTGGGTTGGAAACATTGCTCCAATTTTATCTAGAGCGTCTGTCCGAATTGTCACAGAACAATTAATAATCCAGTATCTGATCTGTAGGGAATGCAGCAACATGGACAGCAGCATCAAAGCATCAGGGAATCCAGGACAGACTTCTTCCCTTGATGACTAGGAGGGATCACTGACTTCTCTAGTGATAAGGGGGAAGAGGAGGGGGAAAGTATTTGCTTCATTCTGCCATGAAAATAAAGGAGTAACCAGTTCTTGGGCCCTTGACCCAATTCAGAGGATGACCAACAGTCAGTAATTTATATTTTTATATATACACACACACATATATACATATATACACACACATGCATGTATCATACATATCTACATATCACACAAACATTTCTATATCTGTATTTTAGATAGGATGAAATAGTCAATGCATTTGTTGTTCAATGACTATGAAACCATGCAGTATAGCAGACATTTGTAAATTTTGCTCTGAATGTTCACTCATTATTAAGAGGGTCCTGGGAGTAGAAACAGATCATCCAAGCCACTCTGCCCCCAGATTCCCCCCAAACTATGTAAAAGGGGACTCTAAACAACCTCTGGAGCCCCAGCACCCACAGAACGACACAGAGAAGCTAACCTCCCGCTGAGGACAGCCCAGCAGCCCTGCAGGAAGGACCAGCGCAGTGGTCTGGGAGCCAGCAGCGTGCAGTGTGCAGAGCGCGGGGAGCCGAGCCCAGCCGGAGCCAAGGTCCCCGTGAGCCGAGGTTTTAGCCCCAGGGCGGCAGGGCCAAGAGCCGGCTGGAGGAACCCCAGAACACCAGTAGCTGTGGCAACTCCAGAATTATCAACATAGACATGCCTAGGACAAAGTAAGAGGTTAGTGCCCTATGGACTTTGGGACCAGTATTTGGGGAACGTGTCGGCTCCCTCCCCTGGGGGCTAGAAGCCACTGAGGAGACACACCATTTTGCAGTTTTCAGAGGCAGCTCCAGCTCTTGGCCTGCGAATTGTAGGGAGATCCAGCGATCAGTCTTGGGGGGTAATCACTCTTGCTTTAACCTCCCTGGATCTGGATTGTGATCTAGGGTGGAAGTCGTGGGTGGGTTTACAGCTTGCCAGAAACGGAAGTTGCCCCCCACACGTTCGGGACGAAAATTCCTCTATCTGGCCTTAAAGCCATAGTGTGGCAACAAGCCCAAAAGTCAAGTAATTAAGTGGCAACATGCCAAGGCAAAGGAAACAGAAAAATGCAACCCTAGACTCCTATTTTGGGGGCATAGAGCGGGAAAAGGACTGTGAGGTCAGAAGTCCTGCTCCAAAAGCCCCAGGGGAAAACATGAGCGGGTTGCAGGCCATAGAGGACCTTAAGAAGGACTTTAAAAATCAAATAAGAGAAGTGGAGGAAAAATTGGAAAGAGAAATGAGAAGGATGCAGGAAAAGTATGAAATGAGGGTCAACAGCCTGACTGAGGAAAACAACACCTTAAAAAATAGACGAACTCAAATGGCAAAGGAGGCCCAAAAGGGCAATGAGGAGAAGAATGCCTTAAAAAGTCGAATTTGCCAGATGGAAAAAGAATCTCAAAAGTTCACTGAGGAGATTCATTCCTTCAGAGTTAGACTGGAGCAAATGGAAGCTAATGACTTTATGAGAAATCAAGATGCTGTTAAGCAGATCCAAACAAATGAAAGATTAGAAGGCAATGTGAAATATCTCATGGGAAAAACCACTGACCTGGAAAATAGATCCAGGAGAGACAATTTAAAAATTATTGGACTACCTGAAAGCCATGATCAAAGAAAGAACCTAGAAATCACCCTTCAAGAAATTCTCAAGGAAAATTGCCCTGATGTTTTAGATCCAGAGGGCAAAATAGAGGTTGAAAGAATCCACAGATCACCTCCTGAAAAAGATCCCAAAAAGAAAACTCCCAGGAATATTATAGCCAGGTTCCAGAATCCCCAGATCAAGGAGAAAATACTACAAGCAGCCAGGAAGAAACAATTTCAATATTGTGGAAACACAATCAGAATAGCCCAGGACCTGGCAGCTTCTCCACTGAGGGATCGAAGGGCATGGAATATGATATTCCAGAGGGCAAAAGAACTGGGAATGAACCCAAGGGTCACCTACCCAGCAAAACTGAGTATTTTGTTTCAGGGGAAAATATGGTCATTCAGTGGAAGAGAGGACTTTCAAGCATTCTTGAGGAAAAAACCAGAATTGAATAGAAAATTTGACATCCAGACACAAGAAGAAGAGATGCCTGAGAAGGTAATCATGGAAAAGAAATCAAAGGGAAATTATCAAAGTTGAACTATTTACATTCCTATATGGAAAAGCAATAACTTTGACTGATGATATCTTTCTCACTATGAAACAATGGAAGAAGGCTGTGTGGTCATATGAATACATATGTGAATGTGTGTGTAGATGGTTACAGTTATAAATGGATAGAGGGCATGGGTTGAATTTGTTGGGAAGGGAGAATACTCAAGGGATGAAATTATGAGGTGAGAGAGGAAAGTGTCAAGAGGAGATGGGGAGAGACAGGGTAGGGTAAACTATCTCATGTAGAAGAAGCAAGGGGAAGTGGTTGCAAGGGAGGAGGAGAATAGGAAGGCAAAAAAGGCAAAACCACATTCTCATTGAATTAGGTTCAGGGAGAGAATGACATATATACTAAATGGGATATCTCAACTTGCAGCAGAGTAGGGGGAAGGGGGATGAGAGGAGGGATGATGGATGGGAGGGTATCCTTGGGGTGAGGGGAGGTTGGAAGTACCCACTATAGAAGAGGGACAGGATCATGTAGGGAATGGACCAGGTGGGGGGTGGGATGAGTGGGAGGGAATTATAAGCAGCCTTGTACAATATATCTACTATGATAATGTTTTGCATAGCTAGACATGTACAACATATACTGAATTACTTATCTCCCAAGAGGGAATGGGTGACAAGGGAGGAAGGAAATGGATCTGAAATTCGAGGTCTTAACATTAAATGTTTCAAATATATATAAATACTATTATTAATACTCTTTTGCTTATAATTGGGAGATAAGATGTGCAGGCATTGGGACACAAAGATTCCCCTTCCTCTAATGGAAAAGTCGAAGGGGGTATGGGAGAAGGTATGGGAGAGAGCAGATTGGAGGAAGCGATATCTTGTGGGACTGCTATTCTGGGAGGTTGGGTAGGGGAATAACGGGGGGAAAATGATTGTAACTCAAAATCTGGCGGAAATGAATGATGTAAAACAGAAGTTAATAATGCATTTGTTTAAAAAAAAAAAAAGAGGGTCCTGGGCAAATCAGATAAACTAAATGTTTTACTCCCAGTGCTATCCCCACATAGATTCAGGCAGGTTAACAGATGAAGGCAGCCAACTCCAATTATGAATACTAATAATAAGAAAATATATCCCTTATATTATAAATGTTTATTTTTGAGGAAACTACCATTTAAAGAGAACACAAAACAAAGTATTTTTAAATGTTTCTTTGAGGCTAAATGTGAGAGAAGAAATAATTCTTGATTGTCAATTAATATAGGATCATAGATTTTGAGCTAGGCCAGTTCTCAGAGACAATCTAGTCCAACCTCTTCATTTACAGATGGTGAAACTGAGGCTCAGGGAATAACTTTCTTTACACAGGAAGTACAAATCAGAGACAAGATTTGAACCCAAGTCTGTTGATAATCGAAACCCACAAAAAATGCTTAAAACTCAAATGTATCTAATAGTTAACACCCTACCCCCACCCCAACAAATCAAATCTATGAACATTCATTCATTGTGCCAGGTACCAGGTGCTATATTAAGATCCCTCTCTCATCCAACTTTTTCTCAGTATTGCTTAAAAAAAAAGAAAAAGATTTATTCCTGTTGGTTACTCTTGTCTACCCTCCAAACTACCAGAGAAACAAAGACTGACAGTGGGAGGGTAGAGGAGAAACAAGGGACCTGAAATCATACCCAAATGAAATCATTGGCTTCTGAATCACTGTTGATATATACATATATATACACACACGTGCATATATGTGTGTGTTTGTATGTGTGTGTGTATATACAATGTACACAGAGATACATGCATGTATGCGTATAATACATGTATATTGTGTATATAATACACGTGTATTATGTATATTACACATATATTATGTATATAATACATATATTATTTATATAATATACATACATATTAATTGTATCAAGTTAATTTTTTTTAATTATTTTGCTCAAAATCACTTTTCAATGATCAAAGACAGATTCAAAAAGTGAAGATAAAGTGAGAATATCTAATAATTGCCTCCATTTCCCAACTCTCCATATCTATCATTTCTAAAGCATGTTTTAGAATTTTCTATTTATAGAAACATGTAGAAATTTTTTACATTACTATTTTATAGTGGAAATGAACTTCTAGTCCCAGCAAAGCAGCTAAAAGGATTGAGTTCAGCTATACTGTATTTATGCAGTGAAAAGGGGATCATACTGATTTGCTACAGTCATTCCTAGAAATTAAGGATTCGGAGAGTTGAGTGCTGCTTGAGTTGAGAGGCTGTAATTAATTCATAAAGTAAAGTGTGTGTTAGGGTGGCAAAAATGAAGAGTAGAGGCAGTCATGTGAAAGCTCCCGAGTAGGAAAAAAAAATCAGTGATCATGAAATCCCTGTGATTTGTGAAAATCTGAGCATAGCTATTCCTTAGAAACCCAAGATAGAGAAGAGGTTGCAAAGTAACTGACCATTCCATCAACTTCTCCAAAATATTTGTTTATTAAAATCTCAGCATTCTTTTGTGAAAGCAGACAATCAAATAAGGGGTTGACTTTGGGGTAGAATCTAAACAAAGTACATAATGTCCTCCAAACCAAAATGCGTAAACAAACCCATGCCATGTTTTGAAAAGAATTCAATAGCAAGTTGATGGCCTTTACATAGGACAAAGTCCTTCTTAAACCAGAACATAGCAGTGAATTCTGGGTGTCTGGATTTCCTCCATATAAACCACAGAGCTTGTTTTATAAATCCTTAAAATTAGGGTAGAAATCTGTTTTGCAATTTGTATCTTTTAACCTACTAACTTAGACTATTCCCACTGAGCCTACCAGTAAAGACAAATGCTTAGTATGTGTCTAGGGTTGAGGTAGTGTCTATGGAGTAGCTGGGGAGTCTTTCTTTTATGGATCCCAGTACAACTCTGGTCTTAGGAAGGAAAAATAGGCAAGGGAAGGATTATTGATATTTGACTTCATATCAGTGAAAAGCCTGCACTGGTTTTCCTTTACTAAGGACAGACATGAGTAAGGGAAGGAGGCAAGGCCAAGTATAACCTGTCCAAATCAAGTTGTTTAAACACTGTAGTTCTTCTCTTTTGTTTTTGTTGACTATAGAGCCCCATGTTTTTAAGTATTATTTTCCTTTCTAAATGATTTCCCAGGGTAAGGAGCCAAGAACAAAGTGCACCATCTAGTGGCTCCACTTAAAATAGCAGGGTTTTGAGGAAAGCTAGTTTGAAAAGAATGCGACACCAGGCTACTGCAGCCAAGGCAATTAACTCAGCTGACTTAGTTCTTCCTTCAGCATTTATTTATTCAGGTGGCTGAGAAATGTTGAAATGGTTGTGATGAATTCCAGGAGGGGGGAAAAACTCACAGAGCATGTAAGAGAGTTCAATCTGGGAAGCTCATTCAAAAATACCACACTTAAAAATCTGCTTTATTCCATCTATGCATCTGTAATTATGATGTTTTTGTGGGAAGCTTTTACTTGCCTGTTTAGTACAGAAGTGAACATTTTTACTGCAACACCTTGTTATTCATGAAGTGGCAGCTTGGTTGTAAGAGTCAATAGGTTCTATGTATTACCATAAGCTAGAAGAGTTGTTACTTTAAATCACATTCATCATCCATTCATTCGACATTCAACAAATAAGTACCTGCCATATTCGAGATGCTCTTTCTCTATTTAAAGAATTTATTTAGATGCATATGTTGGTGCTTTGCGAGTTGCTCCACAGTCTGAATTAAGAAAACAGAGCCCTTGCCCTCCAGAGTAAGAGTGCATTAACTCTAAAAGAGACACAGACAAATGAGAAAACATTACAAAAGGAGATACATTGAGTAATTGCATATGTCCAAACATCGGTAAGTAGCGCACGTAGGCCACTTCCTAATTGGATAAGGTTTGGGGTAACATTTTGTGCCGTCCGTTTTTGGAAATCTTGATCTGGTCACACATTGCTGGTGCCTAGAGAATCAGGCACCTTCTTTATGCAAGCAAAATGATCCTTATTAATTATTTTGTGTTTACCTGAAGACAGGTAGACAAGTAAACAATTATATAAGTGTTGGCTTTGAAATGAGCAAACAAAAATAAATTTTGGTTGGTAAATTGAGGGGATTCTTCTCTATACATATTAATAAATATTTTTGTAATTGATCAGGTAAATCTTATTAAAAGACTTTGCAGACTTTAAAGCTTTATGCAAATATAAGCTACCATTAATGTCTAGAAATGAAGGGAGGAAAAGGAGAAATGAGGTAGTGTTTAAGTTAGGCTTTGTCCCAGCAGAAATTTTACTCAGAGAAATTTGTCTGTTGTGTTTGAGAGAGGGGGAACATGAAAGGTGAATGAGTAAGTGAAGTAGAGCAATAATGATAGAGAAACAGATGAGTCACACACAGTAAGACAGAGGAAGACTGAGAGGGGAGAAGGCATGCAGAGAGAGAAAGAGACAGAGATAGGGATACAGAGAGGCAGGGAGTGGAGTGTTTATCAGCTGAGTGCATATTAAGTGGCTGTTTAAGTGTTTTTAGTGAGTGATAGGAAGGGCATTGAGTATGAATCCTCAGAGTGAATGTAGGGCTCAGTCGAAGTATTCCCTGGGTCCAGGGCTGAACCTCATACAGTGTTATTTGGGGAGCATTGAGGGAAGCTAGGGTCAAGTCCTGCTAATCATATATCACTCTGAGACCTCAAAAGGCCCCTCATGAAGATAAAAGAACATTTGCAAAGAAATGAACTTGCCTAAAGTAGGATAGTGATGAAGGACTTGTGAATGTGTGATTGGGTTCACATCCGTTTTATCCCACTTCTGCTTTAAGACAGAAGCATTTCTTTGGCTCCAGCACAGCATATCCCCTTCCTGAAGTCAAATGAATCAATTTAGAGAAAGTAAATTTTGATAAGCTTAATTTAAAGCAGCTAAATATACAACTTGTAAATAATTTTATTGTTAGATAAAATGGGAAGATATGAAACTCCCATAGGGATAGAAATTAAGTCTTTGACTGGAATAGGGAAGGAAAAACTTGTTGAAGTTAAGTGAAAACATTATATTTCAGGGCATATTTCAGAGTATTTGTGATTACATCAATGTCAGACTCCCTACAGTGGTACCACCAAACAACACCCTTCTATTCCTTCTCATCATCTATGCTTCTTGTGAACGTTCTTGTATGATTCTTTGGGGTTTCCCCAGTGTACTGGGGTCTTCTTAGTAGAACTCATGACATCAGTTACACAATTACTAATACAATATGCAGACTGTCTACTGGTTATCCCATCACTCTCCCTACTGGACTAGTTTACCTTCTTCTTTGGATGCATATCTCTGTAATGATACATTCCATTACACTTTATGCCATAATATGCTCTAGCCAATTTACAGCTTCTGTATTTTTCTTCATTGCCCTTTGAACAACCCACAAGTTTGAATCTTTGGAGGTTGTGGTATTCCATGATTTGCAGCCATATAGTACCACCAGAAGAATACTGATATTAAAAAGAGTATTTTATTTCAGGGAGAATTTCAGGGTCATTGAAAGTACTGGTTTTCGGGGCGGCTAGGTGGCACAGTGAGTAGAGTGTCGGCCCTGGAGTCAGAAGGACCTGAGTTCCGATGTGACCTCAGACAATTAACGCACACACAAACAAAAACCTAGCCGTGTGACCTTGGGCAAGTTACTTAACCCCAATTGCCCTCCAAAAAGAAAAAAAAAAGAAAGTACTGTTTTTTTCCCTAATATAATCTGTCCTCTCTTCCCTGTATTCAATTCTGGGTCCAGTTCATTGTCTATCTGTGGTATCTTTGCAAGAAAGGCTGTTCATCTAACTACATTTCACAATCTGGATAACAAATAATCTTCATTTGCATAGTTTTTCTTAGGCAATTCGTTGGACCTAATTTTTCAATGATCATGGATCTTATTTAGGGGGCAGCAAATGTTTGGGGAGCAATCAATGACAATGCAGTCAGCACAGTGTCATTTGTGAACAGGAGCCCTTAAAGGACCTCACCATCTCTACAGAATCCTTTTTTTTTTTCTAATTGGACTCTGCACTGGACAGTCTTCTTGACAGCAGCAAACTCCTTTGGCTAGCATGCATTTGCTTGTTAAATGTCTTATTCAATAGTCACAATTAGATGACAATTAAACTAAGTTATCTCTGTTATCTGTCATGGGATCTTGTATCACCTTAATGTTTGCATGAGAAGTATTTTAAGGGAGCATTTTACTTTACCAGATCAATTTTTTTTCTTACATCGTTAACAAATAATAACCATAAGCAGGATCTTGTATTTTAGATTACTTTCAATCAGATGTAAAAGTGCAAAAGTATTATCTGCTGCAGAATATTATCTGTAAAAGCCTGCCTGTTTCTTGCTCATATTTCCATCCAAAGTATCCCGGATACAAGTCTAAAATGTTCTCACATTGATTTTGTAAACATGAGAGAGTTGGCATACCTGAGCTAGAAGTTATTGGTATCCTTAATTTCCTTTTAAAAATCATAGTAGTGTTGAGGTTTTTTCCAAACATTTGGGATCTTTCCTTCTTTCATCTCCAGAACAGACATCCTTTGGTCTTTTCCTTTCTTTGTTTTCCTTAGTGTCATTTCCTTTTCCTTATAAAACACTTCATTTACTGTGATGGTAAGGCCCAAAGATTATTGTCCTACTGTCATTGACAGAATGTAATTTTGTTGTAGAAATCTTGAGAGATTATTTCCATTTTTCTGAAAATGATCTGGCCTAATTGGGTCTATAGCCAAGCTCTCCCTACACTTCCCCCCCCCCATTACTTTCTTTTGTGTTATGAGCCATTGTCACTCATATCTTCCATCATCATCTGTATAATACTACAAATGAATACATATTGCAAACCAGCAATAATGCCTGCTGCCATATCTCTCCATTTGGCAAAGAAATAAATTGTTTATTCTAGGGTTTTTTGATCTCCATGTTGTGATGATTGCTTTGAATTGGTGAAAAATCAGTAGAAAATTATGACTGTTCATGTCAATATCTATTCTTTTTATCCATGTCCATTTTAGGTTTGATTGGAGCTATTTTGATGGCATAATATATTCTTTATGTTTAATTGTTCTGTGTTCTATTCTGTGTTGGTTCTGATTTCTGTTCTAACAAGTTAATAGTCTCTACACAGAGCTGATTCAAATATAATTCTGACAATGTTAACCAAGATTTTCTTATCTATTAGGATATGGTCAGTGTGTACAAAAGCATCTATAGCAACTTTTCATAGTAGCCAAAACCTGGAAACCAAGGAAATGCCCACCTAAGAAATGCCTAAACAAGTCATAGTGTATGAATGTAATTAAATATTATTGTGCCATTAGAAATGATGAAATAGTTTTCAGTGGAAACTGGGAAGATCTCTATGAGCATGTACAGAACAAAATGAACAAAACTATAACTGTTTATGTAATGACATTACAGAGAAGTATAAATTTGAAAGAAACATATTAATTGATACACATATGATCAATGCAATGATAAACTGTGTCAAGAGGACTGAAGAAGAATCATATGATCCATCTCCTGTGAGAGAGACTTAAAATCCAGATTGAGACATACCTATTTGGACATGGCCAGTATGGGAATTTGTTTTGCCAAACTATGAGTACTTTTTTAAATTGTTCTCTTTTTTTTTTTTTTTTTGCTTTTTGGAGGGCAATTGGGGTTAAGTAACTTGCCCAAGGCTACACAGCTAGGTATTTATTTGTGTGTTCCTTAAGTGTCTGAGGCCGGATCCGAACTCAGGTCCTTCTGACTCCAGGGCCAATGCTCTACTCACTGCGCCACCTAGCCGCCCCTAAAATTGTTCTCTTGATGTAGAGCAGTGGGAAGAGATAGAAAATGCTTATAAAAATAAATAAAAATGAATTGTAGAAGAATATAGTCAATTTCATTTTTACTGTTGTTTGTCTATGTCTGCTACGTTCTTTTACTCTTCTTACAGTTTTATATGTGAACTTAAAAGACATCAAATAGGGGCGGCTAGGTGGCGCAGTGAATAGAGCGCCGGCCCCGGAATCAGAAGGACCTGAGTTCAGAGCTGGCCTCTGACACTTAATCCACACAAACAAAAAAAACCTAGCCGTGTAACCTTGGGCAAGTTACTTAACCCCAATTGCCCTAAAGGGGCGTCTAGGTGGAGCAGTGAGTAAGAGCGCCGGCCTCAGAGTTTGGATGACCCGAGATCAGATCCGGCCTCAGAAAATGAGCACCCACGAATAAATAATGACTAGCCGTGTAACCTTGAGCAAGTTACTTAACCCCAATTGCTTTTAAAAAAAAGACATCAAATATAATAAGTATTTCCAATGTAAAGTTGAACATGAAACTTCAAATCTCTATTACATATAGTTTTATTTTCCTTTAGAGTAATAATAATTCAAGGTATAACTTTCAAAGTTGTGCAACTTATCTGTGTGCACTTCTAGCCTTCCTTATGTTCCCTTCTGTGTATTAAAAAAAAAATACTTCAATGACTGTTTTTTTTTCTTTTATCTTTTTTTCGACAAACCTATCTCTAGCTGCTCCCCCTTGATCTTCTCCTTCCCCAATTAAAAAAAGAGGAAAAACAAAATCTTTGTAACAAATATGGATGTAAAACTCCCACTGTCTGTGTTTGAAAATGCAATTTTTTCAATCTGCACTTTGAGTCCCTCATTCTCTCTGTCATTGGTCACTGCTTTGATTAGTTTTTTAAGTCTTTCAAAATTGTTTGTTTTGTGGTGTTGTTATAGTACAAATGGTATTTCTGGTTCAGAGCTCTTAATCAAACGGGATATTTGTAAAGCATTTAGCACAGTGTGTGACACATAGTAGGCACTATAGAAATGCTTATTCCCTTCTCTCTGTACCCCTCTCTTTCCTGGTTTGGCTTTCTTTCTTCTGCAACAGTCTTCTCAGGTATCTTTGAAACAACCCCCTTTGTCATTTCTTGTGGTGCAGTGATAACATTTTACATTTATATGTTTTATTTTATTTTTCCATTCCCCAGTGATGGACATCCCTTAGTTTCTAGTTTTTTGACATAAGAAAAAGTGCTGGTATAAATATGTGGTACATATGGGTCCCTTTCCTCTTTCTTTGTTTTCTTTGGGGTATTGGCCAAGTGTTATTGCTCTTTAGTGACTTTTTAGGCATAGTTCCAAATTGCTTTCTAGAATTGCTTAACCAATTCCCAGCTCAACCAAGAGTATTATTGTGCCTGTTTTCCCACAGCCTATCCAACATTTGTTATTTTCTATTTTTTGTCATATTTTCCAAACTAATAAATATGAGATAGGATCTCGGGATTGTGTAAGTTTGTCCACAACTGACAGTGGTGTCATCTGAACCCAAGCCAACTCTGAATCTAGTTCTCTTGTCCACTATACCATGCTGCCTCTAGTACAAAATAATGGATGAAAATTGCAGAGGCAAACTTTGACAAGATATGACAAAAAAATTCCTAACAATTAGAGCTGCCCATAAATGGAATGGTTTCCCTTGGTAAGGGGTAGGTTCCCTCTTTTTGGATGTTTTCATGCATAAGGTGGATAACAACTTTTCCAAGAATTTTATAGTGGAGATTCCTTTGTTGTATCCATTGGACTAGATGCTGATGAAATCTCTAATTCAAAATCTGTGATTTTCCTTTAGTAGTTTCTTCTTATTGACTTCAAATATGTTGAGATTAGGAAAACAACTTCTAAAGGTTAAAGCTGAATGTGAAATGTACATTCTCAGTAGGTAGTGTATTTACCCTAATTGGAAGTCTTTGAGTAAAGGCTGGATGACACCATGTCTGCCAAGTTATATAGGATATTCTTGTCCATGTATGAGTTAGATTCCATGCTTTTCAAGAATCCTTCCAACTCTGAGATCTTCCAGTCATGAAGAAGAAAATATTTATAGGGGGAAATAATAATGAACTTCAAATGCTTAAAGGTTGGTCAGAAGACTTGTATTTGAAGAAATAGAACAAATGGAGAGCAGTTATACGGAAGCAGATATTGACACACTATAACAAGAAAAAGTAATTAGTGATGCCTGAAAATGGAAAATAGAATAGGCTGGTTTGTTACATAGTAAGGTCATGATCATGTAGGACCTGCCTTGTAGATATATAATGAGTCTGTGGATGATCACTTGTCTGGTTGTTGTAAAAGGTCTTCATATTTCATGTTGAGGTTGGGCCAAATGATTTCAAATATCCCTTAAAGCAACTGTCCAACTCTAGGCCCTACTGCAGCCAGAGCTAGATTAAAATGTAAAATGTTTAACAAAAACCCAATACAGTATATATAATGTTAATTCATGGTTTTCTAAGTCAGTATGCAGTCAGCAGAGATTGTTTCGATTTGAGTTTGTGTTGCAGCAAGTACCTCAGCATCCCCAGGGTGGCTGCCAACACAGGTTCTTAGATCTGCTCTTCTAAAGGAAAACCATTCAAAAGGGGTTAACAATCTTGCTTTAATCAATCAAACATATCATTTACCTAATTCAGGGGGAAAGTCAGCACCCGAACTTCAGAGTATACAGAGGTTACAAGCAGAAATTACAAGAAGACAGAGAAACAAACAGATTAAGCAGACAGTCCTCCAACTGTACAACCATTACATCTATATCTAGCCAGTTACCAGAGAGGGAAGCATCAACATCTGGGTTTTCAAAGCCAGGGGGCTCTCAATGGCTGCCCAGAGTCTTGTCTGGTCAAATCACACAATACTTTTCAAAGTGAGCCCCAAAGCAAAGCCTCACATCAGGGATTATATAACCTTCTCTGGGTCAGAGAATGTCACAACCCTCTTGACCCACTGCCCAGTCACAAAGTATCTCCTGAAAAACAAGCCTCCTAGCACAGGCTCCAGGTGCACTTAACCTACGGGCAGGGAAGATCTTAAAAATTTGTATTCCTATAACAGTTTGACACCAGTTACCTGTTGTGATTCTATGAATGAAGAGATAGAGGAAACAACCCAAATAGACCAGGATAGTCCAAGTATTAAATGTTACCATGAAGTGAATAATTATTTGCATATGTATGTTTTAGTCCTAAACCGTTTTTAGATGGTTTCTCCTGGTGAATCTAGAGATTGACCTGATATTTAGGCATGTATTTGGATTCAAAGCCTCTTGCATTTGGAAATTGGATTTATAAGATTATGAAGATTAGTACGTACTCTTAGAGGCCCTAAGAGAGGTCTTATAACAGCCTTAAAAGACAAACTTCTCTAGAGTTTCCTTATTTAATTCAGTCACCAGAGCTGGAGCTTTAGTTAATGATGATATGATTTTGGCCAAATCACTGTGATGCTGTAGAGCAGGTAGTATTAAAAAGTAGCCCCATACCATTTGTACACTAAAAAGTTAGGGACTGTGTTGCCTGCACTTTCTAGAGGCACCTAGTACACTGTGTGCTTAAATGAGTTGTGTGATAGGCATCCCTTTCCCCTCTTCTCTCTCCCTTCTTTTCATCTTTTGGCACTCAGACATCTTTACCCACTATCTCCTTCATCATTCCTATGTTTAACAAAGAAATCTTTCCTCCTTGTCAAAACAAACCCCAGTACATGCACCCTTGATCTCATCTCCTGTCTTCTGCAGCAGATTGCCCTAATTATTTATCATCCTCACTCTTACTTTATCTATAATCTCACCCTACCTATAATCTTATTTTATCTATAATCTCCCTACTGTTTCCTTCTCCTGCTTCCAATAAACATGCCTGTATCAGTCCAATCCTTAAAAAACTCACACTTGATCTGACCATCCCTGATTACTATAATTTAATGTCTCTCTTCCCCTTCTCTGCTAAACTACTCAAGAAATCCATCAATATTCTGTGCCTCTACTTCCTGTCCTGTCATTTGCTTCAAAACTCTCTGCAATTGGGAGCAAAGATGGCAGATTAGAGACAACCCAACTGAACTCTCTCAATATTCCCCTCCAAACAGCTTTAAAATAACACCCCAAATCAAATGAGTGACAGGGTCAACAAAAGGTCAGGGCAAGACATTTTTCTGGTCTAAGAAAACATAGGAGGTTGGCAATAGAAGTCTATGATACTGGGGTGGAAGCCTGTCCAGAGCCCACACATACAGCAGCAACAATCGTTACTGCAGCAGCAAAGGCTCTCACCCCAGAGGCAGTAAAGGGGCCTGACAACTGGTCAGAAAGAGATTATAAGGGACCCTTTGCTGGCAGTGGGTACAGCTGGCACTGATTAACAATTCTATTTCCCATACACAGTTCTGGGTTACAGTTCCAGAGTGGAGAAAACACTGAGGGGAGGGTCACAAGGGAGCAGGAGCCCTGGACACAGTTCTCAGGCAAAGAGAGCCCTAGAGCTTGTGAGTGCAGAGTACCAAGAACCTTTCCTGGGTAAAGACAGGAGCACAGACCAGGAAAGCAATTACACATCTCTCTCAGGATCATACCACCATAGAAGTATCAAAAACTTGCAGACTCCTAGCACTAGCTCTAAAAACACCAGCACAAAAAAGCCTGCAGCTTGGAACAGTGTCTCTCCACCTCAAGGTGAGCAGAGGCCAACTTTAACATAAAGTTTAAAGTCAATATAGGCTTGAAAATGAGCAAACAATAACAACAAAGAACTTGATCATGAAAAGCTAGTATGGAAGCAGGGAAGACCAAGACAAATTCAGAAAACAAAAATATAAAAAGAGCTACAAACAAAGCCTCAAAAAAATCTAATTGGATCCAAGTCCAACAAGAATCCTGGAACAGCTAAAGAAAGAGATAAGAATGGTAGAGGAAAAGTTAAGGAAAGAAATGAGAGTGATGCAAAAAAAATTAGGAAAACAGAATTAACAGCTAGGTAAAAAAGGCACCAAAAATACTAAAGAAAATAACACCTTAAAAAACAGAATTGGCCTAATGGAAAAAGAGGCACAAAATCTTACTGAAAAAAATAATTCCTTAAAAATTAGAATTGGGCAAGTGGAAGTTAATGATTCTATAAAACATTGAGAAACAAATAACAAAGTCAAAAGACTGAAAAAATAAAAAAAAGTGAAATATCCCATTAGAAAAACAACTGATCTGAAAAGTAGATCAAGAAAATATAACTTAAGAATTATTGGACTACCTGGAAGCCATGCTCAAAGAAAGAGCCTAGACAACATATCAAGGAAATATCAACTATCAAGGGAAACTGCCTTGATATTTTAGACCCAGAGGGTAGGATATAAATTGAAAGAATCCACTGATGATCACCTCCTGAAAAAGATTCCAAGAAGAAAACTCCCAAGAATATCATAGCCAAATTCTAGCCTTCTCAGGTCAAAGAGAAAATACTTCAAGAAACCATTCAAATATTTTGGAACCAGAGTCAGGATACACAAGATATAGAGGCTTCCACATTAAAGGAGTGTAGGACTTGGAATATGATATTTCAGAAGGCAAAGCATAATCAAATAGCCAACCCAACAAAACTGGGCATAATTCTTTGGGAGGAGAATGAATATTTAATAAAATAGAGGACTTTCAAACATTCCTGATGAAAAGACCAGAGCTGAATAGAAAATTTGACATTCAAACATAAGACTCAAGAAAAACTTAAAAGGTAAACATGAAAGAATAATCATAAGTGCCTCAAAAAATTAAACTGTTTATATAAAAATTAAACTGTTTATATATGGGAAGATGATATATATAGCCTAATCTTTATTATTACTAGGGTAGTTATAAGGGTTCTTCATAGAAAGACAGAATGGATATAAGTCAGTTATGTTAGAATTACCTAAAAAAAAGAAGGGGTGAGAAAGAGGGATGTCCTGGGAAAAGAGGGAAGGGAGAGGTAGAATGGGAAAATTTTTCTCACATAAAAGAGGTACACAAGGAAGAACTTTTATAATGGAGAAGAAAATAGAGGGAGAGGGGTAGGCAATGCTCTCATTGGAATTGGTTCAAAGAGGGAAAAATATATATACACACTCGGTTGTGTATAGAAATGTAACTTACCCAGTAGGGAAATAAGAGGGAAAAGGGATAAGAGAAAGGGGGTGGAGAGGAATGATAAAACAGATGACAGATTAAGAGAGGCAGTGGTTGGAAGCCAAATAGACTTTTGAGGAGGGACAGGTTTATTAACAATGCAATATTCACTATGCCTATAGCAATTATAAATAGGCTTATGTGGTTATTAATCACAAAATATATCAGTCTCTCTATATGGGGGATAAAGCCAGAGAATTTATTAAAATACCAAATAACCGAGTCCCAAAACCAGAAAGTCAAAGCCATCAGGGTAGTTATGAAATTGGCACAAGTAGTTAACGTAGTAAACAACCACATTCTTAAGCCTTCAAAACAGAACAGGCTACCTCAGGCAAAGGTACTTCTCTCCCCACTCACAGCAACTGCTCAGCGTCCAGGAAGCATGCTCACAACAGCTCCGGCCCCCCGCAGTTCTGTTCCCTGGCAGTCCCCAACAAGAGTCCTTAGCAGAAATTGTGGCTGGCTCAAAAAGGAGTTTGTGCCTCCACCTCTATCTTGGCTGCTGCTGCTGCTGCTGCTGCTGCTGCTGCTGCTGCCGCAGCCTCCCCCAGTCCCCACCTGAACTCTAACTCTTCTTCCGCTTCCTCTTGCCCCTCCCCTTCCTGCTATGTCAGCAAGTCCAATGGGGCATGGAAGATCTTTAAATCCCATAACCCTTACAACAGGTTAAAAAGAGAGAAGAAAGACAGAAGAAAATGGGATGGAGAGAAATACATTATTAGTAATCATAACTGTGAATATGAATGGGCTGGGCTCAGTTGTAAAATAGAAGTGAATAGCACATGGATTAGAAATCAGAGGAGAAACATGTTGAAACAGAAAAATACACAGAGTTAAAATAATGGGCTAAAGCAGAGTCTGATATGCTTCAAACTGAACTAAAAATAAGGTAGAGGTAGCAGTCATGATCTCAGATAAAGCAAAAGCAGAAATGGACCTAATTAAAAGAGATAATCAGGGAAACTACATTGCTAAAAGTTACCATAGACAATGAAGTAAATATCAAAAAAAATTTAGAGCCAAGTTTCTCTGATAAAGACCTCATTTCTCAAATATTTATTGAGTATAGAACTGAGTCAGGTTTATAAAAATAAGAGTCATTCCCCAGTTGACAAATGGTCAAAGAATATAAACAGGCAGTTTTCAGAAGAAGAAACAAAACTACGAAAAAATGCTCTAAATCACTATTGATTAAAGATAGGCAAATTAACATACTTCTGAGGTACCACTTCATACCTATCAGAAATGACAAATGCTTGAGCACAGGAGGGAAAAACAGGTGCACTAATGAACTGCTGGTGACATAGTGAACTGGTCTAATCATTCTGGATTTGGAACTATTGCCCAAAGGGCTATAAAACTGTACAAGCCTTTTGTCCCAGAAATACCAACACTCAGGAAAAGGACCTGTATATACAAAAATATTTATAACAGTTCTTTTTGTGGTGGCAAAGAATTGGAAATTGGAAGAATGCCTATCAATTGGGGAATGACTGAACAAGTTGTGATAGAATACTTTTGTGCTGTGGGAAAAGATGAGAGGGGTGTTTCAGAAAAAAAAAATCATGGCAAGACCTATATGAACTGATGTAAAGTGAACTGAGGTGAACCAGATCACTGTGCGCAGTAACTGCAATGTTGTAATGATGATCAATTATGAAAGACTTTGCTACTCTGATCAATACAGTAATCCAAGACAATTCCAAAGGACCCATGATCAAAAAATGCTATCTACTTACAGAGGGAGAACTGATAAACTCCAGAGCGCAAATTGAAGTATAATTTTCTTGCTTTATTTTTCTTATATCTTTTTGGAAATATGGCTAATATGAAAATGTAGATTTGTAAGATTTTTCGTGAATAATTCATAATTATATTACTTGCCTTCTCAGTGAGTGGGAGAGGGATGGGAAAGGAGGTAATTTGTAACTCAAAATTTAAAAAGAACGTGTTAAAAATAAGTAAGTAAAAATTTGATTTTTTAAAACCCTAAGAAAACATTTTTTAAACAAAAAAACCCTCTACAGTTGAGGCAGCTGGTGGTACAGTGGGCAGAGCACTGGGCCTATAGTTAAGAAGATCTGAGTTAAAAATCCAATAATACACTTAGCTTTGTCACTCTGGGTAAGTCACTTGATGTCCATCTTCCTCAGTTTTCTCAATTATAAAATAGGGATAATAATAACACCTACCAAATGAGTGAAAATTTGTTTAAAAAATGCTTAATAGTGATGACCAACTATGACAGACTGGACTCTTCTCAGCCATGCAGTGATATGTCAATCCCAAAAGACTCACAAAGGAGAGAAATGCGACATCCAGAGAAATAACTAGAAAGAACTGAGTTTGAATCCTAATGGAAGCAAACTACTTGATCTTTTTCTTTTCATTGTTTGGTTTTATTTCCTCTTTACCATTTTTCATGCCACCTAGTACAATACACCTTTGTAACCTGACTAATGTCTAATGTGAAAGTATTTGCAGATCCTATACTGGACTATATGCCGTCGTGGGGGGTGGGAGAAGGGAGAGAAGAGAAATTTGAAACTTAAGGAGCTGTGGAATTGAATATTATAAAATAAAAATAAACAAATAAATTTTTTTTAAATGCTTAATAGTGCCAAGTACATAATAGACACTTTATAAATGATTATTCCCTTCCCTCCCCCCAATCTAGCTTCTGATACCATTCAACTGAAACTGTCCTCTCCAAAGTTACAAATAATCCCTCTTT
Organism: Gymnobelideus leadbeateri; assembly: GCA_011680675.1. Lineage (NCBI taxonomy): Eukaryota > Metazoa > Chordata > Mammalia > Diprotodontia > Petauridae > Gymnobelideus > Gymnobelideus leadbeateri. The sequence continues at coordinate 266,035 of WOXC01009873.1, read as the reverse complement.
TTAAAAAGTACTTTATTTATTGCTTCCACAAATGTTAGAAACTTCATTGACGAACTGTAGAACAACATTATTTTCGTTATGTCCTTTTTTCAAAATCTTGCATGGCTTGGAGATCTTGGTTCTTACAGACTTGTCAACCTATCTCCCTCCAACATGAACAATCACTTTTCCAATGACTGAAAGATTGTTCAGTCTTAACATCCAGTTTCTAAACTTAGCCTTTACTTAGGAAACTGTTCAATACTGTTTTTAATCCTGAAAAAAGTGGCTTTGTCTAATGCATATGCAGCAGTAACCAAATACTATTTCTCCACAATGTACACTCTCCAAAATATACACTCTTCAGTATAAAAAATCAGTGCAAAAAATTGACTCCCAAGGTGGTTTTTAAATGACCATTTTCAGATCACAAAGTAATGAAGGTAGTTGTGGTAGAGGAAAACCTCTCTTTTACTATAACTTTACTTAAGATTTTAATGTTAAAGGTATGTTTTGTATTTAGGATTCAGAATAGAAGCAACAGTCTCCCACCCAATTGAAATCCCAAGTTAATGGAAATAGCCTCAGGCTTGAGAATCTCCAAGAAGGGGTGTAACTGAGACAGCCAGGAATCTGAAGAGAAGAGAGGGAGGGGACCCAACAAGCCCCACCTCACCTCACCAACAAAAGCCTACTTATAGCCCAGGGGTATAGAGGCAGAAATCTGAAGTGGTCAGACTCAGCCCCACCTACACATCTACATTCCTCACTGACTTCCCTGACTTAGCCATAAACTAGCCACCCAGAGGTATTCAAAGTCAAGGATCAGGCCCCAAACTCATAGCCTGAGACACTAAGAAACAGGAAGTCACAATGGGAAGGAAGGAAGCTGAAAAGGAGAAGGGGAAGGCAAGAAAGTCTATTCGAGCATACTATGCAGGGCAAGAACAACAAAACACACAGGACAATATAGACTCTCTGCCCACACCAGAGACCACAGAAGGAAACATGATCTGGTCTCAAGCCCAAATAGCATTCCTGGAGGAGCTTAAGAAAAATTTTAAAGACCAAATCAGGGAGGCAATGACCAACTTGGAAAAAGAAAATACCTCCCTATAAAAGGAACTTCAAAAACTAGCTGAAGACCATAATTCACTAAAAATTAGATACAATCAATCTGAAACTCAGAACTCTATGATGCAGCAGGAGTCAATCAAAAAAAACAAGATAATCGAAAAATTGCAAGAAAATATAAAATATCTCACTGGAAAAATAACTGACTTAGAGAACAGATCCAGGAGAGACAATCTAAGAATTATTGGTCTACCAGAAAGCCATGATGAGAAAAACAGTCTAGACAACATCCTCCAAGAGATTGTCAAAGAAAACTGTCCTGAGGTCCTGGAATCAGAAGATAAAATAGCTATTGATAGAATTCACCGGACTCCTCCTGAAAGAGATCCCAAACTGAAAACTCCAAGAAATATAGTAGCCAAATTCCAGAATTATAAGATTAAAGAAAAAATTCTACAAGCAGCCAAAAAGAAACAATTCAAATATCGAGGAACTACAGTTAGGATCACACAGGACCTAGCAGCTTCTACATTAAAAGAGCGGAGGGACTGGAATTTGATATTTCGTAGGGCAAGAGAGCTAGGACTACAACCAAGGATTAACTACCCGGCAAAACTGAGCATAATCTTTCAGGCAAGGAGATGGACGTTTAATGAAGTAAGGGACTTCCAGACTTTCCTAATGAAAAAGCCAGAGCTCAATGGAAAATTTGATCTCCAATTACAAGACTCCAGAAGGACATAAAAAGGTAAACAAGGGTAACATAGACTCACACATGCAGAAGTGCACACACCCACACCCACAAACACAAGCTCATTACCTGGGATGCAACAAGAGCAAAATGTTCACATCCCTATATGTGGAGCTGATAACTGTCAATATTTGAAATCTTTATGATTATCATGACCTGCAAAAGGGTTATACTTAGAGGGTGTGGGTATGAATGCACTAACATGGAGTCTAAAAAAAAAAAAGACTATTAAGGGGATCAATGGTACTGTAATGGGAAAAAGGAAAGGATGAGCTAGGAAAAGGTAAAATATGCCATCTGAAGAGGCATCAAAACACACTATAGAAGAAGGGAAAGTAAGAGGGAGAGGAACATCATTTAAACACTAGTCTCACTGGTTCTGGTTCAAAGAAGGATCAAATTAATCAGTGAAGTTTAAGAATCTAACGTGAATAGACTCATAAATTCATTAAATAGAGGAATTGGAGGGAGGGAGAGGAGCACTGTTTGAAATTTACTCTCATTGGTTTGGAATCAAACGGGGAGTAATTTACTCTGATAAGTATAAAAATTTATTGTATCCTATAGATAGTGGGAGGGTAAGGAGGGGGTGAAAAGGAGGAGACTAAAGGGAGGGATTATAAGGGAGGGAAATAGTAGTAAGGGGAGAGGGTAGGTTAAGAAGGGGGGTCACTGGGTGGGAACACTGAGGGAGGGGGCGGTCAAAAGGGAAAACTTCAAGGAGGGGAAGGGAGAAGGAATAAACAAAAACATAAACAGGGGAGGGAATAGGATGGAAGGGAAGAGACAGATAGTCATCATTACTGTGAATGTGAATGGGATGAACTCTCCCATAAAACAGAGGCGGATAGCAGAATGGATTAAAAACCATAATCCTACAATATGCTGTCTTCAAGAAACACACTTGAAACAAAGGGATACCCACAGGGTAAAGGTAAAAGGTTGGAGTAAAATTTATTATGCCTCAGCTAAAGTAAAAAAAGCAGGGGTAGCAATACTTATCTCAGATAAAGCAAAAGCAAAAATAGATCTAATTAAAAGAGATAAGGAAGGAAACTATATCCTACTAAAAGGCACCATCGAGAATGAAGCAATATCACTACTTAATATATATGCACCAAGTGGTATAGCATCTAAATTCCTAGAGGAGAAGTTAAAGGAATTAGAGAAAGAAATAGATAGCAAAACTATACTAGTGGGGGACCTTAATCTTCCCCTCTCTGAACTCGATAAATCTAACCTCAAAATAAACAAGAAAGAAGTTAAGGAGGTGAATAGAATCTTAGAGAGACTAGATATGATGGATCTCTGGAGAAAACTGAATGGGGATAAAAAGGAATTTACTTTCTTCAGAATAGAAGCAACAATTTTGGGTTCCTTGCTACACTGTAAAACTACTTTCCTGCCAGTTGCAGTTTATTCTGCTTAGATACTGCGTAACAAAGGGTAGGAACATAGCAACCTTCTAGATCATTGGTGTCAGACAAATAGAAATAGGGACCATTAATCCATACATAAGAATCCTGTGTGTTGCATATTAGTTTAGTTTTAAATATATTATCTGTTTCATTTTATTTTTATTATTTTGTGAAATATTTCCCAATTGCATTTTAATCTGTTTTGGGTCACGTGGAACTGAGTACATGACACCTTTGTTCAATTTCATACACTAGAATTGGAGTCCTGGTGAATTTGGCAAATGGTCTGACTATAGAAGTGGTGAAGCTGTACACTATTATAGGGATCCCAGGTAAATCATGTAACCTGTATAGGTCTTTTTTCTCACCTTCAAAATGAAATTGGACTCAGTGATCTATGAGGTCTTTTCTAATCTGATTCTGTTATTATTGGGTCATGCGGGACATGTGCCAGTTGCTACCTTAACCTAAGATTGGTCTAAGTAGCCAATGGTCTCTTACTTACCAAACTGAATGGCCTCTTAGAAATCCTAGTCCTTCAGATTATAAGCTCTTCAGGGGCAGGGACTGTCGTTGTTATTATTTATTTGTATCCCCAGTACTTAGCCCAGGGCCTGGCACATAGTGGGCAGTTAATAAATGTTTGTTGATTGGCTTACTTTTTGAATTCTCTTTAAAATTTTAAACTGTTGACCATTTTTTCATGGATCCTCTTTTCTCTCTGGATTTTAGGATGCTACTCTTTTCTGATTCTCTTCCTGTCTTTCTGACTGCTTCTCTCATTCTAATGGTTCATCTATGTAACCATGGGTGACGCCTAAGACCCTGTCATCTCTCCTGACTATAGTCCTGCATCATCAACTAACTTTTGGACATCTCAAAGTGGATTACCTGTAAGAATCTCAAGCTCACTATGGCCAAACAGAACTTATTCTCCTAAACCCACCCCATCTTCCAAATTTCCCTTTTATTGTTGAGGACAATTCTCCCAGTTAAGCATATTCACAACCTTTATATCCTTCTCTACTCCTCATTCACATTTGCCCTACATATGCAATCTGTTGGTGAGTTTAGTTTTCAACCTTCACATTTTCTATATATTTCACCACTCAAGTTTGGGCAATTATCTTCATTTACCTGGGCTATCGCAATAGCCATTTAGTTGTTTTCCTTCCTTCAAGTCTTTTCTCACTCCAGTCATTCCCCCACTTTGCTGCCAAAGTGATTGCCTAAAAGGGAGATCTGACCATGTCACTTCCCTACTCAAACAATTCTAGTGGCTGCCCATTACATCTAGAATAAAATATAAAGTCTTCCTGTTTCCTTCTTACTTCCTTCCTACTTCCATTCATATACTTGGCAACTTACTATACTTGTCTTACTTGCTGTTTCTCTCTCTCTCCCTCTCCCTCTCCTCCTCCTCTTCCTCCTCCTCCTTCTTCTTCTCCTCTCTCTCTCCTCTCTCTCTTTCTCACACACACACACGAGCACACACACACACACACACACACACACACACACACACACACACTCTTCATGCAAAAAAACTTTATTTCCTGATTCTATGCCTTTTTACTTCCCCCATTCCTGGAATGTTCTCACTTCTCATCTTCATCTCTTAACTATCCTAGGTTCCTTCAAGACTGAACTCACACCACCACCTGCAGAATACTTTCTCCTGGTCCCTTCTGCTGCTAGCCTTCTTTCTGAAAATGCTTTCTATCTACTCTGTTTATATCTTGTAAATAAGTAGTTATTAACATGCTGTCCCCCAAATTAGGATATGAACTCTTTAAGGGCAGGGACCATGTTTGTGCCTTTCTTTGCCTTCCATAGCACTTAGAATAATGCCTGGCACATAATAACTGCTTAATAAACACTCGTTGACTAATAAACACTCTGTGCAGAAGCAAGAATGAAGAATACCTCATTATCCCCTTTCACTTTCTAGAAATTCTCCCCTACTTCTGAAGTATCCCTGCCACATTTCATTCATTAATTAATGCATTCATTTATTCATTCATTCACTGATCATCTGCATGGCACTCTACAGTGGATGTCAGAGGGAAATGGATATGATATGATCTTTGCCCTCCAGGTGCCTGCATTCTAGCTGGAGAGAGAACACATATGATTGCCACTCTTAAGTAATAATAGTAGAATGTGAGCTCCTTTGGTGCAGACTTTTTTATTTTTAATGCCCAGTGACTAGTACCATGCCTGGAATACAGTAGGTGTTTTTAAAAAAATCCTTATTGGACTGTTGAATATTAGACAATGATATAATGACTAAATGTCAAAATGAGTGATAAAGTCACAAGTGCAGAATCTGAACGAAGAAGCATAGAAGTGTGAGTTAGAAGGTGGCCTCATGAAGGCAGGATTTCAAAAGGACTTTAAAATTATGAGTAGAATTCTAATAGGTTGAAGGTGGAAGTTAAATACATTTTAGGTAGGATTTACAAGCATGAGCCACTGTGTCTTTTGTTGTTGTTTAGTCATGTTTGACTCTTTGTGACCCCATTTTGGATTTTCTTGGCAAAGATACTACAGCGGTTTGTCATTTCCTTCTCCAGCTCATTTTACAGATGAGGAAACAGAGGCAAACAAGATTAAGTGACTTGCCCAGGGTCACACAGCTAGTAAATGTCCAAGGCCAGATTTGAACTCAGGAAGAAGAGTCTTCTTGACTCCCAACACACTGCATAGACTGAGTCAGTCCACTGTGACATCTAGCTACCTCATTGTGTCTTAGGTTATGAATCTTACGGGGTGAGCAGACAGTGACTAGTCTAACATAATCAATGTGTAGAATATGTATTGGAAGGTAAAGGAAAATAAAAGTAAAGTAGATGGATATCATACTATGTGAGTTCTTCAGTACTAGGAAGAGGAGGAATTTTTTGAGCCATTCATACTTTTTTAGATGACTGATAAGTTAGAAGAAATGTTTTAGGAAGAATAATCCAACAGCATTTATTGTGGAGGGCAAATTGTGCAAAGGACAGTGGGGAATAGGAGGCCAATGAGAAGGCCTTTGCAAGTAAGTGGTAATAAGGACTTGAACCAGCTAAATAATCCTGGGGAATATATTGAACCAGAATTTGTAGAGTCAATCGTTTGAAGCACCAGTTGCCAGAACAAGATACTCCAGCGCCATTTCTGAGCATTTTCCCTAGCTGTCCTCCATGCCTAGAATGCTCTCTCTCCTCAACTTTACTCCTGGTTTCCTTGGCCTTCTTCAAGTCTCAACTAAAATCTGACCTTCTATAGGAAGCCTTTCTCAACAACCCCTTCACCCCCACTCCCCGCCCGGCTTAATGTTACTGCCTCCTCTTCATTGATTATTTCTTACTTAAGCTATATATAGCTTGTTTGTACATATTTGTTTGCTTGTTGTCTCTGTCTATTAGACCATGGGCCCCTCAAGGGTAGATACTGTCTTTTGACTTTCTTTTATATCTCTAATGCTTAGCACAGTGCCTGGTACATAGTAGGCACTTAATAAATGTTTATTGAACAATAAACTGAAATGTCCTAGGCATAGTATTTATGATTGATGGCCTCACAGGCACAGCAGTAAGAAAAGGCAAATGTTTCTGTATTTGAGATTTTGAAGGTGAAACAGAAAAGGGCCTTTTTCTGTATGTTTTATCTTCCCTACTCTAATAACACCCAATATTTTTATGGTACTTTAAGGTTTCCAAAACACTTTCTATATATTGCCTCATTTTATGTTCACAGTAATCTTAATCCTAGGAAGCAAACGCTATTATCACCTTTTACAGATAAGGAAACTGATAGTGAGAGAAGTTAAGTAACTTGCCCAAGGCCCTACATTCAGTAAGTGTCTGAGGCAGGATTCAAACTCATGTCTTCCTTACCACAAGTAGCACGCTATCCATTATACCACCCAACTGCCCTACCTAGTACCATGACTTGTACTTGGTAGTATATGAAAATTGATAAAAATGTTGAATTTTTATTATTATTAATTATCATCATCATCCTTATTTGTATTGGGTCTGGGTCTGTGATTGTGATTTCATATGTATAGAGCATTTCATATGTATAGAGCAAACTTCTACCAGTACAGATATACTGGAAATTATATTCTCAGAGATTTGAATCAATTAGTTATTTAAAATTTGCCTCTTCCTGAGTGTCAGCACATGGTGGAATCATCCCGGTCATTCATTTCCCATCGAACTGGAAGCATTACTTTTCATCCTACTTCTCAAATGAATAATTTTAAACTAAAATAAAGCATTTTAATGAATTTGGTGGAGTGGAACAGCTAAGATGATTAAAAGTATGGAAAATAAGACCTATGAGGAAAAGTTAAGGGGATTGGTATTATTTAGCCTGGGGAAGGGAAGTCTGGAGGGTGACAATAATGCTCTTTCAGGATCAAAGGTATGTTTCATGGAAGATGGATTCTGGCCATTTTCTAATTTCACCAAAGATAAAACTAATGTGATTATGTATAGACAGCAAAATATGAGATTGTGGTGAGATCCACCTCTCAGCTGCCAAAATGATTTATCCAAATTATAGTTCTGTTCATGTAACCCCCTATTCAATAAACTCCAATGACTAGTCCTATTTCCTCATGTAGATTACAAAATAGACCCAGAGAAAGTAAATAATTTGTCCAAGGTTGCACAGATAGTAAGGAGCAGAGCTAAGATTTGATCTGAGGTCCACTCTGACTCCAGGTGCAACATTTATTCCACTAAATCATACTGACTCTTGCTACATTATTGTTTCAGCAATTTAAGCGAGAGTAGCAGTAGACTTTGGGAAAACAGGTTTCTGTAGTAGGAAAGGGACCTCTCTACTCAGACCCTGAGTGACACTAGGATTGGTGGACCTACTTTTACCAATCAAGAAATTGCATCTCTGCCTTAGGTAAGTCACTCAGGCAGTCAGTAAATATTTATTAAATAAACTATATGTCAGGTATTGTGCAAAATGCTAAGGATAAAAAGAAAGGTAAAATAGTTTCTGCCCTACAGTTTAATGAAGGAGACAAAATTCAAATAACTATGTACAAACAAGCTATATGCAGGATAAACTGGAAATAATAAACAGGCAACTAGAATTAAGATGGATCAGGAAGGACTTTCTGAAGTAGGTGAGATTTTGGCTAGGACTTGAAGAAACTGGGAATCAGAGATGAAGAGAAAGATCATTCTACACAAAAGGAATAGACAGTTAAAATGTCCAGAGTTGGGACATAGAGTATTTTGTTCAAAAAACAGCAAGAAGATCAGTGTCACTGGATCAGAAGAGTGTGTGGGGATTGTAAGGTTTAAGAAGACTGAAAAGATGGTGGGGAAGGCAGGGCCAGGTTATGAAGGGTTTTCAGTGTCAAAAAGAGGATTTTATATTTGATTCTGGAGGTGATAGGGAGCCACCAGAGTTTATTGAAGAGGGAGATGACATGGTCAGACTTATGCTTTATGATGATTACTTTGATAGTTGAGTGAAGGATGGGCTGAAATGGGGAGAGACTTGAGGCAGGTAAACCAACCAGGAGTCTATTGTGATAGTACCTGGATCAAGGCAATAGAATCATCATAGAAGAGAAGGGGGAATATGTGAAAGATATTGCAAAGGTGAACTTGTCAGGCCTTGCCTCTCTGCACCTCTAGCTAAGAAATGTAATCACACCCCCAACATATCTAAATTAGAATATAAGAATATAGAAGAGATCCAAACAATAATACTAAAGATAGGAGATTGCTTCCAGCTAGGGGTATAGAAAATCAGGGAAGGTTTTGTATCTATATCTATAACATCTATGATTATATCTGCATATGTGAGTGTGTATATGTGTGTGTATATATATATATATATATTTATGCACATAGAGATATATGCATGTATATGTACATATATACCTTTCTACAATACACCTATGAACATTTAGACATCTATATGTAGATATACAAATATAGTATATTTCAATTTATGCAAACATACACACATATATACATATATATATATATATACACATAGATATAGATAAAGATATATCTTCTCTTTCATCAACACATCCATTAAAATACCTGGAAGAAATCAACACAGATTCATGAACAGGAAGATTAATTTTATATTGAAATTGATTTCCACTTCTCCTTCCTAAGGATTCCTTAGTTTCCAGAAGTGAAAATAATTTGATTTTTAAAGTGCTAACTAATACCACTAGGGTATTCCCATCACTACAAGATGAAAGTTAAATGCCCCTTAAAGGGTTGAGATTGTAGTGACTGAATTATAATCTAGGAAAAAAATAAAATGAAAATTATCTAATAAAATGAATATAAGACTATGATCTATTAAATTTATAATGAGAAATGAGCTCCTCGTTTAATGAGCTAATAGAAACCCCATTTTAGGATACCTCTACACTTCTGGATATCAACCTGTATTGAAGAAAATTGCCTAGGGATTAAACAATAAATCAGCAAGTATTATCAAGTACATGGCAAGCACTCTGCATTTTCAGAAACATGGGAAAAATTATAAAGCAGAGTTTCAGTCCTGGAGAAGCTAAAACCTATTTTCAATGTCTTATCTCTTGTTCAGAGTTAATGGTTTAGAGGACCTGCAATACTATTATATACCAAAGAAGACTGGAACTAGGACCCTCTGAAAGGTCATTTTCACATCACTCTCTTTACTTCTTGATCATAATTTTTAAAAGTATCCACAAGCCATACCAACACCTTACTTAACAATCTTCATCCTATAACAATTTTCATTATTGAGGAATAAAATAGCCACAATCTTCTAGTAGTCATTGGGCTGAATTGTGAAAAGTAGTTGCTCACTTGATTCTGTTATAGCCTCAAACACACAAGACACATCATCCTCTTTCTTGAGTGCTTTATGTTTAATTATGTAAGCTTTCTTCAGTGATAACTATCTAGGATAAGACTGAACTGAGCCAATGTCATGCAAAGTTAAGGGAAATATTGGTGATTGGGAAGTTACTTTTGTCTACAAGACAGTATAAATAAGGCCAAAGAAATTACCTCAGGGTCTATATTTTTCTTCATCTTTTTAAAAAATATTGATTGACTTAAAAAACAACAACAACAACAGTTTTCTGGTTGATTGCTCCTTTGTAAGTTCTGTAGGAAGGGATTAAATATACATCTGAATAAAGGATGTTGTTTTCTTCTACCTTGTTTCTGCTTGCTTTTTCTTTTCCTTATATTTGGAGGGAAATTATAAACACTGTGGAATAAAAGAATATTGTTAAATAAAGAATCTTCCAGCCTCTGGACTCTTTTCAGTTTGGATGGGGGTCACAAGACTGGTCAACAGGGAATTTTGAAACCCAGAAGAAATGAAGAGATGGAAATAGACAAAGCTAGGCTCCTTTAAGGAGTATGAGTGACCTGCCCTGAATGAACTAGATCACAAGGTACTGGAAAAAATTCCTGATGAATGGGATTACTGAGTTACTAGCAGTGATCTTTGAAAAGTTGTTCAAAAAAGAGAGTATCCAAAGGACTGGAGAAGGTCAAATGCTGTTCTTATCTCTAGAACTAAAAGCAAAACCAGTAGAATTTGCAAACTTATTTGCAAATATGTCACTGATCTTTATTTCAATACTTGACAAAGTTTTATATGATACATTATTAAATGAACGGTTGGTGAGCATTTAGAGAAGGAAGCAGTAATCACCAACAGCCAGCATGACTTCAGCAAGAACAGACTGTAACAGATTCACTTCACCTACCCTTTTCACAAGGTGACAAGGTCAGTTGATCAGGAGAATGCTTTAGACAAAGAATACATAGGATTTTTGGCAATGCATTTAATAGTCTTTTGTGATGTCCTGTGGGAAAGTTGGAGAAGTGTAGATTAGATGATACTATAGTCAAATGGATTTAGTGTAGGTCAAATGATCAGACACAAAGAGTAGTCACTGATAGATCAATGTCAGTCAGAAGGGAGGTTTCTAATACATACCTCCAAGAATTCATTCTTGACCTGGTGCTGTTCAACATTCTTTTTGTCAACAACTTGGACAAAGGTACAGAAGGCATACCTATTGTTTCCATATGATATAAAAGTGGAAGAGATTACCAACATAGTGTATAGGAAAATCAAGATTTAAAAAATTAGGATGATGGACTGAGTCTAATATGATTAGATTTAATTAGAATACATATAAGGTTCCACATGGCTTCAAAAATTCAGCTACATAAATGGGAGGACACATGACTAGATGTGAAAAATGCCTGTGGATTTTAGTGGAATACAAACTCAATGTGAATCCATGGTATAAGAGGTAACTATGAAGGCCAGGATGATTTTAGGCTGCATCAAGAAAAAGGCTGGTGATTGCTCCATTGTACACCCTACTCTGCTCATATCAAAACTGGAATATTTTATTCAATTCTGGATGCCATATTTTAGATTGATAGAGGAGGGCCACCATCATGTAATATGAGGGGCAGTAAAAGGAGCTTGGGATCATAGACATGCATAAAGCACAAGCCAGGTGTGGTATACATCTGAACTGAATACTAAGCATACCAGTGCTGGAGTTATATAACCTGAAGAGGTTAAAACTTAGGGAGACATGGTAACTATCTTAAAGTATTTGAATAGCTCCCATGTGGAAGAATACCTCAGCTGTGAGTGTCATGTATAACCTTGTTTCAAATTATGTTGAATTTACCTATTTTTCTTTCTATTGAAATGAAATACTTAAAACATTTAATTTAATAAGTGTTTATGTCTTGAATGGAGATTATTTGCCTTTAAGTTATGTATTTTTATAAAGTAAAGCCAAACTTCAAACACACACACACACACACACACACACACACACACACACACACAAACACGAAAGTTAACAGAGTGGCTTTTTTTGTCTGTTTAGTTTTTGATAAAGAAATTCCTATTAGCAATTACAACTATCCAAGACTGAAATAAGCTGTTACAGGAGTAATGTGACTATCAGTAAGTCTTCATGCTGAAGTTGAGTGATCACTTATTAGATATTATTATTATATTATATTGTAGAGGTAACTATTATTATTATATTATTATATTGTAGAGGTAATTCATGTTTGGGTATGGGATTGAATTCAGTGACCTCTGAGGTTCTTTACAACTCAAAAATTCTCTGATTCTTCTTTGCAGAATTAGAGAGGTGATAGTCTAGTTACCTACGTTACTGGCAGGATCATTTTGTTCCAGTCTCAACCATGCTACGAAATTGAAGTCTATCCATCCTTTAGCTCAGTTTTTCTATTGCAAATGGCCCCAAGCCTCAAGCTTTTGTTTTCATAGAGCCAGTTCATTATTATGAACTAATCCCAGTCTCTTCTATTCTTTTTGTCCCTCCCTGAGACTTTTCTAATAATTTTAAATTGTAGACTATGTCTGGGTCTCCAGAGAAGTGAGTGAAAGGATCTTGGGTTCGTTTTGGTTTCAAACACTCAAGGTAACAATGCATGTCAAGTATAGGACAGTCATTTTTTCATCCCACAAAAAAATTAAAAATAACACAAAAGACAATCAGCTGTACATAAATAAGTGATTTTTTCCTGAGACCTGTCACGGGTTCTTCTATAAGCCTGCAGGCATACAGTACTATCTTGCTCTGGACTCCTCTTAGAAGGGAAACTAACTTGGGGTTGCTAGAAAGATCTTCTTGAAACTGATGAGTCTCTTTTACTCAAGGGACCCATTAAAGCCTCCAACCTCATTATGGCTAAAAAAGAAACCATGGACTCTCCCTCCCCAGACAGAATGGACTAATAGTTACTGGAGAAGCAGCTCTCCTCCCATCAGACCTGAATCATCCAAATAGTTCACAGGAATTATGAAGGACAAATTCTGGTTTTTCTTCTTGTGGTTCATTCCCTTGCTGTGCCTCCAGCTCCAGGGACTTGTGTTAAGTAATGAGTCTAAGAAACTTTGACATTCTTCCTTAATATTAGAACTTTAGGGACTTCCAGTGCTCCTTCAAAAGCTTAGGCTTTAGCAGTCACTAGAACTTGGCTACATGAGTCACCTCTCCATAGCTGGTCTCAGCCTTTTGAGGTGACATTGCTGCCTCTCCAGGACTGAAGACAGGAACCCAGAGACCAAGGGCTCTCTTAACTGTCAATCAGTCAGTCAGTCAACATCACTTTTTTGATGCTGTTCATTCATTCAGTTTTGTCCAACTCTTTGTGACCCTGTGGATTCTAGGACACCAATAGTATTTATGGGCTTTTCTTAGCAAAGAAACTGGAGCAGTTTGCCATTTCTTTCTCCAGTGGATTAAAGTGAAAATAGGTTGATTTACTTGCCCAAAGTCACACAGCTAGTAAGTGTCTGAGGCTGGATTTGAACTCAGGTCTTCTTGACTCTAGGCTCAGGGATCCATCCATTGAACCACCTAGCTGCCCCCAATAACACTTACTGTGTACTAAATGCTGATAGTGTCAAAGGGGGAAAAAATCAGTCCCTGCCTTCAAGGAACTAGCATACTAATGGAGGAGACATGGGGAAAGAGTAGAAAATAATATGGAAATACCAAGGTATACAATATACATACAGAGTAGATGAAAGGGTATCTTTGGGAGAGAAGCCTAAAGAAGCTAGGGGTATGAGGGCATACAGAGGGAGCATGAGTGATTACAACATACCCCTGCCCCAGCACAGTCGTCAGTGGTTCTTGGGTGAGTGGATAGGGGCTATGGGTGTGATGCTGCTCTCAGATTCTGGGCTCAGCTCTTTCATAGTCCCTCCAAAGGTCTGTTAACTCCTTTTCCTAGGCTCACCACAAAGCAATGGCTCCAACCCACAGATGGCTAGTGTTAACCCATAATGAGACTCAGTCGTTGTCCTCAGTGAGTTAGAAAGCAGCGCACGTGGGCTAACCAGGACCAGTAGGCATGTCTATACTCTCTGTAGGGAGCTGCAGTCAACCAAAACTGGCTCAGTTCTTTGTAAACTCACCATGTTGAAGAGCAACAACCCTATTACAGAAAGTGTAAAACCATATAAATTCATGGCAATAGATGCTATTTTAAAACCAAGTATTATGGGTAAAAAATTACTTTTTCTTAGAGTATGTTTATACAAACACTGTAATGGTATAATTTTTATTCAATTCAGGATATGTGATAGTAATAGTAGCATTTATGTATTGCTTTAAACTTTGCAAACCACTTCACAAATATTATCTCATGTAATCCTCACATCAGCCCTGGGAAGTAGATGCTATTATTATCCCCACATTACACAGGAGGAAACTGAGGTCAAGTGACTTGTCCAGAGTCACACTGCAAGTGTCTGAGGCAAGATTTGAACTCAGGTGTTCCATACCTTAATGTAAGCTCTCTATCCAGGGCATCACCTAATACCTAACTTTGCATACCTTATATTAATATGGCATTGTTATCTGCAGTAATCCATTTTGCTAGTATAAATGTTGCCTCTAACCAAAAAAATACTATAAACAAGAAATTGCACTGACCCACAGATCTTGAATCAGAGAATAAGATCTCATTGTGAATTGTTAATTTGTATGCATCTGAGGATCAAAGGATATCAGTGGCTTAATAAGTCATGTTCTTTTTATCTATTCTCACTGTACTGGGTTTCATGATGACCTGTAGTTTGGGGGATTTTTGGTTTAGGTTTTTTTTTTTTAATAAATTCCATATTGGGGCGGCTAAGTGGCACAATGAATAGAGCACTGGCCCTGGAGTCAGGAGGACCTGAGTTCAAATTTGGCCTCAGATACTTAACACAAAAATTAGCCATGTGACCTTGGGCAAGTCACTTAACCCCAGTTGCCCCCCAAAAATGAATGGATGGATGGATGGATGGATGGATGAATGAATTCCATATCTTTTTCAAGTGGAGCTTTGTGCTTTGACAGGCAGGCATTATTGGGGAACCTCTGATCATTAGTAGCAATAGGTGGTGTATACACAGGGCCAGGATGAAATTAACACAAGCTTAGGTCTCTGTCTTATTGAGAACTTCCCCTTTTTGAGGAACAGTTGTAAACCTCTCACAGTTGGGATTAAATAGGTTTCCCAAGGCAAGTACAGGGTATACATGTGTTGACACAAGTTACCATTGAACACATAGAGCCAGACAGCTTAGGACATTATAGACTTGGGCAGGTGATTTCACCTGAGGGGCTCTCGGTTTCCTCTTCTGTAAAATGAGGATGTTGGACTAGTTTGGGGTTTCATAGCCTTTTTTGTTTCATGTATCCCTTTGGTGAAACCTAAAAACCCTTTCTCAGAATACTGTTTTTAAAGGCATGAAATAAAATACATAGGATTACAAAGGAAAATAATTATATTGAAATCCAGTAATCAATTCTTTTAAGTTCATGGACTCTAGATTTAGGACCCCTGAATTAGTCATTTCTAAGTTAAAGTCCTATGATGATTCATGTATTCTTTTACTGTATAATCATAAGGGATTGGATTATGTAATGCAGAAATATCTAGAAAGAAAAAAATGAACCACTGGAAAATGGAAACTCTAGACTAATAAACGGATTTCCGTACTCACAGATATTTCGAATTCATCTGTAAGGTTAGATTAAGTGCTAATCTGTGTTAGGCGGCCGCATTCAATAATCTGATAATTATGTCCTCTTTTTTTAAAGTGTATTTCAATTTAAACAAACCCAAAGTATTAACATTGAAATTATAGAACAGATCTGTGGTGTTGAATTTTATTTGTCTTACATATGAAGCTCCTCCAGCCAGGTTTAAAAACTGATTAGATTTATAGACAGTGAATTAGACAAATTTTAGCAGTGCCTGGCAATGTTGTAAAACTATAGGTGCTCAATAATTACACGTTGAAGAATTAACCACACCTGTTGTGTAAAGTGAGGTTTACCTGTACTGTTTGATTTTCACCTTCTGTTTCTAGATAGAATAAAATTTTTTGAAAGAGCATTTCCTCTGAGTGTGTGGTTACAAGGCACTTCACAGATATTATCTCATTTAATAGTCCTAATGGCCCTATGAGGTGGATCTTATGTGTATTATTTCAAAGAAACTGAGCCACCAGCGAGGTTTTGACGTGCCAGAGGTCACAAAACTATAAACAGAGCCAGGCTTTCTGATTCCAAACCCCTTTTGTCCTGTCTACCACACCACATCTCTGTGGGCTATGCTGCACACAATCCAGGAAGAAGCAGAAGATAAACCAGTATGATGTTTGCAGCTTCAAAGCTATAGAAAAGCAATTAACAACTCGAGAAGTTAATTGTGACAGAGCTACCTCTTGTAACAATTGCTAACGCCCCTTGAGTGGGTGATGATTAATGTTATTCTGCAGGGTAAATACTGTGAATTAATATCCTCCCCTGTTGCGTGTGTATGTGTGTGTGTGTGTGTGTGTGTGTGTGTGTGTGAATATGTGTGTGTGTTTAACAGTATTGCTTACTATTCATTTTTTTAATTAAAATATTGGATAGAGAGATTTTGCCTAATTTTTGAAGACCATGATGAGAGTTCCCCAATGCTTGAAGTAGCAGAGATGTTAGGTACAAATCATGTTGAATTTTAGAAGTAAATGAATGTGTCGACTCAGATGACCAAATCCCTTCCTCTTTTGGGGGTTAATGGCTTTTTCCTCTTCCCTTTAGCTCAATGAGTTTGTTTAATAAAGTTGAGAATTCGTTCACAGGGCCTTATAAACATGTGTTATTAGATTTTAAATCTGTTTTGAAAGTGCCTCTCTCCTACTCCCTCCTAGTAAAGTGACCTTTTTAAATGGAGGGAAGTGGGTTTAGATGACAGTCGTGATAAATGCGGTCATGTTCACTCAATAAAATAAGGCCCAGTGCATTTGAGGATAAATCAGTGAAATGTACAGCCCCACCTGTCTGTCTCCATCATTCATTTCCACTGTCACTTTCCCAGTGGCTGATGGATCACAGTTGCTGTAAAATTAGACAGCCTTTAATCTCATTTCATCCTGATTAGCTTCTCTTTACCCTTTCCCTCTAACTCACTGACTGACACGCTAAAAACTCACACTGGGCTGTATTTGAGCGTGGAGTACAAACTTCTCCTCAAATACCTTCTCAGAAGGGTGAGACAGGTGTTCGCCTCTGCTGAAAGCCGCAAAGGGCCATGGATATAGTCAGTGTCATTTTAAGAGCAATCAATAAACATAGCAACCAGGACTAGATTCATCAGAATACTAATCTTGGGGGCCATCCAATATATTTGAAACATTTTCCTATAGCTTTGAATCAGAAATAACATAATTTGCTTTCATAAAAACTAAAAGATAAAATGCTCTGTAAAATAATTTTTCAACAAATTTGGGGATTTTTCCCCTTTCCGAGTGGTTTCTAAAAACTGTCAAGTCATTACAAAGATATAGAAATGAGATTCAAATATTCTCATTGGAAAATGTAACTTTCATGATTTTGACTGCACCTGAAGGTGACAGCAGGTAACCTTGAAAGTTGTTCCCCTTTCCCTTACTTAAAGGGTTCAAGGGCCATCGGCTGTATAGTTGGTCTCATTTGATTGCATGAAGATTAAGGATAGGTATATTTGAATGAGAATAAAAATAAATTATTTATTTTTGCCTCAGTAACTAATTCTGTTTTCCCAAACGGGAAAAAATAAAAACCACATGCTGAAGAAAAGGAGTGGTTATAGTTTTGTAGGGCACAGTGCTTTTTGATAAACTTTCCCTGAGGTTAAAAGAAGGGCAAAGTGATTTTTTTTTCTTACATAGAGGATTTCCTGTATTTAGATGGCTTAAAGTTTTAAGTAACATACATGCAGAGATGGGCATAAAATGAGGTAGGAGCAGTTGATGGTCCAGCTCCTGACTTGTGGAAGATTTTCTTGAAATCTGATTATAGGATGTGCTCCATTTCTTAAGGGTGGGCCCTGAGAGTACCTTCTGATTTTCTAGGCTGCTCCCCAAATCTAATGAAAAGGATAGGGAAAGGAAAAACATTATACTACATGGTTAAAATATAAATGAGATATTCAAGTCCTGATTCACTATCCATCCACTTATAGGGCCAAGTATTATGGGTAGATCAATGCTGGGCTGATATTAAAAGACCCAAAAGATATTTAGCACCTCAGTTCTCACATAATGATATGATCCATTACATTTGTGTACAATTTCCAAAACACTTTCACAACCATTCTCTTTTCATGCTCCCTAGGGTCCTGAGGGAAAACAGTGTGGTTCAGTGGCTAGAGGGACATTTTTGGAGTCAAGAAGACCTGAAAATATGTCCTGTCTCTGATATAAAGTGACTTTGTGACAATGAACAAATCACTTATCCTTGTCATGCCCTAGATGTTTCTCTAAGATGCAGAAGAGTCCCTGATCTACACTAGGAAAACCCCAGAGTTCCCTTCACCCAGTGAAATCACAAACAAAAAAGAGCAAATGAACAGAAAGCAGTCTGATGATGTAGAAAGGGAAGATATCACTATCCCCATTTTAATAGAGAACAAATGTTAGAGAGCCAGCAAAGTGACTTGCCCAAATTAACAAAGCATCGAAGTCGGGATTCAAGCCCATGTGTCATAGTACAAAGAGCACTGATTTTGTAGCAGAGACTCATGCCGTTGTTCAGTTACAATCTGACTTTTTGTGACCTCGTTTGGGGTTTTGGTAATGGAGTTGTTTGCCCTTTCCTTCTCCAGCCCATTTTACAGATGAAGAAACTAAGGAAACAGGGTTAAGTGATTTGCCCAAGGTCATACAGCGAGCTAGTAAATATCCGAAGCCAAATTTGAATTCAGGTCTTCCTGACTTCAGGTCTATTCACTGCAACACCTAGCTGCCTCTGTAGTCAGAGCACATCTACTTGTGTGATCTTGAACAGATCACTTACCTCTTCCTGGCCTCAGTTTCCTCATGGGTAAAATGAGGAGGTTATAGTAGAAGACCTCTGACATTTTTTCCACCTCTACATCTATGCATTCTAAAATTCAGATCTTCTTCCTGAAAGCCAGATCAGTGCTCTATGTTCATCTGTTCTATGCTCTGATAATAACATTTTCCATATTTTACTCATAATGGCCTTTGTGAAAATGTATTTCTGTCTCACACAAACATCAGCAAAGCAACATCACAGTGGTTATATCCATTTTGCAGACAGATAAATCAAGGTTCAAAGGACTTCACCAAGGTGAGCCCCAAAAGTCTGTGACAGAACTATACTAAATCGATTTCGCTGTAATTTGTAATTATCTGCTGTATTCCTGATCAGCACCTTTTCACAAAATCAAGTGTACTTTACCAATTGCTTCTTCTAGGCTGGCTGGAAGATCACAAACTATGAAAATTTCCGTTAACTAAAAACACCCCTTACTTGTTCATTGTTGTCAGGGGGACAAGGAGCCACAGATCCTATGGCAGGAAGCTTAGCTAAACACACAGACTTGCTCGATCCTTGGGATGCTGCAACCTTAGTAGCAGAGCAGACATTTCCCTCCTTGCTTTTATTTGCATTTGTTATCCTGCATAACTGCATTTTGAGGGAAAAAATTAAAGATAATAGAACAAAATGAAATGAGAGCTCTATCACCCAGAATAATTCAAGTATGAGAAAGACTGCCTTTCTTTTTTTTCCCCTTTTCCTTTTTTTCCCTTTTTTTTGGCATTGGCAAAAGAGCACAAAGTAAGAGCTGGCCCTGAGTCATATTGATTTCCCACTGCACTGGTTTCCTAAGTGCTCTGTTGATCCGTGACAAACAATAAGTTCCCTGCCTGTACATCCACATCACCTCCCCATTTGTCCTCACCTAGATTTAAGGTGCCCATATGATGAGCTGAACAAGGACATCATTTTTCTACTGGTGTCACTGGGCCAGAGCCTCTGCATAGAGCGTGATAACTAATGCTGGGCCAGTATACACCGACCATAGGATATGATGGTAACAGAATGACAGAGGAACCAAACAAGTCTGTGTGTTGTATCCCTATGTGGGAGAAGCAGATGAAAATGAATTTGGAGGAGCTGGGTTTTCTGCAGTATCTTAAAAAGCCTATTCTTCCCCCAGCTCCTGCCATCAGAATTTTTTTAAAGAGGAGAAAACAGTGTATCTCTGTGACTTTGCTGCCACAGTTCTGATCTTTGTCACAGAAGAGTTCCTAAGTAGATAGATAGAAAATGTGTGATTGTGCTGCTAATGGCATTGTACAGGAAATTAAGCGTATACATTTGGAGAAGGCATTAAATCAGCAGGACCTTAATTTAAAAACTTCAAACTGTATGGAAATGCAGCTTGTTCATTGCTGTGGAATAGAGAGCTACCAAGCACCCTGAGTCTGCTTATGGAAAGCATGCCAGCAAAAAAGCAGGCTAGGTTGAGTGTCTTAACAGTTTTCAGTGTATATTCAAGGTTACAGTAACACAACATTTCCCAGAAAATGCCACCCCCCTCTGGTTATTGTGACGTACCTGTCATTCTTCTTTCCCCCTCCCAAAAAAATGCCACCTATGTATCAGGTAGTTAGGGGTACAAGTTAAGTAAGCAAGTAACTAAATGAGTTCTTGAGAAAGTAGAGTCATAGAAGCTGGCTGTTTTGCAGCAATTTGTGGAATAACATTATGTAAAATTAATCAAAAGGGGCTGGATCTGAAACTGTTGTCAACACACCACTGATCCCCTGTGTACATAGCTCGGGATTGGCACGTACCCTGCTTTACTGCCTTCTGCTTCCTTCCGCTGTTTGTAGTCTCAGATTTTGCACGCCTTGATTAAGGCAAATAACGGGTGTGCCAAGCTATCAAATTCTAAGATGGAAAATGATATACATCTTGGTGGTGGTTTATTTTTTCATCTTTTTCCCCCCACAGTTATGCCCTATAACAGCGCCCATCACTGTGTGGTAGAAGTGGAAAACTTCTTGTTCGTGTTGGGAGGAGAAGACCAGTGGAATCCAAATGGTAACTATCCAACCTTTAGCATGGAACTATCCCCTTCCTCTCTTGGCTCTGCAAATGTGCCTCTGTGGAGCCCGGAGGAATAGACTAGTCAGACTTTGTGCGGATATCTTGAGGGTCAATCACTGAGCTAGCTGAGGGCACATTTACCATGGCATTGACGCTCTATCTGGGGATTTCACTTCTCTGTGATGTTCCCGACCCTGCATTCTTTCCCTTTCCCTCGAGGAATGCTACCACCATCAGCAGCACATAGTCTCTGGAGTAAAGGTATCAAACAAGCAGCTGTTAAGAATTTTAACCATCATTTCCACCTCCATTGCATTCTTATTGTAATAAAATGGTGACAAGAAGTGAACACTCCCCCCCATCTTCTTCCAAAGGGTTTCTGCTGAAGCTTCTTTGTAGCATTAATCATAGGCTCACAGCTCGATAGCTGGAAGGGATCTCAGAGGCCATCTAGCCTAACCCCCTTATTTTACATATGGAAAAACTGAGGCTCAGGAAGTTTAAATGACTTGCCCAAGGTCACATAGAGAGTAACCACCAGAGATGGGAGGCAAACCCAGAATTTTTGTCCTCTTCTGAACAAGTTCTGTTTTAGCATCTCTAGCCCTCATACCGCTTACATCTCCAGGTCCCCCTTTTTGATGTGTTTACTTCATAAATTTACTACAAAGAGAAATTAAGTCATTTTACATGCTTCTGAGCTAAACACACAGAGAACACTGTGCCTTGCAAAATACACAAAATTTCAAGATATTGTTTAAAAGCTTACACATGAAGAAGGAGCTGCCTTTGTAGCAGCCTGTGTAACAGAGACAATTATGACTGAGAAACCATAAAACAGCTTGCAGGTACACATTTTTGCTTTAAAACCCCAGAACATCCAGATGAAATTACATATACTGCATATATTTTATTGTGAATGCGCCATTTCAGCATCTGCACCAAACCAAATTATAGAAAATTGTTACATCTGTTCACTTCCCAAAATCTTAAAGAAAACCAATCCCCGACACCCTTTAGACCATTTCTTTTGAGAGAAAGGGGGGAAAATGAGACAGCCTTTGGAGAAAAAACCCTTCAGCCTTATTGTCAAATCTCTTTAGATGCCGGCAGGGGGTTGGGCTTGGTACCCTCTGAATATCAGATACATTTTATATGGGGCCAGTTGGATTTGAAGCAGGAGCATTTCAGATATTGATGGCCTCTCTGCTGAATTATCCCATTAATGATAGATTTGATCCATTACCTGGAAACTGACAGGAATACCATCCACTATAAGCTCTCCACTTACTTACTGCACAAGTTATCCTGCCTTTGAACTGAATGGGGTATTTCATGACTGCACACATACACTCCAAGTAAGGGGTGTCTTCGAGTGAATCACACTTAGGGCTTTGTAGTCTGTTCCTTTTGTCACCTGGATTAAAAATAAAGTGTGACAATGAAACAGCACAGCCCACTAATGGGAATTTTTTAAAATTATGTTTTAGGGGTGGTTAGGTGGCACAGTAAATAAAGCACCAGCCCTGGAGTCAGGAGGCCTGAGTTCAAATCTGGCCTCAGACACAACACACACACACACACACACACACACACACACACACACACACACACACACACACTAGCCATGTTACCTTGGGCAAGTCACTTAACCCCAAGTGCCCTACCTTCCCCTCTCCAAAAAGAAAAAAACAAAAACAAAAAAAATTGTATTTTAAAAGATAACTAATAAATCTGAGCCCCACTGATTATAACAGGACACATTTTTTTCAGGGAGAGAACTGAAACATGGTCAACCTTCTAGCACCTCAAATAATGCAATGAGATCCCTAAAGCTAAAAATAAAATTAGAAAAATAAAAAAAGAAAGTTAGGTACCTGAGGCAAACTATGCTGTTCCCCATCCTCCCATCTTTCTTAACACTTAATTTGTACTATTTTTCACATGTAATAAATGTGAAAAAATCTTCCTAAATTTTACCTTAATTTTCTTTTTCATAAAGGAATACTTAGAATTCAAGATTATTCTTCTTCACCACAGGGTGGTATTTACTATTTTAATTAAGGAAGATGTTATAAATGTTAACAATTTCATCATTACTCCCCTACCTACCCTACCCCAGGGGCTACAGCTTAGTTTAGAGGTCAGCTGTGTTATAGTGGCATAAGCACTGAATCTTGTGCCAGAAGAGTTGTGTTCAGATCTCTGACTCTGCAACTTAGTGTTTCTGTGACCTTAGAAAATTCGCTTTTTCTGGGCCTTGATTTCCTCATCTGTTAAAGTGGAGGTGGGGAGAAGTTAAGGGACTATCACCTCTATGCTCTAACCCCTATGAACTATAACAACTTATTATCCTATGAAATAACTGGCAACTTTCTAACCCAATAGGGTGTGGTGGTAGGTCATGGGATTTGGAATATGGAAAAACTGGGCTCAGTTCCCACCTTAGATACCTAGGCAGCTAGGTGGTGCAGGGAATAGCGTGTTGGACCTATAGTGAGGAAGTCCCAAGCTCAAATTCAGCCTCAAACTCTTACTAGCTTTGTGATGGCTTAGGCACTTGACCACTCTGTGCCTTAATTTTCTCATCTGTAAAATGGGGTTTATAATAGCACCTACCTCCCAGGATTATTGTGAGATTAAAATGAGAACATATTTATAAAGTGCTATGTAAATGCTAGCCAGCTTTAACCATTATTAAAAGATTGTAACCCTGAGCAAATTATCAAACTTTTTTATGACTCATTTTTCTCATATATAAAATGAGAGGGTTGGAACTAGTGGCCTTTAAGATTCCTCTAAGGGGTGGCTAGGTGCAACAGTGAATAGAGCACAGGCTCTGGAGTCAGGAGGACCTGAGTTCAAATCCGGCCTCAGACACTTAAACCCCCCCCAAAAAAAACTAGCCATTTGACCTTGGGCAAATCACTTAACCCCAAATGCCCTCCAAAAAGTACTTTAAAAAGAAGATTCCTCTGAGATCTAAGTATTTCATCCTCTGAGAGAAACTGACCAATCCAAGCCTGTTTAGGGTAGCTGTGCTATTTCTTAGAGAAGTAAAATAATAGAGCTGAGTTGTTGGGGGTTTTTTTAATCTGTGACCCTTATGTGAATTTTTTAGACTTATAACCCATCTACCCACTTTCACTTTTCAATATCTTACTCTCCTAATCAAGGCAGCATTGGGGAGGGAGGCAGTGAACAAAACCAAAAGTGTTAATATTTTGAACATCTCTTTGTGAATATTAAATCAGTCCTGAATTATTGAATCTGGATGGAAGCTGTTTCCCTTCCTCTGAGAACTCCTGATAGTCCTGGTGTCACTGATATAACTCCTTATTTAAATGGCTATTGAAGGGGCTAGTCATCTCTAAAAAGCGTCAGTTTGATTTTGAAATTTTATCTTTTGAGCCAATTCACAAGCTCTATATGACAAGTGGTGTGCACCTTCATCCAGGGCTGAGCTGAGCTAAATAGGGACTGAGCTCTTTTAAACTGAGTTATTTGAATAAATTGGAACCATCTGTCAGAATCCAAAGGAAGGAGGCCCATTGGGAGCTGCGACTTCCATGATTTCATCTGATGGAATGCGAAACCTTAACTTTCAAAATAAGAGCTCACCTGTGTTCCTTAGTATGATGGCATCTCTGCTCTTGTAGTCAGTCCATTAGCAAACATATATTAAACTCTTACTGCCTGCCAGATATTATGGTAAGTACCAAGGATATAAACAAAGTAAGACAGACTAGCAATAGGTCCCGGAAAAGCAAATTGTCGTCAGCCAAAGAGGGCTGAAAGCGTTCCATTTCTATCATGACCATCAAGGCTTCCTGAAAGGTTCTGAAAAGATGCACTTCATAAAGCCTTGACTTCTGAGAGGAATTAAGACAGGCCTTCACCATTCTCTCTCTCTCTCTCTCTCTCTCATACTCACATGCACACACAAATATGTGTAAATACATATTCACACACAAATATGTGTGAGTATGAGAAACAACATGGCTTAGTAGCCTGTGAGTGGTCCTTGAGGTCAGAAAGACCCGGTCCCAAGACCTGCTTCTGACACATCCTCTTTTTATGGCTGTGGATAAGTCACTTAACCCCTTGGTGCTCCCAGGCAACTCTAAGTTAACAGCTGAGTTGAACACCTATATCCATGGTTGGAAATTCCCCATACTAATGAAACAGGTCCAACCAAATAAATTCAAATACATATGTATGTGTGTGTGTGTGTGTGTGTGTGTGTGTGTGTGTGTGTGTGTGTGTGTGTGTGTGTAAGATACACACAAAAGGTAGCATGGCCTAATGGATAAAAGAACTGAGTTTGTGTCCTTCTTCTGACACACACTGGCTGGGTAACCTTGGCAAATCACTAAACTTCTCCATATAACTTCTCTATATGACTTTTCCATATAACTTTTCCATCTAACTCTCTAAGACTATAAGTTGCAGAAAGGGTGTTGATCTACACTAGAAGAGGAAATCCTTCAATGGCAATTATGAATCCCAGGTCTGGTTAAAAAAAGATAAATGCACACGTTTCTTTAGTGTTTAATAATAATTTTAGCTAACATTTATACAACTCTTACTGTGCACCAATTTGCTAAGTGCTTTACAAGAATTCTCTATCAATAAAAATTTATTAAGTGCTTACTATGTTTTAAGAACTGTGTTAAGTGCTTATCTCACCTGATCCTCACAACACCAATTTGAAGTAGGAGTTTCTATTGTCCCCATTTTACAAACTGAGATAAACCAAGGTGAAATGACTTACCCAGGGTAACACAGCTAATAAGTGTCTGAGGCCAAATTTGAACTGAGGTCTTCCTGACTCTCAATGTAGTATTCTATCCACTACACTAGCTCCCACTGTTTACTTGTGCATATTCCTATAAGTATCTGTATATTTAAGAGTCAGAATTCCTGGTGCACATTTTCTAGGTGATGTCTTATCAGCTTCTCAATGGTTTATATCTATGTAGCCTATGATCATAGGCTAGGATGGCACCTTTCTTTGCATAAATTATTATTTGCTTGAAAATCAAACCTGAGATATTTTCATCTAAACTTTATATACAAATGGTCAGTGAAAGGGTGGCAGTAAAATACCTTATTATTTCATCTAAAGTTGTCATTTCCCATCCAACACTATGTCTTTATTATAGATCAGACTAAGCTGACATTTGTCATCAACGAATTTGGGTGATCTCTTGAAAGTCTGCCCAAGATTGGACAATTCCTTTGTTAGAGGAATGGAGCCCCCTGTTTGGGAATACCTGTAGTTCAAGGTGGCATTTTTAAGGGCTATAAAGGACATTAGGAAACATAGCTCTAGAGCTAAAAGGGACCTCACAGGCAATCTGGTCCAACCCCCTCATTTTACAGATTAGCAAACTAAGACTTAGTGGGGTTAAATGACTTATTAATTTGTTGATTGACTGATTTCCCAAGCTCACCCAAGGAGTTAGAGGTGGATGAGCCCAGATCCTCTAATGGCCAAACTAGTTTTCTTTCCTACAATTGTACCAAGATCTAGTCCAACCCCATTATTAGCTCAATGCAGCCATCTAGAGACTAGGCTTCCAATAGCAGAATTGATCTTTGTTGTGCAGTCATTTTCAGTTGTGTTCAACTCTTCATGACACCATTTGGGGTTTTCTTGGTAAAGATGTTGGAGTGGTTTGCCATTTCCTTCTCCAGTTCATTTTACAGATGAAGAAACTGAGATAAACAGAGATTAAGTGACTTACCCAAAGTCACACCGTTGAGGCTAGATTTGAATTCAGGTCTTCAAGACTCCAGGTCCAACACTCTATTTACCGTGTCACTAGCTGCAAAAGGTTATCTAGGGAGGAGAAAATTACATAGGTCAGAAAAACCTAGCAGGTTAAAGCTCCTGTGCTGATCACTACTGGGTTTGGGCCCATGTGGCCATTGTACTTCCATCCTGGGTGAGACAGGAAGATAGAGTCTCTTCTCTCCCTTTTTATCTCAAAGAAGTAATGGAAAAGTAGGAAAAAAAATCAAGGTTCCAAATCAACCAAGAGGAATTAAAGCAGGAGTTTCTAAGCAGGGGAAGAGACCCACCAGAGACAGAGAATAGAGCATTACAGGCACTGGTAAAATTCAGGCTCAATGTGGTGTTTTCCTGAGTCCAGGGTGATAACTAAAAGGAAAATGATGTGGGAGCCTTAGGAAACCATGTTGTCCATAGTAAAGTAAGAAAACGGGAGATACCACTCCAGGGGAAAACCATTATAGAATGGATAATTACAAAGGAGGGATGACCCCTGGTAAGGGAAGTTAGTATGATAAGAGACCAATCTGTGTTTGTCCTTCACTTTCAAAGAGGACCATGACATCTGGTAAATGATGACATGACTTGCACTTGACTTGGATTTGAGTGAGGGAGGGCTGTGCAAGGTCACTAGCCTCACTTTTTTCTCCAGAGCCATCTGGGTCCCATGACTGGAGATGACCTGGGATGCATTGGGAGACCCTAGCCCTTTTGGGATAAGGTCTTTTCAGGTTCTCCCTTTGAGTAAGAGACTAATCTATTAAACTGAGAACCTTCATGCAAGGTCTGTAGTGGGGGCTGTATTCTTATTGCAGTGGGTGAGGATCAAATCTCCTAAACTGAAGCTGGGGCTGACGTCTCCTCCTGATCCACAGGTTGCCTAGATAATATGGGTAATCAAGGTAGCTCTTGATTGCACCAGCCACCTACCCACCAAGATTCCACCTTGGCAAAAATCACTTTACTTCAGGGTTATCAAAGCAAATTGCCCTACCAAATTGCATGTGAGACATGCAAGACATATTATTTAAAATGCAGCCAATCAGTTCTCCACTCCTACAAGATGCCAGGTGGAACATTTCCAGGAAGCTCTTCCCCTAAGGCTAGATATAAGTGAGAGCCTCAGTTGTTGTGGGCACACATAAAGGACAGCTCCTAAAAGGGCTTTTGCAGCCCTTGTGATCACAGGCTGGGATGTCACCTTTCTTTGCATAAATTATTGTGTACTGAATGAAATTGCAATGTATAATGGCATTTCCCACTTCCTTTAATTGCAATGATTTGCCATTTCCTTCTCCAGGTCATTTTCCAGATGAGGAAACTGAGGCAAACAGGATTAAGTGACTTGCCCAGAATCACACAGCTAGTCATCAACTGATACCTCACTTCCAACTTCCTTTAATTGCAGACATTCCAGGATGAATCCAATAAGGCAGATGTCTACTAAACTGAACTTGTTTAGAGTTCACAGAATCATATTTCAGAGTTGGAAAGAACCTCAAGGGGTATCTTGTTCAGCCAACATATAAAAAAATAATCCCTTCTATAATGTACCCATTAAGTGGTCATCCAGCCTTTGTTTGAAGACTTCCAATGACGGGGAATGATACCCCAATGGAACCTATTGTCACCCAGTGTAGAATATATTCCACTTTTGGACAGCTCTAATCTCTGAGAAGCTTTTTCCTGACCTAGAGCCTAAAGTAGCCTTTTTGAAACTTCTGCTCATTGCTCCCAGTTTTGTGCCCCTTAGTCAAGTGCAAGTTTAATCCTTCTTGCATGTGACAGTCCTTTAAATATTTGAATACCATCTCTCCTAAACCTTTAATTGTTTCTTCTCCAGGCAAATCATCCACATTCCTTCACCCTACCCTCATATAGAGTAAATTCAAGGCCCTTTATCATCCTGCTTATCATTCTCTTCTTTGGATACTTTCCAGCTAATTAATGTACTTCCTGAAATGTGGTGCTCATTACTTAATACTATATTTCAAATGATCAAGGCAGAGTATCTATTTATTCCTGGTTCAATTAATCAATCGCCATTTACTAAGTACTTTATCTGTGCCAGTCATTGTACTATACATTAGGAGCATGAAGACAAAAATGAAACAGCCCTTGCCCTCACAGAGCTTTCATTCCATAGGGCAAGACAACATGTGCTCATTCCCAGAAGCTACTTCTCTCAGCCCAAGATTTACCTACTATCTCACAGAGTTGACTAATTCAGGCCTCCAAAACTCCAAAGTCTTTTTCAGATAAGTTATTATCTAACCATGTCTCCCTTATCTTATGAATGTGAAGTTACTTTTTTGAACCAAGTGTAAGACTTTACATTTATTCCTAGTAAATTTCAGGTGGTGCGGTGGATAGAGTGCTAGTCCTGAGGTCAGGGAGATTCATCTTCTTGAATTTATATCAGGCCTCAGACACTGACTAGCTGTGTTATCCTTGGCAAGTCACTTAACCCTGTTTTCCTCAGTTTCCTCATCTGTAAAATGAGGTGGAGAAGGAAATGACAAATCATTCTAGCATGTTTGCCAAGAAAATTCCAAATGGGGTCATAACGAGCTAGAAATGACTGAAACAATTGAACCAAAAACCTCATGTTATGAGATTTGACCCAGTGTTTTAGCCTGGCAAGTTTTTTTGGATTCTGATTCTGCCATCTGGTGTGTTAACAATCCTTCCTAATTTTGTGTCATCTGAAAATCTGATAAACAATTAATGTCTTTATGGCACCATAATCTCATCTGAAATAAGTTTAGAAAAAACAAAACAAAATAAAAAGACAAACTTTTGCATATAGTGTGGGCACTAGGTAATGCTATTTGGGTTAGCCAATTGTCCCACCGTCATGGAAGCAATTAATTAATTGAAAGGCTGAAAGAATTCCTGGGTTGGTCCACTGCCTCACAACTGGATGACATCCTTGTCCATTAAAAACATGTGAGGTCTTGCTTTGGCCCTTTCATCACATTTTGTTCTATAATCAAACAACTATATCATTAGATTCCATTCACATTTGAGGGCTTGTCCTGGGCTGTGACAGTTTCCAAAGGGATTCACTCTAGTTCAAGGTGATCAAGATGTGTACTCTCCTTGAGCCCTGCATATTGATCATTTATCCTCAGGTAGTCAGAGCTAATTGCCCTTTATCACTGAAGAAAGAAACCACCTTCTAGTATAGTATCATATAAGGAGACTTCCAGGCACAGAAAGAGAAATTTGTGGTAGCAACATCCTGGTCCTACACTAACTCTTTTTTGTTAAAAAAAAAAAAAAAATTTAACCGCCTCCAGAATTAACACAGGCTAGGGCAATGATAATATAGAATTTATGCTAAAGAAGAAAGATCTATTCCAGGAGACCCTTTGCCTACCAGTAGCATAGTATTCCCATCAGCTAACAGTGAGAAGAACTATACTGTGATGAATAGGGAGGTAGAAAGTCAGATTGGGGGCAGATTTTAAAGGACTTGAAAATCAGTAGAGGAATTTTTATTTTACACTAGAGGAAATAGGTAGCAAAGTAAAGTGAATAGGAGCTTGGTATTAGGAAGATTCAGCTTCATGAGTTCAAATTTGGCCTCAGATACTTACAAGCTGTGTGATTCTGAGCAAGTCACTTAACTTGGTTTGCCTCAGTTTCCTCATCTATCAAATGAGAAGGAAATGGCAAACCAGTCCAATATCTTTGGCAAGAAAACCCCAGATGAGGGTCACAAAGAGTAGGACACAACTAAAAAATGATAAAACAACCAAAGAGGCAGTAGGGGGGCAATGGAATTTATTGGGTAGGGAGTGACGTGGTCAAATCTGTATTCAAGGAGAATCACATTGGCAGTCTAGTATAGAGGTTAGATTGGAGTGGGAGATATTCGAGGCAGGGAGACCAAATGGAAGGAAATCCCTATAAAAACTTTCACTCAAGGACAGAGAAAGATGGAATCCAAGACTTCTATTAATGTGGGAGCTCACCTGGATCCGTGACCATGTCCCTGTTTACTGAACCATAAACCCACTGCCGTGGTATAAAATAATCACTCTGGCTTCCCTGGAACTCAGTGGGCTAGCATAATGAACACTAGCATCAGGCCCTTTCTTTGACCCTGCCTTAAATATCCCTGCTCCTAATGAGTGAGACAGAGGAATGATCATGAGCAGCTGCTCCTGGTGCCTGGCCAGCTGCTGCTGCACCTGCATTTGGCATCCTGCCTCTCCATGTGTTTTCAATCCCATGGAGACGGTGTATCCTTGATTCCAACATTGGCCCGCAGCAGGGAACTTTAGTCTTTTAAGTTGTGTTTTCAGAATCTGCTCCTTGTGTACTAACTCACCCTCATCCTCTACCCTCTTCACTGCTCGCTGCTGCCATCATAAGCCCTGTTCTTTACACCACTACTTGGGGGCTCCTCCTCTTTTCTTTATGTTAATCTTCCTTCCATCCCTTCCATCATAGTGAACATTCCACTCTCATCAGCATGTTAAACATGGAAGCCATAGGCTGATGCCTGCTATAACTTCCTTCTCACAAATGCTGATGGAATACGTCTTTCAGTTCACACATGTGAGGAATCTAAAGTCCAGGGAATCTTGTATTGCAGATTAAAGAGAAGGTAGCAATATTGTCTAACAGAATGTAAGCTCCTCAAGGGCAGGAATAGTTTAATTTTTGTCTGTATCCTTAGTCCCTAGTACAATGCCTGGTACCTAGACTAGAAAGGTTATGATCTTGTGTAGTGTTCCCCAAACTTTTCTGATCACAAACCTCTATCAATAGAGTCCTTGAACACATATTCCCACCACCAATTTATTTATAAACTACATATATGTATACATATATATACACACACACATATATATAATGTGCTACTTTATTCGTAGTTATATGTCTCTATAATTATGCATTGGCACAGCTAGGAGGTACAGTGAATAGAGTGCTGGGCCTGGAGTTAGGAAGACTCATCTTCCTGAGTTCAAACTGGCCTCAGATACTTACTAGCTGTGTGACCCTGAGAAAGCTATGTAGTTCTGTTTGCCTTAGTTTCCTCATCTGGAAAATGAGCTGGAGATGGAAATGGCAAACTTCACTAGCATCTTTGCTAAGAAAACCCCAAATAGGCTTATGAAGAGTTGGACAGCACTGAAATAACTGTACAACAACAAACAGCAAATAATTATGCATTATAAAACTTGGGCAAAAAAATAGAAATTTTAAAAGGGTAAGACAAAGATGAAATAATGTTTAATCCTAAAGTGAAGAGGGAGTCATTGGATTTGATTAATTAGAGGAGTAACAAGTTCAGACCCACATACAAATCACTTTGCTGTGTGGAGGATGCAATACAATGACGAAAGATTTGAGTCAGGGGGACCAAGTAGCAGGCTATTACAATAGTCCAGGTGACGGGTAGTGAGGACCTAAAGGAGAATAGAGAGAAAAGGATGGTGTGGGAAATATTCAAGGCAGCTAGATGGCAAAAGGAATAGAGCCCTGAACCTGGAGTCAGAATAACCTTAGTATCCACATCCTACCTCAGACACTTACTAACTGTGTGGCCCTGGGTAAGTCATTTAAACTGGGGCAGAAAAGGAGAAGTGGAGAGTTAATATAGACAAGGGAAGAAGAGGGAGGAAATGTGATCGTTTTGGAATGCAAGCCTTGGGAGAGTGGAATACACCCTTCCCCAACCTCAGATTAATTAATCATCAAATTATTAAGATCTAGAGGCTACTTTAGAGATCACTGGTCTAGAGGACCTGTCAAGGAAATGGATAGAGAATGTCTTATCCCCAGTGCTGAAATGCCCTCTTATCCAAAGCACTCTGAGAGGCCCTATCTGCCCTCAACTCCAACCAGAGAAAGAAACGGAGAATAGCCCTAAGGGAAAGGAAGGGTATTGTCCTCAGGTGGGGAGAGAGCAGATACAAGCATAGCAGCTGCTTTAGAAAGTGCACCTGCCCCCCTGTGCTTGGGGAGGACGGCAGAAGGGAAAAGCATGGTTAAGTGGCCTGTTGCAGGTGGAAAGGAGCAGAGAGTAGTCTAGTCCTACCTTTCCAGAAATGCAGATCGAATGATTAAGAGAAGGAGAAGCAGTGATCTGATACTCAGAATTATAGATCCAGGATTGAGAGGGACCTGAGGCCATCACATCCAAAGGCCTCCTTTTACAGTTGAAGATCCTGAGGCCTGGGGAACTTAAGCAACTTTGCCAAGGTCGTATAGTTCTTAATTGTGAGAGGGAGGAGTTGAACTCTAGTCCTCAAACTCGGAGCCGAGGGATGGTTTCCGAAATACCATGCTGTCTTCATTCCCTGGGGCCAGAATGATCCCAGTGCTTCTGGATCCCATGCCTGCTTTAATTTGCATCTCTGTCTTCACTTCATGTTGTGCTGCCTTTCCTCTGGGGAAAGAGTCTTGGAAGGTGGCCTTCTGTGTGTCTTCATTCAAATTTTATCTGTGCCTGAGTTTGGTGAGCAACTCAGGGCTTTGGGCAGGCATATCACCAAGAATAAGGGAAAAGATGAGCCCAGTGCCCATGGGCACAGCTGCCTTATACCACACTACCCCTTAAGGTAAATTCTTTCCCTTGCAGGGTGTGCCCAAAGTAGGGACTAGAGCCTCAGACTCCACTACCAGAGAAAGCCACTGCCCACCCTGCCCCAGTGCCAATGTTGTGGACAGCTCTTCTTATTTTCTACCATTTATTCTTTTTCTCATGTATCCAACCTCCCTCTCAGTTCCTCACCACCCTCTCCCCACCCCAATCCATTTGGAGCACTCCCAGATCTTGTCCCAGGACCCAAGAGGTATCCGAAGGGAGTCTCCAATGCCATCAGCAGTAGATGAGAGGAAGGCACTGGGGCTGCAATTGGGGGACCTTGGCATTCCAAGTTGGAATTTTAAACACATTGTCTCCCCCAAAATACTCCTGTCATGAAACCCATAGAAACACACAACCAATTTGTACTTTAGAGGCTGCGTCTGCCAATCTATAAATTGAGAATTTGGAGTCCCTGTTTGTGAATCTAGTTACAAATACATTAACAGAGATTTTGTCACATTGAAAGCACTTAGGGTTGATTTCTTCTTAGTTGCTTCATGGAAATCGATGCACGCTATCTTGCTCCAGACTTCCTGATTTGCTGTCAATCTGTATGTAAACTAAGATGCATTTTAATATCAAGGAAGCATTAATATGCTTCTGAGGCTTGACAGAAGGGATAAGCTAGTTAACCCGCTTAGGTCGTTCATGTTTCCCATTCTAACAAACACACTCAGAATATCACATAGGAGAAGATGCTTCCTCATTCTTTCTATAATTCCCCCTAACCTGCACTGAAGGAATATCCTGAGCCCTACAGCATGACACGGCTCTCTCCTAACTCATAGTGTTCCTTACAGTAGCTCTCTTAGTCATTGTTATCAAAGCAAAAAGGGTTTTGCCTCATTTCTGGATGAGAAGGCAGGTTAAGCCATTTATGTTTATGGGGCTATGGGACAGACAGCACAACAGAGAGAGGGCTGGATTTGGAGTCGGCAGCCTGAATTTAGATCCCAGGTCTGTCACAGTGGGCAATTTGCTTAACCTTTCAGGGCCTCAGTTTCCTCATTTGTAAAATGAAGGGATCAAAATAATAATATAATAACAACATTTATATAGCACATTAAAGTTTGCAAAGCTTTTCTGATTTTATCTGTATGACAACCCTGGGAGGTATTTACTATTCCTATTATTATCCAGTTTTACCATTGAGGAAGCTGAGACAGATAGAGGTTAAAGTGACTTGACCAGGGTCACAAAGCTACAAGTATTTAAGGTTAGATTTGAATTCGGGTCTTCCTGACAGCTGGCCCAATGCTCCATCCACAGTATCACCTAGTTCTAAAGTCCCTTCTACTTCTAAGTCTATGACCTTAATAAAGTTTTATAGGCAAAGAAATAACATTCAGCAGGAAAGGAAGGAGAGAATGAAAAAAGTATTGATTAAGACCTGTTGTATACCAGGCACCATGCTAAATGCTTTCCAAATATTATCTCACTGAATCCTCACAACAACCTTGGGAAGTAAGTGCTATTATTATCCTTACTTTATAGTTGAGAAAAATAAGGTAAATGGAGGTTGTGACTTTGCCAAAGTCACATAGCTAGTAAGTTTCTGAGGCAGGATTCAAACCCAGGACTTCCAGACTCCAGGCCCAACACTCCATCTACCGTGCCATACAGCTGCCAAAGTAAGCAATATGACATATGGGCCAAAAAATGCCTACCATCTTCTACCCAATTTAATTTAATTAGCATTTCCAAAATGGAGAACCAAAAGATAGTTATTGCATGTTTTTACACTTGTTTTGAGTGTCGTTAACTTCAGGTATTATTGAACATGGTTCTTTTGTTGAACATGTACCTCTTCTTGCTTCCCAGATGAACAGTATCCCTTTTTAGAAAACACTTGAGTTGTATAATACAGTCATTTTCATGTAAGTGTTCTATGTCTTAAGTGCCACATGAATGTATTTTTACAGGAAAACACAGTACAAATTTTGTCAGCCGATACGACCCAAGATTTAACAGCTGGATCCAGCTCCCGCCCATGCAAGAAAGGTAAGGGCATTCTTTGTGTCATCTGTACTATCTCTGCCTGTCCCACAAACAATATTCCCCCTTTGTTGTTTTCAAAAATAAAGCAACTAGAGGCATCTAGATGACCCAATGATTAGAGTGCTAGTCCTAAAGTCAGGTGGACCTGAGTTCAAATCTGGCCACTGACACTGTATGAGCCTGGACAAGTCACTTAACCCCATTTGCCTCCCCCAAAATAATAATGAATAAAGCAACTATAAAATTAATCAGTGAAAGACACTGGTTTTGCATTTATCTAACCAGTAGAGTCAATCAACCAGTTTATCAATGGGCTTGCCAGATCCATGGTGAAGAGAAAAGAAAGTTAAACCAGTCAGTAATTTAGCATCATGTGGAAAGAGCACTGGGTTAGGAGCAAGAGGACCTGTGTTCAAATCCTCCCTCTATGACATGTAGGTGATGTTGGGCAAGTCATTTGATTTCTATGGTCCTTGCTTTTCTCATCTGTAAAATGAAGAGGTTGGGCTTGACCTGACAGGTCTCAAATATATGATCCTAATAATTGACTTCACTTGTGCTTTAGTCAGTTTAATTCTACAACACTTCAATAGACATTTATTAATCACCTAGTGTGTGCAAAGCACTGTGCTAAGCAATTGAGGTACAAAAATAACACTAAAAAAGTCTCTGCCCCCAATAAGTTTAAACCTTACTATGGGAGTGCTATATTCACACTTAAAAGTAACAAAATGACAGGCAGCCTGGCATAGTGGATACAGAGTTGGCCTTGGAGCCCAAAGTTCCAGTTCAGATATTGCCTCTGTCATCAACTGGCTGTGAGACTGTGAGCGAGTCCCTTAACTTCCTGGTGCCCTAGCCAACTCTCTAAGACTCTAATGTACAGATCAGTTGTCATGCGAAAAGGGCAGCTACGTGGCACAGTGGATGGGTTCAGGAAGATTCATCTTGCTGAGTTCACATCTGTCCTCAGACACTTACTAGCTGTGTGACCCTGAGCAAGTCTCTTAGCCCTGTTTGATTCAGTTTCTTCACCTGTAAAATGAGCTGGAAAAGGACATGGCAAACCACTCTGGTATCTCTGCCAAGAAAACCCTAAACGGGCTCATAAAGTGTTAGAGAAAATTCAACAACAAGAAAGAAGTATTTACTAAAAACATAAGCAAACAAACAAAAAAGAAACTATAAGAAACCTGCCTTGATCTCCTAGGGAGTGGTACTTGAGATGAGCTTAGGAGAAAACTGGGGATGCGTTAGTTTATAAGTCCCTATTTCCCTAGGAGGACAAGAGAAGAGATGCCAAAAACTAAGAAAAGGATCATAGAGTCAGAGCTGGAAAGGGCATCCAATCTCTCCATTGTATAGATGGGAACACTGAGGTACAGAGAATTGAAGTGCCTTGCTGAAAATCACAGCAGCTGAGACTTGAAGGCAAGTCCACTTGTGCTATCCTGGAATAAACCCAGCCAAACTCTCACAGACCTCACAGAAGTTGCAGTGACATGATTCAAACAGCAGCAACAAAGGAAGCCTGAAATTTAATTCCATAAACATTGATTAAGCCCCTGCTGTGCTTTGCTATGTGGAGGGGCAGCTAGGTAGTACAGTGAATAGAACTCTTGGCCTAAAATCAAGGAGGCCTGTGCTCAAATCCAGCCTCAGGTATGTCCTTGCTGTGTGACCCTGGGCAAGTCATTTAACCCTGTTTGCCTCAGTTTCCTCATCTGTAAAATGAACTGGGGAAGGAAATAGCAAACCACTCCAGTATCTTTGCCAAGAAAACCCCAAATGGGGTCATAAAGAGTTGGACACAACTGAGATGACTGAATGGCAAATACTGTGTGGAAAGCACTATGCTAGGTTTTGAGGATGCAGAAGCA
The DNA here is from genome assembly GCA_011680675.1 of Gymnobelideus leadbeateri. Classification (NCBI taxonomy): domain Eukaryota; kingdom Metazoa; phylum Chordata; class Mammalia; order Diprotodontia; family Petauridae; genus Gymnobelideus; species Gymnobelideus leadbeateri. The sequence goes on along the minus strand of WOXC01009873.1, from coordinate 228,581 downwards.
AAACCAAAACTCTCAGGGAGATTGCAGCCTTCACAGTTTTTGCTCATCCTTCTACTTTAATGTTATAACCTAGCCTGTCATGAAACCCAGAGAAACAATGTTTGGGGGTCTGTTTTTTTTTCCATTTGACATATTAAACTGCTCCTTCACATATCCAATTTCCCAAATTCACCTTTTACAACTCAAATCTCAAAATCAGACAGGGACAAGATATCAAATGGAAAGTACATGCTTTTTAAAGAACATAAAGAAGGGGGCAGCTAGATGACACAGTGAATAGAGCACTGGCCCTGGAGTCAGGAGGACTTGAGTTCAAATTTGGCCTCAGACACTTAACACTTACTAGCCATCTGACTTTGGGCAAGTCACTTTACCCCAATTGCCCTCCTTTCCCCTGTCCAAAGATGCAAAATAAAAGAAGTTACAGAACATACATGGCTTTCTTTCTTTGCTGAAATTTTATGGCTTCCTCCTAGGCATAACCCAATCTTGGCTTCCTTAGTAAGGGGCAGTTTTAGGCATGCACAGGACTAGGATGATGACAGTAGCTTTCAGAATCATAACTTTCTTAATCGTAATAATCATCATAACATAAAATTCATTTAGCATAGTTTTTCCTATAATAGGAATCTTTTATTTGTCTTGAGATGCTTAAGTTAGGCATTGGAATTGGTACAACTTTGAAGTGTGATGATGGTCATGACATTAAGATTTCATCATCTCAAAAGGAAAAGTTTCCCATTTTTTCCCTTGAGCTTGATTCCTACAAAGACCCACATCTATCAGTTATCAATGAATTAAATAGAACGAAACCATTTTATTCATACATGCATATTCACAGGCAGGAATTTGGGCACCATTGTTTCTTTCTAAAGCGACAGGTGGGTCTACTTAAGCAAACATTAGCTACAACTTTTTTTCCTCTAGAGGGAAATACAAGAAAGTTTTTGTATCATTTTTTGGTCTTATCCATTCCTTCATGATCCTTTGTTCTCCAACAGTATTTTTAAGGAAAATATTTCCTTCTTAGGTAACTTCTACTGTGTCAATAAGCTCCTCAAAGATGAATTACAAATTAAAGAGAAATCTCTTGATGATCCTCTTGATTCCAAAATGTGCATAGTGCTGCATGATGATATGAATTCAGCCCATAACGATATCCCAATCCTTAACTCCTTATTCTGTGTAATTTAGTCAAAAGTTACTTCCAGGTCACAGAGAATATAGTCGTGAAAAATCATGCAATCTAATGTATTATGGGCCTCATATGTCTTTTTATGTAATATAAAATTCAGACATTCTTTAAGACATTATTCTAATCAAGGTAGCTTTCTTAAGAGCTAGAAGTCCCCTATCCTTAAGATCTTTTCTCAGTATAGGCTCTATGGCCTTCTCTATGGGCTTCCTGATCACCATTAATGTTACTCTCTCATTCTGCCTGATAATCACAACTATTTAAAACAAGGCTTAAAAAATACAAAGAAAATAAAAGAAATTTAATCTGTTTTGAAATGTCATCTTCTCATCACAATAGTCCCCTTTGCTGGGGGCTTTAGACCAAGATAATTAACCTTCATGCCTTCAGCCTGGGATGCATAACTCACGTTGCGGTCAATTATCTCACTGTAGAGCCCCTAAGGATGGGAAGTATTGCTGCAAAACCTAATTAGTAATTTTTTTTTAAAAATGTGTATTGTTTACTTGATAGTCCATAATGACTTCCTCTGAGGCATTATGGCCTATCATGGCAGGGTCCTACTTAGACAATTTTTAGCAGATCATTGACCTGATAAAAGGAGCTGCCATGGTCTGCCGGCACCCGGCAGCCACCGTTGACAGGATGGACTGTTTAACGTTTCTTTCTAAGTCATTATGGTCTATCATGTCAGGTCCCTACTAAGAGAATTTTTTTTTAGATTCAGAACAATCAACTCGATAGACCAAATAAAGAGCTTCATCTAGCACTGAGTGGGAAAAGGCAGGTCTCACAGAAGCCCAGCCAGTCTTCAAGTCTCAAGTCTCCTATGGGTCACTTTACTCAGGCAGTCAAATGAAATGTTACGGTTATCTAAACACTTCCACTCAAAATAACAAACAAGATCCATAATCACTGTGGATCAATCAGCATACAAGAAAGAAAAAGAGAGGGTAGGAGGTAGGAAGGAAGGAAGGAAGGAAGGAAGGAAGGAAGGAAGGAAGGGAGGAAGGAAGGAAGGAAGGAAGGAAAGGGAGGAAGGAAGGGAAAGAAGGAGGAGGGATGGATAGAAGGGAGAAAGGAAGGAAAGAAGGTAGGGAGGGAAATAAGGAAGGAAGGAAATTAGGAAGGAAGGAAAGAGAAAAAGAAGGAAGGAAAGGAATAGAGGGAGAAAGGAAGAAGGGGGAGGGAAAGGAGAGGGGGAAGAAAGATTAATTACCATTTTTCCAGTCAGCAATATTTGCTTTAACTATTTCATTTATTAACTTTAAGACTATGAAGGTCAAGAAGAAAAATATAAGAGATAGAACATTAGGACTTGGCGGCCTCTGTTCAAATCTCAGTTCTCCTGCTTACTATAGTATTATATTTTTTAGGCAAGTCACAATTTCTCTGGGCTTTAGTTCTTAAGCTATAAAATAAGAGAGTGGGCTTAAATGGCTTTTAAGGTTCCTTATAGCCCTAGACCCTATCATCCTATAGGACTGCTATATCTTCCCTTTTAGAAAAATGCTCAGGTAGAGCACACCAGAGACTGACAGGGACCATTGATAGAAATGTTTTGGTATTTTTTAAAAGGTTAAGTTCTCTAAAAACAGACTTTTTGAACATCATATCCATGTATCATGGACAGAACCACACACTCTGTTACACATAGTGAACTTCTCAAAGGGAGGGACTGTATTTTTTTCTTTGGATTCCCAATGCTCAGCACAGTTCCTGCCACACAGTAGGCACTTAATAATTGTTTGTTGAGTAACTGGTATCTCAAGTGTAGTTCATGGACATTTTCATTTTGGGGTATCCAGATTCTTTTTAGAGAGACTCAAAATCTTTTATGTTATGATTTCTATGTAAAATTGAATAGCAAGTCTTGGCAAGTGAAACAAATCTGATTTTTTTTTCATTTCACTCCTAACAGTGACACTCTGTGGATAAAGTTAAGAATACATGTAAAGGATCAGATTAAGAAAATATTAACTAAAACCAGCAAGTTCTGAGAAGTTCTCTTTTTTTTGTAACAGATAGAGGTAGAAGTAGAAATGTTAGAAATTCATCATAGGTGAGAACAAAAGAACAAAAGAGGTTCTCACATGCTATTCAAGGGAAATCTACTTCAAATGCTGTAGAATCTAGAATCCATAAACATATCTGGGTTAAAAATTATAATACCTAATATCGTTTGTTAGTTTAAATAGATTTGGGTCATTCTAGGAAAAATTCCAACATTCATGCACATGCACATGCACACGTACATTCTTACACACACTACAAATTGTTGTTTTTCATATAGAGATAAGTCAATAACAAGCAAATAGATGATTTCGGAGACTTGTAATATTATTGAGTTGTTAGTATCATGAAGAAATACCAATGTGCTCTACACTTTTTTACTGTTTCTTCAGTTGTGTCTGACTCTGTGTGACCCCATTAGGGATTTTCTTGGCAAAGTTACTGGAGTGGTTGCCATTTCCTCAACTCCAGGCTCTACACTTAGTATGTACTCAATGAATTTTTTTTTTTGCTTTTTGGAGGGCAATTGGGGTTAAGTAACTTGCCCAAGGTCACACGGCTAGGTTTTTGTTTGTGTGTGCATTAAGTGTCTGAGGCTAGATCCGAACTCAGGTCCTTCTGACTCCAGGGCCGACGCTCTACTCACTGCGCCACCTAGCCGCCCCCCTCAATGAATTTTTGACCAATGAATACTCTAAGCTTGGTATTCTTAGCTATGTATTGATGTTTTAATTTCATAAAAAATGCGAGAAGGAAAAGCTGTAGCACACACTGGTTAAAATATTTCTCCAAGGAAACTATAAACAGTCAAAAAAGAAATACCAACTTTCAGGGAGAAAGAGTAAATAAATACTTCTAGAGGGCAAGCCTTCTTTTCCTTTTTGTCTTTGCAACCCCAACACCTAGCATAGTACCCAGCAAATAGTACGCACTTAAGAAATACGTGCTGAATTTATTTGAATACAGCATCCCAGTTGGGAAAACCCAGTATCCTGTTCTACAACCCATTGGTCAACATGGTTCTTCAGCCTGTTTCACTTGCTGTCATATTTATATAGTTTTATCCTAATTAAAAAATTCTTCCATTCTTTCCTTACTTTTGCTTGACCCATGTTCTTCCTTCTGGCTTTTTCACAGCACAGATTTCTTTTAAAAGCAAAATAATTATACTCACCAATTATTTCATGAACACTTGATAAGTGCTATAGGAGATACAGAGATAAATGAGAAAGCCCCTTCCCTCAAGAACCTTCCAGTCTTGCAAGGTATATAAGATATATACAAAGAGCCAAATTACATGAGTGTGCTAAGAAACATAGTCCTCTAGGGTACAGAGGAGGAAAAGATCCTTTTTAGTATCAGGGTATGGACTTTTTCCCATATTTGCATGTTGTCCTCAGAGACAGCACTAAGTTCTGTGTGGTTGCTATTTTAGTTAGTATGTAAACTGCTAATATTAGGAAAAGAAATCTAAGAAGGAGAGCAAGATGGCTGCCTCCCATAGGATGGAAAAATAGGTCCAAAATATGGGACTAGGCTTCCCCTGTACAAAATGCATAACTAAGAAACGCCATGTTGGAATTAACAGAAATTATTTGTAAAATTTTTGTCATTATTAATCAATGAATGAATTAGTCAGTCAGCAAGTATTTTTAGCACCTACTCTATGCCAGGTCTTTTGCAAGAAACTGGAACTACAAAGACCAAAGTAAAATAGTTCCTGCCCTGAAGAACTTTATATTCTACCAAGAGATAGAATACAGCCAAGTACCAATGAAGTCATAATTTTTAAGACAAAAAAGTGCCCCCTACCCTCCACACATACACTAATTCCAGAATGACAGAAAAAGAAGAGGTTAGCCGGCCTGAACCACTAAAGGTCACACAGGTAGTTAGCAGCAGGTCCAGATCTCAAATCAACATTCCCTGACTTAGCCACTTCCCTCCAAGAGAAATTACCCCCTTAAAATTTTCATGTCAGCAATGAATAAGAAATTCATAGTTCCCAATCAGAATATAATTGCCCTTCTTGTTTTAAGGAATGAGGCTATGTAAGATGGTAAAATATCTGGAAGAAGTGTAAAAAAAATTCAGTTAGTCTGAGTGTTCTCTATAAACATCTGGATGTATACTCACATAATGCATCTGGGTGATTGATTTTTTTTACTTTTCATGCAGATGTTGTGAAATGATATAGATACCACTTAGTAGAACCCTAAACCTTAAACCTTAAACATGTGGTAAAAGGGTCATTAATGGAGGGAGGGAAGCTTTTTTTTCTTTTTGGTTCAAGACTCCTGCCCTTGCTACTATTTTTGGATCAAGTGTGTTGTTTTATTTTTTTTTCTTACAAGTTAAACTTGTTCCCTATGTCTTCATTCCATAAGTAAATAAAGATGGGCTTCTATGGAAAATGAAAATGTAATGATGAGTAGGGCTTTTATTTTACTTGGTGTCCTTCTGAAGCTGAAATGGTTTATAAATTACTAAGTGGTGTCACCATTCATTAGAATCCACAGATAAATAAATGCACCTTTATGTGGACATGTTAAAGAAGTCACAATAATTCCTCAAACTTAATCTGCAAAGATTTCGCTCCCCTGAGAAATGAAGTTTTCTTTGTTAGAGAATTGCTCTTAAAAACAATTTCCATCTCCAAAAAGGGGGAGATGCTGCTGCTGCTATTTCTGCTCTATATGGAACTTTGAACTGATGATATATATCATGCTCATTAAGAAATAAAACAACATGGAGTCCTTTAAAGGTGCTTTGTGCCCTCAGAAAAATATCAAGGGGTAATCAATTTGCTCAAAGCCTCAGTAAAAAAACAGGCAGGAGGTCAGTTTGTCACAAGGTTGTGTTGAAGACTTATCTGGAACAGAGGCCATACAATGCAGAGCTAAAAGGATACTTGGACATTAGCCCAACTCCCTCATAACTAGGGGTAACTAGGTGGCACAATGAAAAGAGTTCCAGGCTTGGCGTTAGGAAGACTTATTTTCCTGAGTTCAAATCCAACCTTAGATACTTGCTAGATGTGTGACCCTGGGCAAGTCACTTAATTCTGTTTGCCTCAGTTTCCTCATCTGTAAAATGAGCTGGAGAAGGAAATAGCAAACCACTCCAGTAACTTCACCAAAAAAAAGCCCAAATAGGGTCACGAAGAGACCAATGTGTCTAAAAATGACTGAATGACAATAAAACCTCATGTTAGAAGATGTTAAGCCCTTTCACATATAGTGCAGCAGTGACTTACTTTGAGGCAAGGTTGCCTTCACCTGGCCCACTGAGCTAGCCAACAGCTGGAAGCTAGCTTAGCTTTTGCTCCTTCTAGGAGGAGGGGACACATTATATGTTGGAAAGCACTCAAGTCTTAGACTCAGGACACTAGATTTCAAGTATTGTCTCTGATCTTGGCTGAGTGACTTCTATCATTTGAGCCTCAGTTTTCTCATCTATAATGTGTGAATAGCAATACTCAGTATTGCAAAACTATCTTAGACAATCATTGTGAAGAATGCACTTAGTAAATCTTTGAAGTGCTGAAGATGTGTTTTTATTTATTGTAAAATAAATTCAGAGATAAAAGGACTAACTTGAGTGAAGAACTTTGGGAGGAGATCAGAAAAAAAAAACAGAATTTAATTCCCCCTCTACTAATACATAACAGAATTACAAAATTATACAATCTCAGAGTGGGAATGGACCTCAGTAGCCACCTGGCCAAGCCACAATTGACCAAAAATCTCTTTCTCAACATACCTGTCATTCAATCTTTGCTCAAGGGGAAACTTTTTACCTCCTGAAACATCCATTCCATTTGTATATAGAATCACAGCTCAGGAGCTGAAATGTACTTTTTTTGGATAACTTTAAATGGCAGGGAATCAATATACATTTATTAAGCACCTACTATATACCAGGCACTGTACTAAGTTCCCAGGATACAAAGAAAGGTAATAGATAATCCCTGCACTCCAAGAGCTCACTGTCTAATGGTGGAAACAACATGTAGACAGCTATGTTCAAACAAGCTATATTCAGGAAAAATGGAGGAGGGGGAGAATCAGCACAGTAAAGGCACTAGAATTAAGAGATTTAAGGAAAGGCTTCCTGTAGAAGGTGAGATTTTAACTGGTACTTGAAAGAATCTGGTAGGCAGAGGTGAGGGGGGAGCATTCTAGGAATGGAGGAGAGCCTATGAAGATGCCTGAAGTCAGGAGTTTTCTCCTTACATTAGGCCTAAATCTGCACATTCTGCCCATTGTTCTTTATTTTACTCCCTGAGGACAAGAACAAGTCAATACCTTTTTCACATGACAATATTTCAAATATGTGAAGGCAGTTTGAAAATATGCTCCCTCCCCAGGCCTTCTCTCTTGCCAGTTCCTTCAATCTATCCTTCAATCTATGGCATAATCTGGAGGATCTTCAGTATCCTGGGTGCCCTCCTCTGGACATTCTCCAGATTATCAGGAACTTTCCCATATTTAAGACCCAGTACTTGGCATAGTATTCCAATTGGTACCTGACTAGGGGGGAATACCATCTTCCTAGTCCAGAACACTGTGCCTTTATTAGAGCAGACTATTATAACACTGATTTTTTTTTCTTAAAACTAGTATATCATAGTGTTTGTTGACTTGCGTTGTCTTTATTTTGTTTTTATAATTCCAAGTTAGGTTCTCTTCTCCCCTAACATCAGTCCAACCATACTCCTGCCAGACAGCTAAAGTATAAAACAGGGATTCAGCAAGACCTCTTGTATGCTGTTTCATCTTACTCTTAAATCCAAAGGCTATGTATCCTGCTCCCAAATGGGACAGGCTCTGTGTTAGAAATCAGGGATGGGTCAAGGAATCTATCTTATATGCTAGAAATATACAGTTTACATCTTAGAAACATAAGGTTCCTATTCAAGCTGGTCCTATCCTCTGTTTCCCACGAATTTATTGTTCCTGGGACAGAAGGTAGTTCACCTGGCTTTGGCTTTTTCCACCTGTGTGCTTGTTCATCATTAGTGAAAATACAGTTTTAAATTAAGTTGGTGTATTCAAGGTCTGACAGCCTCAGTAAGTCTGAGGGTTACACACATGCACACGTGCGCACGCACCCACATGCACCCCCCCACACACACACACATATACACACACTGTTTAATTTCAGGAGCAAATGTCATCCTTATGCAAGAGGGTTGTCCCCAAAAGGGCAGAAATAACTCTCTAGATAGTGTTGAGTCAAAAACCCCACCATGAAAGAAAAAGAAGAATTTGGTGGAGAGTGGATTATCTAGGCTGACTTGATATCATCCAGAGAATTAAGCAGCCCTTAATTTCAGCTTGCCTTTGAAAATATAAGGCAGTAAGTCTAGTTAATAGCAGGTCTTGAGAAGAGACCCTGATGTTAGTCCTGAGTCACTTGTGAAGACTGACCTTTGGATAAATGTCTTTGGAACAGAGGGGCAGGATTTAAAGCATTAGGTTCACTTAAGAGAATTACTTAAGGGAAGTTGTTCTATTTGTAATACTGCACAGGGAAAAAAATAAGAAAATGATAATTGAAGAAAAATTTTGATGATGTGGTTCTCCTAGTAAATTGGGAACAATGACCCTTGAAGGACCATAAAGAAAGTGAATGTCAAGATAATTTATTATTGTTACATTATCTGCCTCATTTTTCACTTTGTCTTCCTGAGCTCTGAAATTCATGCAAGGTACCAAATGCCCCAAACATTAATGAACACCTTTTTCTCCTTCCAGAGCGGAAAAATAGCTGAAACCAACAGCATGTAGATTTCTCTTTAGGTGAACAGAGATAGAAATTGGATTTGTGATTTCATTGGCAAAGAGAACTCTTGGGTGAGAAAACCCCCTCTACCAATGCAGGTTAGCATCTTTCTCTGAAACTTAGAGGCTAAAAGAGAAGGGCACATAAAGAAAGGAAAAAAACACTGCCTTGCCCTCAAGATATTCATTTTCCAGTGAAGGAGAGGCATGTAAATGACTATATGCATAAAGGATATATACGGAGTTCCTGGAAGGTAATTTCTAAGGGATGGTCCTGGATAGGTGGGTAGTAGGGGCTGTTGAACCGGGAAGGGCCTAGAGCCCTGAGAGGTTAAGTAATTTACCCAAGGTCACACAGCCAAGATGTGTGAGAGGACAGACTTGAACCAAGGACTTACTACCTTTGAGACCACTTTTCTATCCCTCACACCATTCTGCTTCCCTTTAGATGGTTACAATTAAAATCAGAATTTTAAGTTACATTTAGAATATACTATGATGGCTATAAAAGTCATGGTTTTTAATATGTGTACATATGTATAATCTCCAAAAGTTTGGGGCCCTCTTTGAGGGGGCTTCCCTCATCTGACTTAGCTGATTGGTCCACATAACATTCCAAATAAGATTTCTCCATTGCACTAATAACTTTCTGTGGGTTTTTACTTTTACCACAGGAGAGCCAGTTTCTACGCATGTCGCCTGGATAAACATTTGTATGTTATTGGCGGGAGGAACGAAACCGGATACTTGTCCAGTGTGGAATGCTATAACTTAGAAACCAATGAATGGCGTTATGTTTCCTCTTTACCACAACCCCTGGCAGCTCATGCAGGAGCCGTGCACAATGGGAAAATATACATTTCAGGCAAGTCCCTGATCTATTTTCTGTTAGTGACAATGGCTGTCAGCCACACTCCTCATTTTCACATCTGTTTATTCCACAGGGGGTGTTCACAATGGAGAGTACATCCCATGGCTGTACTGCTATGACCCTGTTATGGATGTCTGGGCCCGAAAACAAGATATGAACACAAAACGAGCAATCCACACTTTGGCTGTAATGAATGATCGGCTATATGCAATTGGAGGAAATCATTTGAAAGGTCATATTTTTAATCACAATAATATTTGAGGTCATGCTTCTTGCTAAGGGGATGCTTATTAGCTAATCATAGTCAACCAAGTAAAAAACATGTTGACCAAATAAAATCTGCTTTGTGCAAATTAGCAGTACCCTTGAGCAGGCCTTTATTGGGTCTTTTATGCAGACAAGATTATTTTAAATTTAGGATAATACTGCACACATTAAAGAAATGAATAATGAAGTGCAAAGATAATAAAATGGGAGCTTTCATAACTCAAGAGCAAGAACAATTTCTTATAACCCTGAATTCAGTAAAATAAATTATTTCTTAGCTCCAAACTACTAGTGATGCTTTCTTCGGTAAATTGTTTTCTAGGAAATGTAGTCAAGAGGAACTTTAGTCATAGCCCCACAGAAAAGCTAACTCCTGGTTTGGATTTTTAAAAATAAATCTATTACAGTTTGGGTATTAAAAATTAGAATCTTTTTCCAAACATTATTGAGTATATTATGTTCTCTGTGATTCTCAAGCTTATTTTAGGGACTACTAAATGTTTGTTTTGTTCATGGTATAAATTTAACTTAGAAAATTGCTCGCAGAACTAAAAGACTCAGTGACCTACTCAGGGTCACACAACCAGTAAGTATCAGAGAATGTATTTGAACCCAAAGCCTCCTGACTCCAAGGCCAGCTCTTCCTCTGTCCAATAAACCTCTCTGTGTGTATGTATATATGATATTCACACATATATATGTATATCTAATATATATTAATGTATATTATATAATTGGATCAATTATGTAATATATAATTATATTTATATAATATAAAGTATATATACTATCTTACTTTGGTATATATGATTGTGTAATATCATCATGTATTACATGATGTATTAATTAATGTGTATTAATCATATAAATATATTACATGTCTATGTAATATAACATTTATTAGACATACATATAAATCTTTCCAGCTCACTTTGTATAAAAAGGAAGTGGCCAAAAATATCCTGGTTCCACATCTTTGAGAATGAGCATTAGATTTACAAAACTCTTGAGTTTCTTTTACTCAGTCATGTTGGAGAAGCAAGTATGTTTCTGTTCATTTGTTGTAAATGTCGAATACTAAAAAGCCTTGAATTGCCTTAAATAGTTAATTCTCTGCCCTCAAAAATTTCAGTCTGCTAGGTGACAATGAAGCCATCTGTGGTTGTGGATAGAGAACCAACCTCAGAGTTGAGAAGCCCTGAGTTCAAGTCCTTTCTCTGACATACAGTGTCCATGTTATTGTTGCCAAGTCCTTTAACCTCTTAATATCTCCAGTATCTTCAACATCTTAGTATCTCCAGGAAACTCTTAAGACTATCAGCTGTAGAATAATTGCTGTTATCTACTGGTAGCTTCCTTGTCAGGAATTCCCCATACCAATGAAATCATATGCTTAGACCTTAAATAAATTAATAATGATAGTAGCAATCTATCATTCACCAGAAGCTATTGACCAACTACCTTGATAAATAGGAGTTCCTAGCAGAGTCTAGGAGCCACAGTTTCAATAAGGGCCCCCTTTTCCATGGGACTTCCAGAAACGTAAGTAACCATCCTGACATTTGACAACCATCAGAAAATGGGCCCTGGAATTCACCAGCTGTCACCAGTCTCTACAGGCCCCCTCCATCATTTTGAATCCCATGTTATGGCACTCAGTTATGGACAATATTGCCTTTGAAATTAAACTTTTTTCATCTGAACAAAGTGTTTAGAAAACAGTGAACCTTTAGTCTGGATATGGAAGTTAACAATGAGGTATGGAGGGAAAAGGGAGAATGAATTTATTTTTACCTGTGATTCTCTTCAGCAAATAAGAACAGAATGCTTATTTGTGGAGCTGAAATTCTTATTCTAGTGTCTCTAGTACCTTTATCTCATCCAACTTCATTTGTGTAGATGCTAAAATTTATTAGAAAAGCTTTTAATGCTTTCCTAATCTATATAAATTCATTTCAACCAATCAATAAACATGTATCAAGTGCCTACTATATGCAGGCATTGTGCTAAACATCCTCCATATCAGTACCATTCTGACAGTAGTTTGTAACTCTAGAGACCTACTCACTCCTTCCTAGACATGGTCTTCTACCATGACCACATCCCCAAGTTCATTTGTGTAGGATCACAGTCTCTCCATGCCTTAGTAGGCAATTTCATGATTTTCTATAGCTGAAAAAAATCCCTTACTTGGAGGTTATGAGCCATGCTGAATTAACTAAGCTGAATTTTGGAAAACAGGTGTATTGCCCAAGCCATACTCAAAGCCTGGTAGGATGCTCCATTAGCAGCATCTCCAAGAACTCAGCATCATCTCTACAACATGAGGTCTCATAAAAGTAGAATATGAATGTATGTTCTCATCTATCGCATTACAAAATGTGAACCTGATAACTAGAAAATTATCTCTGGTTACAGATGTGTATTTGTTTTTCTCTTAGTATAAAAACTAAGGACTGATTCTCTTCCAGGGATCCTTTGTCCCTCTGATGACTTAAGTATTTGTGATTGTTCATATAAATAGTTTTGGTGAGGTAGCTAGGTGGTGCAGTGAGTAAGAGCGCCAGCCTTGGAGTTGGGAATGACCTGGGATCGAAACCAGCCTCAGAAAATGAGCACCCGCGCATAAATAATGACTAGCCGTGTAACCTTGGGCAAGTTACTTAACCCCAATTGCTTTAAAAAAAAGTTTTGGGATTCACATGTACAATTCTTCACTTTCCAGTAACATTGACCATTAGGCCTATTCTTACAAAGAAGTTGGCTTATTCCCCAGTTTTCCATTCATTCTAGCAGCTTCTTGTATTGTCCTTTATAATCTCTCTTGACTACAAGTCACATCTATGCCAGATAAGTGTAAAATTGGGGCAACATTCTTTTCAAAAAATATTTCTGGCTTTTCCTTTGCAAGCTGCAAGTAGTCAGAGGATATGAAGAGATAATTTTCGAAAGAAGTGCAAGCTATCAATAACCACATGGAAAATTTATCAAACTCACCAGTGATGAGAAAAGTAGAAATGAAAATAGCTCTCAAGTTTAACATCTCACACTCATCAGAAAGGTGAAAATAATAAAAGATGGAAATTGCCAGTTTGGGAAGGGTTATGGGAAAACAGGAAGACTCTTAACTGTTTAGTGGACAAATGAATTAGTACAGTTGTTCTGGGAAAGAAATTGCCATTAAATGAGAAAATTCACTGAAATATTTAGATCTTTTCATCCCTCATTCCCCCTTCTTGGCACATAATTCAAACAAATATTCATTGAATTCCTTTCTATAGTTAGAAAAAAATCAGAAATGGCTCCCCATCAAACACACTGTTGTATATGAATGTAAAAGAATGTTATTATTCCATAAGAAACAGTTGATATGGAGAAGTTAAAGAAACAAGGACAGTTGTATAAACTGATGCAGAGTAAATAGAACCAGAACAACCATATACACAAGGGCCAAGAATGCTCCTGTAACTCCTGCTACTAGAAGGCTGAGTCTAATGGAACCCTTGAGCTCTAAAGGGTTCTGTGCTGCTGCAGCCTAAATCCAATATCAATATGGAGAGACCTCAGGAGAGGAGGGCCCACTAGACTTCCAAAAGTGAAGCAAACCAGCCCAGATCAGGAACAGAGTTTTCAAGACTCTTGTGCCCATCCAGTAAGATCAAGCCTATGAGTGACCTCTGCACTTTCAGCCTAAGCAAGATAGGAAGATGCAGCCTTGCAAAGACGAAATAAACTATACCAATTTCTGTACAAAGACTCCCATTATATATACAAAATAAAACAGAAAAAGCATCTACAAATTCAGATTAATTTTAGTTACCAATATTGATTTCAATGACCCATGATGGAGTATACTTCTCCTGCTCATAAAGGTGAGGGCCCATGGGAACAGAATGTTCTGTATGCCAAGATATAAAGGCATCTTGTCATTTGGTTTTGCTTAATTGTTTTGCTTTATTACAAAGGGGGATGATATTAGAAAATTACTATGGTATAAAAAACATCAGAAGAGTATTAATAAATGTTTTATTTGAAAGAGAGGCTGAGCTTTAAAATTGGTTCCCATTGTGTCACTCAGGTTTCTCCCACCTTGACGTCATGCTTGTGGAATGCTATGATCCCAAGGGTGACCAGTGGAATATTCTGCAGACTCCCATTTTGGAAGGCCGAAGTGGCCCTGGTTGTGCCGTTCTTGAAGACAGCATTTATCTTGTAGGAGGCTACAGCTGGAGTATGGTAGGTGCCTATTTCTTGCCATCGTCCTCACCGCCTTCCCTTACAATGAAAAATAATGTTTATTTTCTGCTTGCTGCCCCGATCTTGACAGTCTAGCCTGAAGCCTCTCACACCTTTATTTATTTATTTTAGGTTGTTTTACTTCGATTTACATGTTCGTTTTGCAAATTTTGTCATTAGTTGTTTCTTAGGTGGTATTGGTTTCTGTTGTCACATCTTTTTTGTATGATAAGACATGATCTGAGAGGGGATGTTTTTGTTGGGTATGTTCCCTATTTTTTAATTATATTAGTTCTGCCAAGGCAACTGTGTCAAGCCTACTCTTGACTAGATATGTATACGAGCCCAACTCTGGAGATATACATAATTAACTATCTACAACAGGGTAGAGACAAACTGAACAAAACTTAGGGATGCGTTTTCATGAAATAACTGTCCTCTTATCTCTATCCCATTAGTTCTGTATTGGGGAAGAGAAATTTTGTAGTCTGACTCCAAGGTTGGTAAGGCAAATAAAACTAGTAATATTGTTTACTAGCTTGGATGGCTTTTTTAGGCTATGTGGATAGACTTAGAGGAAGATTGGGAGCTTTGTTTTTTTCTCTCCATTTTCAGCACTTCTGTAGGAATTTCACACTGATGGGGTCTGGGAAGATTAAAAAAACATTCAAAAATGTAAATAGCCAAGAGCCTGGGGCAGGGAAGGGGGCATTCTCTTCCACCTAATTTCTTCCTCTTCCCCCTAGCCCCTCTTCCTCCATCTACCCAAAACACTTCTGTGAGGTTAAGGCCCTGAGGCAGTTGCAGGATATGGGAGCAAAAGCAAATGGAAAATGGGGGCAAATATTCAGATAACTCAAGATCCAAAACAGCTTTCAATTTAATCATTTTAATGTTTGAAGGAAAAAGGCCATTTTGGGCCTTAACTCTCTAGATAATTATTTCAGTATTTGAGTAGTTTTTTTAAACAAGCTTTTCTTAAACACCAGAGGTAATGCAGAGGACTGAGATGGGTACTGAGCCCCATGGAGTCATCCTCCGTTCCGTCCCCTCTCTGTTCTCTGTGACCCAGCCATTCTGGCCTACTTGCCCGTTCCCTCACCACTGTCCATCTCCTGTTCCCCAGTGCAGGCCTAGAAGGCACTTCCTCCTCATCTCCCTCTAGAAACTCTATATTCTTCAGGACTCATTTCAAGTGTTACTTTCTATATGAAACTTTTCCCCATCTGCTAGTGAATTCCTCCTCCAAACTGTCTTGGGGTGGGGGGTGGCATGTGAAGGGACAGAATATGTATATGTGTGTATGTATATACACATGCACATACACATACACATACATATACATACACATACACATATATACGTATATAGTATGGGTGAATATAGAGCACATATAAGTATTATAGGCACACATGGACATACATGTATATAACCGCATGTATATGTTATATTCCATATGCATATACACATACTGTGCATCATATAGATTGGTGTAAGTATATGAACATGTATATACATTTCTGTTCACATACTCGTGTACATACATAGGTAGGCACCGTACACATAGTGTATTGTGAATCTCAGTGCATATCCTCTCATATATGTGTGTATCTCTGTGTGTGCATGTACATAGGTACCCGTGTATACATGTTTAGTGCATACATGTACACTCTCTTTGCATATACAACAAATTACACATATAAATATATGTGTGCATATGCATGTGTGTAAAACACACATTGTGCACATATGTATGTAGCACAATACACGGAGATATACATTGCATGTTTGCGTGCACACATTTGTATGTGAACATATACATATGCACACACATATTTTGTCTCCATTATTAGAACAAAAAAATCATTAATAACAAAAGGGGCAGCTAGGTGTTGCAGTGAATAGAGCACCGGCCCTGGAGTCAGGGGGACCTGAGTTCAAATACAGCCTCAGACACTTGACACACCTACTAACTGTGTGGCCTTGGGCAAGTCATTTAACCCCAATTGCCTTGCTTCCCCCCTCCAAAAAAAAGAAGAAGAAAAAGAACAAAAGGTAACAGCAGGGACTGTTTCACTTTTCCTCAATGTGAGCATTACTTAGCCCAGTTCCTGTCATATAGTAAGAACTTAATAAGTACCTGACTAAGAGATTAAGAGAGGTTTTCTTCAAAGCTTTGCTGACACAATTCTTGCCCTCTTGCTGCTTATAGTCTAGTAGGGGGTTATGCCACATAGACAGATAGCTATTACAAAATAATCTATTGGTGCATAAAATAAATGCTGAGCCCTCTGCGAGACAAGAGCAGCAGAAGAGATAAGTCAGCAGTCATGTATTGTACCCATACTGTAGGAGGCAGAGAATTATAAATTGGTGTTTTTTTCCCTAAGGGACAATCAGATCGATTTTCCACTTCTCAGTTCATACAGGACTAACTTTAGTGACAGTCACTAAAAATAGATTTTGATATCTTTGGGGGAAGTTTCTCTTTAAATAAAATGGTCTAAAAATCCCTTCCTTCCATAAAAGTGTTTTGGGAATAAATTCTCTAGAATTCACAGAAATAAATAACCCTGGATTTGTGCCTCCTACAGCCATGCTTCAGTAAAATCTTCTTATTGTTTTCCAGGGAGCCTACAAGTCATCGACCATTTGCTATTGCCCGGAGAAAGGAACCTGGACAGAGTTAGAAGGAGACGTAGCTGAGCCACTTGCAGGCCCTGCTTGTGCCACAGTCATCCTGCCAGCCTGTGTACCTTACAACAAATAACACACAGGACACGCTGAATTGAACAAGTACCCCATTCTGGGAAGCGATGACAGGTGACACACATATTTTGGTAGGGAAATTATGTTCTACAGACACAACTTCCAAAACCCACCTTTGGGTTTAGATTGATGCTTTAAAGGCAAACTGCTAAAAAAAATTCCCCATTCTTGGACATATACCAGTCTTGTGAAGCAAGTAGCTAAGGACCACACCACACCTCCCATGTTGACAGACTGCCAGCTCAGGCTGGTTTTCACTAACTTGGCCCAACTTCATGGAAACTCCTCGCATTGATCTTAACTTTCAAAAGGACAAAGATAGATGTCTGAAGACTGCCACAGAGAGACCTGAGAGCAGTATTGTGTATTGTAGTCTACCCACATGTGATCCCTGTTGATGTTTTGGAGATGTTGTGTTCTCTGAATGCTTCAAAAATTCACCCAGAATCACAGAAATGGCGTCTTCGTCTGGCAATCCTAAAGTCTGATGATTACTCAGGCTCTGTAGGCCAAATAATTTTAGAAAAAGCACCCAAAGCTAACTTCTCTTCATCCATCCCCTGTCTTCCCAACATCACAAATGAACTAAGCATAGAGAAGGAGCTGGCAAGGGAAGGTAGGGACTCTATTAGAGACCCAGTGGCTATTATCCTTCATTGTCATAAACTAGGCAGGGCTCCTAATTTTGAGGCCCTCATCCAGAGCTATCCAATCCAAAAGATTTGATTTGAACATAGGCTTTTGCTGTAGTCAGTTGCCTAAGAATTGAACTCCCCCATTTTCAGAGACCACATAAGTAATGAACACACCTGTTATTTGCTTCTAAAGCTGGGGCCAGCAAATTTGGTTAGCATGGATTCACATAAGACCTGACTCAAATTTTGACCCATGGGAAAATTAACCCAGAGACCAGGAGCTAGAATACTTACTGTAAAGTACAATCTTACTTGTTTCTCTGTCTCTGAGAAACATGAAATTTAGATGATTTAAAAGAATCACAGCAACTTCAATTTATTTTATTTTAGTCCTCAACAAGGCATTGGGCCTCTCCCCTCCTTCAGTTGGCTGTGGGACAGCACATGATTTACCATCATTATTTGCCAAACTGGGCACATCTTTATTACTCTCTTTGGTAATGCTTACACACAGAGACAAAAAAAATTAAATTGTTCTCTTGGCAGTCGCAGCAGCAGGAATTGTTGAGGAGAGGGAGTGAGAGAGTTTACATTTCTCAAATCAGAAGGGGCAAAATTGGCAAGAAGAGAAATTTTATTTTCAAGCTTTTAGGGGTCTAATAAAATACCAGTAAAGCAAAGATATAAAAAGATAATGAAATGGTTGGGTCTTTTGATAAATGGATCCTTTAAAAGCAGTGTGAGGCCACAAGTGGGAATGCCTTGGTGAGACTCCCTTATTGAGGAACATGGAAAGATGGAGTGAAGGTGCTCAAATCTGAAGCTGTTCCTACAGTAAAGTGCAATCGTAATTGTTTTTGTATTTATTTGTATGTTCAGATCCAAAGGATCCCTTGTAAAAAGATATCCAGTGCAATCAACTTTAATTTTTTCCCTTGAAAGTATATATAGAGAGAGAAAGAGAGAGAGCGTAAGTAGTTGCAGTGTTCCATACAAGAACCTCAGCTGATAATCTGATGAGAAGGTTGGCCTTGGGGTCTTTTATGGTGAGCTGTCACCTGTTTCTCTGAAATGTACAATTTAGGCTTTTAAAAGGATTCTTGTTGTCCTTTGACTGGTTCTTTGTCTTATTTTTCTTTTCAACCAAGATAAATTTTAGCGTTTATGAGAACTGTATGTAAAACTTTCTGTCTTTCAGGAAGGCATGACCAAGGAAAAAGTGATATAACTGAGTAAGTCACAGAGAATGTAAATTTTGTACAGTATTAGAATGTGTAAATGACGCTTGCTTGTAAGGGGAAAACTTTAAATAAAACTTTATGTACTAATTCAACTGTCTGCCATATTGCTACTTATAAAGCATATGTATAAATATCTACATTAAATTCTTTGGAAGTTTTTTATCATGTAAATGTGTAATTTTTTTTAATTGTATGGCAGTGTTTAAATATGTTCCTTGTCTAGAAGATGTATCCAGTAAAGATAGGCCTCTGACTTAGGGTACTTTATATTTCCTAGAAAAAGGACTGGGAGATGAAAATCTGACAGCCAAATACATGTTTCCAAAGGGACATAATAAATGTTATATCAAAATCCAACATCTATTAAGTACCTACTATGTGTAGACACGGTAGCTGCAAACTCATAGAGGCTTAAATGACCAAGGGTCCACTTGCCCAACTTTTAATAAAAGTGATTATAAATTCTATATTTAATCAAATGTAAATGATATAATTGTACATACTACTCTATAAAGTTTTCTGAAAAGTACACAAATCAGTTAAATAGGGCAATATGGTAAATAATCACACACAGTTTAAGACACTGATCTAAAAAGTCCTTAGAAAGGACTTATGCAGAACAGGGGGAAGGTATATGGGGTCATAAGGAAATAGAGGATTTTCTGTAGGAGGCTATGTGGAGCAAAGAGAAGCCACCTGAGGCCCTTAGCTAAGATCTTTGGGTACCAGAGCATATCATAAAATAAATTGTGTAACCCTATTTTGTGTCTTGCCTTACATATGTGCAATAATTAATAATATAGTAGTGATTAGCATACTTGCACTAAATTGAGTTTCTGGCTATCAAGGATTTCTTATATTTTTCCATTCATGCATTTATTTAACAAATATTTATACATTATATTCTAGGTACTGCAGGGGTGGCCTGGGAGGGAGTACAGAAATTATTTTGAATATGATTGTATATCTGTCCTGAATTTTAAGATAAAGTTAGTGAACATCAGATGTCTTCTACATTTGAGTAACACTAGGTGGACATATAACATTCAGTACCGGGACAACGCATTTGTGCTATTATGTGAGATTTGAAAGGCATGCCCCCTGTATGTTACCATATGCCCTGAATTATTAGAAAATAAACTATGTCCATCAGAGAGCAGAAACTTTTGGCATTAAAAGTTGCACATTTATAACAAGTAACATTAAAAATAATAAAATGGGGGGCGGAGCCAAGATGGCAGAGTAGAAACAGCACTTCCACTGTGCTCCAGCCCACACCACTTCAAAATTATGTAAAAGGGAACTCTGAACAACCTCTGGAGCTCCAGAACCCACAAAATGACACAGAGAAGCTAACCTCCCACTGAGAACAGCCCAGCAGCCCTGCTGGGAGCAGCCAGCCCAGCACTCTGGGAGCCAACAGCACAGTGCTCTGGGAGCTGAACCCAGGCCCACATGAGTCAGAGGTTTTAGCCCCAGGGTGGCCAGGCCAGCAGCCGGCTGGAGGGACCCCAGAACACCAGCAGCTGTGGCGTTTCCAGAATTTCTAACACAAAGTGAAAGGTTAGTACCCTATGCACTTTGGGACCAGTATTTGGGAGCCCGTCAGCTTCTTCCACTGGGGACTAGAAGTGTCTGAGGAGACAAGGCACAGTTGCCATTTTCCAACTTCAGTTGCAGCTTCAGCTCCTGGCCTGTGAACTATAAGGGGATCCGGCGATCAGTCTGGGGGGTAATCGCTCTTCCTTTAACCTCCCTGGATCTGGATTGCGGTCTGGAGTGGAGGTCTTGGGGTGTGTGTCCAACTTGCCAGAGTGTGGGGGGCTTCAGGGAGGGCACCCAACTAATACGTCTAGCAGTTGAGAAGACCCCAACATTTGGGACAGAAGCTCCCCTGTCTAGTGACAGAGTCCTACTATGGCAACAAGCCCAAAAGTCAAGTAATTAAGTGGCAACATGCCTAGGCAAAGGACGCAAAATAAAAAGAAAAATTCAACATTGGACTCCTATTTTGGGGGCAAAGAGGATCGAAGCATGAAACAGGAGAAGGACTGGGAGGTCAGAAATCCTGCACCAAAAGCCCCAAATGAAAATACAAGCAGGTTACAGGCCATAAAGGACATTAAGAAGGATTTTAAAAACCAAATAAGAGAAGTGGAGGAAAAATTAGGAAGAGAAATGAGAAGGATGCAGGAAAAGTATGAAATGAGAGTCAACAGCCTGACTGAGGAAAATAACATCTTAAAAAATAGACTAATTCAAGTGGAAAAAGAGGCTCAAAAAGGCAATGAGGAGAAGAATGCCTTAAAAAGCCCAATTTGCCAGATGGAAAAAGAATCTCAAAAGCTCACTGAGGAGATTCATTCCTTCAGAATTAGACTGGAGCAAATGGAAGCTAGTGATCTTATGAGAAATCAAGATACTGTCAAACACATCCAAGCAATTGAAAGAATAGAAGGCAATGTGAAATATTTCATGGGAAAAACCACTGACCTGGAAAATAGATCCAGGAGAGATAATTTTAAAATTATTGGACTACCTGAAAGCCATAATCAAAGAAAGAACCTAGAAATCATCCTTCAAGAAATTCTCAAGGAAAATTACCCTGATGTTTTAGACCCAGAAGGCAAAATAGAGGTTGAAAGAATCCAGAGATCACCTCCTGAAAAAGATCCCAAAAAGAAAATTCCTAGGAATATTATAGTGAGGTTCCAGAATTCCCAGATCAAGGAGAAAATACTACAAGCAGCTAGGAAGAAACAATTTCAATATTGTGGAAACACAATCAGAATAGCACAGGGCCTGGCAGCTTCTACATTGAGGGATCGAAGGGCATGGAATATGATATTACAGAGAGCAAAGGAGCTAGGATTAAAACCAAGAATTACCTACCCAGCAAAACTGAGTATCTTGTTTCAGGGGAAAATATGGTCATTCAGTGGAATAGAGGACTTTCAAGCATTCTTGAGGAAAAAACCAGAGTTGAATAGAAAATTTGACATTCAGACACAAGAAGCAAGAGATGCTTGAGAAGGTAATCAGGGAAAAGAAATCAAAAGGAACTTATCAAAGTTGAACTATTTACATTCCTACATGGAAAAACAATAGCAATGACTGATGAAACCTTTCTCAGTATGGAAATAATTGAAGAAGGGTGTATGGTCATATGAATACATATGTGAATGTGTGTATATATGTTTACAGGTATACATGGATAGAGGGTACAGGTCAAATTTGGTAGGAATGGATGATACTTAAGGGGTAAAGTTAAGAGGTGAGAGAAGAATGTGGCAAGAGGAGATGGGGAGAGACAGGGTAGGGTAAACTATCTCATGTAGAAGAAGCAAGGGGAAGTAGTCACAGGGGAGGGGAAGAACAGGAAGGCAAAAAGGCAAAACCATATCCTCGTTGAATTTGGCTCAGGGAGAGAATGACATACATACTAAATGGGATATCTCACCCTGCAGAAGAGTAGGGGGGAGGGGGAGGATGAAGAGGAGGCCATGCTGATGGGAGGGGAGGTTGGAGGCATCCACTTTGGAAGAGGGACAGGATCAAAGTAGAGAATGGACCAGGTGGGGGGTGGGATGGGTGGGAGGGAAATATAGTCAGTCTTTTACAATATATCTACTATGGTAATGTTTTGCATAGTTATACATGTACAACATATACTGAATTGCTTATCTTCCCAGTGGGAGTGGGTGACAAGGGATGAAGGGAATGGATCTGGGATTCGAAGTTTTAAAATTAAATGTTTCAAATATATATAAATACTATTATTAATACTATTTTGCATGTAACTGGGAGATAAGATGTGAAGGCATTGGGGCACAGAGATTCACCTTGCCCTAATAGAAAAGTCGAAGGAGGTATGGGAGAAGATATGGGAGAGAGCAGATTGGATGAGGGGATATCCTGTGGGACTGCTATTCTGGCGTGGTGGGTAGGGAAAAATGGGGGAAAATTGTAACTCAAAATCTGGCAGAAATGAATGATGGAAACTAGAAGTTAATAAAGCATTTGGGAAAATAATAACAATAATAATAAAATGGGGGCAGCTAGGTGGTACAGTGAATAGAGCACTGGCCCTGAAGTCAGGAGGACCTGAGTTCAAATCCGGCCTTAGACACTTGACACATTTACTAGCTGTGTGACTTTGGGCAAGTCACTTAACCCCAACTGCCCTCCAAAAATCAAAATAATAATAATAAAAAAAATAATAAAAATGTCCCTCATTGACAGAGCCTCTGTCCCAGAGTACCAACATCTGTAGGGACCTCACTTCTGCATCACAGCAACCACTGTCCCTTTTCTTCTCCTGGCCCCAGATGCTATCACTATTATAAGCCTCCCCCCACCCCAAACAAAGTGAAGTTTGCCAGACCAGCTCAAGGAATCACCCTACCAGCATGGCTGCCTTTGGAATCAAATTGTCCTGTGCACTGTTGCACTTATATCCCGGTGCCTCTTGCGCCAATGAATTTGCTCCCCATGAAAAGATTTGTAGTTAGGACCTCATTCATTGTACTCTAATGAATGTTGTAATATAGGTAACTGCTTTCTTACCTATCCTTAGTTTCATCTTTCTTCACACCTGCCTTTTTTTCTCCCTTTCATCAGTACAAGCAGAGGGCTTCTTTGTTTTTAACACGTTCCTTCATAATTAAATAAAATCTTAATTTTACAGTTCCTTGTGCATAGTAGGGACTTATTAGATATTGGAAATTAATTGAATAACCAAAATTAGCACTAAAGAGCCTTCAAGAGCCCTCCTCTGACAAGACATAGAGGCAATCCTGGGTTCTTAAAGGCCACACCAGAAGATGTGAAGGCGTACCAGATCCAATCAATTTGAACAGGCTTCCTTCATGAGCTCAACATGTTTCCCTCCTGAAGATGCATTAGCCAAGTTCAAACAGTCTCATCAACCAGCTGGCCACCCAGTGATGTTTTGTTTTATTTTGTTTTTATCCCCAACAAATCATAAAACAGTTCGATCTTCATCAGTGATGGAGGCACTCACACAAATGAAGACAGATTCTTGAGGCATTGTATTAAGATGACATTACAATGAAAGGGTTTTTCCAGTCTGGGATGTCCTTCAGAAAAGTAACAGAGACAAACATGGCAGAGATTTCCCTCTTGTATTCTGCTTTTCCTCTTGTATCAACACTTGTTCACATAAAGATTTGCATAGCACATTTAAGGAAAATTGGTTCCTATTTAGTATACAACCTCTTCCAAATACAATTGAACTGCCAGAAAATCAGTTAGCATTTATTAATCACTTACTGTTTGCCAGGTACTGGAGATAAAAAGACAAATGTGAAATAGTCTGAGCCTTTAAGGAGTTTTTAATCAAGTAAGGGGAAACAACCTGTACATATATACATTCATCTTTTTTAAAGCACAGCTCTGACCATAGCCACCAAAACTTCCTGGACCTCAGTTTCCCCAATTGTAAAATTAGAGTGCTATATAAGTTGAACTCTAAAGCACCTTCCAGCCTTCTCTGGAGCTATGATCCAATGATAAAGGCCCAAATTCCTTGGTTTGGCATCCAAGGATTGCCATATAACCTGACCTCAGTTCAAATTTATCTCTAGCTTTGCTCCTAATATAACCGATATTTTACCCAAAATGAACTACTCCTTGTTCCTTAAATATACTTTGCAATTTCCTGCTCCAATATCTTTGCTCATGCTCTTCCCCTCTCTTCAAATTTCCTCCTCATGATGAACACTTATTTAACTCCTCTCTACTCTTGAAAACTCAATTTAAAAGTTCCCATAAGGGGTGGCTAGGTGGTGCAGTGAGTAAGAGCACCGGCCTTGGAGTTGGGATGACCCAGGATTGAATCCGGCCTCAGAAAATGAACACCCACACATAAATAATAACTGGCCGTGTAACCTTGAGCAAGTTACTTAACCCCAATTGCTTTAAAAAAAAAGTTCCCATAAGCCTTTGTTGGGTCCCCAACCCCAGTTGGAAGTGACCTCTCCTTTCTCTGAACTGCTATTGTATTTTCTTCATACCCATTTTATTGTGGCCTTACCACATTGAAGTTATTGGTGTCCATGTCTGAGTTCCCTTACTAGCTTATAAACTCCATGTGGCCAGGGACCATGTTTTATTCAAATTTATATTGACTGTCATAACTAGTGTAGTGTTTTGCATGTAGAGACTGGCTATTAAATCTTTGCTGAATAACTGAATGAATAGATGTTAAACTATCTATATGCTTTGATTTAGATGCTGCCAGTTCAGAATGTCCTAAGACAACATTCACATGTTTTTTATTTTCTCACCACTGAATTTATGCCACTGTATCTAAAGACAACTTATCCTTCTCAATAACATGTTGGGATTATTTTTATTCATAAGGCTTTGGAGATTAAGGGGTTCCAGATCTCCAGAAATTCTACTAATTTGGGTCAACTCAGGTCCTGGTCCTCATGTACCATTTCTTTTGGGAAGTACTAAAAAAATTCCAATCCCCTCTGGGCCAGCAACAAATTGTACTTTGATTGCTAGTTGGGCCAGACCACCAAAACATTCCTCCTTCAGGCCAGTTGGAATCCATGGAGTTTGGCAAGAAGTCTAGTCCCAGATTGACAATTTTTTCTTCATAGAGTAGAAGCAATTATAGAGACTATTGAAACCAGCTGGAATTGAAGGTATTCAATGTTCCTCTGGCAAGACTGGCTATGGTAATCTAATTCAAAGGCCAAGACATATCTGTAATGGTCATTTATGAGAAAAATCTCAGCCAGGCTTTCAGTTTAGACCCCCCCAAAGTGTGCTCTGGCAGCATACATTATTTTTATAATGCCTGAGGCACTTGTCATGTATTTCCTTAAATTATTTGCTATTTCTTCACACACGTCTTCTCTACCTAACTAGTTTGTAATCAAATGTAAGAAGTGACTGTATGCTATGTTTCTGAGGTGCCTTGAGGAAAGTGGATGCTGAATATGTTAGCACTTTCATGGGGCCTAGATAGAGATAGATTGAATGCTTTTTCTCTTAGTTACAAAGGGGGTGAATGTTAAAATAAGGAATAGAATTAAAATCACTTAGTTCTAAGCCTACACATTCAGTCCAATCTTTCTCTTAAGCTAGCATCATGCATTTCCAGGTACCTTTAGACATCTCAATGGTGCCTCAAAATCAACATATCCAAAAAAGAACTTTCCTTAATATCATTGACTGACCTAGTGATTAGCACCACAATATCATTTAACCAATTAGCATAAATTAGTTTTTATATGGGAATATTAATTAAGAAGATACAAGAACAGAAGTATAAAGCATCCCCCCCCCCAAAAAAAGCTGGAGGTACCTTTTCTCTTATACCACCTTAGCCCCTGTTTGCAAGAAGCTCACAGTGTAATGGGGACTATCACATACAAATAACTATGTGCAAATAAAATATATACAGAATAAAGAGGAGATAATCCAAGAGGGAAGACACTAGCATTAAGGGGGATTAGGAAAGGCTTCTTGTAGAAGGTGAGATTTAAGCTTGAAGGAAGCAAGGTAAGACAAGAAGCTTAGATGAGGAGAGAGTGCCAGACATGAGGAGTCACTAGTGAGCTATAGAAGGGCCAGAAAGGAGGCCATTGTTATTAGACTGCAGAGTGTGTGAGGGTGAGTAAGGTATATGGAGGCTGGTAAGGTAGGAATGAAACAGGTTATAAAGGGCTTTCAAAGTCAAACAGGATTTTATATTTGACCCTGAAGGCAATAAGGAAGCACTGGAGTTTATTGAATAGAACAGTGACATGGTTGTACTTGTAGTTTAAGTAGATAAATTTGACAGATGAGTGGAAGATGGACTGGAGTGAGGAGGAACTTCAACCACCAGATTATTACAATGGTCCAGATGTGAATTAATAAGGGCCTGCCCCAAGTCAGTGGAAGTATTGGAGGAGAAAAGCAGGCATATAGTAAAAAGTGGCTTATAGGCTTATAGGTGTTGATACATACTCATATTCTGTGTGTGTATGTGTTTCTTACTCGCTCTGTAATGTCAAAAGTTCAGACACACACAAGATCGCAGATAATGAAGATACATTATTCAGTGTTAGAGCTGAAAGGGGTCATTTGAGAGAAAAGACCTGCATTCCAAGCCTAATTTGAACACTCACTTGTTAGGTGATTGTGGGTCCAACATCTATGTGCCTCAGTCTCTCTATCTGCAAAACGAGGATGATGCCAGACTAAACATCTCAGAGGATTGTTGTGAGGAAAGCACACTGTTAAACCTTTAAATACTATATAAATATGAGCTATTATAATTATTTTGCCATATAATTGAACTACTAATTTTACAGCCTCCAGTGAGGTAAAGTGATTTGCCAAAGGTCATTAAAGCAAGTTAATGGTGGAGCCAGGAAAAGAAATGAGGATCTTAACAATGTAGCCTACCAGAAACTACACAAGATCCCAAGAAAGGGTTTTTTATTCTTTTCTCCTATGTTTCCAGAGTTATTTTCCTTGCAACTT
This sequence comes from Gymnobelideus leadbeateri, assembly GCA_011680675.1. NCBI lineage: Eukaryota > Metazoa > Chordata > Mammalia > Diprotodontia > Petauridae > Gymnobelideus > Gymnobelideus leadbeateri. Next base: position 201,060 of record WOXC01009873.1, on the reverse strand, counting down.
GTAGTTTCCCCTTCTTTTGCTATTGGTACACGTATTGGGGTTGGGGGAGGCATTGTACATGCTTGCATCTTCCCATTTTCATAAGGTTTAATTCTACCTATCTTCTTTCTGTATTTGTGTGTGTGTGTGAAAGAGAGATACAGAGAGAGAGAGAGAGAAACAGAAAGACAGATGATACAGAGACAGAAAGACAGAGATAGAGACAGAAACAGATAGAGACAGAGAGAGAACTCTCTACCTGACTGGATTGTAAATAATGACCATAAGTCAAATCAATGCATTGGGTATCTGGCCATTTACCTTTAATGAGAAACCTTTCTCTACCAACGCAGCTAACAATTCTTCTATAAATCAACATATAAGTTTCAGGAAATTGCCTAAGACCTGGAGAAGTTGGGTAACTTCCCCATAGTCACACTTTAAGTAAATGTCAGGGACAGGATTTAAACCTGGGTCCTCTCTTCTCCATCCACTTTGTTGTGTCACCATTCAGGTGTTATAAAACCCAAATTCCTCACCCAATATAGTCATTAGGAGACAGTATGGCAAAGTGGAAAGAGCAATGAACTTGGAGTGTGGAAACTTGGATTTGTGGATCTCAGTTCAAATCCCACTCTCTGAGTGTCACCTTGAACAAGTCATTTAATCACTCTATGTCCCAGTTTCTTCATCTGTAAAATGGAGGCAGATCAAATGACTTTTAAAGTCTTCTCCTGCCTTGAATGTATGATCTGATTGAATTTATTTCCATTTTTGATGAATGACAATTTGCGTATCTGTCTTTGAGCCAAAATTTCCCCAAGGTGTTTAATGTATACTGTAATTCTATGTGCTTAAGACATATTTTCAAATAAGTAAGAGTAAGAGTTGTTTGGATAGAAATCTGCCAAATTGCCCTATTGCCAAAGTCAAAAATATCCTAACTTCATAAAAGTCTTGGACCGCGTTCAGGAGAAGTAGACATATTCGAAAGGATATGGGAGCACACAGCCCCCTTCAAATTGAATGGAAGCTTTTTTCTATGAAAGGTCCAACTCCTATAGGTGGGCTTCAAATATCTTCTCTCAATTAGCTCATGCAAGAATCCATAGCACCATAGCTTTAAATAGACCAGGATATAGGTAAGGTCATACTCTTTCTAATGGGAAACAGAGGGTTTTGTGATTTCTAGGTTGTTGGCTGCAGTGGATGGTTGGCTGGCTTTTGCAAATTTTAGAGTCACTGTGTAGAATCGGGGTTTGGAGGAATGCTTTTGTGCCAGATATGGCTTGATGCTTAATGTTACATTCCCTGCAAGTATAAAAATAGCTGACAAATGGTACAGTGTATAGAGTGCTGGACCTGGAGTCAGGAGATCTGAATTCAGATCCAGGCTCAGACTCATAGCAATGTGACCCTGGATTAAGTCAGTTAACTTCTATGTACTTCAGTCTCCTCATCTGGAGGATCACAACAGCACCTACAAACAAGGGTTATTGTGAAGATAAAATGAGATAATGTTTATAAAGTGATTTATAAGTGTTAAGGCTCTATAACAAATATTAGTTGCCAGGAGTAGGAGTAGGAGTAGTATGAGTAGGAGTAGTAGTAGTAGCTGTGGTATAGATTTCTGACCTGGTATCAGATGAAATCATGAAAAAAATTAGAGCTCAAGACCTTAGAAATCACCTAGTCCAACCCCTTCATTTTAGAGATAAAGAAACAGATCCAGAGAAGATAAGTGAGTTTCCTATAGTCACACAGCTGGATAGGATAGAATCAGGCCAGGAAGTCAGGTCCTTAAGAGTTATGTAACCTCTCTCCCATACCGCTTGTTTCCTAAAATGGGTTCTGGAGCTTTCTGAGTGCGTCCAATTCATGCCTTCCCACTCTCCTCTACCCAATCACTTTAGCAATTCAAAAATTAAAAAATAGGACAGCAAACCCTGTGACTGAAATAAAAAGGGAAAAGTGGGAGGGAAGGTACATTTTCAAGGTAAATGGAACTAGGGTAACATTTTTTTTTTTTGCTTTTTGGAGGGCAATTGGGGTTAAGTAACTTGCCCAAGGTCACACAGCTAGGTTTTTGTTTGTGTGTGTGTTAAGTGTCTGAGGCCAGATCCGAACTCAGGTCCTTCTGACTCCAGGGCTGATGCTCTACTCACTGCACCACCTAGCCACCCCATAGGGTAACATTTTTATATGGAGTGGAAAGAATAAAGAGGTGGCTAGCCACATTAGAAGAACAGAAATGCAGATTCTTAGACAAAGAGAAATGTAATATTTCATCTAGAAGGCAGCGTGGTATACTAAAAGTATCATTGGACATCTGGAAAAGTCAGATGATTTGGATATATGTCCTGACCCCAATATCTATGATCTTGGGTAGTCACCCCATCTCAGTATGTGTCAGTTTCCTCACCTGTAAAATGGGATAATAATACTAATATCCTACCTTGTGAAGTTGAGAGGAAAATCCTAATTAAAACTATAAAATATTTAATGAGAAATAGTTGGTATAATTCTTCCTAAATTAAAATTTAATTTAATTTAGTTTTTTTAATTTAAAAATAAGGAAGACCCACAAAATTAAATTAGATGCCAACAGGACTCTTGGCTATAGATCTGAGCCAGAGAAAGTTTAAGAGAAGGTGTGAGAAGGAGCCGATAAAAGCAGGTAGTTAATAGAAGGATCTTCTAGTATTAATGAACTCCAAAGTGCTTGGACCCGCATGTGAGATTCCACTAATCTGCCAAAGCTGAGCTTGCAGGACCTCAGAAGACATATTCTGCTTGTGTGAATGTTCCACACCAATTACAGATTTCAGAAGGGGCATTCGAGCAAAACCCTGCTCCTTAATATGTAAGCCAGCAGAGCTGTAACTAAGATTGCAATTGGACTGGGACAAATCTCTATGATCTTGATATATGAAAATCCAAATAGATGGTTTCCATAGAAATGAAAAATAAAAACATTTTCGAAATTACTTCTCCAGGATTAATCCCCAGCAGCCCTGCTCAACAAATGTATTCTATGGTGCTTAATAAAGCAGCCCACCAAAAAAAGAAAGAAAGAAAAACAAGCTAAAATTGTCATGTGAGGTGATTCCCTTAACTAATATTCAGCAACCTATCTCCATGTAAGAGACAAGGTCCAAGGAGGCATTATTTTAATAATAAGGAATGTAACAGAAACGCTGGCCTCATGGAATCATAGAACATCAGAGTACACAAGTAGCAGTAAGCACCCCAACATCCCCAGAGTGGCTGCCAACACAGGCTCTTAGATCTGCTTTTCAAAAGGAAAGCAACTCAAAATCGGTTAATAAGCTCACTTTAATCAAACAAACATATATCATTTAGTTCAGGGGAAAAAGGTCAGCACCCCGAACTTCAGAGTATACAGACAGATCAAACAGACAGACTTCCAAACTGTCCAACCATTATCAATACCAAAATCACAGTTACCAGAGAGGGAAGCATCAACATCTGGGTTTTCAAAGCCGGGGGGCTCTCAACGGCTGCCCAGAGTCTCATCTAGCCAAATCACACAACACTTCTCAAAGTGAGCCCCAAAGCAAAGCCTCCCATCAGGGATTATATAGTCTTCTCCTGGCTCAGAGAATGTCACAGCTCTCTTGACCTACTGTCCAATCACAAAGCATCAAGGTGTGGTCATTGCTGAAAACCAAGCCTCCTGCCACAGGCTCCATGTGACCACATTCAGCCTATTAGGGGGCAGAGTATATCTTCAAATCAAGGAAGGTTCTCAGAGTCTCTTAAGCCAATCAAAGGGCCTAGGGGCAGGGAAGATCTTCAGATCTGCATTTCCATTACAACACAGGATTTTAATGTGCTACCCACTCTCTTCCTTTATAGATGAAGAAACTGAGACCAAAGGCAGTTGACAAAGGTCACACAGATAGTCAGGGGCCAGACCAGAGCCTCCTGTGACATTTAAAAAAAGGTCTAGAGACACAATTTCTAGGTAATTTAATCATTTTATCAATAAGGCCAGCAGGTTTGCTAATAAAAGGATAGCCATTTGGCTGTCTTTCTTAGACCAAAAATCCCCCTCATAGTGGTGGGCTCATAGCTTAAATGCCCTTGAACAAACAGGTGTCCCTCAGAGCGTTAAGTCAACTGATTGGTTAACAGTTAATGAGAGAATGAATATTCCAATGAGAGGATGGGCTATATTACAATGAGGGTCTTGGAGTATAGGACTGGGGTCACCCAAATCTTGGTCAAAGAGACATCAATTTCTATATCACCTGTCTGACAAAAAGGAGAATCAATACTTTCCCAGACCTGAGTGAACATAATGTACAGGATTGCACCCATCAGCCCAAATTTAGAATTTCTTTTACTGTCTGATTATATATTAGCCTGGATAGGTCTTTGAGAGAGATTTCTCTGGTTTATTTCTAGATGAGGAAGTAAATAAGGTGAAAAACCTTGGCCCTAATACAATAATTATGTATTAAATACAATAGACAAATGATGACTTCTCACGTGATGCTGAGTCCAGTGTTCTTTCTACAACAACCAGGTGCTTTCTCAGCTAGCTGGAGCTGTCTACCCATAAAAAGTGTGATGGGAAAGTGGGACAATTAATTCAATTCTACTTAATGAACACTTATTAAGCATATGATATATGCAAGGCATTGTTTTGGGCCCTTGGGATAAAAACAATGACATAGTTCTAGGGTGGCTAGGTGGCACAGTGAATAAAGCACCAGCCCCAGTCAGGAGAACCTGAGTTCAAATGCGGTGTCAGACACTTGACACTTACTAGCTGTGTGACTTTGGGCAAGTCACTTAACCCCAATTGCCCTGCCTTCTCCCCTTTAAAAAGCAAAAAAAAAAATAATAATAACATAGTTCTTACCTTCAAAAGTGTTTTTAATCTCATAGAGGTAGAGATAATTGAGAATAAAATTGTACTGATAATTCATTTTCAAAGTGTTATTTTGATACTTTATCATGACATGGTGATGACCCTCAGTTCCCAAAGATTGTCATTGGAGCACAAGCTCTCATAGGCTCCAACATGCAGGAATGACTTCAAGGATGGTCCAAACTTTTGGAGGATCTAGAGGTAGAGATGAAAATATTCACCACCAGAAGGATGGCTATTTAATAATGAATCCTTTGCTGTTGATTGTTGTTGTTGTTGTTTGTCCTTCATTTTCAAAGAGAACCAGTGACATCCTGGGGTGATATCTTGACTCACATGTGAATTGGTTAAAGTGAGGCAGAGTTGCCAAAGTCTTTAACCTCACTCTCTCTTCCAGAGTCATAGAAGTCCAGTGACAAGACAAAAGTCAGGAGGCCTGGTGAGAGCCTGGGATGCAGTGGATGACCTTGGCATCTTTGATGTTTGATCAAGCTCTAAGCAATCCACAGTGCCTGCTTTAGAAGTCTTCATGGCCATTGGAACAAACTATTCTCATCTACCCATTCTTCCAGGGGAAGTCTTTACATGCTTGGGGTAGACATTCCTCTAATTCACCAATGGGACTGAGGGCAGGGAGGATTAGCACCTCTGGTGTGAGGGCTTGCCAAGCCCTTTGCCGGGTTGCTCATTCACCTTTGGTATCTACCTGTCATTCAACTCTCATCTGTGGTTCCAAGAAGCTGTAGCATGTGCAATGGCCACACTCCAGTAAAAATATCTTAGCAGATGTGATAAACCAGGTTGAGGATAACTGACAGGTCTCAAACCCATCAATTGCTCATAACTGATGAAACAAAGATAAATATCAAATAGCCCTTGGTCCTTATATAGCCTCCTTCACATCCTGTTATGATGACTCTCAAGGTGCTAGAAAGGATATAGAAGGTACATAGAATCACAGTTTTTTAATACTGTCTATAAACATTAACTTCCTTGTCAATAGTCTTAACACTTGTCTAATGATCAAGGAGTAGATGTAGTACTAGAGTAACTGAACCATATCAGTCTTGACATTTATACTATAAAAGAAATCTGAAAACAGAAAGAAATCTCAGCTTAATGGAAGGATGACTTACAGGTTTTCCTTGTAGAGGTGAATAAAGGAGGTGGCAGAGTTGGATTGATCTTGAGTCAAACAGCAACAAGAATTATATTTTCATGGACCCTTTGGTCATCTTATATCCCATTACCTATAGGTGGTACAGAGCATTGAAACTGGAGTTAGGAGGGAAGAGGAACAAGGTGTAGAGGATAAGCATTTAAGTGCCTACTAGGTGCCAGACACTGTGCTAAGCTCTTTATAAATATCATTTCATTTGATCTTCAGAAGGAACTGAGTTCAGTCAGGATATCAGACACTTTTTATTAGCTTTTTGGTCCTAAGCAAGTGATTTAACTTCCATTTGTCTTAGTTTCCTCATAGGCAAACTGGGGATAATAATAGCACCTATTTCCCAAGGTTGTCATGAGGATGAAATGAGATAATATTTGCAAAATGCTTTGCAAACTTTAAAGTACTATATAAATGCTAGCTATTATTATTATTAGCAAAAAGACCACCATGAAAATAATTATAGCATATGTGCCAACACTTGATGAAGAGGATTAAGAGGCAGAGAAATGTATCAAAGAATTCAATGAGACCGTCCAAATTAAATCAACATAGAATTTGATCAAAATAAGAATAAAAATGAGATAAAGGTTATTTGTTATTTTGCAAAAAAAAACTCACAAAAGGAAATCACAAAAAAAAACCTTTGATCCTCAGTGATTTCAGTACAATGATAGGAATTACAGAGGATGATGAAAATATGTTGAGAAATATGTTATGGGAGTAAAGAATAAGAAAGGATGGAGATTCAATAGCGTGGAAGTCACCCCCTATACATCATGGATATTTTCTTCAAGAAAGATTTGGAAGATTCTAGAAACTTGAAAAGCACCAAATAATATTACAAAATGTAAAGCTGGTTGTATTTTAGCAGATAGGATATTATTCATTCCAGATACGGGAGAGATTCCTGTGTCAGCTTTATATAATGACACAACCAACTTGTTAGAGCAAAGATCTAATCTAATACAAAGACAGAAGACTTGGTGTGGAATTCAAACAGCTTCAACCTGATCTAGTTTGGAAAGTTCTTCATTCCAAAATAATTGAAAAAAACACAACTTTTTAGGGCGTTAGTGGATTTTTTCTCAAGGTATCTGAAAGAAGAGACATTTCAAAGCATGGGAAAAAAATATTTACCTGGAGGAGGTAGAGGACATGAAAGAATATATATAACTATTGACTCCATACCTACTTTCCTGTCCTTATATTTTTTTTAAAGCAATTGGCATTAAGTAACTTGCTCAAGGTTACACGGCTATTTTTATGTGTGGGTGCCAATTTTTTGAGGCCAGAACCAAACCCGGGTCCTCCTGACTCTAAGGCCGATGCTCTTACTCACTGTACCACCTAGCTGCCCCTCCTGTCCTTATATTTTAATAATAATCTACCCATACATTGTGGCCATCCCAGATGAAGGTATTAGAATGAAACAAGCTGGCTTTCAGAAGTGATTTTCCACAGTAGACCACATCTTTATTGCTGTGCTATTGCATGAGAGAAGCAATGAATACGAGATTTTGTTGTGCTTATATTTCATTGGGATTTGATTACGTAGAACAAAATGTTATTTTAAAGGCTCCCTTCCTACTAAATGTCTCCCAGGAAAGAGATAAAAATTATAAAAGATAATTGTATATATAATATATGTTACATATAACATATATTCTATTTATAATATATATTACATATAATTATAAAAGAGCTAAGCATGTTCAACAGTCTTCTGATCATTATTATCAATTGAGGCATAAAATAGGGTGGCCTGTGCTTGCCAAAGTGCTTGCCTCTGTCATGGAGGAGATTTGGCACTGAATCCAAATCAAGGATGTGAGGTCCTCCAGATGCTCCCAATAGCTGATGACATTTTGCCAACTGCAGCACGCACTGGAACATTGCAGAGCCTTCTAAATGAGATCCATAATCATTCAAAAGAATTTGGCACACCTAGCCCCAAAGGAAAAAACAGGTGAATAAAGGGTGTTTCTTGTTCACACAATGAACTACAGTTGGATGTATAATCTATAGAGTTCTTCCATGGTGTATGCATGTGTGTGCGCATGTGTGTGCATATGTGTCATGTATGTAAAATCTTGGACAGATACTACAAATGGATGAATTTATCAAAATATGGACTAGATGACCTTTGGTGAATTGCAGAGTTACTTTAATAACTCTAAGCTCCTTCCTGAAATAAAGGTTCATAACCTATCTTTTTAATACAAGCATTTTTCCCATGATATGGAAGGCTACAAGTCATGGAGCATTAGAATCTCTGGAGGACTGAAGTTGAGGACCAACCACAGGGCAATGGAAAGGCATATATGAGGGACATGGGAAGTCTGTGACACATTACAAGCAAAGAATTTTCCAGGAAAAAATATGTAAAGGATGCCACCAAAATATGTGTGTTTATAAAATCAACAATCCACTTGTCCTATTACTGTCTTTTATATGTCAAAAACTATTCACCGAGCTTTTCTCTCCTACTATTAACTGGGCTTTAACTCTTCAGAGCCATCTACTGGCTGACTATTCTCCTCAAGTTATGAATAGGAAGTCTCTAAATAGGGTAGACTGGGTTCTTTTACTCCATATCTAAAACTAGAAACCACCATGCCCTAGAAAGGGACAACCGAATAAAAGTCAGTCAGATTTGCTAAGAGTAAAAATCTATTCTTCTGATTGCTTATGTTTACCACTGATTCACTGTTCATTTTCAGAGAATACTGTCTCACCTTGGAATGAAAAAAAAAAAATCCTTATAATACCTGTTTAACCTTCTTTAAAGATCCCAGCCCTTACCAGTACACTCATTTTGGAAAATCTATTTTAAAAAACTCACACAGGAGCTGTGTTTAATTTATGGCTCCCACGCTCAGTTCATTCCCCCAAATTCTCCCCAAACTGTCATGCAAATGGATTTGAGCCCCCTTCCTAATCCATATACCTGCCTTTATTATTTTTATTTGCCAACAACTTAATTTGGGGAAAAAAAAAACTTTTGCCCTGGCTGACTCCCAGTCAACACAAAAGTGATTATGTAAATATGTAATCACTATCCTGTTTTCCCCCCAAAACAAGAATATAGACGCTAAATTTGCTCATTGGTTGAGGCTCAGATGTGTTGTATTTAGCTTATAGTCCTCTGCCTCTTCAATCTATTACTGGGAAAAGCTCCTTCCTGTACTCAGAGAAGCTGTCACTATTTTATATGAGCTAGAATGGCCTGAGTTCTTATCCTGAAGACTTTTATAGGATCAAAAAATTTAGAGTTTGTAGCAACATCAAAGAGCTTCTAAGCTAATGTTGTTCCCTCCAACCCAATTTTTAAAATTTGGACAGAAAGTTATAGAGAGTTGAAATTACCCACTACAAATGTTATCTCACTTGAAACTCACCTGCCTGTGAGGCAGATGTAATTATCTCTATTTTACAGGTGAGGAAACTGAGTCAAAGAGTAGTTAAGTGGCTGCTAGAGTCACACAGTTAAGAAGTGTCTAAGGTAGCAAGCAGCATGGTGCAAATCAAACCCAAATGTCTGATCCCAAATCCAGGACACTTTCCACTTAGGCACCACCATTGTCTCCTTTTTGTAGATTTAGAAACCGTTTAGAAGAACTTTTAACCTGAGTGAGGTTGGTGAGACTACTAGTGACTCACCAGCACTGAGGACAGATAAGCAACCTTTATTACTTGGTTCTTTGTTTTTGTTGTCTCGTGTTCATTCCTTTAAAATTCTTCTAATATTTGGATAAAACATTTAAAGAGCAAAAGCACAAAAAATAAGGACAAAGAATCATTGACAGAAATCACCATGTGGTTCTTAAATTTTAAATTGCCTTTAAATGGTCAATAGAATTCTTTTTAAATCCCTTAGCCTCTTATAAACTATAGGCATGTGCCCAGTTGGCCTATTGGTACAATACACTTTCATTGAGATACAGAAATAGAATGAACTTGCTCCATTAAAACCAACAGCAAATCAATGTGGCAAATCTGCCCCTCTCAATTCTTTCTATTTCTGTCTCTGTCATATATGTGGATATGGATATGGGTTTGTTTTGTTGTTGTTATTGTTTAGGAAATAACATAAATATAATTAACATTATATATTAATATGTCATAATGTATATCATAATATAATATAAATATAATTCATTCTCCCTGTGGCCAATATGGAAATGTGTTTAGCCTCCAGCCAATTCCTCCCTTACAAAATTAAGTTGGTTTCCTCAATCACACCAACCAATCAACAGCTGTAACCTAACCTGTTTCCTAAATCTCTTGTGGATTTACAAGGTTCTATTTTGCAGTCTAGTTCTTTTGCATATTTCTTAGGTGCTTTACTAGATTGTGAGCTCTAAAAAGACAAAATATTATCGTAGAGGCCACATGTCATAAGGGAGAAAGCCCTGAATTTACTTAATGGCAGAAAAGCATAGGTTCAAATTCTGACTGAGATACTTACTATCTGCATGACCCCAGAATCTCAGTTTTGTTGTCATTTCAGTAGTTTTTTAATCATGTCTGACTCGTTGTGACCCCATTTGGGGTTTTCTTGGCAAAGATACTGGAGAGGTTTGCCATTTCCTTCTCCAACTCATTTGACAGGTGAGGAAACTGAGGCAAACAGGGTTAAGTGACTTGCCCAGGGTCACACAGCTACTAAGTGTCTGAGGCCAGATTTGAATTCAGCAAGCAGAGTCTTCCTGCCTCTAGGTTCAGCACTCTTATCCACTGCCCCACCCAGCTACCCTAGAATCTCAGTTTCCTCACCTATAAATTGGGTATAATAAGGACACCTACCCTCTCAGGTTGTGGTGGGGTTCAAATGAGATTATGTGTGTAAAGTACAACACAAACCTGAACCAACTATTTAGACTGTGAGTTATTTATTATTCATCATTTTATTTCCCTTGGTGCTTCACACCTATTAAGCACTATATAAGCAATGGATTAGAATGAATTAGAGTCACAGCGGAAGCCAATAACTGAAAATGCACAGGTCATTTTGGGGAAGAAAGGACATCCTAACATCTTGAGAAAACTAGTCCATGTTAAGGTGCAGTGACTGGCTAAATCCAGGATGCAAGGGGGATTCTGGGAGGGGTAGGCACTAGGATACAATGTTTTAGCTAAGTCTTCTCTGCTTCCCTGCTCATGCACAGGCTGCTGACTTGTACTGAGTGTACACAAGTGGGTCATTTCACTGTGCATGGAAATGGGACCCCCCTGGGTCCCAGGGACTAGTTATTGGTGGAGCTCCCCTTGGCACCTGCTGAGGTAGTACAGGCATCAAGCACCCTTGCACAGAGCTTCCCCTGGCTTCGCACAACTAGTGAGGCCCTAGGTTACTGCACATGTCCTGAGAGAGTCTTCAGCTGCCTGGTCTTTCCCGTATTTCCCTCTATACTCCAATGATCTTATTAAAGTACCAGAGGCCCAGGTCATTCATGATTGGGATGTCACACCTGTTGACCCTTAGTTTTTACTGAGCACCACTTGTATAGCTAAGGAACTAGGGAATGGTGGGCAGCTGCCTGTCTAAATGTCTCGAGGGAGAAGGGAGAGAGGAAAGAGAGGGAGGGAGGGGGGAAGGCGAGAAAGGAGGAGGGGAAAGGGAATTAAGAGGAAGGGGAGAGGGAGGAAAAGGATAGGAGGAGGGAAAGGGGGGAAGGAAAGCAGGGAAGGAAAGGGGGAAAGGATAGGAAAGAGGGAAGGAAAAGGGAAAGGGGAAGGAAAGGAGGGAAGGGGGAAGGAAAGGGGGGAAGGAAAGCAGGGAAGGAAAGGGGGAAAGGATGGGAAAGGGGGAAGGAAAAGGGAAAGGGGAAGGAAAGGGGGGAAGGGGGAAGGAAAGTGGGAAAGGATGGGAAAGGGGGGAGGAAAAGGGAAAGAGGAAGGAAAAGGGGGAAGGGGGAAGGAAAGGGGGGAAGAGAAAGAGGACAGAGAGAGGACAGAGGACTTTAGAGCCCTAGGACTAGAGCTTTGAGACACAACTTTGTTACTACTTTGTGACCTTGGGCAAATAGCTTATCCTCTCTAATCCTCCATTTCATGCTCAGTAAGATGGAGACAAACTAGCTAGCCTTTAAGGTCCCCTTCAGCTCTGAATCTTGGGTGTGTTACTGCCCAAGTGATTCAGCACATTTTATTCCCTGGCAGATTAGGTGAGGTTTGCCCTTACCCACCACCTCAATCTTAGCCCACAAACCTATTTTCCAAGCTTCCTACTAATTGGAATTACTTGGATTAAAGAGCTCCTCTTTCCACAAGACCTACTTCTAGGAGGAACAGGCTGCTTTGACACAGTTTTAATCAGATGATACATGATAATGGAAAGAACACTGGAAAGATAAAGACAGGCAGAAAGAAACAGTCAGAGACACAGAGAGAAGCTGGGCTCAAATTCTTGCCCTGATGCTTACCATATAACCTTGGACAAGTCCCTTCACCTTCTTCTGTAAAGTGAGGACATTGGGATTGATGGTCTCTGAGATTTCTTCTAGATCTATGATCTCCTTATACTTAGCAGTGGACTGAGTATACACCGGACATCTGGACTGCTGGGAAAAGGGAAGGGACATTTTTGGAGCTGAAAGGACCTCTTGGAGACAGGAAATCCTGAGTTCAAATTCCACCCCAAATACTTACTAACTGTGTGAATGTGGACAAATCACTTAACCTCTGCCTGGCTCAGTTAACTCATCTTCAAAATGGAGATAATAATAGCATCTACCTCTCAGAGTCATTGCGAGGATCAAATGAAATATTTATTAAGGACTTTGTAAATTTTAAAGTGTTCTATAAATGATAGCTGTTATAAGTATTATTATTGATAATAGAAGCAATTTTAGGTGAGATGAGGGTAGTACTTAGGTATGGGACTACGGGATGAGAGTGATGTAGTAGCCTGACAAAGGAGTTTCCAAAAGGAGATTTGAAGGTGAAAAATAGAATTGTAAACCTTTCCCTTCCATTCAACTTCTACAGAAAGTGACAAAATGATGGAAAAGCAGAAGTGTAGGCTTAGTGGAATATGAAGGTCTTCCCCATCCATTAATAGGCCTGTGTGACCATGTGTTCCTTTTTTTCCATGGAACAAGGGCCCTGTTCCCAGGTCTAAAGATACACTGCTAAAGATACACTGATATTTCAAAAATGGATGTCTTGATGCTTTGAACTCCAGCCCAGTTCACAGCTGTGATTCATTCCGTGTGTGTGTGTGTGTGTGTGTGTGTGTGTGTGTGTGTGTGTGTGTGTGTGTGTGTGGTGAGGTGAGGTGAGGTTTCACTTTGGGGCTGACTCATGGGAAGAATGCTTTGCCTGAGAACTCTTGATTTCCAGACGAGACCCTGGGTAGCCATTGTGAAAGGACCTCCAGTTTTTGTGAACCCAGATATTGGTGCTCCTTGGTCTGGTGATGTGTATAAATAGTTCTATTACTCTCTTAAGACAGTTGGAGCCTTGGTGATTGGATCTCTCTTGAGTACTCATATATCTTTCTGATCTTTCTGCATTATTTAATTGAAGTAAGATCATTAACCCCTTTCAAGCTGTCTTTTCTTTGGAAAAGCATATCAAAGAACCTGTGCTAGCAGCCCTTCTGTGTGCTGGTGTTATTGTTCTTACACTTCTATAGCAGCTGCAAGTAGCATTAACAATACAAGAGAGAACTCAAAAGCATACTGGTTTTTTGTTGTTGTTTTCTACCATAATTTAACTGTAAATCTTCTAGCTGTTGCTCTGTCCATTCCTGTCACTGCCCCAAGAGGGAATAGCATTGTTTTGCCATCCAAGGTGCAGAAGGAAGAAGGTAAAGGAAGGCCTCTGAGTGACTGTGCTGTAGATACCTTCCAGATGGAACTCGAAGGGTTTGGTCCTTGTCTAATGACCAACAAGTTGATATATTCCTAGAGGAACTGGATCATAGCAATACTTATATGCTCACCATTATAAATAAGACAAACAGACATAAAGATGCCTGAGCTAATGAAAGTTCAGTTCACATGTTCTACTTGGAGAAACAAATAAAAGAGTTGGTAGAATTGTTTCAATCTATGCTCAAAGATAAGAAACATCATTCCATGGGATACTTGGATATCTCAGGTTATACTCACCATGTGCATCAGCAAAAAGACCAGCTCAGAGAAAATTAGTTTATTCTCCAACACATCTAACATTTCTGAGCTGCTAACCCAATACTTAGTAGATATAATGTTCATCAAGTCCTAATGTCATGAAACATAAATTCGAATATTTACCCAACTTCTCTCCAGAATATTTTTGATTCAGTGCCAAACCAGTGGGTAAAAACAAACAAGAAGCACAGCAGGTTAGAATTCAGAACAGGATTCTAGAATCAACTTTGTCAGAACAAATTACTCTGAGTTCAGTTTCCTCATTTGTAAAATGAGGCTAATAATTGTGGAATAGTACATTGTAGACAGTACCAGTCACATTGTGTGATGACTACCTGTGATAGACTTAGCCCTTCTCAGCAATACAAGGACCTAAGACAGCTCCAGAAGACTCAGGGTGGAAAATGCTGTCCCATACCCAGAGAAAGAACTACAGAGTCTGAATGTAGATTGAAATACACCGCTTGCTCAGGACTAGCTTTACCCAGCTAGAAGATAAGTGGCCCTATTGGGTAGTACTGGGCAAGGGAATGGATAAAAAGGAAAGAGATTGTGGTGGGAGAAGGAAAAGTAGGACTACCATGTAAAGCAGAGGCAGTACAAAGTATTGGAAAGAGCATTGAACTTAAAGCTTAGAAATATGAATTCGAGACACACATCCTTGTCTTACCAATTAAGTGATCATGGACCATTTGTAAACACTCCACACCCCAGTTTCTTCATTTATAAAATGAAGATAATACCAAACTCTACTTTGGTGTAAAAACAGCTTCGTATTTTTCTATCCAGTAGCACTTTGCACAGAGTCAAGTACATGGTAGCTAATCCATAAAAGGGAAGTGTGGCTTAGAGAATCTCTATGATCTCTAAATAGATGGTCCTTTTTCTTTTCTCTTAGCATCTCTTCCCTAGTTCCCCTCAGGAAATAGGACCTAATGAGCAAACTCATTAACTTGCCTTCAGGTTTATCTCTGGTGCCTTATCCTGATTGGTACCTTTTCTGATTTCCTACTCCCCATCCCCAGTTGTCATTGCTTTTTTCCTCCTTAAATTATCTACTATTCACTTGTCTGTGCACATGGCTTATCCTCACACTCGGCTGCATATTAATGGAATTTAGGTTCCTTTCAGGAAGGAACTGGTTTTTGCATTATTTTTGTTGTCTTCCAGGCAAGCAGTTACTTGCACATTGTAGGTACTTTAAAGATATAAATTGATTGATTCAAGTGTTCTGTGCTGTTTACCTTAAGCCAAGAGAGCAGGTTCTTCTTATTGAGTCCTCCCATGCCATTTTTCTGTAATCTCAAACAAAAATATAGGAATAAACCTTTTTTTTTCTTAATAGAGTGGTGCTGTTGGAAAGAGAACTGAACCACTACTAAGTCTGTTTTCCAAAATGATTAGGGAAGAAGGAAAAGAACCTATATATGCTAAAAGAACCTACAGCAGATACCTCTGTGGTGGCAAAGAACTAGATATTGTGGGGCTGACCATCAATTAGGGAATGGCTGAATGAGTTGTGGTGTGTGATTGTGATGGAATACTACTGTGCTATAAGAAATGATTAACTCGATGACTTTAGAAAAACATGGATAAACTTGCATGAAATAATGAAGATCAAAATGAGTAGAATGAAGAGAATGTCATATTGTGGTAACAACAATATTGTTGTAACAACAACTTTGAGTGAATATGATTTTGACTATTATAACAGAGGGTTGGTTTCTAATAAAATCCTCCTTCTGACATATAGTCCTGGAACCATAGTCAAATCAGTTAAACACTCTAAGCCAGAGTTTCTACATCTTCAAAATTTAATTAATTTATCTTTCTGATGATATCCTTTACACAACTTCTCCTATGCCAATCTTCATTGATAATATGATGCAATCTTCTTGTGCCTGTTGTATACTTACTTCTCCATTGCCCTTTGAGTGATCCATAATTTAATCCCTCAGATACTAAGGTATTCCATAACCTGTAGCCATATAGCTTTGCCAGAAGAATGAGGATTTTAAAAGACAGGCCTTTGTTTCACAGAGAAGCTGCAAGTCACTGAAAGCTTTCCCAAAGTCAATCCAGCCCAGTCTCCTCATACTATTAAATTCTAAGCTCCATTCAGTGGTTATTTGAATATGCTGAACATAATAGCACATTCATCTTCCCAAATAAAAGTAATTACCTTCTAGCCAACAGGAAACAGCCAGCTACCAATGTGAGAATCACTTAGAGCCTGATGCTCCAATCACCAATTTGTAAACACAATAATCATCAAATGGTTAGAACAAAGATCAAAATAAATTCCAGATGAGTATGAAGAATAAAATAAGAAGCTAAAACAAATGATTGAGGCAACTGCAAGTTGACCTATTTAAATAAGCTGTGACTGGAAGTGGATAAAAGAACAGATATGTATGTATAACATCTATAAATTTCATATATGTGTGTGTATGTATTTATAAAAATTTTTTTGCTTTATGGAGGGAGTAAGGTAGGACAATTGGAGTTAAGTGACTTGCCCAAGGTCATATGGCTAGTTTTTTGTGCTGTGTTCTGAGGCCGGATTTGAACTCAGGTCCTCCTGACTCTATTCATGGTGCCACCTAGCCACCCCCATAAAATAATTTTTCTGAGGAAGTGTAAATCATATAAATCAATAGTCACAATGAGAATCAAAGCCAAAAATTTCATTGGCCAGAAAAGCACTTGATTTCCTTGCCAAGAAAAGAAACATGGCAGCTAAAAACATTGTTTCAAAATATAAACTTATCTGTAAATTTTACAAGGGAGGATAGAGTAAGATTACAAGCAACGTTGCTTCATAAAACCATGAGAAGCAGTTGAAAGGAAAACAAGGTCATGTAAGCTTGATAAAAAATATAGCTAATTTATGGTAATATCTCATGGTGATCCATGAGATCATTTCAGTACTATGAGAATGCAGAGCCCTGCCATGGGCAACTGTGGTGGCAAGTATCCAAGGACACTGGGATTTGGCAGACAAAGATTGGGGGAGATCCTTGTACTTGCCAAGATTGAAAACATGTTCTAGCTATTGTTCTATCCATTCCTGTCACTGCTCCTGGAGGGAGTAGTGTTGTCTTGCCATTCAAGGTACAGAAGGAAGGAGGTAAAAGAAGGCCTCCTAGGAGCTGTGTTGTGGATGCTTTTCAGATGTACCATGCATACCATGTTTTTGAGACACTAGAATTTTGAGTGCTGACTAAGCAATCTATTTAAAAGGGTTGACTCGTTCTTTAAATTTAATTAAATCTTACAAAAAAGAATAAAATGAAATGAAGACAACCAACAGAAGAAAAACAGAAAAAAAAACAGCCAAGAATTTTTTAACAAAAGCTTTTTTTTCCATCGGTGATGATAGATTCATCACAATTATACTTTAACATAATGTTCACTGTTTGATGTATGGAAAAGTAGAAATAGCACTAATGAAAACAAAACTGAGAAGGGAAGCTGGAATATACCAAATACTGAAAGATGTCCATCTTGTAGGACACACAATTTTGAGGACATTCCTAAGAGATCTGAAAGTGGAAAGGATAGTTAATGTTTGAAATAAACCTTGGACCTCATTATTATCAAAATAGGTGGCCTACTCTAGGAAATACTAATAAATATAGATAGATAGATTCACTTTATTGTCTCTACAAAATCACTATAAGAATAATCTGTATATGTATTGAGGGCATATTGATGAAAGCATGAGAAGGACATAGGCAGACATTCACAAATAATAATGTGATAATAATAATTATAATAAATTAAATAAAATTAAAAATAAAAATAAAAATAAGACCACAACTTTATTATCACACGGCTGATTGAAAGGTTCAGAGAATTCAAGATCTCACTGTACCTCAATCAGTTAAAATTTTTTTTTCAATTGACAAAGTCAAAATTCCTTCTAAAAAACTCTTTTCTAATAAAATGTCACTCAAGCACCTGTTAAAATCCCACCAGATTCCTTGAAGTATGTAACAAGACAAAGAACTTTGACCACACTCTTGGTTATAAATATTACATGAGGCATAAAATAGGAAGACATTTGTTTGCCAAATGTGTTTGCCACTATTTTGTAGGCTGTCTAGCCTAGAGTCCAAATAAAAGAGGATTTCCCTATTGATAGCTGAAGTCTATAAAAACTTTAACAATGAAGATATTGTATTCATATGATCAATTTTGCAGAGATTCCTAAGCAAAATCCATAATCACTCAAAAGAATCTGGCCTATTGCTGTTTAGTCATGTTCAACTCTTTGTGACCACATTTGGGGTTTTCTTGGCAAACCTACTGGAGCGGTTTGCCATTTCCTTCTCCAGCTCATTTTTACAAAAGAGGAGACTTAGACATACAGAATCAAGTGCCATGTTCAGGGTCACACAGCTAGTGAATGTCTGAGGCCAGATTCCAATTCAGGTCTCCCTGACAGCAAGCCTGATACTCTAACCACTGTACCACTTAGCTGCCTAATATCTTTCCACACAGGAAAAATCAAGTAAATGAAGTACTCCTATCGTCCAGTGTCCAGGGGTGGGGACCTGTAGCCTCTAGGTCCTCAAGTGCAGCCCTTTGACTAAAATCAAGCTTCACAGAACAAACCCCCTTAATAAAATGATTTGTTCTGTGAAGTTTGGACTCAGTCAAACGACTGTACCAGAGGACCTAGAAGGTCACGTGTGACTTTGAGGCCACAGGTTCCTCACCCCTGGTTCAGACTGTGACATGCAGTTTGATAGACTGCACATAGAATTAATCCATCAGTGCATATATACATGGGCTGTTTTTACAAGTGCACATATTTTATTGTTTTCCCCTCTAAGGTAGGTATTTATTATATTTATTATAACACGTGTTACAGTGAAGGCTCTTTGCTTCTAATGAAAGCAGCAAAAAAGGCATGTGTTTTTCACTCCAAGATGTAAGATCTGACTGAATATCATCTAGTACCAAAATATTATATGGTTCTATTTGCTATTGGGCCCAAGCTGAAAGATCCATAGGGCAGGCAAAGAGGAGGGGAGGGAGAACATTTCAGATGAAGAGCAAAGGAGTCAGAGCAAGAATGGATTTGACATGGCTTTGTTATTTTAGACCTGAGCTAAAATTTGGCCTCAGACGTTAGCTGTGTGACCCTGAGCAAGACATTTAACCCTGTTTGCCTCAGTTTCCTTATCTATAAAATGAGCTGGAGAAGGAAATGGCAAATCACTTCAGTATCTCTGCCAAGAAAACCCCAAATAGAGTCATGGAGAGTTGGACAGGAGCGAAAACAACCAAATAACAAGAATAATAATTACATTACAGTGACTCTGCATAACAGAGTTATTCAATTCAGCACAAGTTTATTAAAGGCCTAAAAACTGCCTTAGCCAGAAAAGGCACTGTGCTAAGTGCTCATGACATAGACAAAAATAAAAATAGTTTCTGTCCTCAAGGAGCTTGCTCTCTTTGGGGAGGATACAACATAAATAGGCAAGGAAATAAGAGGTTATATGAGGAGAGACAAAGCAAAAAAAAAAGGCTTCTCAAAGGAGATTTCATCCTGAGTGGAGCTCTGAAGAGTGTAAAAGGCATAGAGGAGGTAGAACACCAAGTTTGCAGATAATATGTTTATTAGATACTTCAGAAGATCATCTATGTTAAGCACTTTGCAAATCTTAATGCACTATATAAATATCATCTGTGTGAACTTAGGCAGGTCTTAAACAAAGGATAAAAATAAAATAAAGGCAGATTTTCTCAATAAAGAGACAAAGCCCTCTGCTAAGAGAAGGGTGAGAGAATATGGTATAGAGGATGTAGGTGAGTAGAGAAGTAGGAACAACCACTATGTGGTATGTGATCAGGGTTGTGCTGATAAAATATTTATCAATTGGTTCTCAGGGGGAGGGGGGGAGGGCAGACATGTGCTTATGACACTTTTTAAACACTTAAATTTAATCAGCACAAACATTTTCTCCATCATTTTCTTAAGTCTATGTAATCAATAAAACAATCAATTAAGCCTTGATTTGTACCATTTGCTGATTTTCAAAGTATAAATGTTAAAATTCATAATTGGCTTTCTTGAACCTGTTTAAGATAGCTTCCAGCACACCCCTGAATGTAATAGAGAGTCAATTGGGAACAGTGAGAGAGGCAACAAGGGTAGATTCCTGGAAAGACCTGAGTTTTAATCCTATTCAAACAATTACTAGAGGGGTGACCAATGGCAAAGTCACTTAACCTCTGTGGACCTAACTCTTCTCATCTGCAAAATGAGGGGGTTGGACTCAATAACCTCAAAAGCTCCTTTTCGATCTAACTATTCTAATATAATTTAAGATCTAATTATTCTATTATCCTATCAAAGGATTCCCATATAACAATGGGGACCAGGTTGAGCTTAGATGAGCAGTAATTGAATAGAAATGGATGATGGTGGTAACTGCTGGTTGGGAACTGACAAGATGTGAGAATTAGTAAGACAAGGGAGTCCAAAATTCAAGGGTAGAAGAATCTATACAGTAAAGCTGGTCAATAACTGGGTCAAGACTAGAAATTGAGCAAAGTGAGGCAAAGTGACAGAATGAAAGGCTAGGAGAATTGAGAATGGAGGATGTAAGAACCATTATGAAGGGGGCGGCTAAGTGGTACAGTGAACAGAGCACCAGCCCAGGAGTCTGGAGGAGCTGAGTTCAAATTCAACCTCAGACACTTAACACTTGCTAGCTGTGTGACCTTGGGCACTTGCTAGACACTTAACCCCAATTGCCCTGCCCTCCCTCCTCCAAAAAGAAAAAAAAAACATTATAAAGTAATGGAAAGGTGCAGGCATGGATTCAGGAATGACCTGGGTTCAGATCTTGCCCTTTTTATCTGTGTGGCCATGGTCACTTAACCTCTCTGAGTCTTAATCTTTTCATCTGGAAAGGCAGGGATAGAGATTGGACCTGTGATTTCACTGGTACAGGAAACTCCTGGATATGGAAACTCTGTCCAAGGCAGATTGGCACTTTCTCTGCCATTTATAGTCTTAAAGAAGTGGCTAGAACACTGAGGTGTCAAGTGACTTGCCCAGACAAGTGGTGACTTGAACCCAGATCTCCCAGCTTCCCAGTGAGCCCTCCCTCCCTTTCTCCCCCTCCACCACCCCCGTCTCTCTATCTCTGTCTCTCTGTCTCTATCTGTCTGTCTGTCTCTGTCTATCTGTCTGTCTTTCTCTCTCTGTCTCTGTCTCTTTCTCTCTCTTTCCTCTCTCTCTTTCTCTCTCTCTCTTTCTCTCCCTCCCTCTCTCTCTCCCTCTCTCTCCCTCTCTCTCTTTCCCTCCCTCTCTCTCTTCCTCCCTCCCTCTTATACTATCCTGCCTCTTTTTTATATATAAAACAGGACCATGACACCTAGAACACTTGCCTATTAGGTACGTCAGATAAGATCATCTATGTTAAGCACTTTGCAAACCTTAATACAGTATATAAACATCATGTGTGTGAACTCAGGCAGGTTCTTAACTTTCTGGGTCTCTTTTTCCTCACCTATAAAAGGAAAGTTGGCCTATAAGCCCTCTGAGGTCCCCTCCCATCCTAGATCTATGATCCTGTCTATGATCCTATATTTCTATGAATGAGGCAGAGAGAAAAATGAAAGCATAGGTAGTTACGGTCAAAGAAGAGAAATTTCAGAGTTCAAGATCATGAACATATCACTTGCAGATAATGGTGAGATAAAAGTTATGTAGATGGCTAAGGTGGAGTGAAGACATGTTATGAGAGTGGAGATGACTAATGGAATGGAAGGTCAGGATATTTGAGGATATGCAAACACCGAAACATCAAATATGAGGGAAAACTTCAATGTGGAGAGAAACACTGAAAGTCAAGGCTTGAACTCCTTGAAAAGGAGAGAACAACATGGAAAAAAGGAGAATAACATGGAAACTGGTAAATGGCTACAATACTGATCAGAAAAAGGTAGATGTGGGGCAGCTACGTCACACAGTGAATAGAACACCAGCCCTGGAGTCAGGAGGATCTGAGTTCAAATCTGTCTTCAGACACTTAACACTTACTAGCTGTGTATCCTTGGGCAAGTCACTTAACCCCAGTTGCCCTCCAAAAAGCAAAACAAAACAAAACAAGGTAGATGGAGTGAACTGCTAGATAGAGAGACTGCGGAAAGACACAGCAGAGGAGTGGGGAGCAAGGACTACATCTACTCTTCCTTCTAGATTGGTGCATTGGGTGATATGAGAGAGGGAGCACCTAGTTCTAAAGAGGGAGGCTAAGGCTGGAGCATCCTCTAAGGGAAGCACATAAAGGTCAAAAGAGGGTGAAAGCAAGGGTTCAAGAATGTAGGGCAGTTTGTTACTGATAGAAGGAGTATTCTCGAGGACAAAATGCAAAGAGACAGAAGAGGAATATAGAGATGATAATGGGGAGGGCTGAGGAAAGAAGGAAGGAAGGAACCAAGTACTTAAGTGCCTACTATGTAACAAGAGATTTACAAGGATTATCTCACTTTATTCTTACCCAACCTTAGGGGGTAAGTTATTGTTGCCATTTTATAGTTGAGGGAAACTGAGCAGAAAGTGAAGTGATTTGCCCAGACTCACATGGCTAGTAAATATCTGAAGCCAAATTTGAACCTGATCAGGTCTTCCTCACTCCAGGTCTAATGCCTCTTGAGGTAGATGGGTCTGGGACTAGGGCTGGGGCTGAGGAGAGATACTGAAAGGGGTTTTCATATTGTCATGTTAATTCAGAGTTTGCTACTCATAGGCTAGGAGAACTACTAGTTGATTGGAGCTAGCTGCTCCAGGGTCCTGTAATGACTGAAGGCTACATTTATCTTTCCAAATGCCAGGAGAGAAGGGCTTAGTCCTTCCAGAGGCTCTGCAGAGAGATCAGATAGAACTAGGTTCCAGTTCAGATTCAATGGTGCTATGGTCTTTGTTCCATCTCCTGGGTACTTGGTTACTTTATGGACTCTAATATCCCTTTCCATTCTCCTTTTCCAAAAAACACTGTTAGGAATGCTCTTTCAAAATATAGATGTATTTGATGTTTCATTTTAGTAACTGGCATATATTTGTTTGTAGTGGAGATTATACTGCTAAAACATTATAACCTGCCATTTAAAGAAGCAAATATTCAAAATGTTAACTATCACTTGTGTGCCTTGTTTCAACACTTACTCTTCATTCTATCTGTTTTTCAGACAAATAAGAATTTAGGTTTTGAAGGGCAGGAACTTTGTGGGTGATGCACTAGAGTCAGTGTCAGCTAGAGCTGAGTTTAAATTCTGTTGCCCACACCTGATAGGCTGTATTGTCCTGGTCAAATCATTTAACTACTCTGAGACTCAGTTTTCTCATCTGTGAAAAGAGGTTTATCTATGATGTGTACTGTGGTAGTTTAAGGGCTAGGTAGGGATAACAAGACAAAAGTGAAAAGTCCTTACCTTCAAGGAGCTTGCATTCTATTGGAAGAGATAACACATATACATATAGACACAAGCAAAATATACATAATAGAAATGTTGAGTAATTGGGGAAGACACTACCAGATGGGGAAAGCAGAGATTATTCATGAAGGTGATGCTTGAGTGGAAGATTGAAGAAAACAAGGAAGTCTAAGACAAGAAGAGAGAGAGGGAGTACTTTCTGGGTATAGAGGCAGCTGACCTCATTGATTTGTTGGGAAGATCAAATAAAATGATGTTTGCAAAGCACTTTGCAAAATTTAACATCCTATATAATGGGACATTCTTATAACCTTGACATGATTACATGTATAAGTGGTTAAACTTGTCTCATTCGTGTCTTTAAAATCTTCATACCTCAATGACAATTTCAGTTTCCTCAAAACATCTAACAATCGGGGCGGCTAGGTGGCGCAGTGAATAGAGCGCCGGCCCGGCCCTGGAATCAGAAGGACCTGAGTTCGGAGCCGGCCTCCGACACTTAATCCGCACAAACAAAAACCTAGCCGTGTAACCTTGGGCAAGTTACTTAACCCCAATTGCCCTAAAGGGGCGGCTAGGTGGCGCAGTGAGTAAGAGCGCGGCCTCGGAGTTTGGATGACCCGAGATCAGATCCGGCCTCAGAAAATGAGCACCCACGCATAAATAATGACTAGCCGTGTAACCTTGAGCAAGTTACTTAACCCCAATTGCTTTAAAAAAAAAAAAAACATCTAACAATCTATAGATACATTAAACAGGATTCTGACATTTTAAATTGCTAGTCCCTCCCCTTCCTGTATTTCAATTACTGTAATTGTAAGTCATATCACTAATACCAAGTGGAGTTCTCACCACACAAAGGTTTAAATGAGCACATTTCTACTTAATGTCTTACCAACAATTAAGTTGTACATAGGCTTTATTGGAATACATTATATCTCTGATTTTCCCAAGAAACAACTCCTGGCTTCTCTTCCCTGTAGGGTAAGAATTCCCTGATGCTCTCATTGGTGTCAGCCATGAATAGTTTTACAGCCTCTCCAGTGGGCTCCATGCTCTGGCATTTTTCATTGTCCTGGGAAACATTTATTAGATTCAGGGAGCTTATTAAGTACGGTATAAAGCACGGAAAAGATTTAGTCCCTTCCCAGTGCCCTCTCAATCTAAATAGCACCAGAGACCAAATAAAAATAGTAAGTAGCTAAAATTGGTTTCAATTTTCTTCATTTCTTTTTAAGATTATGATGTCATTTTTCAAAAAGCATGTCCAGCTGCTTCATTCTAAGGAGAGCCTGTGGTCATATAAGATTAGAGAATGTTTCGCCAAAGAAATGAGTTTTGAGCAAGACCCAGTGAAGCAAGATTTGGGCCATACATCAGGAGCAATGCTGAAATAGTGCCCCAAATAAAAGAGCTGAACTGCCAGGTCTTTAGGCAGCAGGGCCTAGCAGATAAAACTTGGAATTGGGAGCCAAGAAATGTGAAGCCCTGGTTCTTGCTCTCCCCACCAACTCCGTCTATGACCTTAGGCAGATCATTTCACCTCTGTACTTTGGTTTTCTCAAGTGTGAAAGGGCATATATTTGTCTAACCTTCCCCTTCCCCTGAGAGATATGAATGCATGGGATAGGATATATGCAAAGGACTTTGAGATTCTTGGAGAAGAAAAGGATTGTATGTTTAGGATGCTACAGTCATAGACTGTGAGCTAGAAGAGACTGAAGAAGTCACCTAGTCTGAACAGCTTACCTGACAGACAGGGGATTTGAGGCCCAGTTAAGTTCTCTCCCTACTCAAGGTTATGGAGGTACTTGAAGGTTGTTGGGACTGATTTCTCTTCCCCACCAATGTCCACTTTGGTTTAGGTTTCCCACCCCTTGTAGTGGGTTTCAAGGCATCTATGAACTTGGATTTGAAAAAAAAAAATACGGCTTTATACAATTGACCTCCTTTGTCATTCAGAGTCTTTTATTTTATGCATTTAAAAACATCCTGATAGAGGGTCCCATAGACCTCAGCAGACTGCCAAAGGGGTCCATGACACACCCAAAAGAAGGTTAAAGCCCCCCTGGCAAGAGTGATGTAGGGGCAGCTAGGCAGCACAGTAAATAGAGTGCCAGCCTTGGAGTCAGGAGGACCTGAATTCAAATCTGACCTCAAATACTTGACACACTTACTAGCAGTGTGACCTTGGGCAAGTCACTTAACCTCAATTGCCTTGCGGTCCCCCCTGCAAAAAGAAAGAAAGAAGGAAAGTTTAGAAAAGTATAAAAAGGTGACAATCCTCTTTTTGATCCTGATCTCAATTCTCTCAACCTGGAAAGAAGCAGCAACATAAGCCATTGATTTAATTCACCAATGTTAATGGAACATACTAGGCTCAATGTCAGACACTAGCAATTAAAAGAGATACAACACAGCTAAGCAGTACAGTGGATAGAGCTCTATCCCTGGAGTCAGGAAGGCCTGGGTTTGAATTTGATCTTTGAAACTTAATAGCTGTGAGACCCTGGGTAAGTCTCTTAACCCTATGTGCCTCAGTTTCTTCATCTGTAAATGAGCTGGGGAAGAAAATGGCAAACCAGTACAGTCTCTCTGCCAAGAAAACCCCAAGAGGGGTCACAAAGAATCAGACGTGACTGAAAAATGACTGAACAACAACATTAATAACAACACAGAACCTGCTCACAAAATGCTCATGTTCTAATAAGGGAGAGTGACAAGTACACAAATAATAATGCTGTAAGGGAGAGGGAGATAAAGTCAAATGAGGGGTCTGAGCGATGTTCCGGGAGAGATTTAGGAGAGAGAGTAGTAGGGCATGGCGTGTGCTGTAAGTGTAAGGGAGGGCTCCCTGGAAGAGGTGATCAGGCTGAGCTGGCTCATGGCAAGGGAAGTGGAGGCAGAGGGGAGAGGACGTGAGTGACTGCACACAGATAGGACAGGGCAGAGTGAGACAGAGGTGCACAGGGTAATGTGATTTAGCTTGGAAATCAGTCATATGAAAGGGAATAATATGAAATCTATCAATCAACAAACATTCACAAAGCTTATAGTATGTTCCAGGCACTGTGCTGGGCAATGGAGATGCCTGGACCAAAGTAAAACAGTGCTTACCCTCAGGGAGTTCCCTTTCTATCAGGGCAGGTAAGTGCACATAGCTCTATGTCATATGTGTGTATACATGCGCATGTGTGTATATGCATGTATATATGTGTGTGGCTATGTATGTGCATGTGTGTATATATATCAATTATATCTATTTATATATATATATTTGCATGTATATGTACATACAGATACATATATAATACAAATATATACAGAATATATCTAGAATATATGCAAAATGAATACAATTTAGGGAGAGAAAACTCTGAGGGGAGTTGGGGATGAAGAGGGATGAAAGGTCTCCTGCAGAAGATGCAGCCTGAACTGAATCATGAAGGAAATCAGGCATCCTAAGAGATAGAAATGAAGAAAGAGAACATCCTAGGAACAGCGTCAGACAGGGCAAAGGTACGGTGATGGGAAATGGAGGAACATCAGGTACAAAACTGGAGTGGTAGGAAGGACCCAGCTGGAAGAGCCTTAATTGCCAGAGTTTATATTTGAACCTAGGAATGACAGGGCCAGAGTTAGCTAGGTCGCAAAGAGATAGAATACAGTGTCTTGGAATCAGGAAGACTTCTTCATGAATTCAAATCTTACCTCGGATACTTACTAGCTGTGATCCTGGACAAGCCACTTAACCTTGTTTGCCTCAGTTTCCTTATCTGTAAAATGAGCTGGAGAAGGAAATGACAAACCACTCTGGTATATTTGCCAAGAAAACCCCAAAATGGTCTCATGAAGAATCATACAAGATTGAAATAACTGAACTAGGAAGTAAAGCTCAATAGGGAAGGGGAAAAACATTTATTAAAAACCTGCTATGTATCAGGAACTGTTCTGTACTTTGCAAATATTATCTCATTTGATCCTTACAACAATCCTGAGAGATAGATACTATTATTATCCTTATTATACAGAGTTAAGTGACTTGTCCAGGAGCACACTAGTGAGAGTCTGAGGCTGAATTTTGAACTCAGGTCTTCCTTACTCCAGGCTGAGTGAACTATCTACTACTGAGTCTATGAGTTGCCTAGCTACTAACAGGAGGATGAAGTGATAATGACCTTGGAGAGAGTTGCTTCATTAGAATGGTAGGAGACAGAAGGTGCTCAGGTACTGGAAATGGGGCAAGACTAAGCAGATTATATGCAATTGAAGAGAAAACAGAGTTTGGTGGTGAAAGGGAAGAGAGAGGACAAACATTAGCAGGAGTAGTGAAGTGTGAGGGAAGGGGTGTTTATTATTTCAGTTTTGGATAGGTCAGGTCTGAGCATATTTGTAGGCTAAGGAAGACTCAGTAGAAGAACCATAAGATTTAGGACCTCACAAATAACAGAGAAGAGCCTGCTCATTTAAAAAAGGAGGAAACTAAGTCCCAGATTGCAGAACTGACTTTCCCAAAGTTTCTGTCTCTGTCTCTCACTGTCTCTCTCTCTGTCTCTCAGTCTCTGTCTCTGTCTTTGTGTCTCTGTCTCTGTCCACACACACACACACACACACACACACACACACACACACACACACACATTTAGTGAGTAGCAGAGCTGAGATTCAAACTCAGGTGTCCTAACACCAAATAAATGTAGTACAAAGTAGAATAAGAAAGATACAAACAGAAAACTATGAGAACTTCTTGGAGGAAGCAATCATTTCAAATTGGGGTGGAGGGGAATGGGGGAGTAGAGTGGAGTAGGTCATTTTTTTTGCCTTTTTTTTGAAGGGGGCAATTGAGGTTAAGTGACTTGCCCAATGTCACACAGCTAGTAAGTGTTAAGTGTCTGAATCTGGATTTGAACTCAGGTCCTGCTGACTCCAGAGTCAGTGCTTTATTCTCTGTGCCACCTAGTCACCCCTAGAGTAGATTATTTCCTTCACTTTTCCATAGCACTGTAAGGTCATATGGGTGGGAGAATGGAGAACTGAGAGGTAGAAAAGGACCAGGACAATGAACTCTTCATGAAATGGAGATAGATCCTTCTGGGACATCCCCACTGCAGCAGGGCTCCTACAATAACTGAATGAAGTTACAAAATGACTGTATCAGAACCTCTCAACTACTTTAGGGATTCAGATAATGGAAATGCTGGAAGTGGTCTATCATTGATCAGACAAGTCTTAGCGTGGTAGGGAGCAGCATAAGTCAGAATAAGTGATGAGGCTAAAAGTGGTGCAATGGTGCCAGGATCCCAGGGCCTGGGGCTGTTCCCCTTAAATCTTCATTGAAATGAATGAATGGAGGGTCTGTTGATGAGGGTCCACGTTAGTCCAGGACTTTTGGCTTGTAGTTCCAGAACCCACAGCTTTTATCAGAGATGATAAAGGGGAATGAGGCAGTGCTTTAGATCCAGCCTTGTGCTGTCCTTCTGAATTGTACCAACCAAAAATATTCCCTGTCACCTATCCCAAGAGAAAAGAGGTGGACCAACACCCCAAACCCCAAACCCAACACACAACCCAAAAAACAACCAAAAAACAACACAACAAACAAACACACACCACAAAAAACACACCCAAACCAAACAAACACAACAAACAACACCCAAACCCAAACACAACAAACCAAACACAACCAAAAACACAACACCAAACCCCCAACAACCCCCAACCACCAAACACACAACACCCAAAACCCCAAAAAACCCCACAAAAACCCCCACCAAAAAACAACCCCACCCACCCCAACACAAAAACAACCCCAAAAACAACCCCCACCACACCCAACACAACACAAAACCAAACACCAACAGGTGGCTAGTAGAGAGAACCCCAAGAGGGTTAAAACATTCAGTTTACAAAATGATTTCACAGACATCAATGCTCAGTTACTTTTACTAAGTTAGTACTAAGGACAGCTTAATGTTATGTCCATTTCACAAAAAAGAAAACTAAAGCTTAGAGGGAAGAGACTTACCCAAGGTCACCCAGCTAGCAAGTAAAGCCAAGTTTTCTCTCCCCCAAATCCAATCGCCTTTTATTACACTGATCCTATCATAACTTTAGGAAACCACAGATTACTGGGAAGATGACACAAATTCAATATTGGCTCACTTAAAGTCCTTTCCTATTTCAGTTTTAGACTGTTTGTCTCCTCCTCAAGGGGTGGGTGTCACTACTGCATGGGGCTTACATTAATGCCATTCATGGTGTGAATCATCCCTTCCCTCAGCAGGGAGTAGTTGCACCATATGGCATTCACGTTTGTGTGATGCCCAGATACACTCCACATCCCCACTCTAAGGAAAAACGCCTCCAACGTACCATGTAAACAAAGCACTGGGCACAAAGATTCATTCATCTTTGAAAAGGCCATTTTCACTGGAAGTGGAAAAAGGCTGTGGCTGTACACACAGAATTGTAGGTTCAACTCCATTATCTCCTTGCTGCAAAGCCTTGTGGGTTGTGATGTTGGCGCATCTGAAGGCTGCAGAACAAACCCGTGTTCTGAAAGGGGACTTTAGAAGGGGAAAGAGCATCAGTGGCTTGGAGAAGAAGAGGGAGGATCTGCTGCAAATAAAGGAAAATTTCCTCTGCACCTTCCTGACTTCGAGGACATTGTGTGCATCTCAGGGGTGCACTAAGTGGTGCAGTAAAGCAGCAAATTAGAAGAATGTAAATTCTTTAGTAGGATTGCACACAGGGGAAAAATGCTTCCTAATGCTGATATTTGTTTTCATGTAAATAATGTACACTCTCCCAAAAATCAGACGGGTACAAGGCTGAGGAAGATGTCGGGCCCCACGGGAGATATACACTGGACTTAGGAAAAGAAAAAATGAGGCTTTTTTCTTCCTTGTGCACAATTCTTCTGGACTACTTAAAGAGATTTCTCCAAATGCCTAAATTTGGTCATAGATCTCCTCTTCCCCACCTCCCATTCCCTTCACTCAGACTGCATTATGTATTTGTATCTCTCTCTCTCTCTCTCTCTCTCTCTCTCTCTCTCTCTCTCTCTCCCTCCCTCCCTGCCTCCTTGTGTCTCTCTCCCTCCCTCCCTCTCTCTTTTCCCCCTTCCATCATCATTTCATCATTTATTTCTTATTAGTACACTAATGGGTTGAGTGGTCCCAGATGAGATTATTTTTATTTTAATTGGAATGGCTGCCATTGTTATTCCTCCTTCTCATATTTGCCTCTGGCCCTGCACAGATCTTTGAATGCCCAGAGCTCCCGTTTAAGACAACTGAAACCAATATAGGAACTTTGCAGACAGATCTAATAGTCTAAACTAGTGAAAAAGACAGTGAGCAGAGAATCAAGGGGCATACCTGCATTATACTCTTGGCTCTGTTCCTACTGGATGGCTTGGGACAAGCTAATTAACCTCTCTTTATTTCTTACTTCCCACCTCTAAAATTTCTTATCTACCTCACAGGGATGAGATCACTCTCAACTTTTAAGCTCCTTGAGCTGTGTCTTCTCTTTTTTAAAAAGTCACAATAATTAACAGATTTATCTATGAAAGGTGGTCAATAATTATTGAATGAAGGAATAAAGGAATGAAGAAATGAACTGGCCTCCCTTTCTCTTAATTCCTCTGACATTTCTAGGCTGTGTCACTCGATTTAGCATTCAATTATACAATGTCTTGTCCAGGTCTGTTATTTTATTGGTGTAGGGATATACTAGGGAGGAAGCTTCCACAAGTGCAGCCAATGAGGTAATCCTTCTGCAATGTATAGTCTTGGAAAGTTGCCTGGAGAACTGAGAGGTTAAGAGATGCTTTCTAGGTTCATCCAGCTAATATGTGTCAGAGAGAGGCCTTGAACCCAAAATACTAAATCTTTATCTCAGTACCTCTCATACTGCTTTTATTATTTCCTACCTGTTCTTTCAAGTAAGGCTCATCTTCCCAAAAAGAATGTAAGCTCCTTGGGGTCAAGGAGGTCATCTCCTTCTACATTATCTGCTTCAATTAGGTTTATACTGCCCTGAAGCTAGAGAAAAATAGTATTCTATCTTCAAGGACACTCCTCTGAATGGACTTCTCTCTACTCTTATTTTGAATGTAGGAAAAACTCTAAGCCTAGAAACAAGAAGGCCAAGATATGTATCTTGAAGTATCCCAAAAACATTTTCCAGCTGAACTTCCTGCCCATTAAACTCAACTAAATGGTATATGAATGTAATTGAACATTGAAACTATATTCCATAAGAAATGATGAGTAGGTGGACTTCAGAAAAACCTGGGAAGACTTGCATAAACTCTTGCCAAGTGAAGTGAGCAGAACCAAGAGAACATTGTTCATAGTAAGAGCAACATTGTTTGATGACCAACTTTGATAGAATTAGCTCTTCTCAGCAATGTGATGGTCTAAACAGCTCCAAAAGACTCATGATGAAAAATGGTATCCACTTCCAGAGAAAGAACTATGGAATCTGAATGCAGATCAAAGCATACTATTTTTCCTTTTTTTTTCTAGTGGTATATCCCTTTGGTTCTAATTCTTCTTTACAACATGATTAATGTGGAAATGTTTCATATAATTGTACATGTGTGGCCTATATCAGATTGCATGCCATTTTGGGGAGGGGAAGAAATTTAAACTCAAAATCTTATAAAAGTGAATTTTGAAAACTAAAAATGAATAAATAAATATTTTTAAAAAGAACAAATTTGAGCAAATAAATTATTTTGTCTATTGTCAAAACTAAAATTAACTATAAAGGATGTATGAAGAAAGTTGCTATCTACATCCAGAGAAAGAAGCAATAAATAGAAATATGTGTAGAATAATTTTACATATTATATATATATATATATACATACACATGTGTATATATATATATATATATATATATATATATATATTATATAAAATTTGTGTCTAATGGTAGCCATCTCTAGGTGGGGGGAAAAGAAGAAAAAAAAGAAAGAATTTACATGATAATGTTGTTGAATATTTGAAAGGAATAACAAATTGTTTAGAGAAGAATTGTAGTTTCATGTACAATCATCTTTTTTTAACAGCTTATTAATATGGTACTTATTTCTCTTCCCTCTGTCAAACCTTGAACCCATGGCTTTCCCCAAGGCTGCTTGGTAAGATGAAGGTGGAAGTATACACAGGCTGGAAGAGACATGGAAGTACCAGGAGGATGAGTAGGACCATTCGGAAATGTAGGGGGGTAGAAATGGCTCCATCACATGGCGAAGAGGATGAGGAAGACCACCATCAGGCAAAAGAGCCCCATGGCCTCAGACAGGGCAAAGCCCAGGATGGCATAAGAAAAAAGCTGCTGCTTCAGGGAGGGATTCCTGGCATAACCGATGATGAGACTTCCAAACACAGTCCCAATCCCAGCTCCAGAGCCAGCTACCCCCACAGTGGCAGCCCCAGCCCCAATGAACTTGGCTGCTATGTCAATGTCCCTTGAGATGGCACTAGTTTGGAGTCCACATCTGAGGACCAGAGAGGTCAAGGGACCTGATGCTACCAAAATGCCGAGGTTCTCATCTGTCTGAGCCTCTGGCCGTTTTAGCACCACTGCAGATAGCCGTCTACTCAGCAGCTCACAAGGGCAGGGGTAGAGATGAATTTGGCACAGGCATACATTCTCAGGGGGTGAAGGGCAAAGCTGAAGAGCTGTCAGCAGAGCAGGGGAGACAGAGAGGGGGAGGGCACAATCATCTTTTTATTGTACTATGTTCTGGAAGTGCTTGTTTTATTACACAAATGAAAAATAAAAATATTTTTTAAAAGTCAAGTTTGATTTTAAGTTGATTCCAAAGGTGACAGGAAACTACTAGAGTTTATTGAAGGTGGGGCGGAAGGGCAGGCAGGAGAAGAGGCAGGTTGGGATGTGACATGGTCAGACATGCTTTAAGATCATTTTGGCAGCTGAGAGAAAGATGAACTAGAGTGAGGAGAGACATCAGGCGGGGAGACTGTAATAGTAATGGAATTTAAAGATCCCCATGAATTGGCTTGGTTTTCAGGTTGAGTGTTGAAACCCAGAGATTGTGAGTCCCACTTGTGGGATGGACTTGTTGACCTGAAAAGAGAGGGCTGAACTGGGAGGAGCTGGTGCCCTGGATTTAGACAGAAGGGCCAGGTAGAGAGAAGGCCCAAGCAGAGAGAGAGAGACCAGAAGAACTTTTGAGAGCAGCATCATGGAGGCAGAGAGAGAGAGAGAGAGAGAGAGAGAGAGAGAGAGAGAGAGAGAGAGAGAGAGAGTTGCTGAGGGGCAGTTGGAGCTTAGAGCTGCCCAGGACTTTTGAGAGCTACCACCCAAAGCTGCCAAGGACTGAGGAGACATGGCTGTGATGCCGGTATTTTGTCTGTCTGTTTTGATGTTGTTTTGCCAGATTCATCTGCTGGTAAAAGGACAGTGCTGTTGTGGCAGAGGTCCTGGAACCTTGCTGTTGGTTCAGAAGCCCTGAAGAAGGATTTTCTTATATGTTTACAGAAATCCTGGAAGAGGGTCTTACTGATATTTTGAGGGCTCCTGAGACTGTTCTGCAGGCAGAAAGTGAATTGATGAGAACACTGGCAATGTATCTTGTGGCTTTGTTAAGCTTTTTCTCCCCAGGAACAGAGATTGCTGAGAACTTGTCTTGGGTCAAGATGAAGAAAAAATCTCTCTTTGGGTATTAAATGCTGTGATGATATCCTAACCTTGCTGTAGCTCAGGGGTAGATGGCCTTTGTGCTCTCCACTGCCCCTTTTGAGAAAGTGCTTGGCGTTAACTGATGATAATTGTAATTCAGTTGTGATCCAGGGGTGGGAAACTTGACTTTTTTGTGCTCTGTGATTGACCAAATGAATATACTTTCTTTATGATTGGAAACTAATCTTAATCTCCATTTGAGAAGAGAAACTTTGTGATTGACTAAATAAATGTACTGCCCAGGGTGGAGTAGTACTTGGAAATTATTGAATCACACAATGAATGCTGTATTTTGATTGTCTCTGTTCTATGAATGTTTTGCCTTAATTTGTCACTGAATAAAATAGTTACTATGCTGGTATTCTGAACCTTGGAAGTTGCCTCTGCTTGGCATTACAGAGACCAAGCAGGATGCTATCACATTAATCTAGGAATGAGGTGATGAGGGACTGTCCCAGTAGGGTGGCAATGTTAGAGGAGAAAAGAGGGAATATATGAGAAATATTACAAAGGTAAAACAGTCAGGACTTGGCAACAGATTGCATATAGTCAGGTAGGGGGACTGAGGAATTGACAATGATAGGTTGTGAATCTGGTTCACTCAGAGGAAGGTGGTGCCCTTGAGAGCAAGTTAGAAGGAGGGAAAGGTTTGGAAGGAAAGAGTTTGGATACATTGGGTTTAAGATGGTTACAGTTCCTCCAGTTTTAGCTGTCCAATAGGCAGTATCTATTTGGTAAGTCACTTAACATCCTGAAGTCCTCATCTATAAAATGAAGGAGTGTTATGGCAATGGGAATTTAAGATCTTCCCTGCCCTTTGGCCCCTTGATAGGCTTAAGTGACTCTGAGAACCTTCCCTGATTTGAAAATATACTCTGCCCCCTAATAGGCTGAATGTGGTAACATGGAGCCTGTGGCAGGAGGCTTATTTTTTCAGGAATGCCCACACCTTGATACTTTGTCATTGGGCAATGGGTCAAGAGGGTTGTGACATTCTCTGAGCCAGGAGAAGGCTATATATACCCTGATGTGAGGCTTTGCTTCAGGGCTTACTTTGGGAAAAGTTGTGTGATTTGACCAGATGGGATTCTGGATAGCCATTGAGCCCCCCCGGCTTTGAAAATCCAGATATTGGTGCTTCCCTCTCTGGTAACTAACTAGGTATGGATATAATGGTCAGACATTTGGAAGCCCTATCTGCTTAATTGTGTTATTTTCTGTTGTAACTTCTGTTTGTATTCTCTGAAGTTCAGGGTGCTGACTTTTTCCCCTGAACTACGTAAATGATATATGTTTGATTGATTAAAGTAAGATTGTTAGCTCATTTTGAGTTGCTTTCCTTTTATTAAGAGGATTTGTTCTGTGAAATTTGGTTTCGGTCAAAGGGCTGCTCCCAAGGACCTAGAGGAGCACATGTGACCTTGAGGTCACAGGTTCCCTACCCCTGATCTAGACAATATCACAATGAATTAAGCATTTATTAAGCTCCCCCATGGTGCCAAGAATATCACCTGCTCTTCTTCTCATTCTTAATCCTTACCCTAATGCCCACCACTATGCTTCCCCCTGGATTTCCTCATATATGAATGTATTCTTAATATTCAATGGTATTCTATCACTCATTTTTTTCTATTCTATTCTTTTAAAAATATGGTATGGTTTTCTACACTTATATCCTAATCATTTGTTCCATCACACTAAGCACCAAGTCTTAATGATGTATGTAAAGTCAAATTTTCCTTAAGATCTCTAGTTCACTTTGTGTATTACCTGTACTTTATATATTCACTATAGGTGTTTGAGACTATGTATTTTATTGTTTTCTATCTTCTTGCATACTTCTTCCTGTAAATTACCGGTTCTCTCCACTGATATCTACTTATACTATACCTGCTACTTTCTAGTATGTGGTTTAGCTATATGTGGAAAATTTTCTCCTTCCCTCCATTTTTAGGTTAAAGACATAGTTATCAGCATTACAAATTTCTAGGCTATATCCATATCACATATATATTTATATGGCTATACACACATATATTTATATGGCTATACATATATATACATAACTATGTATGTATATACACATATATAATATATGTGAAATTATTCTACACATATTTCTATTTTTCACTTCTTTCTCTGGATGTAGATTGCAACTTTCTTCATATGTCCTTTATAATTAATTTTGGTTTTTATAATAGACAGAATAATTTATTTGTTCAAAGTTATTTTTTAAAAATATTTATTTATTCATTTTTAGTTTTCAATATTCACTTTTATAAGATTTTGGGTGCCCTCACAAAGATAGCATGCAATTGGATATAGGCAATACATGTGCAATCATATGGAATTTATTTCCACATTAGTCATGTTGTAAAGAAGAATTAGAACCAAAGGGATAAACTACTAGAGAAAAAAAAAAAGGAAAAATAGTATGCTTTGATCTGCATTCAGATTCCATCATTCTTACTCTGGAAGTGGATACCATCTTTCATCATGAGTCTTTTGGAACTGTCTTAGATCATCATATTGCTGAGAAGACTGATTCTATCAAAGTTGGTCATCATACAATGTTACTCTTACTGTGAGTGATATTCTCCTGGTTCTGCTCACTTCACTCAGCATCAGTTCACACAAGTCTTTTCAGGTTTTCTGAAGTTTGCCTACTCATCATTTCTTATGGAATGATATTATTCCATTACATTCATATACCACAACTTGTTCAGTCATTCCCCAATTGATAAGCATTCCCTCAAATTCCAATTCTTGGCCACCACAAAAAGAGCTGCTATAAATATTTTTGTACATATAGGTCCTTTCCCCATTTTTGTCATCTCTTTGGGGTACAGACTTAGTAGTAGTGTTTCTGGGTCCAAGGGTGTTCACAGTTTTATAGCCCTTTGGGCATAGTTCCAAATTGCTCTCCAGAGTAATTGGATCAATTCACAACACCAACAATGCATTAGTTTTCCATTTTCCTACATCATCTGCAACATTTCTCAATTTCCTATTTTGTCACATTAATCAATCTGATAGGTGTGATGTGGTACCTCAGAGTTGTTTTAATTTGTATTTCTCTGATCAATAGTGACTTAGAACATTTTTTCCATATGACTATAGATAGCTTTAGTTTCTTCATTTGAAAACTGCCTGTTCATATCCTTGGATCATAAAAGTTGTTCTTAAAACAATATTGTTGTTATTGTATACTTGGCTTGATTCATTTTGCTCTTCATTATTTTGTGCAAGTCTGTCCATGTTTTCTAAAATCACTGAGCTCATCATTTCCTATAGTACAGTAATATTCCATCCAGGCCCCTCCCCTACCTTTCCACTCCTTTTATACCTTACACATCTTCCTTCCCTTTCCCCCACATACTCTGTAATCCAGCAACACGAGCCTCATTGCCATTCCTCAAACAAGAAGCTCCATCTCTTAACTGAGCATTGTCATTGGATGACTCTTCCCAATGCCTAGAATATGTTCCCTCCCTTTATCTGCTCCCTGGTTTCTCAGGCTTCCTTCAAGTCCTAGCTAAAACCCCTCCTTCTATAGGGAGCCCTTTTCATTGCCCCTTAATTCTACTTCCTCCTTTCTATCGATTATCTTCAATTATCTGATATAGCTTGTTGGTACATAGTTGTTCACATGTTACCTCTCCTCTCAGTCTGTGAGCTTCTTGAGAAAGGAATTGTCTTTTGCCTTCCTTTAACTCTCCAGTGCTTACCACAATGCTTGGCACATACAAGGTACTTTATTGACTGGGGGAGATTTAAGGATTTGTATATGTTTAGCCTAGGGAAGAAAAGACCTAGACAGACAATGATAGCTATGTTTAAGTATTTGTAGAATAATTTAAATAGTAGAATAAGTATAATTAGAATAATATAAATAAGTAAAATTTTTAATAGCAGAAAAAATCAAAATCATGCTGGAACAATATGATTTCTACATTATCTTTATTATCCTATCTGCTACTGGAGTTTACCAAGTCTTTCCATGAGCCTACAGAAAATTAGTTAATATGTTAATATTTCGTTCAATTAAAAAAAACAATTATTTCACCCACTTGTGCAAGAGCTCATAGAACATTAAATATAAAAGAATAATTGCAGAACAATGACTTGTCCTCAGACTAGTTCTATAATTGAAAAAATGAAAAGAATAAGATGATGTTAATAAGAATAGTAACAATAAAAACCAAATATGATATTTACAAATACCTTGTTCTGCTCTAGGCCAGAGAGACCAAACCTAAAACTATCAAGGATAGAGCTGTGGCTATATATTTAAGAGAAATACTGAATCAAAATTTAATTGGAAGAACATCATTAAAGCAACAGGCACCTAGGCAATACCAAGCTTAACATACACATTTGCAACTCTTAAATGGACAATAAAAAATTTGGAAATTATTCTAATCAAAACAAATACTTTATTAACAAACTCAGATCCTTTTGACCTCTAAAGAAAGAATAACACAGCCTTGCCAAAAAAGAAGGAGGAGGAGAGTAAAGAGGAGGAGGAGGAGAAGATTTATAGATGTTCTTAGGGCACATGATAAACAGCTTTAAAACCTACAGAAATATTTTTGAAACAAACAGACATTATTTTTCCAAGAAATAGTAATGGTTGATAATAGGAACAATGGGCAAACAAGAGAGACAGTTTTGTATCAGAGTGGATAAAACACTGAGCCTCATATCAAGAATATATGAATTCAAATCCAGCCTCAGACATTTACTAGCTGTGTGATCCTGAGAAAGACATTTAACTTCTGCCTCCACTTTCCTCATCTATAAGGTAGAGATAAATTCAATAGAACCTACCTCCCAGGATTGTTGTGAGAATAAAATTACATTTATAAAGTTCTTTGAAAACCTTAAAAAGCTATGTAAATATAACTTTTAGGTATAAGCTGGATTTGTTGAATATAAATCGGAAATGATTTATCCCTAGATGAAACCTATAAGACCGCTCAAATCTAAGTGTGGATTTGAAACTCTCTCCATGAGTGCCACCCATATAACAATATGGTTAACAATATGTTATCAAAGAAACATCAAGCAAATGACTGAGTAATGTGGATTTGTTTCTAGAAATTCGGGGGTTTATGATGGTAATCCAAGATCAGGTTTTTCTTTTCGATAAGAAATCACAAAAAATTACAAAAGGGTTATTTAATTATTTATCTTTAGGAGCCAGATTTAGGATACTTGTAAATTACAAAAGGAAATAGTAGAAATTTTGTGGCATGTATCTGAAGATTACCAAAATTTTATACCTACAAAATACATAACAAGAAACCACTTCTTGCTCAGAATTATACATCAGACACTCCTTGTCTTTCATAAACAAATAGATGGCAAATTCTCTTACTAAAATTGCAGTCCATTGGGGTGGCTAGGTGGCACAGTGAATAGAGCACTGGCCCTGGAGTCAAGAGGAACTGGGTTTGGATCCGGCCTCAGACACTTAACACAAAAAATAGCCATGTGACCTTGGGCAAGTCACTTAACCCCAACTGCCCTCCAAAAAAAAAGGAAAAAAAAATGCAAACCATGGTGCATAGAGCACAGGCCCCAGAGTCAGGAGAATCTGAATTAAAATCTAACCTCAGATACATACTAGCTATGTGATCCTAGGCAAATCACTTAATGCCCATTGCCTCAAAAAAAAAAAATTGCAGCCCTCACAATACCCTTGAGAATTAACACATAAACCGGGACATTACTATTGATAAAACTGTTGACCAGAATCATCCAAACGTAACATTTATCCCTAAAAATTTAAGAATAATGTTTTTAATAGATGTCACCACAAATACTCACAAAATCCCCAAGCTTCATGGAAAGAAAAGTGTCCAAAATATAGAGACTTAGCAGAAGAAATCAAAATGATATGAGAACAAGATAAATATCATCCCCATTTTCCCATCTGTTAACTGAAGTTGTTGTAAGATAATTTCAAGAAAGAGGCTGGGAATGAATTAACATCCCAATATTTTTATTCAAGTATAAAAAACCCAACTATTTTAACCACCTCTACAAATACTTTGCAGAACCTTTCTTAAAAGTACATTAGAGGGGCAGCTACATGGCATAGTGAATAGAGCACCAGCCTTGCAGTCAGGAAAACCTGAGTTTAAATCAGACCTCAGATACTGAACTTACTAGGCATGTGACCTTGGGCAAGTCACTTAACCCCAATTTCCCTGCCTTCTCCCCTCAAAAAAAAAGTACATTAGAGATCTACCCCAGGACTATTTCTATCTGAATTCTATCAAAAAGATGATTGTGGGGAGGGGTGTGGGGGGAGACAGAACAAAGATGGAGGAGTAGAAATAGCACTTCCACCGCACTCCAGCCCACTCCACTTCAAAATTATGTAAAAGGGGACTCTGAACAACTTCAGGAGTCCAGCACCCTCAGAATGTCACAGAGAAGCTAACCTCCATCTGAAGACAGTCCTGCAGCCCGGCAGGGAGTGGCCAGCGCAGCACTCTGGGAGCCGAGCCCAGGACCTCTTGAGTCAGAGGTTTTAGCCCCAGGGAAGTCGGACCAGCAGCCAGCTGGAGGGTCCCCAGAACACCAGCAGCTGTGGCTTTTCCAGAATTACCAACACATAGATGCCTAGGACAAAGTGAGAGGTTAGTGCCCTATGGACTTTGGGACCAGTATTTGGAAGCCTGTCACCTTCGTACCCTGGAGGTGAGAAGTCACTGAGGAGCAGCAGGCACAGCCGCCATTTTGCAGCTTCAGTTGCATCTTCGGCTCCTGGCCTGTGAACTGTAAGGGGATCCGGCAATCAATCTCGGGGGGGTAATCGCTCTTACTTTAACCTCCCTGGATATGGATTGTGATCTGGGATGGAGGTCTTGGGGTGTGTGTCCAGCTTGCCAGAGTGTTTGGGGGCTTCAGAGAGGGCACCCAACTAATACCTCCTATAGCTAAGAAGACCCCAGTGTTTGGGATAGAAGCTCCCCTGTCTGGTGACAGAGTCCTACTGTGGCAACAAGCGCAAAAGTAAAGTAATTAAGTGGCAACATGCCTAGGCAAAGGAAACAAAATAAACAGAAAAATTCAACATTGGACTCCTATTTTGGGGGCAAAGAGGATCGAAGCATGGAACAGGAGGAGGAGAGGGAGGTCAGAAATCCTGCACCAAAAGCCCTTTTGCCTTTCTATTCTTCCCCTCCCCTGCAACAACTTCCCCTTGCCTCTTCTACATGAGATAGTTTACCCCACCCTGTCTCTCCCCATCTCCTCTTGCCACATTCCTCTCTCATCTCTTAAATTTGCCCCTTAAGAATCATCCCTTCCCATAAATTCAATCTGTGCCCTCTATGCATGTATACCTGTAAACATATGCCCATATACCCTCCTTCAATTATTTTCATAATGAGAAAGGTTTCATCAGACGCAGTTATTGTTTTCCATGTAGGAATGTAAATAGCTCAACTTTGATAAGTTCCTTTTTATTTCTTTTCCTTGATTGCCTTCTCAAGCATCTTTTGCTTCTTGTGTCTGAATGTCAAATTTTCTATTCAACTCTGGTTTTTTCCTCAAGAATGCTTGAAAGTCCTCTATTCCACTGAATGACCATATTTTCCCCTGAAACAAGATACTCAGTTTTGCTGGGTAGGTGACCCTTGGCTTCAATCCCAGCTCTTTTGCCCTCTGGAATATTATATTCCATGCCCTTCAATCCCTCAGTGTAGAAGCTGCCAGGTCCTGTGCTATTCTGATTGTGTTTCCACAATATTGAAATTATTTCTTCCTAGCTGCTTGTAGTATTTT
Organism: Gymnobelideus leadbeateri; assembly: GCA_011680675.1. Lineage (NCBI taxonomy): Eukaryota > Metazoa > Chordata > Mammalia > Diprotodontia > Petauridae > Gymnobelideus > Gymnobelideus leadbeateri. The sequence goes on along the minus strand of WOXC01009873.1, from coordinate 158,885 downwards.
CTCCTTGATCTGGGAGTTCTGGAACCTGGCTATAATATTCCTGGGAGTTTTCTTTTTGGGATCTTTTTCAGGAAGTGATCTCTGGATTCTTTCAACCTAGATTTCCCCCTCTGGGTCTAAAAAATCAGGGCAATTTTCCTTGAGAATTCCTTGAAGGATGATTTCTAGGTTCTTTCTTTGATCATGACTTTCAGGTAGTCCAATAATTTTTAAATTATCTCTCCTGGATCTATTTTCCAGGTCAGTGGTTTTTCCCATGAGATATTTCACATTGCCTTCTATTCTTCCATTTGTTTGGATCTGTTTAACAGCATCTTGATTTCTCATAAAGTCACTAGTTTCCATTTGCTCCAGTCTAACTCTGAAGGAATGAATCTCCTCAGTGAGCTTTTGAGATTCTTTTTCCATCTGGCAAATTCTGCTTTTTAAGGCATTCTTCTCCTCATTGCCTTTCTGAGCCTCTTTTGCCATTTGAGTTAGTCTATTTTTAAGGTGTTATTTTCCTCAGTCAGGCTGTTGACTGTCATTTCATACTTTTCTTGCATCTTTTTCATTTCTCTTCCCAAATTTTCCCCCACTTCTCTTATCTGCTTCTTAAGGTCCTCTATGGCCTGTAGCCAGCTTGTATTTTCATTTGGGGCTTTTGGTGCAGGAGTTCTGACCTCACAGTCCTCCTCCATGCTTTGATCCTCTTTGCCCCTAAAATAGGAGTTCAATGTTGAATTTTTCTGTTTATTTTGTTTCTTTTGCCTAGGCATGTTGCCACTTAATTACTTGATTTTGGGGCTTGTTGCCACAGTAGGACTCTGCCACCAGACAGGAGAGCTTCTGTTCCAAACGTGAGGTCTTCACAACTTCCACAGGTTGGGTGGCCTCTGTAAAGCCTTCACCCGCTCTGGCAAGCTGGATACCCACCCCAAACTTCCTCCCCAGACCACAATCCAGATCCAGGCAGTTTAAAGCAAGAGCGATTAACCACAAGACTGATTGCTGCATCTCTCTACAGTTGCCAGACCAGGAACTAGAGCCGCCACTGACGCTGCAAAATGGCTTCTGTGCTGCGTTTCTTCAGCAGCTTTTCACCCCCAGGGGAGGAAACCGACGTGTTCCCCAAATACTGGTCCCAAAGTCCATAGGGCGCTAACCTCTCACTTTGTCCTAGGCATATCTGTGCTGATAATTCTGGAATCGCCAGAGCTGCTGGTGTTCTGGGGTCCCTCCAGCCGGCTTCTGGCTCAGCCACCCTAGGGCTAAAATCGCGGTTCACACGAGCCTAGCTAGTGAGTTTATGAGAAATCAAGATGCTGTTAAACAGATCCAAGCAATTGAAAGAATAGAAGGCAATGTGAAATATCTCATGGGAAAAACCACTACCTGGAAATAGATCCAGGAGAGATAATTTAAAAATTATTGGACTACCTGAAAGCCATGATCAAAGAAAGAACCTAGAAATCACCCTTCAAGAAATTCTCAAGGAAAATTGCCCTGATGTTTTAGACCCAGAGGGCAAAATAGAGGTTGAAAGAATCCACAGATCACCTCCTGAAAAAGATCCCAAAAAGAAAACTCCCAGGAATATTATAGCCAGGTTCTAGAATCCCCAGATCAAGGAGAAAATACTACAAACAGCCAGGAAGAAACAATTTCAATATTGTGGAAACACAATCAGAATAGCACAGGACCTGGCAGCTTCTACACTGAGGGATTGAAAGGCATGGAATATGATCTTCCAGAGGGCAAAAGAGTTGGGACTGAACCCAAGGGTCACCTACCCAGCAAAACTGAGTATTTTGTTTCAGGGGAAAATATGGTCATTCAGTGGAATAGAGGACTTTCAAGCATTCTTGAGGAAAAAACCAGAGTTGAATAGAAAATTTGACATTCAGACACAAGAAGCAAGAGACGCCTGAGAAGGTAATCATGGAAAAGAAATCAAAAGGAACTTATCAAAGTTGAATTATTTACATTCCTACATAGAAAAACAATAGCTGTGACTGATGAAACCTTTCTTAGTATGAAAATAATTGAAGGGTATATGGGCATATGAATACATATGTGAATGTGTGTATATATGTTTACAGGTATACATGGATAGAGGGTACAGGTCAAATTTGGTAGGAATGGATGATACTTAAGGGGTAAAGTTAAGAGGTGAGAGAGGAATGTGGCAAGAGGAGATGGGGAGAGACAGGGTGGGGTAAACTATCTCATGTAGAAGAGGTAAGGGGGAGTAGTTGCAGGGGAGGGGAAGAACAGAAAGACAAAAGGGCAAAGCATATTCTCATTGAATTTGGCTCAGGGAGAGAATGACATACCCCTGCAGGAGAGTAGGGGGGAGGGGGGTGAGAGGGGGGATGATGGAAAATACGGCATGCTGGGGGGAGGGGAATTTGAGGCACCCACTTTTGAAGACGGACAGGATCAGAGTAGGGAATGGACCAGGTGGGGGGTGGGATGGATGGAAGGAAAATATAGCCAGTCTCTTACAATATATCTACTATGGTAATGTTTTGCATAGCTATACATGTACAACATATACTGAATTGCTCATCTTCCCAGTGGGAGTGGGTGACAAGGGATGAAATGAAAGGATCTGGAATTTGAAGTTTTAAAATTAAATGTTTCAAAAAATATAAATACTATTATTAATTCTATTTTGCATGTAATTGGGAGATAAGATGTACAGGCATTGGGGCACAGAGATTCACCTTGCCCTAATGGAAAAGTCGAAGGGGGTATGGGAGAAGATATGGGAGAGAGCAGATTGGCTGAGGGGATATCCTGTGGGACTGCTATTCTGGGGTGGTAGGTAGGGGAAAATGGGGAAAAATTGTAATTCAAAATCTGGTGGAAATGAATGATGTAAACCAGAAGTTAATAAAGCATTTGGAAAAAAAAGATCAATGTGTGATAATCTTGATAACATAACAATAGTGGGTCAATATTATGCCCCCCATCACAGTGTAATGGGTGTCTTAAAGCAGATGCCAGATGATGGATTGTCAAAGGGCATGTCATTTCTGGGTCTCAGTTTCCTTATCTGTAAGATAAGAGAGTTAATGTCTGGGGTCCCCTTAAGTTCTAAATGTATGATCCTATGATAATTACAGGTGACATTCTTATTTAGGTATAAGTTGAATTAGATAATTTATGAAGTTCCTTTCAACTTTGAGCTTCTATGATTTGAAAACCGATAATCTCCTTTCAACCCTCCCACAAAGTCTTATCTTATTCATACTAAATTTCACAAGTTCCTTCAGCTGATCTTCTAAGGGTATCAATTCTAATGTCTTTGTCATCCCAATCAACCTTCTCTAAACAAACTATGGGTTATCTCTATAGGTTATATAGGTTATGAATCAGAATAGTTACTAAATTGTGGTTCCCAGAACCAGATGTCATTCTCTGGCTCTCATCTGAGTAGTGTGCTTGTTGGTGCCCTTAAAATCCTGCCCCACACACAGTTCTCACTTTGCCTTTCTATAAGGCAGCCCAGAAGGGAAGGGATGGTTGCACTAACTAGAATTAACCTAACCTGTAAAAACAGGATTTATTGTTATTCCCTACTTGAGTCTTCCACACTCTGTCATCCTCTATTCTTCTTTCAATAAATGTTGGTTGTCATCAAAATGATCATCACTAATCACAGGCAGGCTTCTCTGATGTACTAGGGTAGATGAAATACTGCTGAGAAAGGAAGTGAATCTTCCCAGGAGGTTGTATTTACTCCCTGGAAACTGTAATTTACCAAATGGGATCCTAATACCTAAAAGGAGTTCATACATTGAACCAGGAGGAACCATTGTCCCTGGATAGTATTCTGTCTCCTACCACATGCAGGACTAGAATTGGCCTAACCATGTAATTTGGTGTAGATCTCTAGTAGGGCATCTGGGGATGTTCACAAGCATGAAGGGAATTCCCTGACAAGCCTTCAGGGAAAGTAAGGCTAACTGGCTGAAAGCAGGATCTTGAAGCAATTGGATTCAATTTACACCATGGGAAGAGGCCAGATGAAACCAAGGACTAGAGTTTGTTGGGATGCTAGAAGAAACAATGGAATCCAAAGTCATCAGGGGAGGCAAACCATAAGACAGGGCATGAGAGGGAATTAGGTTGCTTTTTTTTCTACCAGATAAAAGCAGCTAACTAGTCTTTTCTTTAAAAAGACTGTTCAGCCCTGGAATGTCTTTGTCGTTATGTGACCAGTCTTGGTTTATATAACTGCGTGCTGTTGATGTACCACTTTACGGTATGTACATTTGTACTATCTGTACCATTACATATAGTATTTCATTTGATCTTTACAACAACCCTGTGTATTAAGATAATTTGTTTTATTACCCTCACTTTACAGATGAAGAAACTAAAATCCAAAGCCTTGAAGTGACTCAACCAGGATCACCCTAGAAGATGCCAGAGGCTGGGTCTGAGCCCTGGTTTTGCATAACTCAAAGTCAGATCAGTATCTCCACTCCACCCTCCTGAGGTTCCCAGCAACCTCATGCTGAGTCAATTGGCTATGTTCTTGCAAGAGTAACTATATGCATGAGCTAAATAGGTAAATTTATAATTTGATATATATATATATATATATATATATAATTTGATATATACATAAGAAAGATTATCTAACTTAATAGGGATTATGACAGAGAATAAAAATGGAGAGAAAGATAATGTGGAGGAGAGAACAAAGAACTTGGAATCAAGGACTTAAGTCCCAACATGTCCATTTACTAGCTCATTGACTTGACCGAGGTGGTTTGTACTCTGAGCCATTTTCTCATTTTTAAAACATGTGACTTGGACTAGATGTCCCTTCAATTCCCTTCCAGCTCTAGAATTTTGTATTCTAAATTCACTGTTGGTCTCTGTGTATGTTTCCAATTAAATAATCAAACTCAAAAGTACCTTTGAAGGAAAATCTCAAACAGAAAATACTACTAGCTAACTAGCTAGTCTATATATATTACACCTACTATGTGTCAGGCGCTGTGCTAAACACTTTACAAGTATTATTTATTTGATTCTTACAACAACCCTGGGAGGGAGGTGCTATTATTTATGCCCATTTTTCAGTTGACATACAGTTTAGATACTTTTAAATGGTATCATAACATTATCCCCATTTCACAGTCGAGGAAGCAAACAAAGGCTAAGTGACTTGCACAAACAAATTGAGTATTACTACAAATTATGTTTGGAGCCTAATGATATTTCCTATGCTCCTCACCACTCCTTCTCAATTCACATTAACTCCTTCCTCTGGACCTTAAGCAGGAATGAAGCTGAGAAGTTCAGAAGAAATGTTCTATTCTCTGTCTTTGTACTTTTGAGTTGTAGAATGCACTCTACAAATGTAAGCTAGTACATGTTCCCTCCTGTAGTGAGAAGCAGTTGGTGGGTGAAATTGGAAGACTATCAAACTCTCTAATAAAGCTATTCTGAAGACTGAACACCTGTATGGCACCGTCACCTCTCCAATGAGGGATGGTCCTATAAAAAGTTCAGGAACAGGGGAAGTTTGAGTCTGAGATGCCTGCCCTCCCCTCCAGCTGTTCCCTTCCTTTCTTGCAGTCCTCTACCAGTGGGAGAGTCCAGATCTGGCAACTCTCGCCTCCTATCTCCCCTCCACCACCATATCATCTTTTCTTTATCAACTTTCTACTCACCTTCAGTAGGTAGCTTTTAGCCTGAAATCCCAGCCTCTTTGCCTTACGATAGCTTGCCAGTCTGGTAAACTATTCCTCGCTTGTGTTCAACAAACAGTCCAAGGGTTGGTATGAAAAGAAGAGTTATCCTAGCAAACAAATACACAAACAATGCTCCTCATGTGTGTGTCAGTCATGCATCAAGTACCTGTCAAATTCATGTGAAACATCACTGGAGGCTAACCTAAATTGACCACGAGGTTAACAAGAGTTATTTGTTATTGTGCAACAATCAATCTCCAGAAGTCTCCAAAATGTTGGTTGAGGACTCATCTGGCTGTCAGTTTGTTTCAACAGAGTGACCTAAAGTAATTGTATCTATTTATCTAGCACACCTAAAGTAATCATATCTATTTCTTTTTTTTAACTACTAACGATTTTTGTTCCAAGGTCCATCACAGATCATTGGATAAAATCAAGAATTTGGAAGAGATAAGAAAACAAAAGCAGTAACAATCGAGACTGAAGATGAAACAAACCTCCCTGGGGTTGCTGTTCAATCACTTTCAGTCATGGTCAACTCTTCGTGACCCCATTTGGGGCTTTCTTGGCAAAGCAGTTTGCCACTTCCTTCTCCAGCTCATTTCACAGATGAGGAAACTGAGTCAAGCAGGTTTAAGTGATTTGCCCAAGGTCACACAGCTAGTAAGTGTCTGAGGCCAGATTTTAACTCAGGATGATAAATCTTCCTGACTCAGGTATGGCACTCTATCCACTGTGCCATCTAGCTGCCTTTGGTGTCAGTAGCAAATCCCAAGTACTAGGGAAACCTAAACATGACAGTAGCTGTCTTCACACTGTTTTTATAGTCCATAATCCTGATGCACAATATATTTGCTGCAAATATTTTAATAGTTCCACAATTCCAACAAGAGTCTAAAGATATTTACAGACAAAATACTTGAACTTTTTAAAGTCACCACTTGAACTGGAAAAAAAAATCCTTATCCTTAGTTTTGTAACGCATGAAGAAGATTAAAATTTCTGTAAAGCATCCTATAAGGTGAGTTAGTATAACTAATACTGTCTTCAATTATAAAACACTAATTCATGGCAAATAATCACATCCTTCCCACTAAATAATGCCATCTACAGAATCTGTGATTTAAAGGACTTAAGAGGTCACCTTCACACCTGAGCAGGACCCTTTTCTGTCTCTGACAAGTGGTTAGCCAATCAATCAATCAATCAAGACCTCAACAAACATTTGTTCTGGGGCAGCTAGGTGGCACACTGGAAAAGCACAGGGTCTGGAATCAGAAACACTTGAATTTAAATCCAGACTCAAATATGTGATTTGGGGTTAAATCACTTAACCTCTGTTTGCCTCAGTTTCCTCAGCTATAAAATGGAGATAAGAATACCACCTAGTTATGAAAATAAAATGAGATAGCTTTAGTTAAGCACTTAGCATAGTGCCTGGCGTAGAGTGGGTAAAAAAAATGCTAGTTATTATTATCATTAAGTGTTCACTTTGTGCCAGACATTGAATTTGGTACTGAGGATACAAATACACAAATCAAGTAGTCTCAGCCCCTAAGAAGCTTACATTTTTATCAAGGAATAGAATAACCAGCAACCCCTAGTTCCTGAGGCATTTCATTTTACTTCTGAACTTTCCAATTGTTAGGATTTTTTTCTGTCATTGAACTAAAATCAAAATCAAAGTCAAAGACCATCCATTTCTCTTGAGCCAATTGGAAAAAAGTAAGACCCCTTTCCCCCATAAGAATAATAGAATCTTAGGATTGAGAAGAACCACAAAGGCCATGTAGACCACATACATGAGAAAGAATCTCTACAACATTCTAGAAAAGTGATCATCCAGTTTTTGCTTGATCACCACATTCTCAGGCAGCCAATTCTAGTTTTGGATAGCTCTAATTGCTAAGGTCCTTTTTTTCTCCCATTAAACCTGAATTTTCTTCTTTGATCCCAGTTCAGTCATCTGAAATAAAAAAGAACTAATCTAATCTTGCTGTCATATGACAGCTTTCAAACAACTGAAGACATTTATCATGTCCACCTCTTCTGGAGGCTACATGTTGCCAGTTCTTTCAAGCACTCCTTGATGGAATCCTAATAAAGCTGCCCCCAGCCCCAATATTCTAATTTTATTATAGATCCAGTCCCACTGAACAGCAGGCCCACTGTACCTACCTAGGCTCCTTCCTCCCTCCCCACCCTCCTCAGCAATGCCCTCACATCTTTACATATGCCTCACTCCTCCTGGAACAAATAGGTGTGTTCCCACAGAAACAACAGGTGTGTCCATATGATGGGAACCTAGCTACTGCCTCTACTTGGTCACTGTCCCCAGACCCATTCCCACAGAAACAGGTGTGCTCTTATACTCAACCACAATCACATCATTCATCTAGCCCAAGACAGGACCACAATACCTAATTATCCATCTTGACCAGAAAGGACCAAAATAGCTATCAAGTTGGAGGGTAGCATGACCAGAATGTTTAACCACCAAACCATAGATGGGATCCCCTCCTCCATTACCTAATCCCTTAACGCAGTCCTCCTATCTTTTAAATATTAATCATATTCCTCTATTCTATGTAAATTTTGATTATGTAATTGCATCTTTACCTATAAAAATCCATTTTGCTTTCTCTGAAGTTGCTGGCCAGCTTCATGAAGGTGTCAATCTCAATAAATGCCTATACTTGGATTAGAGGAGGTCTGACTCTTAATTCTTTGAGACGGTTCCACTACAACACATCATGAAACCCCAACAGTTTTTGGGTGAGCAAAGCCCCAACCTCAACACTCCTCACATTTGTATTGTTAATGTATTTTTGCTTAATGGGAAGATCTTTCCCATCCATTAATAGGCCCGTGTGACCTGCTTGAGTCACATGGAAGTCTGAGTCACATGAGTCTGTTATATTTTGCAATTCAGAATCATGCCAGCATATGCATAGATGCTGTAGGCACTGTGAATATCGCATTGGTGCTACAACATTGTATGATCTTAAATTTCTTTGCCATTCTAATCAGCCTCTTCTAAATATTTTCTAGCTTATTAATGTCCTTCCTAAAACACACCAAAAACTACACACAGTACATAAAATGTGATATGGCCAGAACGAAATATACAACTAGATGCTTATATATCACAGCTCATAGGATATAGAGCAGGAGTAACCTCCTCATTCTTGATATTAGGCTTTTTTTAAAAAAAAGAGATTGTATGGTAAAGTGGAAAGAGTTTTGGAGTTGATTCAAGTCTTGACTCTGATGCTTTCTAGTTTGTATGATCACTTAATTTAAGCCTTAGGTTCATCATATGACAATTTGGAGTAATAATAATTAGACTAACCACTTCATAGGTTTGTTTTAACAAAAAATGCTTTGGAAACATTGAACCCCCCTATAAATGTGAGCTACAGTGTAGTTAGAGTAGAAACAAAGTTTATCTGAAACTATGATTTCTATTCTGTTTTTAAGTCAAATCAGCTTTATGTTATTTAGTATTATTACCAAATAAGTTGGTTAACTAGGTGAGACAGCACTAGGCCTGGAGTCAGGAAGATCTAAGTTCAAATCTAGCCTCAGACATGTACTAGCTGTGTGACCCTGAGCAAGTCACTTATCCTTGTTTGCCTCAGTTACTTCATCTATAAAATGATCAGGAGAAGGAAATGTCAAACCACTCTGGTATCTTTGCCTAGGTAATCCCAAATGGGGTCATAAATGAAGTCATGACTAAAATAGCTGAACAACAACAACCAAATAGGGCACAGAAAATTTCACTTCAGGATTCCAGGAAAGTATTTTTCCTCTGCAAGAAGTTTAGAAGCGGGTGGAGTAGAAACAGCATTTCCAATGTGCTCTGCCCCACACAAATTTCAAACAATGTGAAAGAGAGCTCCGAACAACTTCTGGAGCCACAGCACCCACAGAACGGCACAGAGAAGCTAACCTCCTGCTGAGGACAGCCCAGCAGCCCTGCAGGGAGCAGCCAGCGCAGCGCTCTGAGAGCAGGCAGCACAGCTCACCAGGAACCAACAGCGCAGCCCGCAGAGCCAAGCCCAGGTCCGAGGTTTTAGCCCCAGGGCGGCCAGGCCTTCAGCTGGCTGGTGGAACCCCAGAACACCAGCAATTGTGGCGATTCCAGAATTATCAGCACAGATATGCCTAGGACAAAGTGAGAGGTTAGTGCCCTATGGACTTTGGGACCAGTATTTGGGGAACACGTGGCTTCCTCCCCTGGGGGCAAAAAGCTGCTGAAGAAACAGCTGCACAGAAGCCATTTTGCAGCGTCAGCAGTGGCTCTAGCTCCTGGTCTTCGAACTGTAGGAAGATCCAGCAATCAGTCTGGGGGTTAATCGCTTTTGCTTTAAACTGCCTGGATCTGGATTGTGGTCTGGGGGGGAAGTTTGGGGTGGGCATCCAACTTGCCAGAGTGGGTGGAGGCTTTACAGAGGCCACCCAACCTGTGGAAGTTGTGAAGACCCCACGTTTGGACAGAAGCTCCCCTGTCTGGTGGCAGAGTCCTACTGTGGCAACAAGCCCAAAAATCAAGTAATTAAGTGGCAATATGCCTAGGTAAACGAAACAAAATAAACAGAAAAGTTCAACATTGGACTCCTATTTTAGGGGCAAAGAGGATCAAAGCATGGAGGAGGACTGTGAAGTCAGAACTCCTGCACCAAAAGCCCCAAATGAAAATACAAGCTGGCTACAGACCATAGAGGACCTTAAGAAGCAGATAAGAGAAGTGGGGGAAAATTTGGGAAGAGAAATGAAGAAGATGCAAGAAAAGTATGAAATGACAGTCAACAGCCTGACTGAGGAAAACAACACCTTAAAAAATAGACTAACTCAAATGGCAAAAGAGGCTCAGAAAGGCAACGAGGAGAAGAATGCCTTAAAAAGTCGAATTTGCCAGATGGAAAAAGAATCTCAAAAGTTCACTGAGGAGATTCATTCCTTCAGAGTTAGACTGGAGCAAATGGAAGCTAATGACTTTATGAGAAATCAAGATGCTGTTAAGCAGATCAAAACAAATGAAAGAATAGAAGGCAATGTGAAATATCTCATGGGAAAAACCACTGACCTGGAAAATAGATCCAGGAGAGACAATTTAAAAATTATGGACTACCTGAAAGCCATGATCAAAGAAAGAACCTAGAAATCACCCTTCAAGAAATTCTCAAGGAAAATTGCCCTGATGTTTTAGACCCAGAGACCAGAATAGAGGCTGAAAGAATCCACCGATCACCTCCTGAAAAAGATCCCAAAAAGAAAACTCCCAGGAATATTATAGCCAGGTTCCAGAATCCCCAGATCAAGGAGAAAATACTACAAGCAGCCAGGAAGAAACAATTTCAATATTGTGGAAACACAATCAGAATAACCCAGGACCTGGCAGCTTCTACACTGAGGGATCGAAGGGCATGGAATATGATATTCCAGAGGGCAAAAGAACTGGGAATGAACCCAAGGGTCACCTACCCAGCAAAACTGAGTATTTTGTTTCAGGGGAAAATATGGTCATTCAGTGGAATAGAGGACTTTCAAGCATTCTTGAGGAAAAAACCAGAGTTGAATAGAAAATTTGACATCCAGACACAAGAAGCAAAAGATGCTTGAGAAGGTAATCAAGGAAAAGAAATCAAAAGGAACTTATCAAAGTTGGACTATTTACAGTCCTACATGGAAAAACAATAACTGTGTTTGATGAAACCTTTCTCATTATGAAAATAATTGAAAAAGGGTACATGGCATATGTTCACAGATATACATGGATAGAGGTTACAGGTTGAATTTGATGGGAAGGGATGAGTATTTTATTTTTGGAGGGCAATTGGTGTTGGGTTACTTGCCCAGGTTCACGAGGCTGGGTTTTTGTTTGTGTGTTGGGTGTCTGGGGCCGGATCTGAGCTTGGGTCCTTCTGGCTCCAGGGCTGGCTCTCTGCTCACTGCGCCACCTAGCCACCCCAAGGAAGGGATGATTCTTAAGGGGTGAAGTCAAGAGGTGAGAGAGGAAAGTGGCAAGAGGAGATGGAGAGAGACAGGGTAGGGCAAACTATCTCATGTAGAAGAGGCAAGGGGAAGTAGTTGCAGGGGAGGGGAAGAACAGGAAGGCAAAAAGGCAAAAGCATATTCTCATTGAAGTTGGCTCAAGGAGAGAATCACATACATACTAAATGGAATATCTTACCCTCACTCACTCTCCTGAGTAGGGGAAAGGGGGATGAGAGGGGAGATGATGAAGGGGAGGGCATTCTGGGGAGAGGGGAGGTTAGAAGTACCCACTATCAAAGAGGGACAGGATCAAAATAGGGAATGGACCAGGTGGGAGGGAAATATAAGCAGTCTTTTACAATATATCTACTATGGTAATGTTTTGCATAGCTATACATGTACAACACATACTGAATTGCTTATCTTCTCAGAGGGAGTGGGTGACAAGGGAGAAAGGGAATGGATCTGAAAATCGAAGTTTTAAAATTAAATGTTTCATAAGATGTCCAGGCATTGGGGCTCAGAGATTCACCTTGCCCTAATGGCAAAGTCGAAGGGGATATGGGAGAAGATATGGGAGAGAGCAGATTGGATGAGGGGATATCTAGTGGGACTGCTATTCAGGGGTGGTGGGTAGGGAAAAAATGGGGGGAAAATGTAACTCATAATCTGGTAGAAATGAATGATGTAAACCAGAAGTTAATAAAGCATTTGTTTCATTTAAAAAAAAAAAGAAGTTTAGAAGCAATGGGTTAAAGAATTACCCTCCCCAAATACCAACATGCACTTTATTTAGCAGTGCCCTTCTGGAAACACAATGCCTTACCTGAAATGAGTGATTCTGACAATGGAAATTTCAGACACTATGGAAAACCAGTAGGAGAGCTATTGAGAGGCTGGAAGAATGGTCACTGACCCTCATTATCTTTGCTTAGTTCAGTATTATCTACTGGTTTTTGTGAGGATCCCTTTTTATCTGTTCTTCCTTGGTTTGGGGGAAATGGCACATAGATGGAAACTTGTTCATTCCTATGAAAAGAAACTGGAAAACTCCCTGATTACCAGTAATTCAAGTCATTGAGGCTAAAAGTATGTTCAAGTCAATTCAGTTCAGCAAATGTTTATGAAGTCTCTTCAGGGAGAGCTGATTTTAACTGTGCAACCATGGGCAAAGCACTTAACCTTCCTAGGACCAGAGGCAGCTCTCAAGACTCTGAGTTTAGATGAGTTGTTGATCTGTAACCATGGAGGGAGTTTACATACTAGGGAGCTCTCCACATTGATGAGATCAGAGGCTGTGGGGAAAAAATGAACAAACCTATAGGCAAGGCAATGTGCTAGAAGTAAGGAATACTGACCCAAAAGAAGAGGAGAAGAGAGAGGAGAGATGAGAGGAGAGGGGAAAGGAGGGGAGGGGGAGGGAGGGGAAAGGAAAGGAGAGGAAGGAAGAGGAAAGGAGAGGAGAGGAGAGGAGAGGAGAGGAGAGGAGAGGAGAGGAGAGGAGAGGAGAGGAGAAGAGAGGGGAAGGGAGGGGAGGGGAAGGGAGGGGAGGGGAAGGGAAAGGAGGGGAGGAGAGGGGAGGGGAGGCAGGATGGCTAACCTCTCATCCCAACCTCCTACTTCCTTTCCTGAAGGAACTAAAGTCTCCCTTGGATAAGAAGCAGGTGAGGGGTAGGAGGAGACTACAGAGATGTGTATTTTTGCCTCCCTACAAACTACATCTAGACAGATCCACATAGGCATACATAATGTACATGGGCAAAAACATAACAGAACACCACACCCTACACACACACACACACACACACACACACACACACACACTTATAGTTATATAACTCTAGTACATGAGTTCCTTGAGGAGAGAGAGTCCTATATAATTAGCCCTTTGAGCCAAGGGTTACTCCTGCTACCTGGGAGACTGAGGTTGGTAGATACCTTGAGCTCAGGAGTTCTGAATTGCAGTAGACTAAGCCAATCAGTGTCCAAACTAATATGGTGAGCCCCAGGGAGTGGAGGGCTACCACAGAAACAGAACTGCACACAGAGAGATAGATAGATATGTATGTATGTATATATATACATATAATGTAAAGTATACTATATATACACACATACACATATATACATATATTAACATTATTTATATTATTATATATATTGAACTCACACACTGTGGGATGAGAGCCCTATATATATTATATTATTATATTATATTAACATATATTAATATTATTAATATTAACAAAGTGCTTTATATATTTATCTTATTTGATCTTCAAAACAATACTGCGAGTTAAGTGCTATCATATATATAGCTATAGATAGATCCACACATATTCAGAAGTGCTTGTATATATGTATACATATATAATGTACAAACATACATATATACGTGTGTGTGTGTGTGTGTGTGTGTGTGTGTGTGTGTGTGTAACAGACCCCTGATTTCACTGTTACAGGGAAGTCCCAGTTAGGAAAACTGCTATGTAATTTATAGTTTCAGAGAGCTGCCTAGAGGCTCTAAGAATTAAAGCAATTTGCCCTAGGTCACATCACCAGTATGTAAGAGGCAAAACTTGAACCCAGGCCTTAAGGACTGACACTAAGACCAAGCTCTATAAATTATACCATGCTGTCATGTTCTATGTGTATGGCAGCATACACATAGAGAGGTCTGGGATTTGACAAAGCATTACCTGGAAGTGGAGCCAAGATTGAGGAGAAAAGGCTATAACTCGCTTGAGATCTCTCCAAAACCCCTCTGAACACCTTTATTTAATGCCATAGAACAATTCCTGGATCTGTAGAACACACAAAAGAATGGGGTGAAATTATTTTCCAGCCAAAGACAACTTAGGTCAGCAGAAAAGGTCTGCCACACCTGGATGAGAGTGGAGCATAGTCCCATACAGGCCATGCTACCACAACCCCAACTCCAGCAAACCAGGAGCAGGCCTTGGGAGTCACTGAATCAGCAATGGCAGAAGCTGCTTCCAGGGCTCTCATCCCACAGGCATTGTGTGAGTTCAACAACTGGTCAGAAAGAGATTACAGGGGTCTCTTTGCTGGCACTAGGTGCAGGACTCTGTGGCTTTGCCCATATTTGCTCTGGGTCACAGTCCTGGGTATCAGTACCAGGGCGAGGAGGAGGGGTAGCACACTAGAGCTTGTAGCTACAGTGGAGCAAAGACCATTCTCACAGTCCCAAGAAAGAATATAATGCTAGTGGTCACTCACAGACCAGCACAGGCCAGGAGAGGAGTAAACACCTCTTTAGATCATACCACCTTAGAAGAACTGAAAACTTACAGGCCACTAGAATTATCTCTGAAAACAGCTGCACAAAACCCCTAAAGCTTGGGACAGGGCACCCTCCACCCTGGAAGCAGAGCTCTACTTTAACAAAGAGTTAAAAGTCAAGAAATAATCTGGGGAAATGAGTAAACAACAGAAAAACAATTCTGACCATAGAAAGTCACTGGGGTGATAAGGAAGATCAAAACATATACTCAGAAAAAGAAAACAAAGTCAAAGCTCCTATATCCAAAACTTCCAAGAAAAATATGAATTGGTCTCAAGGTATGAAAGAGCTCAAAAAGGATTTTGAAAATCAAGAAGAGAGGTAGAAGAAAAATTGGGAAGAGAAATGAGAGCAATGCAAAAAAAAATTGTGAAAAATGAGTCAACAACTTAGTAAAGAAGATACACATACACACACAAAAAAAAAATACTGAAGAAAATAACATCTTAAAAACAGACTAGGTCAAAGGGTAAAAGAGGTCCAAAAAGTCAATGAGGAGAAGAATGCCTTAATAAGCAGAATTGGCCAAATAGGAAAAAAAAGACACAAAAATTCCCTGAAGAAAAAACTCCTGAGAAAGTAGAATTGATCAAATGGAAAAGGAGATACAAAAGCTCACCAAAGAAAAAGGAAGATAATGACTTTACAAGAAATCAAGAAACAATAAAACAAAACCAAAAGAATGAAAAAATAGAAGACAATGTGAAATAGTTCACTGGAAAAACAACTGACCTAGAAAACAGATCCAGGAGAGAAAATTTTAAAAATTATTGGACTATATGAAAGCCATAATCAAAAAAAGAACCTAGATATCATCTGTAAAAGAAATTATGAAGGAAAACTGCCCCAATATTCTAGAACCAGAGGGCAAAATAGAAATTGAAAGATTCACCAATCACCTCCTGAAAGAGATCCCCAAATAAAAACTTCCTGGAATGTTTTAGCCAAATTCCAGAACTCCCAGGTGAAGGAAAAAATATTATAAGTAGTCAGAAAGAAACAATTCAAGTATCATGGAGCCACAGTCAGGATAACACAAGATTTAGGGACTTCTACTTTAAAGGATTGCAGGGCTTATGATATTCCAGAGGGCAAAGGAGCTAGGATTATAACCAAGAATCACCTACCCAGCAAAATTAAATATAATCCTTCAGGGCAGGCCAGGGAAGTGGTGGAGAGGGGGAAGGGGGGACGGGTAATGGACATTCAGTGAGATACAGGATTTCAAGCATTCTTGATGAAAAGACTAGAGCTGAACAAAAAGTGTGATTTTCAAATGCAAGACTCAAGAGGTGCTTAAAAAGGTAAACAGGAAAGGGAAATCATAAGGAGCTTAATAAGGTTAAACTGTTTACATTCCCACATGGGAAGATGATACTTGTGACTCATAAGAACTTTTTCATTATTAGGGCAGTTAGGAGTATATTTAGACAGAGGCATAGATGTGAGTTGAATATGAAGGGATGACATCTAAAAAAATTAAATTGAGGGGTGAGAGAGAAATGTACTAGAGAAAAGGGAGAGAGAGGTAGAATGGGGTAAAATATCTCACATAAAAGAGGCAAGAAGAAATTTTTACAGTGGAGGGGAAGAGGGGGAAGGTGAGAGGAAATGAGTGAACCTTATTCTCATCAGAACTGGCTCAAAGAGGGAATAACATACACATCTAATTTGGTACAGAAATCTATCTTACCCTACAGAAAAGTAGGAGGGAAGAGGGATAATTGAAGGGGACAGAGGAACAATGATAGAAGAGAGGGTAGTCAGAAAGAGGGATCGGGTGAAAGGAGAGAGAGAATAGAATAAGTGGGTTGGGGGAATAGGATGGAGGAAAATACAGTTAACAATAGTAACTGTCAAAAATTTTTGAAGCAAACTTGTCTGATAAAGGTTTCACTTCTCAAACATATAGAAAACTGAGTCCAATTTATAAAAGAGCCATTCCTCAATTGATAAATGATCAAAAGATATGAACAGTTTTTAGATGAAGTAATCAAAGCTATCAATAGCCACATATGAAAAAAAGATGCTCTAACTCACTATTGATTGGAGAAATGCAAATTAAAACAATTCTGAGCTACTACTTCATACCTATTAGATCAGCTAATAAGACAGATAATAAAAATGACAAATGTTTAAGGGGATATAGGAAAAATGAGACTTTAATGTACTATTGGTAGAGTTGTGAACTGATTCAATGGTTCAACCTATGCATACCTCTTGACCTAGCAATACCACTACTAGGTCTATATCTCAAAAGAGATAAAATATAGGAAGGTGAATGACCTCTATGTATAAAAATATTTATATTAGCTCTTTATCGGTGGCAAAGAATTGGAAATTGAGGGGATGCCTATCAATTGGGGAATGGTTGAACAAACTATGGCATGTGATTATGGTAGAATACTATTGTACTATAAAAAATAATGAGCAGGATGCATTCAGAAAAACCTGGAAAGACTTCCATGAGTTTATGCAAAGTGAAATGCACTGTGTAAAAAGTGACAACAATGTTGTAAGATGATCAGCTGTGAATGACTTAGCTATTCTTAGCAATACAATGATCTAAGACAACTCTGAAGAACTTACAATGAAAAATGCTATCCATCCCCAAAGAAAGAACCGATAGTGTCTGAATACAGACAGAAGCATACCTTTTTTTACTTTCTTTTTCTTGAGGGATTTTTTTTGCCTATGCTTTCTTTCACAACATGACTAACATGGAAATAGGTTTTGCATGACTACATATGTATAACCTGTATTGAAGTGCTTGCCTTCTTGATGGGGAGGGGGAAGGAAGAAGAAAGAGAATTTGGAATTTTAAATATTGTTTTTAAATGTAACTGGAGGAAAATAAAATACCAGATAAATTTTTTTAATTTAAAAAGAAAAAAAAATTTAATATATTAACAGCATGTACACAAATAGTGTAAGGAATTAAATTTTAAGATTAAATTTGAATAGCCTAACAATAGGGGGAAAAAAAGAATTACCTTCAGAATATTCCCTAGGTAATCCATTCCTCCCCACCCCCCATCATTAAAAAATACACCACAACTTAATTCACTTGCTACATTAACAACCAGTCTTCCTATCTTTCAAGAATGGCATGCTTGGCTGACTTTATGTTCTCATTTAGCATCTCAAAATGGGCACTTCCTTTTTGAGCTGGGTTACTGCATGACTCAGCCACTTAGTTAATCTGACTAATTAGCATACCATCTCCTATTAACAGTATTGTAACAACAACTGTGGCTCTAAGTAGTTCTCAGATTTCAAAACAGACCTTTTGGATGTCAAGGACACCTTTTCTCCCTGTCCTTGAGAACCTCTCAGGATCCAGGCAAGGCATTCCCAACAACTTTAGGAAACAGGATATAATTTGTGTTAATGTTTTCTATTGGGCATCCTTTTGTACCACCTTCCAGGGAAAACAAGCCCAAATTAAAATTCTGTGTCACAAGGCAAACATCAGCGGAATCACAACAGCTCAGATGCGGCTCATTTCCCACAGGTGAACTGGGATGAGGAGTGAAATTGCATAGCTTCCTTTGACTATTTATTCACAGCTGTGAAAGAGTTGTAGCTAAAATTTAGAAAGAAAATTAAAGCGGTCAGATTGAACTTTTTGTCCTTCAAGCAATGGGGTGCAGGAAAGAAAGACCTAACTCTCAACTAAGTGTACCCTGCAAAATAATTTCCATTTTCTGAGGCTGTAATAGCATATTTCATAGGACACATTTTGCCAACTTAACAAAGATTCCTCTCTCAAAAAGACAAACTTTTGAAAGCAGTTGCATGGGCTAAGACTAAAAAGGCCAAGATGAGTGTATTGGAATTCTACTTGACTGAGAGCAATCTTTCTAAGGCTCCTCTTACCTTCTTCAGATTTATACATAAACTCCTCAGTTCATCTTTTCTAAAGCCCTTCACAGTCTTGCTCCAACCTATTTCTCTAACCTCATCATAAATTAAATTTCCCACACTGAAAGATCCAACCAAACTAGCCTTCCCTCTGTTTTCCCATACAGCTCTCCATCTCTTGGGCCCATTCCTTTTTGCTGGCTATTCCCCATACTAATGCCAAACTCATGTCAGCATTAAAGAATCCCTCTTTTCTTCAAAATGTATGTGTAGCAATCCACTTCCATGTACATCTTTCCCTGTTTCAAATCCATGAAGAAGATGCCCCTCCAGGATAAGCTCATCACTTTTAATTTCATCACCATGCTGCTCACAGCCTTGGATACCACCTCCCTTAGCTTCCTCAGGCCTCTGATTGGAGGGATAGAAGGTAAACTCCTCCCAGTGCTTTCCTTTATAGAGGACAGAAGCTGGACTTACCAGCTCAATACACTTCCCATCTGCAGCTCTGCCTAGTTTCAACTCCAAGAAACAAGATATCCCCTGGTGTCTGACCACACCCATCTACTCCCCACCAAATACATACAGCTTTCCAGCTTCCTTTATTCCTTGTCTTCCCATATTAGATTATAAGGTCCTTGAGGGCAAGGCCTGTCTTTTTCTGATTTGTACTCCTAGTGCTCCACATAGTGCCTGGCATATAATAGACTCTTAACAAATGTTTACTATATTTTATGTATGTATTGTGAATATATAGATATATATGTAGGTAGGCATATGTGTATATAAATGTCTCCATATATCTATATATGGACAGTGACACATACACATATATTTATACATATACATATATATGGAGAGAAAGAGAGAGAGAGAGATTAAGGATTGACTTCAGGATCATATGTATTTACAGAAAAAAATATGAAGAAAATAAATACAAATAAACAGAAAGTAGCTAGGAAAGGACAGCACAAACTTTTCCAGGCACTTCCAGTTGCTAGTGCCTTTTTTTCCTTGCATTTATTTGTATTTTATCTCTTTACACTCTTTTTCTGTAAATACTTATATATTTTCCTGATGTGTCCCCCATAAGTTCCTTACATGTAAGGATTATTTAATTGTTTTTGTCTTTGCATCCCTAGTACCTGGCACAGTAGGTGCTTAATAAATGCTTGTTGATTGACTGATTGATTTATTGATTCATCTTTCTTACATTCTTTTGGTGCAGAAACATAGGAGAAATGAGTTCCTTTATCTTTTATAGAGCTTTTACATTCCAAAATGTTCATTCCCAGATCTATGGTCAACTCAAAGTGCTCAAAGTACCTTACATATTAATATATGATATTCATACCAAATATATACTTATTATTTCTAGTGTTATATTCCCTGCAATAGGAGAGTGGTGGGTAGGACACTTGTCTCAGAATCAGGAAGATGTGTGTTCAAGTCCTGCCTCTAACAGATCCTAAGTAGGTGACCCTAGACAAGTCCCTTAACCTTGATGGTGCCTCCAGACCATTCTGTAGCATGTATAGTACATTATAGACAATATTGTACATTATAGACAATAGTCAACAGTAATGCTGCTGAATGGTTAAGAATAATAGCTGGCATTTATATAGTGCTTTAAATTCTGAATAACATTTTACATACATTATATATTTTTATCTTTACAACAACCCTGGGGAGTAGGAGCTATTACCCCCATTTTACAGGTGAGGAAACTGAGGCAAGAAGAGGTTGAGTAATTTGCTCAGGGTCCCACAGTTAATAAGTATTTGAGGCCAGAACTGAATTCTGGTCTTTTTGACTCCAGGTCCAGTGTTCTATCCACTGTGCCACCTAGCTGCCTAGATGCCTCAAGAAGAATAGGGGCTGGGTAAAGGCCATTAGATTGGGCAATTAAGGAATCATTGGTAACTTTGGAGAGTGAAGGCTCAATTAAGTGATGGAAGCCAGATTTTAAAGTACCAAGAATTGAGAAAAGTGGAGTCAATGCTCATAGATAAGGTTTTCAAGGAATTTGGCTCAGATTTAAGGGAATGGTTTTAGAGCATAGTAGAATAAGATTTTCACATATGAGTTTATATTCTTAATTGACATTTTCATGATCTGCCAGATCTTTCCATTTAGCAAGAAAAAAATCAAGTTTGTGCTGACTTAAATGGTTTCTAGGTGTTTAGGTTTTTTACCTCATAGTAATTATTTGTTTATGTTAGTCAAGTTTTCTTAGAAATAATGATAGCCTATATCAATGTCTGTTCTTTAACCCATTTCTCACTTGTGGGAGGAGGTTAATAGTTTGTTTAAACAGGTCAGCTTGAAGTTATTTGAATTGCATGCCAGACTTTTTTTTCTTCTAATTTAGTTTTTATTTTTATATTTGCTCTAACAAGTTTGGATATGGCTCCCAAATCAGTAATCACTATTTCTTGCCTTTTAGATTATAATCAATTTCATTTTTGTGATGGAATCCAGTGCTTACCCTATCACTTTCCAACTGTATTCTTGAAGAAAGGATTTACAACATATAGACACAGGGCTTGTATGTAGTCTAGAAGCCTTTAAACATCTTATTTTCCACTCTGTAACCATATTTTCCGTGTTTTTTTCATGATCTTCTCCTATGCCAAACTTTGCTTATTTTTGCATTGGAATGACCAATATTAAAGTCTTATATATTTCTTCATAGAATTTCTACATTTCTTCATCTTCTGCTTTTGATGGTAGACATCATGGTGTAACAGGAAGAATATTGAATTTTAAGTGCATAGACCTTGGTTCAAATATTAGTTCTGTCACTTACTGTCTGACCTTGAACAAATCTTTTATCCACTCTGATCCTTAATTTCCACACCTAAAAATAAGGAGTTTCAACTAGATAACTTCTAATGTTGTGTCCCTCTTTCAATATATAAATGTGCCTATAATCCTCTGTTGGTACATAAACTTCAATTATCTTCATGGTGGGTCTTTACAAGTTTTCATCATGAACAGTGTCATGAAAAATGCCTAAATATGCCATTCCATAAAGTGTCTGTTACTGCCTTTGGACACATGGTCAAATCCAATCACTAACTCCTTTATTTGTCTTTCCAAGGGAACTTGTAAGCCATCCTTCCACTGAGCTACAAATTGCTTTGTCTTGGTTTCATTTATAAGATGACAGATCTAGAACTCAAAGAAGCTCAGAGGTTATTCAGTCTAGCCCCTTCATTTTACAGATGAGGAACTAAGGCCAACAGAGGTTAAATGACTTGCTGCAAGTCATATTATTAGTAAGGGACATAGCCAGAAATTGAACCCAGGTTCTCTCAATCCAATGTACCACTGCTAGGATTCAATTCCTTCAGCAGTAAGTCTACTTGTTGGGTGTTGGGCAAGCATCCCATATTTGAAGTGCCAACTTAAGATAATTTTATAAAGTGAATGTCAAATTTGAATAAATTAACAAAATTAACAGATAGTGTTTGTACACAATAAAAGTCCCTTTCTTTTCAGACTGACTTTGGTATTTGTCCAGTAGTACTTTCATATACAAGCAACCTATCCTCCTTCCCTAAAACTGTATCTAAATCTGTATGATTCCTAGTATTATTTGCCCCCTTTGCTTCCACCCTGCTACCATCACTGTGGAAGCAGAAAGGGACCATTAAGGCCATTTTGTTGGAACAGTGGATAGAATGCCAGGCCTAGAGTCAAGAAGACTTGAGTTCAAATTTGGCCTCAGATACATATTAGCTGTGTGACCCTGGACAAGTCATTTAACTTCTATCTCAGTTTCCTCATCTATAAAATGGGGATAATAATATCACCTACCATTCAAGATTTTTGCAAGGATCTAATGAAATAAGAAATGCAAAGTGCTTAGCAGAGTGCCTAATACACAATAAGCACTACATAAATGTTAACTATTAGTATTTTTGCTTTTTAAAAAGCTTTGTGGGGGGCGGAGTCAAGATGGTGGAGTAGAAACAGACTGTAAAAAGCTTTGCAGATTGTCATGGCCAGCCAAGTGATGCAAGGTCTGCCTATATTTATATCACCTGTCACTGAGAACATACTTCAAGCATTTTCAACTTGATAGAATATACTACAGCTTGTACTCTACTGGCATAGCTTTTGAGAATCCAGGTCAGCCCCATATCATGATACGTTATTAGAATAAGATCTTTATAGAGTCAATCAGTAGATCATGGCAACCATAGGTGTGCCATGGCAGTCAAGAAAGCAAACAGAATCCTACACTGGATTAAGACAGGGATAGCAGCTAGAAATAAGGATCTGACTGAATTCTGCACTGGTCAGGCCACATCTAGAGACCAAAAGTTAAGTTCTAGGCACTATAGTTTCAGGGAGAAATTGGCAAGCCAGAGAATGCCCAGAGGGGAATTAGCAGAATAGTGAGGTGACAGGAGTCCACACCATGTGAGAACACTTGCAGGAATGGGGAATGTATAGGTCTGGAGAAGAGGAGAAGACTTAAGGGGCTGTGAAGTCTCTTTTCAAGCATATCAAAGGTTGTCGTATGGAAGAGAAAACGAATTTGTTCTGCTTGACCCCAGAGAGCAAAACCAGAAGAAATAGATGGATGTTATAGGAGGGCTAATGATTTTGGCCCCATGTGGGGGAGGGCGTACTTCATAACAATTTGAACTGTCCAAAAGAATGATGGACTGACTTGGGACGTAGTTGGTTCCTCTTCGCTGGCATTACTTACATGGGCACTAAAGGGCCACTAAAGAAGATTCTTCTTTAGTCATGAATTTGAATAGCTGTTTTGTGAATGAGATCATATTTGTAAAGCATTTAGTATGGTGTCTGACACATAGTGTCATCATTGTTCAGTCATTTCAATCATGTCCAACTCTTCATGACCCCACTTGGAGTTTTCCTGGGAAGGATACTGGGGTAGTTTGCCCTTTCCTTTTTCCAGATTATTTTACAAATGAAGAAACTGAGGCAAACAGAATGAAGTGACTTGCTCAGGGTCACACAGTAAAGTAAGTATCTGAGACTAGATATGAACTCAGGTCTTCCTGACTCCTAGCCCAGAGCTATACCTACTGTACCACCTAGCCCCATAGTAGGGGCTTAATAAATACTTATTTATTCTCCTCTTGCTTCCCTTTTTAAAAATAGTTTGTGGTCTAGAGTCTCCAAAGTTCTAGGTTCACATGCACTAGGTTTGATCTCAGAGGCAGCCTAAAAGGTCACTCTTTTTGACTTAATATGAGCCCCACCTAGATTTTAACCTGAAAAATTCTCTGAACATAGCTTATGTCAAGGTTTCCACAAATGTTGCCAACAAGATCTTATATAAGTACTCAAAGTAATAAATGCATATTGGAAGATACAGCCTTTATTTTACCCGAGAGAAAATGAAGAAGACACAAAACATTCATAGAAGCACTTAAACAAGTACAGAAAACACATAAAGCATTCATTACAGGTCATATGCTCTCTTGGGAAAGGAATGGATTTCAGAGTTGTTGGTAGAGTAAAATTCCCCATTCTAGTGAATCTTTAGCTGTCCCAGAGTGCTACACAAGGTGTTCCAGCCTCATAGTGGATGCCATAGTTCAGACTCCCTCTGGAAAGCCAACACACTTTAGAGCTGGTGGACAGATATCACAGCTACTTTGCCCAGACCTCCACTATCCAAAACATTCACCGTAACTGAGGGGAGCAAAGTCCAGTTTGCCCATCTCATGGCTTTATTCCTTACTGCTCCTCTGACTGTGAGAGCCGTGCAGATGATCCTCTTTATTTGAGATGGTACACTGCTAATGAATTCTCCATTCCTCTCTAGGTCAGATCTTGCAAGTTTTAAACTTGGCATTAATGTTAAGGCAACTACTGAGGCTGGAACTGAACAAGAAATCTCCATTATTTTCTGTCTGGATTCTGTGATCATTCTCCCAAGGAAGTCAAGATCTATCCCTCTCTTCACTAAACTTGAGTATTGGTTGCACGGTCCATGAACTTCCCATATGAGCCACAAAGACTCAAGCATGTGCAGTTAGCCATGTACTTCTGAAGGATTGATTCTGCAACATTGTCTCTGCTGCTGCTTGCCATCTATTGGGATAGGAACTCTCTTTTCTGGCCTAGTGTAGGAGAAAGCTGTGGAAAAAGAACATTTAACCCTCATTTGCCTTTTGTCCAAAAGTGCCATTAACAGTGGAGAGGAAGGAAGGATAAGAGGGCCTGGAATGTAAGCTACCCAATCATCTTCAAGGCAACCTGAGTAACTGAAACCCAAACTTGCAGAGATCCCAAGTAGTGGTTCCAAACCAGTCAATTCATCTTGATCCAACTGCTGTCTGAGATTTTATTAGGTATTGTTTTATCCTCTTAACAATGTGCCCATGAGCATATCTATATGAAGAGAAGGACCCATGGAATGTCTTTGATGAACCTCTGGAAAGGTTATTAAGGTATAGGAGAAAGAATACCAGATTTGGAGTCAGAGATCCTGGGCTCAAATCCTGGCTCTTACATTTACCAGTAGTTCAAACTCGTTAGTCTCGGAACAAAGACTGCCAACAGTTCGATTAATGTCTGTAGAGCAGGGGTTCTTAAATTTTTGTCTGTGTCATGCACCCCTTTGGCAGTCTGGTGAAGCCTATGGACTCCTTCTCAAAAGAATGTTTTGAAATACATGAATGAAATAAAGAGGATGACAAAGGGAACTAGTTATTCTGAAATAGTTATCAAAAAATTTAAGTTTATGGACCCCAGTTTAAGAATTTCTGCTGTAGAGAGTCTAAGAATGATATAGTACTTAGACACTCTGTCCCTTCTCTAACATTTTACCTCCACAGAACATAAAGGACCAAACAAGATTTAGGGTTATATTGAATTATTGTTGTAATGGCCAAAAATAATTTATTACCTTATGTATGAGCTTTGGGTGATGGACCTCTCCATCCTTAGCTAGGTTGGTCCTTTGACAACAGTTACACAGTGTCACTGGACACCTCACTAGAAACCTTTCCAGTTAGGTAGGACCTGTCACCATTTGCATCTTTGCAGTTTAGCCTTAGAAGACTCAGAGTCGTCTCTGAACCAAGAAGAGGTGTTGAAATTGGGCTTCTGTGGAAACTGTCAAGACAGTGCAAAACACTCTAGGAAAAAAATAGAGTCCCACTTTTCAGGATGATTGAACCCATTTTTCCTATTGATCATATCATCACTTTAAATACAAATTTTATCAAAACAGAAGCAGAAACAACTAGGGGGTTTGTAGCAGCTAGGGGGAAATAGGCAGCAAGACTATTGCCACCACCAAGTAGCACTTGAAGTAATTTGTAGTCCATCTCTCCCTCTCCTTCCTTTTCCTTTCTTTTTCTTCTTCTCCTCCTTCTCCTTCTCCTTCTCCTCCTTCTCCTCCTCCTCCTCCTCCTCCTCCTCCTCTTCCTCCTCCTCCTCCTCCTCCTCCTCCTCCTCCTCCTCCTCCTCCTCCTCCTCCTCCTCCTTCTTCTTCTTCTTCTTCTTCTTCTTCTTCTTCTTCTTCTTCTTATTCTTCTTCTTCTTCTTCTTCTTCTTCTTCTTCTTCTTCTTCTTCTTCTTCTTCTTCTTCTTCTTCTTCTTCTTCTTCTTCTTCTTCTCTCTGTCTCTCTGCCTCTATCTCTGTCTCTGTGTGTGTCTATCTCCCTCCCTACTTCTGTCTCTTCATATATATTCCCATCTCTGTCTGTCTGTCTCCCCTACCACTTTCTCTGTGTCTCTCCCTCCCTCTAATCTTATGACTTTCTGAAGCTCACAAAAGGCAGATCTGGGATTCCTTGGTTATCAGTTTTATAAGTGGTGAAACTCAGAGGATACATTCTATTCTAAACTATTCTAGTTTACAAGGACTGTGGAAGGAAGAGGGGACCACGCCTCATTTATGGTACCTGGGCCTCACATGGCAACTACCCAATTACTTTAAATATTCAGGTTCCCTCTGGTTTTCAATAATAACAATAATTGATATTGATATCGTTCTTTTTCTAGTTTCCAGAGTATTTTATAGACTTCATCTCTTTTTAACATCAAAGTAACCAAGTGAGAAAGGTACTACAGCTATAATTTTACCAATAAGGAAACTGAGACTCTGAGAGGTTGAATGACATGTCCAGGGTCACACATTTAGTAAGTACCAGAGGGCTTCTTGATCCCCAAGGCCAGCACTCTATCCAATATAATGGATGATAGAATCACAGATTTGGAGCTATAAGGAATCTTACAGAAATTGCCTAGTCCTACTCCCTCATTTTGGGTGAGAAATTGAGAGGTAAAGTCACTTGTCTATGCTTATACAGTTAGTGATTTGAAAAGTTAGGATTCAAACCCAGGTCCTTAGACTCCAAATCCAGCGCTTTATAAAATACAAGTCTATACATAGGAGTAAATGTTTCATAACAATGATGACCATGATGATGATGGCAGTGGTGGCAGTGGTGATGATGGTGATGTTAAAACCCCCTACTTTCTCTTAAAAAGACTTTTATTTCAAGTAAATCTTTTAACTTTTGTTTCCATTTTGGTTTGGGGTTATTAATTTGTTTCTTGTTTTTTGCTGTTTTACTATCTGTAATTACCAAATGTCTTTTTTTAAAAAGTAATCAATATTTTGCAAATCAAATTTGCACAATCTTTACCCCCCAGGTGTTCAATTGTATATGCCTACTTAATTGTAAATAAATAAATCAGCATACTGTGAAAATTAATTTTTTTCTGCTCTCTACACACTAATATTGACAGAATGTGCATGTCCTTTAGGAATAACTAAAATTAAACAACACGAGCTATGAAATCTAATGCATCTAAGTAAAGAGGTTTGTGATCATTTTTATTGTTCATTCTTCCTAGGAACCAGATGAGGGAAGTAAATATTTTTATTGCAATTTGAGAGAAGAAGAAATATGTTCAATGCTTTGTGCCTTGTACCCAGTCTAGACATTTACTTCACAAGCATTTCTGGAAAGCCTACTATGTGGGAGCATTGCACCATTTAAGGAACTAGAGGATACATGCTGGAGATAAAGGAAAAACTCATTTATCTTTTTCATTTGAACTTCTTTCCCAGTTGATCTTGTCCCACCTTGATTGAGATGCTAAAGTGAAATTAGTCTTTCTCCGTGATTTGGACATGACTTGCCTTCTCTAAGGCCTCTGCTGTCTTTTGTTCTCCTCCATTTGACACCTTGATGCATCCTTAAAGAAGGTAGGAGGGGGCGGCTAGGTGTCGAAGTGAGTAGAGCGCTGGCTCTGGAGTCAGAAGGACCTGAGTTCGGATCTGCCTCAGACACTTAACACACTCAAACAAAAACCTAGCTGTGTGACTTTGGGCAAGTTACTTAACCCCAATTGCCCTCCAAAAAGCAAAAAAAAAAAAAAAGAAGAAGGTAGTATATGCCAAGAGGTTCCCTTGTGTTCCCTTGGCCCATGAGTCCATGGAATGAATGCTCAGATGATGAGTGCTTTGACTCAAGATATGTGATGTCAGAACTTTGAGTAAGTATTAGCTTGAGTTCTTTCAAAAAGAAATATGCCCTGGGAGAAGGTTCCCAGAACATACTACCACTCCTTCCCTCCTCTACTCTGTACCTACAGCCACGAAGGCACCTGACAGAGGCACTTGAAGCACTTAGAGCTTGGTCAGACATTGAAGACACCAAGAGGCCATCAACTGCATACTGGGCCATCACCAATCATCTTGACTTTTGTTTTGCCCCTGGACTTTGATGACTTAGGAAGAGAGAGTGATATTGATGACTTTGTGCATCAATATCATTTAAATCCAGTTCATGCAAGGGCAAGCTATCACCCCATGACGTCATCGGTCTTCTTCAAAAACGAAGTATAAACAATGAACATCAATCTCTCCTCTCCACCCTCAAGTACATGCATTTATCTCTGACCAATATATCCAGAGTAGTCCCACTGAGCTCCCCATCATATACACTATGTTCTAGCTAACCTGGTCTACTCCCATGGCAATTGATCAAATTAGCTATTTTCATTTTAAATCACTATTCTAAAGTACAAAGGCTATTACCTCTCTAGCATTCATTGCTTTCCCCCACAAAACGGGTTGTTGGTTCAGTAAGTAGTAAGTCGTCATTTCCAGTCTATTGCTTAGTACACTGATCATGTGTCCTCATGCTCTTAGGATTCATGTGAAAATATCCTTTCCAGATAGAGCCCTTGTTAAGGTGCTGAACTACATGAGCCTGAGAGAAATAATTGAAGTTTGCAACAAGAGTAATATTTTTTTAAATTAATTTATTAGTTTAGTTTCAGTTAACAAGATTCAATTCCATAGTTCCTTGATTTTCAAATTTCCTTTACTTCCCCCCCCCTTCCCCCACGACAGCATATAGTCCAGTATAGGATCTGCAAATACATTCATATTAAACATTATTCCAATTACAAAGGCGTATTATACTAGGTGGGATGAAAGATGGTAAAGAAGAAATAAAACCAAACAATGAAAAGAAAAAGATCATTTAGTTTGCTTCCATCAGGATTCAGGCTCAGTTCTTTCTAGTTATATCTCTGGATGGCGCATTTCTCTCTTTCTTGAGTCTTTCGGGATTGACTTATATCACTGCATTGCTGAAAAGAGTCCAGTCTGTCATAATTGGTCATCACAGATATGGTATGTCTGTGATTGTATACAAATTTCTTCTGATTCTACTCTTCTCGCTTAGCATCAGTTTGTATAAGTCTCTCCAGGTAATTATGAAATCCGTCACCTCCTCGTTTCTTATAGCACAATAATATTCCATTACATTCATATACCACAACTTGTTTAGCCATTCCCCAATTGATGGGTACCCCTTTAGTTTCCAATTCTTTGCAACCACAAAAAGAGTAATATTAAAAAAAAAAACACTGAACTTCAGAAAAATCTGAGTCTCAATTGTTCATCTGAAAAATGAGGGGATTGGAATAGATGGGCTCCAGCTCCGAAGCTTTGCCCATTTACTTCTTTGTATGAAAATGATGTTTCAGGATTAGACCACTGACCTCCTGGCAAGTGGGAGCCATCTTACACATGCCCTTCTCTAACTTTCCTATTTCTATCTAGGACCTCATCATCTTTTTAGTCACCCAGAGTCACAGATTTTCAAGCCAACTTTAACTATTTGTTCTCCTTTATCCTCTATATCCAATCAATTTCAAAGTCTGGTAGATTCTAATTCTATAACATCACTGACATCCATCTCCTCTCAATGACAGTCATCCTAATTCAGTACTTATCACTTCTCATCTGGACTATTGCAATAGCCTCATAATTGGTCTGTGTACCTAAAATCTCTTCCCTCTCCAATTCGTGTTCACACTACTTGGTCTGAGATCTGATAATATCACTCTGCTGTTGAAGAATCTTCAGTGGCTCCCTATTCCTTTTGTTGTAAAATATAAATCCCACAATGTGGCATTTAAAGTCCTTCACGTTCTTGTTCTAACCCATCCTTCTTGACTGATTGCACAATATTACTCCTCATGCACTCTATATTTCATACAAACTGATTTTGTTGCTGTTTCTCTTACATGGCATTTTTCTCCCACGTTCTGTCCTTTGTACATGCTGTCTTTTATGCCCAGTATACTCTACTACATCATCCTTACTTCCTGGAATCCCTAGCTTCCTTCAAAGCATAGCTCAAGTGACACAATATTATTATTGGTTCTCTCTCCCCATGAAAATGACCTTATATTCATTTTGCATATGCTTTCATTAAATCAATAAGTAATTATTAAATACCTACAATGTATCATGCTCTGGCTAAATACTGGGGGATACAAAGACAAGAGCGAAATCCCTGACCCCAGGAACTTATATTCTAGCTGTATTTATCTGTGTACTTGTTTTCCTTAAGTAGAATATAAGCTCCTTGAGGGCAAGGACTATTTCATTTCTGTTTTTGTAACCTCAGCACCCAGCACAATGCCTGGCACCAAGGAAATATTCAATAAATGCTTATCGAATTGAATATGATTCACTTCATAGAATAAGCTTTGGGAATGGGGAAAGAGAACTTTTTACTTCCTGGTCTCTATTCTTCAAACTACAGTGTGTTAGAACTGAGGTAGCTGCCATAGGATTTTATAATCTAGCCCTTGAAATGATTTGCCCAAGATCTAGTGGAACCAAGAGTAGGGCCCAAGTCCAACCTACCAGTATAGTGCTCTTTCCACTATCTTATTCATGAAAGTTAAGTGACTCTCCCAAGGTTGTACAAGTAGTAAGTGCCAGAGGAGGGATATGAAACAAGGTTCTCTGACTCCAAAGCCACTAACATGCTATCTCCCATGTTAGATCTGTATTTGGAATGATCTAATATTTGATGATATGTTATACTACTGCTTGTTAAAAACCAACTATATCTTTTCAACCCTTGTTTTGCTCATGGTTTCATATGAAGGAAAGGAAAGGAGAGGAGAGGAGAGGAGAGGAGAGGAGAGGAGAGGAGAGGAGAGGAGAGGAGAGGAGAGGAGAGGAAAGGAGAGGAGGAGAGGAGGAGAGGAGAGGAGAGGAGAGGAGAGGAGAGGAAAGGAAAGGAAAGGAAAGGAAAGGAAAGGAAAGGAAAGGAGAAGAAAGGAAAGGAAAGGAAAGGAAAGGAAAGGAAAGGAAAGGAAAGGAAAGGAAAGGAAAGGAAAGGAAAGGAAAGGAAAGGAAAGGAAAGGAAAGGAAAACGTGGATAGACTTGCATGAAATAGTGAAGAGCAAAATGAACAGAACCAAGACAGCATTGTATACAGGAACAGCAATGTTGTCTTAAGAACAACACTTATCAATGAAGTTATTTTGACTATTATAAATACCCAAATTAACTATGTATAAAAGAAGACATTATCTGCATCCAAAGAAAGAACTGATAAATAGATGTATAGAATTATTTTACAAATATGTGTGTATATTTATACACATATTTGTGTCTAATGGTAGCTATCTCTAGTACGGTGGGGGGGAAAGGAGGGAAAAAATTTTAATTTACATGATAGCTATTATATATTTAAAAGTAATGGCAAGTTGTACACAATAGATTTCATGTGCAATCATCTTTTTTATTTTTCTATGTCATGGGAATGCCTGTTTTATTTCATAAATTAAAAATAATTTTTTAAAGAGTGGAACAGAGGGAGGGAAAGAAAACCCTGCCTGGTCTTTATAGGGCATCAAATGATACTTTCATTAAAGTACAGTTTTTTACAAGGCTGCCCTGACTTGGAACTTTAATGACAAAAAAAGGTTAATTCATAATTAATGCTTTGGGTTCATACTGAATGAATACCAGTGCAATCAAATTTGCCAACTGATTTCCCTGGCAGTGGAGTGAAAGTTCAATCTGATTCAATAAACATTTATTAAGTGTCTAGTATGTATCAGGGCCATGCTAAGTGCTGGGGATACAAATAAGAAAAAAAGAAAGACAGTCCCTGCCCTCTAGGAATTCACAATCTAATGAGGGAAGCTGAAAAGGAAGGAGTGTGGAGAGAGAGAAGACACAGCAGCTGGGAGTGAGCAGTGGGCCACTGCAGCAGCAGGATGTCAAGGTCAAAGAAAAGAAAACCCCTGCAGGTCAGTTCTAAAGTGAATACACAAGCATTGCCCATTGGCTCAAGCAGCCAGGTTTTTGTGTCCCTAAAGTCTGGACACATAGTAAATGTGGGGTTATTGCATGGAGTTCACGTGAATCTTACAAAGCGCATCAACCTTTGCATCACAAATGATGGAAATCATATTGAAGATGTTCTCTGTTAATATTCCAATTAAATAAAATGTTGAAAATTTAATTCATTTCATGTCTTGAAATATGCATTTTTCTATGTGTCCAGACTTTAGGGACACCTGTGGAACAAAGAACTCTAATGAAGGTGAATACAACAGACTGCCAGTATTGACACTGACACTGGGGAGTAACCAAAGAAAGTAAAGGTTTAACTCTCTTCCTAACTTTGACTATTGGCAGGTATGTAATTTACATATAATTTTTTCCTAATTCTCTGAGGGGTTTTATTTCCTGATTTTGTTTCACATAAATGTAACTATACTCTAGACCAGCACTTCTTAAACTATGAGTCCCAACCCCATATGGAGTCATAAAAAATTTGACAATAGTAAAAGGTTTTTGAATGTGCAATAACCAAAAATTAATTAAAAATCAAATGCATAATGAATCTGAGGTGTTTCTGGCAGCACTTTCCCATATTGCATTGGGCAACTTCACTGCAGCCTTGGTTCTGAACACAAAGGAGGCACACTTTGCACCGTGCATGCCCTCAGGCCACACAATGCCAACAAACAGTGCCAAAATACGAAAAGGAGTCATAAGTGGAAAAGTTTAAGAAGCCCTGCTCTAGACTTACTATCTTAATCCGTTTTAATATAGACATGGCTATATCTAACATAAGACTATATTTGGTGCCTACCTGTTGACCTGGGAAAGACACTAAAGGTATGGAAAATACTGATAACTTACTAAGGAGAACAGTCTGTCAAAAATACCAGGTATTTGGAAATCAACTCATTTCTTCCAATGCACAAGTGAAGAAAAAGAATGTCTTGCTCAGTCCTGCAACTTGCAAAGGAAAAGCCAGAAATCTTTTTTTTTTAAAGAATGCCACCTCAATTTTACCCTGATCTGGCATGGATATGACTGTAGTTAAGATAAATTATAAGGGACAAGTCAAGGAGTTGATTGGATTAATGGAAAACTGGAGATAATGGGGGTTGGCCCCCATGTGGCATAGATAGACATATCTGATCTGGATTCTGTTGGGTGTCTCATCTCCAAGGGAAACTGAGATTTCTTCCATTGTTGGGAACAGGAAGAAGACTGTGCCTGGGCACTTGCTCCTTCATTTACCTATCTCCAGGGAGAGTATGGGTCTAGAACTTTATCTATCACACTTCAAATATTGTAGTCTAGGAGTATTGCTCTTTTGGGATGAAGCATAAAAGATAAAAATACTTTCTGTGTTGCCCTACAAGGGAGAATAACATTCAGTTTACTTAGCTCCCTCCCACCTAACACTGATTAAATAAGAGATATCAGGATAGCTAGGTGGTGCTAGATAGATAGAGCTCTGGGCCTGGAGTCAGGAAGATTCATCATTCTGAGTTCAAATCTGGCCTCCGACACTCACTAGCTCACTAGTCACTTAGCCTTGTTTGCCTGGAGAAAGAAATGACAAACCACTCCGGTATCTTTGCCAAGACAACCCTAAATGGAATCACAAAAAGTTGGACAATACTGAACAACAACAATCACAAACAGTTAAATCTTTTTTTTTCTTTTTTTTCAAAGTAAATAGTAAATAGTAACTAGAGAAATTATACAGATTAGGGTAGATAGATTAATATATAAGACTAAATTAACATCATATAAAGCAATGCTATAACAAGAGAAATGCAAGAGATACAAATAAAAACAGCCATGAGGTTTTATCTCATGCCCAGAAAATTGGCAAAGATGATGAATGGACATACTAATGCATTGTTGGTGAAGCTATAAATTATAATAACCATTTTGGAAAGTAATTTTGAATTATACAAATAAAGTAATTAAAATGTCTTTGACTCTTTGACACAGAGATTCCACTTTTAGGCATGTATCTCATACACACCAAAATACTTAAGGCAGCAGTTTTTGCAATAGAAAAGAAATGGAAACAGGGTCACCTACCCAGCAAAACTGAGTATTTTGTTTCAGGGGAAAATATGGTCATTCAGTGGAATAGAGGACTTTCAAGCATTCTTGAGAAAAAAACCAGAATTGAATAGAAAATTTGACATCCAGACACAAGAAGCAAGAGATGCCTGAGAAGGTAATCAGGGAAAAGAAATCAAAAGGAACTTATCAAAGTTGAACTATTTACATTCCTATATGGAAAAGCAATAACTGTGACTGATGATATCTTTCTCACTATGAAAATAATGGAAGAAGGGGGTGTGGTCATATGAATACATATGTGAATGTGTGTGTATATGGTTACAGTTATACATGGATAGAGGGCATAGGTTGAATTTGTTGGGAAGGGAGAATACTCGAGGGATGAAATTATGAGGTGAGAGAGGAAAGTGGCAAGAGGAGATGGGGAGAGACAGGGTAGGGTAAACTATCTCATGTAGAAGAAGCAAGGGGAAGTGGTTGCAAGGGAGGGGGAGAATAGGAAGGCAAAAAAGGCAAAACCACATTCTCATTGAATTTGGTTCAGGGAGAGAATGACATACATACTAAATGGGATATCTTAACCTGCAGCAGGATAGGGGGAAGGGGGATGAGAGGAGGGATGATGGATGGGAGGGCATCCTTGGGGGGAGGGGAGGTTGGAAGTACCCACTATAGAAGAGGGACAGGATCATGTAGGGAATGGACCAGGTGGGGGGTGGGATGAGTGGGAGGGAATTATAAGCAGCCTTGTACAATATATCTACTATGATAATGTTTTGCATAGCTAGACATGTACAACATATACTGAATTACTTATCTCCCAAGAGGGAATGGGTGACAAGGGAGGAAGGAAATGGATCTGAAATTCGAGGTCTTAACATTAAATGTTTCAAATATATATAAATACTATTATTAATACTCTTTTGCTTGTAATAGGGAGATAAGATGTGCAGGCATTGGGACACAAAGATTCGCCTTCCTCTAATGGAAAAGTCGAAGGGGGTATGGGAGAAGGTATGGGAGAGAGCAGATTGGAGGAAGCGATATCTTGTGGGACTGCTACTCTGGGAGGTTGGGTAGGGGAATAACAGGGGGAAAATGATTGTAACTCAAAATCTGGCAGAAATGAATGATGTAAAACAGAAGTTAATAAAGCATTTGTTTAAAAAACAAACAAACAAAAAAAAAGAAATGGAAACAAATCAGATGCATCAATGGCTAAACAAAGTGTGGTACATGAATATAATGGAATATTACTATGTTGTAAGAGAGCAAATATGAGTAATACAAGTAAGTATGGACTTACATGAACTGATACAAGGAAAAGTAATCAAAATCAAGAAAGCAATATATCCAATGACTGCAATAATATAAATAAAAGGAAACCCCCCCCCGCCAAAATTGAAAATGAATGTCACAAAATCACCAACAAAACAAAACAATAATGGCTCCAGAGAAGAAACATGAGAATCCTTTGCAGAGGTAGGAGGTCTGCAAGTGTGGAACATTACAAATATTTTCATTTTTTAAAAAATGTATTTATAGGGGCAGCTAGGTGGCCCAGTGAATAGAGCGCCAGCCCTGGAGTCAGAAAGACCTGAGTTCGGAGCCGGCCTCCAACACTTAATCCACACAAACAAAAACCTAGCTGTGTAACCTTGGGCAAGTTACTTAACCCCAATTGCCCTAAAGGGGTGGCTAGGTGGTGCAGTAAGAGTGCCAGCCTCAAGTTGTGATGACCCGAGATCAGATCAGGCCTCAGAAAATGAGCACCCACGCATAAAAAATGACTAGCCGTGTAACCTTGAGCAAGTTACTTAACCCCAATTGCTTTAAAAAAATGTATTTATTATTTTTTCCCTTTTCCCCTTTTTTCCTCTCCTTTAAAAAAAATACCTATTACATAGGATAGATCTCTGGGACAAAAAAAAGAAAGAGACATGGGGGAAATTTAGTTGGTATAAAAACCAAAAGATATTAAAAGTTTATTTTTAAAGAGGAAATTAGCTCTTTGAGAATAAAATAAGATCTCAACTCAAGCAGAGAGAACATTTTCCACTGGGGCAGTCTGCTCTTAGCAGTATCTAGGGTTGCAGACACTGAAAATCAAGGGACATGAGGGAGCCAACTTCTACACATGTCTTTAGGAGGATCACCCATCAGTTATTCAAAAATCTAATTCACCTATCTCAAACTGTCTCTCTGCCTTGAAAATTGCATCCTAAAATATCTGAGAGAAAAACCCTCAGTGAACTGAGACCACATGACTTTAGAGTAAATAAGTTCAATGTTGTAACTAGATCTTATAGAAAAACTCTAGTTCTGGAGTTGAAGGAGCTAGGGTAGAGGTGTAGCACAAAAGAAGGTCATACATCCTGGAATCATATAATGGGAGGAGGAAAGTGTGGTCAGAAAGAGTAGCCACTCCCTGCTTGAGGGAAGGAAAACTATTATCCTAAACCTCCAAACCTAGCCTCACAGTGACACCTGCTGGTTACATCAGTAAGATATCTCTCCATGCATTATTTGCAGAACCTGAACCCTTTATATTCATTAGAAAGGGGCCAGGAATCAATTACTTTAGGTTGCCATCCCTATAGGCAGGGTCAGAGGAGACAAATAGGGCTAAGCCCTTCTCTAAGGCTGCAGGGCCTGAGATAAATTCATTAAAGCTCTGAAGGTTATATATGAATGCCAGGAAGATAGAAAACCAACCTCAAGAGGCTTAGCTTAAAAGCCAAATTGAGGTCCACCAAAAACAGGGAGCAGGAGCTAAGAAGAGTAATAAAGAACCTTATTACCCAGGTCTTTCTCTTTTTTTTTTCTTTTAGATGAGTTACCACACCCAGCTGTGGCTCTTAACTAGCATTTTACCCAAAATATTACATCCCCCCCCACCAATCCCCAGGGAGTGGATATAATTTGGTTTGGGGCAATCAGTGCCTATAGCCCCATTACTGTCTTCTTGCTGAATCTGCAATTTGACAGTCTGATAAACAATAGCACCCAGAGAGGTGTGAACTTCCACTATTTATCTCAATGGGCTGTTAACTTTGAAACCTAATTATGATCACTTAAATGCCAACACCGTTAATCATTTCACTGCTGATCACTGTACCAGAAACATCCAACTACCTAATGGGCTTCTCCATGGGGGCTGCTGGACTCAGTTGTCATATCCTGGGGTCACAGATCTACAGCTGGGAGGGACCTCCCTTTCCCTTAGCAATCAGCTTTGAGTTGACCAAATGGTTACATTCAACACTGAGGTCCTAAGAGTCCTTACTTAGGTAATCAAATCATTTGCTTCTGTGTTTGGTAATAAAGGGAAAGGAGGGAGTATTAGTAAGAAAGCATTGTTCATGACACAGTAGAGTACTGGATTAGCAGTCTGGGTCCAGATACCATCTCAGCTACTTGGTGTTATCCTGGGCAAGTCATGAAATTCTCTCTGTGTCTCAGCTTCCACAACTGTAAAATGAAGACATTGGACCATCCCTTCCAGTTCTTTATTTTTTCAATCATTTATTTTTAGTTTGCGACATACACTTTATAAGAGTTTGAGTTCTATATTTTTCCCTCTCCTCCTTCCCCCTCCCCAAGACAGCAGGCAATCTGATATAGGCTAAACATGAACAATCATATTAAACACATTTCCACATTAGTCATGTTGTGAAAGAAGAATAAGAACAAAAGGGGAAAAAAAACATGAAAAAGAAAAAGTGAAAAAAATAGTCTGCTTTGATCTGCATTCATATTCCATAGTTCTTTCTCTGGAATGTGGATAGCATTTTCCATCATGAGTCTTCACTTCCAGTTCTAACACTAAGATCCTATAACACTCTTCAGCACGATGCAGTGAGAGTCTGAATGCTTTATTGGGCAGCAGATCATCAGATGATCATAGATCGAGAATTTAAAAGGTATCAGAGGTCATCTACTACAACCCACCCATTTTAGAGATGAGGAACTGAGGCCTAGAGAATTTTTGCAAGTTTGCCCAAGGTCACACAGTCAAAATCATTTATAGCTAGCATTTATGTGGTGCTTTAAGAACTGCAAAGTATTTTATAATGTTTTTTAGTTTATCCACATAACAACGCTGGGAGGTAGGTGCTACTATTACTCCCATTTTACAATAATGAAACTGAAGCAGAGGTTAAATGACTTGCCCAGGGTCATTCAGCTAGTGTCTGAGGCTAAATTTGAACTCAGGTGCTAGGATTATGAACCCAGGATCTTTAGACCCAGAGCTAGTATATAATATACTTTGAACTATACCATAGTACCTCCTGTTTGGGAGCCTGTAGATTGGGGACCAATGAAGACAATTTCCACAAGGTGAGCTAGATAAATCTCCTTGATTTTTCCAATAAGCAGTTCCCCTGGATGGCAGGCCATTCCTGTTCTTTCTCCAAACTATGCCCCACACTTCTACTGAAAAAGCCCATGTTACCTTTCCCCTTCCTTCTTCAAAGCCAACAGGCAAGCACCCAAGTGACATCTGGAAGTTTGACTCTTCTATGAAGGGTACATAGGCTGTTTCCATGGCTACACAAGGATAAGATCCATAGTTTCAGAAACATCTCTTGAAGCCAATGACTTTTACCCTGTTAAGCACATCTAGGTTTTTATCTCCAGGTTCCCAGAATAGAAATTCACAGATACTCAGTTGCCTTGGTTAGAGAATCTCTAAGGACGTGGGAAGACTTTTTAGTTCAAATCTGGCCTCAGACACTTCTAGCTATGTGACCTTTGGGCAAGCCACCTAAACTGTTTGCCTCAGGTACCTTATCTGTACAATGAGGATACTAGGCCCCCAAGGTTGTTGAATGGATCAAATTAGATCTCAGTTGTTCAGCATAGTTCCTGGCACATAGAAATATATCTGCTCTCTAAATAAATGTTATCTATTATTATTCTGTAAGAGGCATAAAAAGGACCATCCTTGAAGAAATTCTGCCTTTTAAAGAATCATTTGCCAGGCTTTTGGACAAACTGCTGTCAGAAACTGGCCCTTAGAGAGTACGATGGTAGCAATTTTATTTTAGCAAAAAATCTACTTAATGAAACAAATTTTCCTTAATTGGAACCTCCGATTCTAGGGATCTCTGTCCAGTTAAAAGCAGATGTCAGGAACATTTTTCTTGACTCTTTATGTTGCCAACTGACATGTGATTGGTGAGCCCGGAGATTTTATTCAAACTTGTTTAAATTACATGCACATATCTATTCTCTCCCTAAATTTTCTGCATAGTAGCTCAGGCGCAATACTTACTCTGGATACTCGGGGGGAAAATAGCCAAAATATGCGACTCTGCAGCATCCTGAGCAGGGTTGGGTCAGTGGTGCATTGGAGTACAGAGTTAAAATATAGACCTGTGCTTTTCCTCCTCCTCTTTAATTCTGCAATTGAATTCATGGTCATGAAAGCAGAGGACAACTTGGAAACAAGCACCATATTGACAGGCGCTCAGACGCCCCTGAAAACCCCCTGCTCTGTTCTTTCCCTCTGCACTTCCTCTCCACACACATTAGAGATGCTTCTGAGCTAAACTGTCGCTGGCTTGGGGAGGTGGAAAAAATAGACAATATGTTCAAGCTTTTGTTTTTCTACATTTCATGTAAGTACTAACTAGAGGACCTCAAGTATACAGAGGTAATAATAATAAAATAAATTAAATAATTAAAATAATAAATAATATTAAAATAATAATAAAAACTCATTTTTGTGTAACATTTCTCTTTCTCCAAAATACTGTGTCAGCAAAGTGGCACATATATTATTGTTGCTAGGGCAGTTCCTCAAGGGAGCCCCTGATAGATTTGTTAAGCCCCCCGATCATATTGATGAGCATATAGGGCAGGACTTTGGTCAAAAAGACACCATCTATGGAGGCAGTCACGTTCCCTGGAACATTGCTGAGAAGATGTGAGAAGCCCCTCACTATGGTCTCCAGTAACTGAGGCTGCCCCCTTGATGACTGACCGCTGAGAGTCACAGGGCCCAGATTCTTCTTGATGGCAAGGCAGTACCTTGCTGTGAAATATTTTGGTTCTTTTCATTACTTACTCTCATTGGGATTTGCAGACTGAAGAACAGCAAATGAAGGAGTGAATGTCTTCCTAGAAATGGTGACTCACAGGAGAAGCACATGGCAAATAGCATGTGTTTCCCCAGGTTACCTGAGGGTCCTGGCTGCTGTCTGTCTCTATTTTTCCTTTTCTAGGTCAGAGACTAGAAATCTGAAAAATGGACTTTCTCAGGTTTAGAGGTTGCCTAATGGGTAATCCCAAATTCAGAAGTTCCCAAATTGGAAAGATAAGGTTTTGGGCACCAGAGCAAGGGTTCATGATCTTTCAAAGTCTGTTGAAGCCTATGGACCCCTTCTCAGAAAAAAAATGTTTTTAAATTTATAAAATAAAATACATAGGATTATAAAAAACAATTATATTAGACACAATAATCATTTTGTTTTTAAAGGCAAGTTGATAGATCCCAGGTTAAGAACTCTTGTCCTAAAGATTTCCTCAACAGTGAGATTCTCAGGAAAGGAATAAGAAGGTAATTAGGTACGACTGAGTTAGAAAATTGGATACATGTCTTGGCAGAAGGTGGGGCAGGCAATCTGGACTATTCTAACCATTCCATACTGTTGCTTAGACAGAGTAAATATGAAGCAAATGAGTGATACTTCTTCAGCAACCCCCTAAGTATGTTTGCCTTAAAAAAAAAAGTCTAAGGGACTATTTGAGTACTTTGAGTTTCTGTATTTGTCCCTGGGTTTCTCTAAGGTTTTTTTTTGGTGTTTTATGCACACATGGGGATAAAAAAAAAAGCCTATCAAATGTTGAATACCTGTATTCTACATTGAGTATCTATGTAGTAGTCGGGGATCCTGACACATTTCAGGAAACCTACATAATGAACTGTACCTAAGCTTTGTTTTGGAGATTTCTCTGAAGTAAAACTTTAATCTGAGGGCAATAATCTATAGAGGAAACCTGCCCTTCTTAGTCCCTGTGAACCCTGAGCTTTGGGGAGGAAGAGAGAGAAAGAAGGGAGAAGAGGGAGCTAAAATTATGGTGTTTCCACCATGCAGGCATGCAAAATGAGACTCAGAGAGGTTAAATAATTAATCCAAAGTCGCATAGCTAGTAAGCATCAGTCAAGGCTTGGAATCACGCCTTCTGAGCCAAATCCAGTGCCTTTTTGACTATATCCTACCAGTCCTGTGTGAATTTGAGTTTCTCAACATTCTTACTGTGAAGTGCTGAAGGTAAAATTCCTTGAATAATGTGTGCTAAGTTCCCTACATGACTTCTTTCCCTTTCTCCCCCAACACCAACTAGCCCTTATTTCTTTCATATTTAGACAACTAGTCAAATAGCATTGATTCAGCACTTACTATGTGCCAAGCACTGTCCTTGGTTCTGGGAATACAAATACAAATGGAGAGAAAGGCAACCCTGCCCTCAAGGAGAACCTAGTCTAATAGGTGAAGACACTTAAAAAGAGGCTGAGGGCAGCTAGGTGACGCAGTGAGTAGGGCGCTGGCCCTGGAGTCAGAAGGACCTGAGTTCAGATCCGGCCTCAGACACTTAACACACACAAACAAAAACACCTAGCTGTGTGACCTTGGGCAAGTTACTTAACCCCAATTGCCCTCCAAAAAGAAAAAAAAAAGGCTGAAATGCAATGTTCTAAGGCAATTCCAAAAGACTCATGATGGAAAATGCCATCCACATCCAGAGAAAGTTCTATGGAGTATGAATGCAGAGCAAAGCAGACTATTTTCTCTTTTGTGTGTGTGTTTTGTGTTTTTTCTTTCTCGTGGTTTTTCCCTTTTGCTCTGATTCTTCTTTCACAGCATGACTAATGTAGAAAGATGTTTAATATGATTGTACATGTATAGCTTATATCAGATTGCCTGCTGTCTTGTGGAAGGGGGGGAGAGGGAGAGGGGAAAATTTAAAACTCAAAATCTTATAAAAATGAATGTTGAAAACAATAGATAATAAAAAATTTTAAAAGAAAATAAAAAACCATAATGTAACATTCCTTAATTGATGCAATCAGAGATACTGCTGATAAACAACACTTCAATTACTAACATCAAACAAAGCATAAACCATAAGATAAATGCTCACCAAAGGTACATCACAGTGTCATGGAAGATGTCCTATACTGAGTAAAAGGGGACAGTGAGGTCCTTTGATGTTCTTAGTTGTGGATAATATTGTGTTGATTACATCAGTCTCTAAAACATTATGGAGCTGGGGGGGGGAAGAGGATGAAAAAAGGAGGGTGATGGAGGGGGAAATGGACAAAAGGAGACACAGGTACCCAGCCAGGAGGAGGCACAATGGAGGAAATCCTGAGGGCAGCCTGGGGAGCAATGAGACTTTGACTAGCCTGGGTACCTTCCTTAAATAGAGGTTCTAAAAGGAGTCATCCAATCAGAGGGAGAGGCTGAATGAAGGGTCAGAGGGTACTCCTAAGGTGCAAATTCCAGGGCTGGAATTGGAATGAGCCTTCAGGATGAAGAGCTAAGGAATGGCAAGGCTGCAAAATCGTAGTGGAAGTCCAGAGTGTAACCTGCCCATTAAAGGAAAAGATCTCTCTTTTTTTTTTTCGGAGGGGGGAGGGCAGGGCAATTGAGGTTAAGTGACTTGCCCATGGCAAGTGTCTAAGACTGACTCCAGGGCCAATGCTCTATTCACTG
This sequence comes from Gymnobelideus leadbeateri, assembly GCA_011680675.1. Taxonomy (NCBI): domain Eukaryota; kingdom Metazoa; phylum Chordata; class Mammalia; order Diprotodontia; family Petauridae; genus Gymnobelideus; species Gymnobelideus leadbeateri. The sequence goes on along the minus strand of WOXC01009873.1, from coordinate 115,612 downwards.
CACCACCTAGCCGCCCCTAAAGGGAAGGATCTTGAGAAAATAAATACTAAATAATATAATCTAGAGCCTCTTCTGCTAGAGTAGATAATATACAGAAAGACCCTCACAAACTTTAAATCACTATATAAGTGTCAGTTATGACTATTTATGAAAAACAAGTGATAATACAGGAATGTTATAGAGTCAGAAGGATTTCTTTTCATTCAACAAACAATAAGTACATCTCATGTTCATTTTCTCTTCATACAATGACTTCTTCCATGAACTTTAAAACATGCCTTGGTCTCCACCATTCTTCAAAAGATTTAACTTGATGCCGCCATGTCTTCAAGAAATTGTCCTGCTAGGGAGCCAAGATGGCGGAGTAGAAACAGCACCTCCAAGGCTCTCTCCCACCAAATTACCTCCAAACTATGTAAAAGGGGACTCTGAACAACTTCTGGAGCCCCAGCACCCAAAGAATGACACAGAGAATCTAACCTCCCACTGAGGACAGCCCAACAGCCCTGCAGGAAGGGCCAGTGCAGCGCTCTGGGAGCCAGCAGTGCAGCGCGCACCACTAGGAGAGCTGAGCCCAGGTCCCGTGGTTTTAGCCCCAGGGCGGCCAGGCCAACAGCCAGCTAGAGGGACCCCAGAACACCAGCAGCTGTGGCGATTCCAGAATAGTCAACACAGACATGCCTAGGACAAAGTGAGAGGTTAGTGCCCTTTGGACTTTGGGACCAGTATTTGGGGAATGTGTCGATTTCCTCCCCTGGGGGCTAGAAGCTGCTGAGGAGACACGCCATTTTGCAGTTTTCAGTGGCGGCTCCAGCCCCTGGCCTGCGAACTGTAGGGAGATTCATGGATCAGTCGGGGGGGGGGGGTAATCTCTCTTGCCTTAACCTCCCTGGATCTGGATTGTGATCTAGGGAGGAGGTCGTGGGGTGGGTTTCCAGCTTGCCAGAAACAGAAGTTGCCCCCCACACGTTCGGGACAAAGCTCCCCTGGCTGGTGGCAAAGTTCTACTGTGGCAACAAGCCCAAAAGTCAAGTAATTAAGTGGCATCATGCCAAGGCAAAGAAAACAAAATAAACAGAAAAATGAAACATTAGACTCCTATTTTGGGGGCAAAGAGGATCGCAGCATAGAATAGTCAGAGGACTGTGGGGTCAGAAATCCTGCTCCAAAAGCCCGAAAGGAAAATATGAGCGGGTTACAGGCCATAGAGGACCTAAAGAAGGACTTTAAAAATCAAATAAGAGAAGTGGAGGAAAAATTGGGAAGAGAAATGAGAAGAATGCTGGAAAAATATGAAATGAGGGTCAACAGCCTGACTAAGGAAAACACCACCTTAAAAAATAGACTAACTCAAATGGCAAAGGAGGCCCAAAAGGGCAATGAGGAGAAGAATGCCTCATAAAACCGAATTTGCCAGATGGAAAGAGAATCCCAAAAGCTCACTGAGGAGATTCATTCCCTCAGAGTTAGACTGGAGCAAATGGAAGCTAGTGACTTTATGAGAAATCAAGATGCCGTTGAGCAGATCCAAACAAATGAAAGAATAGAAGGCAATGTGAAATATCTCATGGGAAAAACCACTGACCTGGAAAATAGATCCAGGAGAGATAATTTAAAAGTTATTGGACTACCTGAAAGCCATGATCAAAGAAAGAACCTAGAAATCACCCTTCAAGAAATTCTCAAGGAAAATTGCCCTGATGTTTTAGATCCAGAGGGTAAAATAGAGGTTGAAAGAATCCACAGATCACCTCCTGAAAAAGATCCCAAAAAGAAAACTCCCAGGAATATTATAGCCAGGTTCCAGAATCCCAGATCAAGGAGAAAATACTACAAGCAGCCAGGAAGAAACAATTTCAATATTGTGGAAACACAATCAGAATAGCACAGGACCTGGCAGCTTCTACACTGAGGGATTGAAGGGCATGGAATATGATCTTCCAGAGGGCAAAAGAGTTGGGAATGAACCCAAGGGTCACCTACCCAGCAAAACTGAGTATTTTGTTTCAGAGGAAAATATGGTCATTCAGTGGAATAGAGGACTTTCAAGCATTCTTGAGGAAAAAAACCAGAGTTGAATAGAAAATTTGACATCCAGACACACAAGAAGCAAGAGATGCCTGAGAAGGTAATCAGGGAAAAGAAATCAAAAGGAACTTATCAAAGTTAACCTATTTACATTCCTACATGGAAAAACAATAACTGTGACTGATGAAACTTTTCTCAGTATGAAAATAATGGAAGAAGGGTATATGGTCACATGAATACATATGTGAATGTGTGTATATATGTTTACAGTTATACATGGATAGAGGGCATAGGTTGAATTTGTTGGGAAGGGATGATACCTAAAGGGTGAAATTATGAGGTGAGAGAGGAAAGTGGCAAGAGGAGACAGGGAGAGACAGGGTAGGGTAAACTATCTCATGTAGAAGAAGCAAGGGGAAGTGGCTGCAGAGGAGGGGAAGAATAGGAAGGCAAAAAGGCAAAACCACATTCTCATTGAATTTGGTTCAGGGAGAGAATGACATACATACTCAATGGGATATCTCAACCTGCAGCTTAGAATAGGGGGAAGGGGGATGAGAGGAGGGATAAGGGATGGGAGGGCATTCTTGGGGGGAGGGGAGGTTGGAAGTACCCACTATAGAAGAGGGACAGGATCGAGTAGGGAATGGACCAGGTGGGGGGTGGGGATGGGTGGGAGGGAATTATAAGCAGCCTTGTACAATATATCTACTATGATAATGTTTTGCATAGTTATACATGTACAACACATACTGAATTACTTATCTCCCCAGAGGGAATGGGTGACAAGGGAGGAAGGGAATGGATCTGAAATTCGAGGTTTTAAAATTAAATGTTTCAAATATATATAAATACTATTATTAATACTCTTTTGCATGTAATTGGGAGATAAGATGTGCAGGCATTGCAACACAAAGATTCACCTTGCTCTAATGGAAAAGTCGAAGGGGGTATGGGAGAAGATATGGGAGAGAGCAGGATGGAGGAAGCGATGTCTTGTGGGACTGCTATTCTGAGAGGGTGGGTAGGGGAAAAACAGGGGGAGAAAATAATTGTAACTCAAAATCTAGTGGAAATGAATGATGTAAAACAGGAGTTAATAAAGTATTTGTAAAAAGAAATTGTCCTAAATCTTGTCTTCCTGTCATGGACAAACTCCTATGAAGGACTTTCTCTTCATCTTACCTATATTTTCTTGCTTTCCGTTCACTTTTCAATGCCTTGCAACATGGTTTCCAACCCCTCTACTCTAGAGAAACTGTTCTCTCTAATATTAGTGATAATTGCTTAACTATAAAACGTTCCAGTCCCATATTACCAACTGGGCATCTTTACCTATATTTCTATGTGAATATTAAACTCAACATGCCCAAAATGCAACATGTTACAGTTCACCAAATACCCACCTGTCTGCAAACTTCCCTACTTCTGTTGAGGGCAGTACTAGCCTTCTAGTCACCCAGGTTAAAATCTTTGAGCCTTGCCTGACTTTTATCTCTTTCATTATCTGTGTCCCATCAGTGGCTAGGTCTTGTCTATTTTACCTCAAAAAGATCTCTTGAATCTGTCTCATCTCCACCATATAATCTCTGCTCTGAATCATACACTCATCACCTCTCCTCTGACCCAGGGTTCCTATTTAGTAGTTCCTAGACACCTTTCAGGAGCATAGTCCAAGGGGTTTTCACTAAAAACTTTTTTAATATCTGAAGGAGTAAACAATTATAGAATATTGTAAATTATTATATTTATATTTATTATATATTATATTATAAATTTTTTGTTGTTGCTAAAATGAGTTTGAGGAGCAAAAATTATTGAGAATCACTGGTCTAGAGAGTATTACAATAGCCTTTTATTTGGTCTCCCTGTGCCTAGCCTCTTCTTTCTTCAATCTACATAACTGCCAAATTCATATTCCCTAAAACACAATCTGGCCTAATTACTGCCCTATTTAAAAATGGTACTGTTGCTCCTAGGATAAAATACAAAATTTTCAGCCTGTCATTTAAAGCCCTCCACAATCTAGTCCCCAACAACATTTCTAGATTTATGTCATACTGTTCTTTTTTACCTATTCTCTATTCCAATGGATCTGACAGCTTAACTATTCCTCATATACAACATTTCTTCTCTTACCTAGCTACCTTTACAAAATTCAGCCATTTCCCCCCACTCCAACCTGTCAAGAAAGACATAAAAAATTTTGATGGCCAAAAATAGGTTTTATTTTTGAGAAATAAACCTAATAAAGGAACAAAGGAGTTGGCAAGATACATATAGATCCATGACCTTACCTCCTGACCTTAATTTTTTCTCTTCTGGCTCAATTCATTTGAATGCCATGCCAGAATGGATCTTGGAAAAGTCTAACTCAATGTGGCCTACTTGTCTATATCACTGTGGCATTGTAGCTAGAGAGCTGATCTCAGAGGGACATACATAGTCAAGACTCATATGTGGAGGGAACATTCAGAGAACAAGTATGGCTAGGAAACACACATCAAGCTGCAAGTCCTGCTGCCATTTCTACAGGGCTACTAGCGTTTTCTGGTAGTGTCAAAGAACCACTCCCTCCAGGCCTGCTTCCCTGTTGTTCTCTCCCTGACATATACTCTGTGCCAGACCTCATTTCCATCCATCAGGTCTCTCCAGTTTCATGATGGGTGCTGCCAGGAATGGATCCATGGGGCAAGAAGACGAATTTTGTCTCACCTCTGATACATATTTGCTTTTTGACCCTAGGCAAGTTACTTAACTTCTTAGTATTCTACGCCACTTTTTTAAAATTAATTTTTAAACAGTATTTTCTTCCAATTGTATGTAAAGACAATTTTAACATTTTAAAAATTTTTTTCAGTTCCTGGATTTTCTCCCTCCTCCTCCCCCCAATTAAGACAGTAAGCAATTTGATATAGGTTTTATATGTGCAATCATGTAAAACACATTTTCATATTAGTCATGTAAAAGAAGACTAAAAGAAGAAAACCATGAAAAAAATAAAGTGAAGATTGTATACTTCAGTCTGCATTCAGACTTCATCAGGTTTTTTTTTTTTGCCTTTTGGAGGGCAATTGGGGTTAAGTAACTTGCCCAAGGTCACACGGCTAGGTTTTTGTTTGTGTGTGCGTTAAGTGTCTGAGACCGATCCAAACTCAGGTCCTTCTGACTCCAGGGCCGACACTCTACTCACTGCACCACCTAGCCGCCCCTATACTTCATCAGTTCTTTCTCTGGATGTGGATAGCATTTTCCATCATGAGTCCTTTGGAACTGTCTTAGATCATTGTTTTGCTGAGAAGAGCAAAGTCATTCACAGTTGATCTCATAATGTTGCTGTTACTGTGTACAATGTTCTCTTTGCTGTGCTCACTTCATTCTGCATCAGTTCATGTAATTCTTTCCAAGTTTTGTTGAAATCCATCTAGGTCATTTTCTAAGGCTATAAATTACATAGAAAGTTCTGACCTGTACTGTATAGGGAGCTCCCTAATCTAAGAGTTCTGTATGCCAATGACCTATTCTATATGAATGGATGTCATTCTCTATCATAATTTTAGCCTGGGTACAGTCTGCTTGGATTCTGTTAGCTATGTGTAGTAGCTATGACTACAGAACTATCCTACCCTGATCAAAGAAAGATTTTGCTCACTTTCTTCTGTAAAGGCTGAGCTGAGACGACTGGCAGGTGACCTTGAAAAGATGAATCTCCTGAGCTGGTAGCAGGAAGCCACACTTATCAGAGACTACACACTGATGAGAACATCTGAAGCTAGAAGAGTAATGCCAACCAGAAGCTACCACACCTAAAAGCCATCTCTGAAATGCCATACCCAACTTGGATCATGTCTATTGAAAACAACACATTGATATCTCCAAAAGACATCAGTGGTCTTCCAGTGTCAGAGGAGTGAGCTGCCCCTTCAGAGACTCAGAGAGGTTAAGTTATGCCCAAAGTCACACAAGTAAATAGCTGAGCCAGGATCTGAATCTAGTTCAACTGACTCCAAATCCAGTATTCTTTTACCTACATGATTCTACATAAAAATCAGCATTACAACTTGAAGGCACTCCCAAATTCAAAGTGTAGGTCCCAAAGACACAATTACTCAAACTTCAAAGTACTCTCTGGTTTCACATCTACTCAAAAGCTTAGTTCATAAATCTCCACTGATGTTTAGCTTTATTAGTTCAAAGCAAATAAATCAACAAAGTAGCATCATAAAAAGTAGCAATAAATCGTTTTGCCCATAATCCTGGGGTATGCCCTTTTATAAACACATTTTCAATGGGAAGATTGAATACATAAGGAGAAGTACAAATAGAGAAAAGACATGTGACCAGGGCATTGTAGCAGCAACCACACTAGCATACCCAGGGTGGCTGCTGGCATAGGTTCTTAGTTCTGCTTTACCAGGAAAGATAGCTGTTTAAGGGATCAACAATCTTTTTTAATTACATTTTCACTAGTTCAGGGGAAAAGTCAGCACCCTGAACTTCAAAGAAAATACAAACAGAGAAAATATAAGCCGAGAAATAAAGCCCAACAGACAGGGCTCTGACTGCCTGAATCAACTATACACTTTATGTGCATCCCTGGATCGAAAGAGCCTTTACATCTGAGCAGTTGGGGGTCCCTGAGCATATGGCCACTCACAATCTCAGCCAGGGAATCACAAGATCCTTCTCATAAATGAGCCCCCAAAACAAAATACCAAGTCAAAGTATATATACTTTGAGCCAGCAAGCAACACAACATGACTCAGTGCCTAATTAGAAATTAGCGAAAGGTGTGAAAGCCTTCCTACAAGCAAGCCTCCCCTAAGAAGCTTCCTTTAATGGCCTCCACATGAGGCCAATTAATGCACTGGGAAGATTTTATATCCCATTAACCTTTTAGACATACACTTAGAGAGACACACATAGTCAAGGCTCATTGGTGAAAAGAACATTCAGAGAACAAGTATGGCCAGGAAACACACATCAAGCTGCAAGTCCTGCTGCCATTTCTACAGAGCTACTAGTGTTTTCTGGTAGTATCAAAGAACTGCTCCCTCCAGGCCTGCTTCCCTGTTGTTCTCCCCCTGACATATACTCTGTGCCTCATTTCCATCCATCAGGTCTCTCCAGTCGCATGGTGGGTGCTGCCAGGAATGGTTCCATGGCACAAGTCATTGTGGATTTCAACTTTCAGCTTCTGGCTTCTATTAGAGTCCTTGGCTGAAGAGCTATCATTTCCTTATGAGAAGAGTGAGTTCTTCAATGCACTTTCAGTTCAAAGCCCTAAAGCAGACTGGTCAACAGGGATTGCAGTAGTCCAGATAAGAAGTGATGAGGACCTGCTCTAGAGTGGGGACAGTGTCAGAGGAGAGAGGGAGGCATATTGAAGAGTTACTACAAAGATGAAATCAGCAGGTGTTGGCAACAGTTTGGTCGTGGAGGGGAAGGGGAGATGGAGAGATGGAGAAGTTCCAGACCTGAAGAGTCAACATGAAGACTGCCAGAAACACCACCAAGGGGAGCAGTAGGCAGTGGTGACTTGGAGGTTTGTGTCAGCAGCTTCCTTGCCCCAGGAGGCATTATTTTTCAGAGGTGGCATGCTGACTTTGCTCCCCACTTGCTTCACTTCATTGACAACACAAGCCCAAACTCATGCCTGCTTACATCAGTGTCATCTCCCTCAGAAATAAGCACTGAGAGACTGTGGGAAACATGTCTGATTTATTTGCTTTGCACAGCCCCCAGTTTAGTGCACTCTTAATAAATTCTGATTGATGATAATGAGTACAGGCTGCTCTCTACTTAATATAGTACCCATAAAGGACAAAACATGCAAATTTACACTAATACCTTAAAATCATGAAAGGCAATGTAGTTTTGTTACTAAAGAGTTGGTGCTAGAGCCAGGACCATCTGGGCTCAAATCTGCCTCTGCCACATACTGGTGGCCTGCGTCTGAGCAAGTCCTGTAAGACTCCTTCCCTTCAGGCAGCTCTAAGGTTGTAAATTGAAGAACAGTTGCTGACCTGAATTTGTAGAGGCTAAGCTCCCTAACCTGATGAAATCACAGGTCCAGTAAAAAAAAAACTAAAAATACTTTAGCATCATAGAGCTTATTAGCCTTAAATATTAGAACAAATGTATGGTGTTACAAAGTGTAAAAGATAAAGCCTTTGAAACTGCATAAAAAAACATTACTGAATTGTTCACACCCTTTCATCCAGGTATCCCACTTGAACCTATAAGCCCAAAGAGGTTGATGACAGATAGAAAGGACCCATATAAAGCAAGATATTTATAGTAGCACTCTGTGTTAGCGAAAACTAGAAGCAAGGTTGGTGTCCATCAGTTAAGGAATATTTGAGCAAATGGCGTATTTAGCATACTGTTAAAAGAGGAATGCAGGTAACATGGACTACAGCTTAGAGAAAGTAGGAATCACTTCCCAAGAAGAGGGACTTGGGAAAGGTCAGGGGAAGAAGGATGTGGACTGGATCTTGAAAGATGAGGAAGGATTTTAAATGGGAAGAGAGGAGAGGGAAGGGCACTTCATGGGAAGAATATTAAAAATATCTCTGTGATCCACCACCCATCCCACCCATCCACCACCCTGTTATCTCTTTACCAATTGAAACTAAATCTCATTAGAATTTAGTCTTATTCTGTTAGCTTTGATTTGAGCTTTGTTTTCACAAGAGAAAAGTGGATGTCACTAAAAGTTGACTAGACATCAATCATCTAGTCCATTGCTTTTCTTGTGCCTCTCTAGCTCTCCTATTCTCAGAGTCTCCCAACTCATAGTTTGGGAAACTGTCTTAAGACTCCCACTGGTGATACAGACTATCTCTGATAGCATAGTGGATAGAATGATGGGCCTGGAATGAGGGAGACCGGAGTTCAAATCCAACTTCTCTGGCCTCAGGCACTTACTAGCTATGTGACCTTGGGAAAGTCACTTAGCCACTGTCTGCCTCAGTTTCCTCAACTAGAAAATAGGAATTAAAATAGCATCAAACTTCCAGAGTTGTTGTAATGATCAAATGAGATATTTATAAAAGCACTTAGTGTTTGGCACATCTATAGGCACTAAGTAAATGTTTTTATTTTTCCCTTCGCAACTGGTGGATATAGCCTTTAGGAAAAAGGAAAAAGGCTTGGGAAATTAATTACTATTATTATTGCAAACCCAAGAATTAAGTTGAGGGGTCTAAAAACTAGAACCCAAAGTGTCTTTTATAAACCTCTTTGAAATGAGCTAAATACACAAAATTTGTGAATTTGATCTAAATCAGTAGCCCTGATAATCTATTATCCTGAATTGAGAGCAGCCAATTTGAAGGGCTCAAACCCAGAGCCAGCTTCTGTTCCCCATGTGACTTATCAGGTAATGAGGCAGTGCTATAGGACTCCCTGTGGAAGTGAAGGAATGAGGGATAGGCTCTCTAATACTGCCCACTCCTTTCCAAGAATGATTTGTCTACCACTGAGCCAACCTTGCTGAAATCTACCATTATCCCTCCACCAAGGTCTGGGGAAGTCCAAACCAGTTACTGATTCATTTACAGCACATTTGGCTCCCAAATACTGGACATCTTCTACCCAAGAAGAGATCAGGAGGTATGGCATAGGGATGTGAATAGTGGGTCACACTTGAATCTTTAAACCAGGGGTATTCTGGGTACCTTGGTGGGGAAGATGTTAGGTCACCCCACCATCAAGCAGCAGTCTAGAGAAGGACTTTAGGCAACAAACATCATTCTCTTAATCCAACCTGCACTCTTGTCTCTTCCCTCACCCTCATTTTGATGGAATGGGAAGACCCAGATCTCTTTTTGCTTTAGGGATAGGCTTTCCTGAAGAGAAAGAAGAGGAGAGAGTGAGAATACATGTTACTCTCCTTCACCTTCCCTTCAGTTGGCCTAGGGACTAACTGTCCTTTCTTCTACCCCTTCCTATTCACATTGTGGATAAGGCCAGGAGGGCATGCATTTGCTCAGCCTATGTCAGTTTAGCACTGCTACTCCTTCTTCACTGTGATATGGATTTTAGCCCTTTGCTGCTTCTTGTCTTCATGTGGGCTTCTCCCACCATTAGCTTGAAGTGGGAGATGCTTGGACCTTGGCTTATACCTGCAAATGGACAAAGATGGTGGTAGTATGGACAGTAGTGCAAAGAAGGGTTTTATACCTCCTTCCCCATGAGTTTAAGTTTTACAGAACAAATTCTTTTACAAGGGGATTTGTTCTGTGAAATTTGAATTCAGCCAAAAGGTTGCACTTTAGGATCTAGAAGGCTACACATGGCCTCAAGTTCACAGGTTCCCCACCCCTGCATTAGAGACATCTTGCCAAGTTGGTACCATTAACAACTACTCTCTAACTCTGCCCATTCAATCTGATCTGAATCCATATAACTTTATTATCATCTAGTCCTCATCTCTCTACATTTTCCATAAGAAGTACATACTATATTACATCAAATTTTTTGCTAAAAATCTAAGTAAACTAGGGCTTCAGCATTCATCATACTTGGTTAGTAACTGGTATGACTTGATCTTGATGAAGTCATAATGACTTTTTTTCATTTATCAAGCTTTTAATTCATTTTCCTTATTCTCTCCAACCTCTCCCCCTCCATTTGGAAATATTAAAAAGGAAATTAAAATGAAATCTTTATAATAAAAGGAAATAGTTACAGAAAACAAATTCCCAAATTGCTCACATCCAAAATTCTGGATTATAATAAGGGTAGCATTCTTTTTTTTTCTTTTTGGAGGGCAATTGGGGTTAAGTAACTTGCCCAAGGTCACACGGCTAGGTTTTTGTTTTGTGTGTGTGTTAAGTGTCTGAGGCCACACTCGAACTCAGGTCCTTCTGACTCCAGGGCCAATGCTCTAATCACTGAGCCACCTAGCCGCCCCAAGGGTAGCATTCTTTATCATCATTTTTTTTTGGAATAATGGTTGGTCATTGAGTTGATCCCATATTAGTTTCTTGTAATCAATTCTTTCTGTTCATATCTTTAATCTCCATTCCAGTATTTTCCCAGGAATCACAGCCAAGATCCCTGGTATAATCTGAAGATTCTATTTAAAAAAAAAAATTAGCAGAACATTTTCTTTTCATTAAACCTACAAAAACACTCCCTTTTCCACACTTTCAAATATCACTGACAATATCTCAAAAATCATATCTTCCAATTTTTTCAGTATCCTAGGAAATAGTTTGAGTTTTCTAGGGGCACAGAGAGGTTAACTTTCTTACCCATTGTCACCCAATTATGTGTCAGGAAGTAGACTAAAAGCCAAGTCTTCCTAACTCAAAGGCTAATTCTCTAAGGTTCCCTTACAATTCATTTAATAATGTATTCCATAATTTGAACAAAAATCCAAGTCAAACTTATTGTTTTATAACTTAAAGCATCTACTATACCTTTTTCTCTTTTATGAAAATCAACTTAACATTTTCCCATATCCATTTCTGAGGCATCTATTCCATTCTCCATGATTATTCAACAAGAAAATTTGGAATATTCTGATCTAGGAAGACTGAGGAACAGATTTTGAGAAGGGTAATTAATAGTCCAAAAGCAGTAATGGGTGATCACTGATTGAAATAGGACTTCTAAAGGCATAGTTCAGGAGGACAAGAAACTGGTTGCAAGCACATTGGTTTTAACCAGAAGGCAACAAGAGAGTGAACTTGAAACCAAAATGGGAAAGGTGGGGGAGGAGGAACCCTGATAATACAAAATCCCAAAAGGAATAATAGTTCAGTCTTGTGGTAAAAACTCTAAGCAGGATAGGTCAGCAAAAAGAACCCTAAACTGGGTCAGAACCCAGAGGAAAGACTTACCAAAAAAATCTAACAGCATAGAATTTAGAAATAAGCAAGACCTTTGAGATCAAGTCTAACCTCTTTATTTACATATGAGGAAATGAAGGCTCAGAAGTGACTCAGGAGATTTCCTAAAGTCATTTAATTAGTTGGTAGTAAAGACGACACTGGAACCTTTATCTTCTGACTCCTGACCCAATACTCTTTCTACAAGGCTTGGAAGAGATTATTTAATTTATATAGAGTCAAAAGATTAAAAATTTAGTCATCTTCTCAAGCCTTTTCATTTACAAATGGGAAAACTGAGGTCCAGAAAGCTTAAGCAATTTATGAAAGGTCACACAGTAAATAGCAGAGCTGAGATTCAAATGCATGTCCTCTGATTCCAAGTCCATTTGTCTTTTCCAGAGGTCATGTGTAACTACATGGCCCTTCCTTAACTGTGTATTCAATTTGGTAATGTGAGAAAGAACCAATGTCTCACCTAAATTGTACTCAGTTTATACTTCTCTCTTAGTGTAGGGGGAAAAAATCAGTTTACTTGAACTCACCTTGTATAATAGATTGCACTGGAGAAGGTGAGGAACAAAGAAACAAAGGATGGTTAAAAACTAGGAATCAAGAAAATGATCAATGATGAAGAAATCTGCCTCCTTGTTTTCCTTCAGGTGATGACAATTTCAGGACCGAGCTGGTCCAAGATTTACCAGGTACAGGCTGGAGACTCCCTCTAGTGGTAAGGAAAAAGATTATTCATAGGAGTTTGCAGAGAAAACTGAATCATTTTTAACACATAGTTTACTGATACCAAGGATCTTAAGTAGTTTAATAGGATTCAGAATCCATTGTCTGTGTGCAAAATGAAGTCCCCTTTTCCAAAATAAGGAAAAGGAATAAACTGGAAGGATCGGGAGAGTCAGAGAGGTCTGGCACACAGGAACAGATGATTATGTAGCATTTGGATGCCCAGAAAGAGGCCAAACTATTTCTCAGGAAACCCCACAACTGAGTGATTATTCAACAAAAGTCTAGGTGAAATGCTGTTGGAGCAATACATGATCTTCCTCCTTCTGCTGTATTGCAGAATTCGTAATTATCAACCACAGAAAGTGGCGCAATTATTATCTTGCCTGTATTTGAGGACTGCTTTTGCCACTCGGTGGCTATGTGAACATAGGAGTTATTCTACCTCTTTATGATTTGGTTTTGAGAGCCATAAAATGATAGCAGCCTAGTGTAATCAATAGCAGACTGGACTTAGAGGTAGGAAAATGTCAGTTCCAGGCTTGCCTCAAATTCTTACTAGCTATATGACCTTGTGCAAATTTCTCTAGGCCTTTATTTCCCAATTTTTAAAATGAGGAGGTTTGGACTCAATGACCTCTAATATCCTTTCCAGCCTTAAACCTATGCCCCTATGATCCTATGATGGAAATAAACTATGGAAATTTTATATACATAAAGAACAAGCACCAAAAAAAACCTCACTGCAGCCTATGCATAGAGTAGGGATAAATACAGTAGGTCCTTTCCCTAAAACTACTTAAAAGAGTTTTTACTTTTTGTTTTTGCCAGATAATGCAATGGATACCTAGGAAGACCCTGTGTGTGTATTTATATACAATGTGTGTGTATATATATAAAAACATAAATTATATAATAATCATATAACTGTATTTTATTAATATTGTTTCTGTATAACATATTATCAATATTATTTATAATGTTGTTGTTCTTTTTTTAGTGGCATCCAATTCTTTGTGATCCCAATTACAGATCCAGCTCATTTTACAGATGAAGAATCTGAGGCAAACAGACAAGTCACTTGCTCAGGGTCATACAACTAGTAAGATCTGAGACCAGATTTGAAGTCAGGAAGTTGAGTCTTCTTGACTTCAGGCCCAGCACTCTATCCACTGAGCCACCTAGCTGCCCGTTATTTATATCTTATATTTATAATTTATAATTTATTTACATGCATATACATGCATGTACATATACACTAATATATACATATATATGTATATGTATTATCTGGAACTTTACTTGGAAATAATAACAGTAGCATGTGTATTGCAATTTAAGATTTAAAAATGCTTTACAAATATTATATCATTTTATCCCCATATCAAGCCTGAGGAATACAATCTGTCATTATTCCCATTGTACATATGAGGAAAAGCATGAGTAGTTAACTGTCTAAGGAAGAATTTGAACTTAGTTCTTTTCATTTCTAAGTTCAAAGTTCAATCTGCCATGTGCCACCTTTCTGCCCTAAAGGGTGTGAATTTCCTTCAGACTGTACGCAGGATCAGTGAAAATACATTGCACCCCATGGTCACCACAACCATATGAAGTTAAAGATCACTGGAAGACTTCAGAACTCCAATCAATTCAGGAACCAATCATGCCTTCTGATCACCAGTCACCCAAAGGTGATGCATGCTTTCTACCCCTTAGAATAGAAGCAGTGAACTACAAGTGCAAAAAAGATACACATTCTCAGACATAATGCTGATTTGCTTTGCTTGACTATATTTATAAAGGAGGGTTCATTGTGGAGGAATCATCAGGAACTGATGATAATATTCAAAAGGAAAAGCCATCAATAAAACATTTTTAAAGTAACAGGGTGTAGTTAAACATTAACCCTTGCCATGCTGGGTCATGCCAAGATAGTAGACAGTGGTGGATCCTCGATGGGAAGCCTGACAAATGAAAGAGAGGTTGGGAATGAGAGATGAGAGAAGGAAATGAGAGCAAGCCAGATCTGTGGTGTGCCCTAAAGCACAAGGATCCAAGGATCCAAAGCCAAGATTCAGGAAGCATGCAGAGGTTGGAGACCTAGGAAAGAAAATGGATAATCAGCCAAGCAAAGGGAATCTAGAAATCAAGATGATAGAAAATATTTTTTTAAAATAACATCTATGTATATTTGGACAGCAGTTAAAAGATATCAGTAACAAGAAAAATTGAATCAGGCAATAAGTCTTATATACTGCAGAAAGGGGGAATATGCAACCTCCCTTATACACAGACACACATAATTCAGCTGATATAGTCACAGGATTTAGTCATAGATGATGAGGTTTTAATGAGGTAACATGCTTTTAAACTAAGATTTCAGTCATACCTGGTGATCCCTTTATGAAGTGGCAGCCCCTTCCACTGATGAAATTAAAGACATAACTTTTTTAACAAGCAAAGATTGTACATTAATTCACAGGGCTTGAAATAGTTAAGACCTGGATGAATTTCTGTACTTTAGGGGAACTTTGAGAGAATACAGATTCACAGGCTCTTTGTGGAAAAGAAACAAATGCAGATATAGAAAGGGAAGCCACTCAAAAGAGAAGAAGTTTTCAGGATTAGGACCCATGGCAGTAGAGAAGAGAGTAAGCTATGGACTTAAGATGGATTTCTTCCTGGCAATCAAAAGTTGAGTGATGGATAACGGAGCTAAGGAACTTGCCCACCAGAGAGACTACTCTCAAGAGGTCAAAACTGAAGGCATATCCTACTTAACAACATTATAGAAATTCTGATCATAACCAAAGAACTTCTGCTCACCTGTTGGAAGCTTATCCTAACTTCAGGTAAAGTACTTGCAAGGAAATAACATTGTATCACAAGTATAAGGAACAGAGTTACACTGATGGGTGGTGCCATAGTCTACTGTTTCTTTGCAGTCAGTAAGAACAACAGTCAATCCACCAAAAAACTTTTATTGAATGCCAAGGCTGTATAAGAGATTCAGGATGGAGGACAAAAAAAAAAAGTCATAACCCCTGCCCTCAAGTGGTTTATAATCTAAGTAGATGATAAATAATTTAAATAAAACATCCCCTGATTCAAGTTCCCACTAAGAGGAAATTAAGGCACCATGCTATATATGGAAAGACAAAAATGACAAAAGACTTGCCCCCAAGGAACTTTTATTCTATTATAAGAGATATACACATTAAAAGACCTTATTATTATTATTATTATTATTATCCTTCTTCTGTCTCTGTCTCTCTGTCTCACTGCCTCACTGTCTCTGTCTCTGTCTGTCTCTCTGTCTCTGTCTCTGTGTGTCTCTCTCTGTGTGTTTGTCTCTCTCTGTCTCTCTCTCTCTGTCTCTGTCTCTGTCTCTCTCTCTCTCTGTCTCTCTTTCTCTCTCTCTCTCTCTCTCTCTCTCTCTCTCTCTCTCTCTCTCTCTTTAACATCAGGACATTTACCCTTCTCAGTCCTATAGCACTCCAAATACCCTCATTTCATCCCTTCAAATGCTCTTATTTCCCTTCCCACTAACACCACCACCAAGTCTTATTTTATCTAGACTAACATCACCAGTTCCTTCAACTGATCAGCTTTTACCATCTGGCTTCCTCTCCTCTGGACATTTCCCACCTTATACATGACCTTAAACTGTGCTCAAGAACTAAAGACCATACTCCAGATCAAGGCAGATCAGAGCAGGATACAGAGAGACTATCACCTCCATACTCCTGGAAGCTATATATCCCAAGGTAGCATTAGGTTTCTTTGGGTATCATATTGCCCTGTTACCTCATGTTGACCATGAAGTCCTGTGAAAATCCCAGACCTTTTTTTTTTGGAAAAACTTAGTTTTTTGCATTCCCTCATGCTGTCTTTGTGAAATTGAATTGTTGAACCCAATTATAAGACTTTGCCTCTATCCTTATTGAATTACATTTAATATGCTCCAGTTCATTCTGTCAAGATCTTTTTAGATTCTGACATTATAATGATGCGTGTGATCCACTCCTCCAAGTTTTGTCATTTGTAAATTTTATACGCATATTTTTATCCAAGTCATTGATTAAAAATATTCAACAGAATAGGACTACACATAGATCCCTAGAGAATTGCATTACTTGGCATCTAATCATTAATAAGAATACCACCCATCTAACCAATTCTGAATCCTTTCCATTGACCATCACATGTTTCTCCATAATTTTCCCCAAAATAGTATGAGATACTTTATCAAATGGTTAGGTAAGTTTTAAGCTTCTCTATAGAACTCCCCTGATCTATCCATTTAATAGCCCTGTGGGAAAAAAAAGAAAGAAAAGAAAAGGTTAGTCTAGTATGTCAAGTTCTTCATGAAATAATCGTTGTCTCCTTTTCCAGATGGTCATTATCTCTTTAATAATCTATTCTAGATTTTCCCAGGAATGAAAATCAAGCCCACGGGGCAAAGCCAAGATGGCGGAGTAGAAACAGCATGTGCAAGGCACTCTCCCCCCAGATCACCTCCAAACTATGTAAAAGGGTACTCTGAACAACTTCTGGAGCCCCAGCACCCACAGAATGACACAGAGAAGCTAACCTCCCACTGAGGACAGCCCAGCAGTCCTGCAGGAAGGACCAGCGCAGCACTCTGGCAGACAGCAGCACAGCACACGGAGAGCCGAGCCCAGGTCCGCCTGAGCCAAGGTTTTAGCCCCAGGGCAGCCAGGCCAGCAGCCGGCTGGAGGGACCCCAGAATACCAGCAGCTGTGGCAATTCCAGAATTATCAACACAGACATGCCTAGGACAAAGTGAGAGGTTAGTGCCCTTTGGACTTTTGGACCAGTATTTAGGGAATGCATCAGCTTCCTCCCCTGCGGGCTAGAAGCTGCTGAGGAGACACGCCATTTTGCAGTTTTCAGTGGCAGCTCCAGCTCCTGGCCTGCGAACTGTAGGGAGATCCAGCAATCAGTCTTGGGGGGTAATCGCTCTTGTTTTAACCTCCCTGGATCTGGATTGTGGTCTGGGGTGGAGGTCGTGGGGTGGGTATCCAGCTTGCCAGAAATGGAAGTTGTCCCCACATGTTCCTGACGGAAGCTCCCCTGGCTGGTGGCAGAGTCCTACTGTGGCAACAAGCCCAAAAGTCAAGTAACTAAGTGGCAACATGCCAAGGCAAAGGAAACAAAATAAACAGAAAAATGAAACATTAGACTCCTATTTTGGGGGCAAAGAGGATCAAAGCATAGAACAGGAGGAGGACTGTGAGGTCAAAAATCCTGCTCCAAAAACCCCAAAGGAAAATATGAGCAGGTTTGGAGCGGCTAGGTGGCGCAGTGAGTAGAGTGCCGGCCCCGGAGCCAGAAGGACCTGAGTTCGGTTCCGGCCTCAGCCACTTAACACACACAAACAAACAAACAAAAAAACCTAGCCGTGTAACCTTGGGCAAGTTACTTAACCCCAATTGCCCTCCAGAAAGCAAAAAAAAAAAAAAATATGAGCAGGTTACAGGCCATAGAGGACCTTAAGAAGGACTTTAAAAATCAAATAAGAGAAGTGGAGGAAAAATTGGGAAGAGAAATGAGAAGGATGCAGGAAAAGTATGAAATGAGG
This sequence comes from Gymnobelideus leadbeateri, assembly GCA_011680675.1. Taxonomy (NCBI): domain Eukaryota; kingdom Metazoa; phylum Chordata; class Mammalia; order Diprotodontia; family Petauridae; genus Gymnobelideus; species Gymnobelideus leadbeateri. The sequence goes on along the minus strand of WOXC01009873.1, from coordinate 97,399 downwards.
GTTAACAGCCTGACTAAGGAAAACAACACCTTAAAAAATAGACCAACTCAAATGGCAAAGGAGGCCCAAAAGGGCAATGAGGAGAAGAATGCCTTATAAAGCCGAATTTGCCAGATGGAAAGAGATTCTCAAAAGCTCACTGAGGAGTTTCATTCCTTCAGAGTTAGATTGGAGCAAATGTAAGCTAATGACTTTATGAGAAATCAAGATGCTGTTGAGCAGATCCAAACAAATGAAAAAATAGAAAGCAATGTGAAATATCTCATGGGAAAAACCACTCACCTGGAAAATAGATACAGAAGAGACAATTTAAAAGTTATTGGACTACCTGAAAGCCATGATCAAAGAAACAACCTAGAAATCACCCTTCAAGAAATTCTCAAGGAAAATTGCCCTGACGTTTTAGACCCAGAGGGCAAAATAGAGGTTGAAAGTATCCAGAGATCACCTCCTGAAAAAGATCCCAAAAAGAAAACTCCTAGGAATATTATAGTCAGGTTCCAGAATCCCCAGATCAAGGAGAAAATACTACAAGCAGCCAGGAAGAAACAATTTCAATATTGTGGAAACACAATCAGAATAGCACAGGACCTGGCAGCTTCTACACTGAGGGATTGAAAGGCATGGAATATGATCTTCCAGAGGGCAAAAGAGTTGGGACTGAACCCAAGGGTTACCTACCCAGCAAAACTGAGTATTTTGTTTCAGGGGAAAATATGGTCATTCAGTGGAATAGAGGACTTTCAAGCATTCTTGAGGAAAAAACCAGAGTAGAATAGAAAATTTGACATCCAGATACAAGAAGCAAGAGATGCCTGAGAAGGTAATCAGGGAAAAGAAATCAAAAGGAAATTATCAAAGTTGAACTATTTACATTCCTATATGGAAAAGCAATAACTGTGACTGATGAAACCTCTCTCAGTATGAAAATAATGGAAGAAGGGTGTATGGTCATTTGAATATATATGTGAATGTGTGTATATATGTTTACAGTTATACATGGATAGAGGGCATAGGTTGAATTTTTTGGGAAAGGATGATACTTAAGGGGTGAAATTATGAGGTGAGAGAGGAAAGTGGCAAGAGAAGACAGGGAGAGACAGGGTAGGGTAAACTATCTCATGTAGAAGAAGCAAGGGGAAGTAGTTGCAGGGGAGGGGAAGAATAGGAAGGCAAAAAGGCAAAACCACATTCTCATTGAATTTGGTTCAGGGAGAGAATGACATACATACTAAATGGGATATCTCAACCAGCAGCAGAATGGGGGAAGGGGGATGAGAGAAGGGATGAGGAATGGGAGGGCATTCTTGGGGGGAGGGGAGGTTGGAAGTACCCACTATAGAAGAGGGACAGGATCATGTAGGGAATGGACCAGGTGGGGGGTGGGATGGGTGGGAGGGAATTATAAGCAGCCTTGTACAATATATCTACTATGGTAATATTTTGCATAGCTATACATGTACAAAATATACTAAATTAATTATCTTCCCAGAGGGAATGGGTGACAAGGGAGGAAGGGAATGGATCTGAAATTCGAGGTCTTAAAATTAAATGTTTCAAATATATAGAAATACTATTATTAATACTCTTTTCCATGTAATTGGGAGATAAGATGTGCAGGCATTGGTGCACAGAGATTCACCTTGCTCTAATGGAAAAGTCGAAGGGGGTATGGGAGAAGATATGGGAGAGAGCAGATTGGAGGAAGGGATATCTTGTGGGATTGCTATTCTGGGATGGTGGGTAGGGAAAAAATGGGGGGAAAAACTGTAACTCAAAATCTGGTGGAAATGAATGATGTAAAACAGAAGTTAATAAAGCATTTGTTTAAAAAAAAAAGAAAATCAAGCCCACTAGCTTATTATTTACATACTTATTTCCCATTTCTTTTTTTCTAATTGGGACATTTGACTTTCTCATCTTTTTCCAAACATCATCAATGGTTATCACGTTCAAAAGTTCTTTCACTGCCCCAGAATGTAGTCTATCTAATCCAAGTGACTAAAGTTCATCAAGGTTTTTTTTTTAGTTCAATTTCCTTATTTATCTTGGATATCAACTCCCTGTTAATCAGTTTTGTTCTGTCATTTCAAGTATGAGTCATTGACCCTGGTAGAGAAAATAAAGGCAAAATTAAAATTGAACAGCTCTGCCTTTTCACTATTATTACTTAGTATCCCATCCACCTCAAGCATTAGTCCTAACTGCTCTTTGCTCTTCCTCTTCCTCCAAAGTAAAAAACAAACAGACAAATAAATAAATAAGCAAGCCTTTTTTGTGGTCCATAACTCTTCTCTCTGGTTACAGCTCATTGTAAACTTTAGCACTCATGCTGGTTTCACAAAACCATAGCACATTCATATTCATCCTCCATCATCTGTCTTTGCTTTAATCTTTTTTCTTTTTTTTTAAAACAAATACTTTATTAACTCTGTTTTACATCATTCATTTCCGCCAGATTTTGAGTTACAATCATTTTCCCCCCATTATCCCCTACCCAACCTCCCAGAATAGCAGTCCCACAAGATATCACTTCCTCCAATCTGCTCTCTCCCATACCTTCTCCCATACCCCATCGACTTTTCCATTAAGGAAATGAATCTTTTGCCAATCCTGCACATCTTATCTCCCAATTATAGGCAAAAGAGTATTAATAATAGTATTATATATATTTGAAACATTTAATGTTACGATCTTGAATTTCAGATCCATTTCCTCCTCCCTTGTCAACCATTCCTTCTTGGTATATAAGTAATTCAGTATATGTTGTACATGTCTAGCTATGCAAAACATTATCATAGTAGATATATTGTACAAGGCTGCTTATAATTCCCTCCCACTCATCTTTGCTTTAATCTTTTGTGTGTTTGTGTATTTAAATATACACAGTTGGTTAGTAGATTTCCTGTGCTTCCACATTAGTCTTTTCAGACAGCCACTTTTTTGTCTTCGTTGGAATCTTTTCTCTTAGAATTTTACTTTGTGGCATGTCCCTTCCAAAAAGCCTGTGAAGTAATAATATCCTCAGTTTTCACATATCAATGAATTGAGGCACAGAGAAATTAAATGACTTACCCATGATCATATATGGTAAGAATTGAAGCTTGGAGTCAAATCTAAGTTTTCTGACTCCAAAGTCCAGTGTTCTTTTGATAACATTGTACAACCTCTCAGCATTAATTAACGTTCAACAGTAGCAAGGGTTATTGAATATAAGGTTAGAAGAGACCTTAGGAACCATCTAGTCCAGCCCTCCCTTATTGTCCACATGGGAAAAGAGCCCATAAAGGTAAGTGACTTGACCAAGGTCATCTAGGTAGGTAAAAGAGCTAGAATTCAGATCTTAGGCTTCTGACTTCCAACTCAGTACCCTTTCCACTATGACACACTGGGATTCAATAAACTTAGGCTCTTTTCCTGATTCTACCACTAATTATCTAGCCAGACTAAGGAGTTTGGGCTGCCCAATCTATTCACCAACTTCCAAATTTATTAAAATTTTAGGTCATTTTTTTATCAGTAGTATCCCGATTATATTGAGGCCATCTAGTTTTTTTCATACTTTACATTTGCTTTGTGCTATTTAACAAGCAGCTCTTTTGTATCAAACTAAAGGAAATTCTTCTAAAGGCTATCTACAATGATTAGCTGGAGAGGATCATCATGGAGAGATGGAAGGCACCTTCCTTCCCCCAAGGCCAAATACATCCTGCCACCTCCACTTCTCTTCCCTGCTGCTCTTCAAAAACTATTCTTGCATTTTCAAATTATTAAACAATTTCATTAAAGAAATTAAGCTACATTTAGATTATTGACATTTAGAATTGCTTGATGTTAATATCAAGTAGGAGAAAGAGAAAAGGACACATTTAAAAACCAATTATCAAAGCTAAATTCAATCTGACAATTTGCCTCCAATTCATAAACCAGTTCAAGCTGTGCTGTCCTTGGTTTGTGATATTTGAAGTACAATCTTGAATGCTCCCCAAACACACACTGTATCTTAATTAGTTCTCCTTAGGCATCTTTATGGGCAGAGCCCCAGGTTTTCCTTCCAAAACAAATCCAAAATAATAATACTAAAATATTGGACTAAATAACCCCTGAGATTCTTTCCCAACTTTTATATTTGAAGATTCTGAAAATAGACAGACTGTGGCATCACTGTTAGGATAAAAATGGGTATAATCAAGGAGTACTATTTAGTACCTATCTCTAATTTCTGGAGGGATTCCTATATCCCTGTCTGTGCAAATATCTGTCTTAGTAAAAGGCTTGCTTGGGAATGGCAGGGGGGCACAGAGAGAGACATAATGTTGATTGGTTTACAAACATTGAAGACAGTGTGGTACAGTGGGAAAAATATGGCTAGAAATCAGAAAAACTAGGTTTTATCTGGCCAGTAAGATGCTCTCTGAGAAAATTTTATATGTATGTATGTATATATATATCAACACATATATTCACACATGTGTGTACATATGTGTATATACACTTGTATATATGTATATATCTATACGCATACATACATATACACACATACACATGCACATACATATTCACATACAACCAGGACATGCTTTTATACTTTTAAGTTTTATCCATATTGTTAACATTTTCCTTCTTACTTTCTTAAATCTAAGCATTTAGCAAAACAATAAATTAAACCCTGATTTCTTAAGTGTAAATGCTCACCTTAAAATTTCAATAATTCCCAATGTAACCAAGATTAAGAGGGAGGTGGGAAATTGGGAAAGAATTTGTACAACCTATGTCTCTGATAAAGGACTCATTTCTAAAATATACAGAGAATTGAGTCAAATCTATAAGAATACACGTCATTCCCCAATTGATAAATGGTCAAAGGATATGAACACGATGTTTTCAGATAAAGAAATTAAAGATATCTATAAGCATATGAAGAAATGCTCTAAATCACTATTGATTAGAGAAATGAAAATCAAAACAACTTTGAGATACCACATCTCACTAGTCAGGTTGGATAAGATGACAAAAAAGGAAAATAACAAATGCTGGAGAGGATGTGGGCAAATTGGAACACTAATGCACTGCTGGTGGAGTTGTGAGATGATCCAACCATTCTGGAGAGCAATCTGAAATTATGCCCAAAGGGCTATAAATAATTTCATACCCTTTGACCCAGCAATACCACTTCTAGGGTTATATCCCAAAGATACCATAGAAGTGGGAGGAAGACCCATATGTACAAAAATATTTATAGCAGCTCTTTTTTGTGGTGGCAAAGAATTGGAAATTAAGGGGGTGCCCATCAATTGGGGAATGGCTGAACAAGTTTTGGTATATGCATGTAATGGAATACTATTGTGGTATAAGAAACGAGGAGAAAATGGACTTCATATTTACCTGGAGAGGCTTATACAAACTGATGCTGAGTGAGAAGAATAGAACCAAAAGAAATTTGTACACAATCACACACACAACATATGTATGATGACCAACTATAATAGACTGGACTCTTCTCAGCAATGCAGTGATATAAGTCAATCCCAAAACACTCATGATGGAGAGAGATGTCTACATCCAGAGAAAGAACTAGAAAGAACTGAGTTTGAATCCTGATTGAAGCAAACTACTTGATCTTTTTCTCTTTCTTGCTTGGTTTTATTTCCTCTTTACCATTGTTCATTCCATCTGGTACAATTCACCTTTGTAATCTGACTAATGTCCAATGCGAAAGTATTTGCAGATCCCATACTTGATTGTATGCTGTCACGGGCGGGGGGGGGGGGGTGGAGGAGGGGAGAGAAGGAAAGAAAATTTGAAACTCAAGGAATTATGGAATTGAATCTTGTAAACTACTAAACTAAAAGTTAATAAACAAATTAATAAAGACAAAAAAAGAGGAGAATGCTGTAGGAGCTGGCTTTCCCATTATCAGCAAATCCCTTTAGAAGAATAAACCCTAGGCGCGCACACACACCAGTGTCTTTCTCCCTGAGGGATGGTACTGAATTTCGCCGCCACTGGAGCCCGGCTGAAGCTCCTCCACCGCAGCTCTGCATTCCCACCGAGTCTAAAGTGCACCCGGACGCGATGAGGACCTGGGTTTGTGTTTTGCTCCTAGGGTTTGGATACCTGTCCTATGCCTTTTCCGAGGAAGCTGAAATCCCCAGGGAGGTGATCGAGAGACTGGCTCACAGTGAGATTAACAGCATCCGCGACCTGCAGCGCCTCCTGAAGATAGAATCCGTAGGATATGACGATGTTTCAGAAAAAAACCTGAAAACTCATATGGTCCATACTCCCAAACATGTGCAGGAAAAGCGTCCTGTACCCATTAGAAGAAAAAGAAGTATTGAGGAAGCTGTTCCTGCTGTTTGCAAAACGAGAACGGTTATTTATGAGATACCTCGGAGTCAGATTGATCCCACATCGGCCAACTTCCTGATCTGGCCCCCGTGTGTGGAGGTCAGACGATGCACAGGCTGCTGTAACACCAGCAGCGTCAAATGCCAGCCTTCACGGATCCACCACAGAAGTGTAAAGGTGGCAAAAGTGGAATATGTTAGGAAAAAACCAAAATTAAAAGAAATCCTGGTGAGGTTAGAAGAGCACTTGGAATGCACCTGTATGTCGTCAAATTCTAATTCAGATTATCGAGAAGAAGAAACCGGAAGGCCTAGGGAAACAGGTAAAAAACGGAAAAGAAAAAAGTTAAAACCAACCTAAGGCCCACTGGAGCTATTTGGTAATCATAATCAGATGTGAGGTGAAAATAAGCTAGAAAACCTTCTCTGGGACACGGATGTACATGGTTTGTTACATTCCTGAACCTTCTCTGTATGGTGCTTCATTGACAGTATACTCTACTGGTTCTCCTCTGTGAAAAACTGTCTGAAAGAACACTTGATGAGAACAAAGAGACAATGTACATTTGTTTAATGTGACATCAAAGCAAGTATTGTAGCATTCGGTGACACAATAAGAAGCTTCCTTGTCCAAAAAAAAAAAAAAAACTATACAAAAACCCATACAAAAAATATAAAACGTTGACTGAATGGATGAGACCCAAAAGTCCTACAAAAATGTGACAAAAATCTAAATGAACAATGGATTTCTGTCAAGAGTGGTCAAAGGTGCTTTTTGTCAAGAAATAGGCCTGTTTTCTTGATGAAGATGGATGGACACTGATGGACTACAGGCACACACACAAAAAGAAAATAACAACAACAACAACCAGGAATGTATCTAATGCCACGCGAACACTATAGACACAATACATCCTCGCTCCGTAGTGTTTTAAGTCTATACAAAAACCTTTTGAGAGCCTTAAGTGGATTTTTTTTTTACACCACAAAGTGATTATTAAGCTTTTCTTTTTATTCTTTGCCTAGCTTTTTTTTTTTTTAAATCTCTTGGACTCCATTTACCAATAACACATGAAAAAGCCTGCTGTAACAGTAAGGCAGGCAGTATGATGGTATTTCTCCTAGCAGGATGCAAACTAATGAGATGTATTAAAATAAACATGGTATACCTACCTATGCATAAAAAAAAAGAAGAAGAAACCATAAAAAAATTTTTTTCAATAATTCCCTCTCACAAGTCTGTACGGGATGGCTCAGTAAACCCCTAGTCTTAGCCCTTCCTCTACCACTTCCTACCATATGACCTTTAGCCCAAGTTTTCTCCTATGTAAAATAAGAGGCTGGGATCAGAACAATCATTTCAGATTCTAAAAGAAACTATTGATGTAGAAAACTACAAATGAGCATTATCTTTGTGGCATTTCATTCTCATTTATTTTGTTAAACATTTCCCAATGACATTTTAATCTGGTTCTGATGAGTTTAGGGGGCCATGTGGGGCCCGTAGGCTCCAAATTTGATACATTTGGACCAAGGGATCTCTAAAGATCCCCACTACTTTCAACATTCACCTCTAAGACCCACTCACTCCCAGTAGTCTTTTCCTTCTTTCTTCATAATGGCTTGAATGATGAAATAGCGATGAGGCCACATACTCCCAGACAATTTCTATAAAGCCCAATATGATTATCAAACATCTGTTAAGCACCTACTATGTGCCAGACACCATGCTAAGCTTACAGTCATAGATCTAGAGCTGGAAGGGACATGAGAGGCCATCTAGTCTTTTTTTTTTATTCAGATGAAGAAACTGACGCTTAAAGAGGTTAAGCAACTTTTACAAGGTTACCTAGGTAGCTTATAAGCATCAAAAGCAAAATGTGAATTCAAGTCCTAATAACCCTGAATTGCTTACCTCTGAGATTATCTCCAATTTATCCAATATGCTTCCTGTTTGTACATAGTTGCTTGCATGTTGTCTCCCCCTATTTAACTGTGAGTTCCCTGAGAGTAGGGGACAATTTTGTGTTCCTTTGTATGCCCAGTGGCTAGTACAATGCCTAACACATGGTAGGCACTTTGTAGACACTTTTGACTTGATTTGCCTTGACTTGACTCTAGAGCCAGTGTGAGAAGATGGCACTGTTTGCCATTAGCTGGTAGACTTCAACAGGTCATATTTGTCAAGGGAGGATAATATCTATTTCCTCTCTTCATCCCAATGTCTACTGGAGCAGTGGGGAACCCCAATTTCAACTATAGCAGCAGCTAAGTGGTACAATAGACAGAACAGTGGGCCTGGAATTAGGAAGACCTGAGTTCAAATCTAACCTCAGGCATTTACTAACTGTGTGAACTGACCAAGTCACTTAACTTCAGTTTCACCTATGGTAGAATGGAGATGATAATAGCGCCTATATCCAAAATTATTGTGAGGATTAAATATGATCATCTTTGTAAACTACCTGACACATAGTAGATGTTTAGTAAATATTTATGTCCTTTCTTTCTTCTACAATGACACTAAATTGTCTTCTTCAGAACAAGAGCTACCTACAATGATGATTTTTTTCAGTCCACTTCATCCTGACCCTTTGTTGGAGAAGGCTTCTCTCCCCCAGGAGAGTTCCACTGTATTTCTTTAAGGGGCATCACTTTTAGCTAGAGGAAGCAGTCATTCAGTCAACATATTTGAATTTTAGAGTCCTGGAAATGAGTATGTATAGCAGCAAACACCCCAACATCCCCAGGGTGGCTGCCAACACAAGTTCTTAGATCTGCTTTTCTAAAGGAAAGCAACTCAAAATGGGTTAACAAGCTTACTTTAATCAATCAAACATACTGTTTACCTAGTTCAGGGGAAAAAGGTCAGCACCCCGAACTTCAAAGTATACAGACAGAACTTAGAAGACAGAGAAACAAACAGATCAAGCAGATAGGCTTCCAAACAGTCCAACCATTACATTAATACCAAATCATAGTTACCAGAGAGAGAAGCATCAACATCTGGGTTTTCAAAGCCGGGAGTCTCTCATGGCTGCCCAGAGTCTCATCTGGTCAAATCACACAGCATTTCTCAAAGTGAGCCCTAAAGCAAAGCCTCCCATCAGGGCTTATATAGCTTTCTCCTGGCTCAGAGAATGTAACAACCTTCTTGACCAGTCACAAAGTACCAAGGTGTGGGCTTTCCTGAAAAACAAGCCTCCCACCACAGGCTCCAAGTGCACTTAACCTAGGGGCAGGAAAGATCTTAAAAATTTACATTCCTATAACAGTATGTGAAAAGGGTTTATGGTTACAGCTAGGAATTAGCTTCTCCTTAGTCAGACTCTATATCCCTAGAGTGGTAGTGCCAATGGTTGGCTTGGGACCTCAATTCCCTGCATTTACCTAGGATATGCTGCAAATTCCACTGATATCAAAGATATACACTGATCATGTAGGATGTTGTCAACTCATTTTCCTTTTTTTCCACTTAAAGTAATAAAAATAATAATGGGGCGGCTAGGTGACACAGTGAATAGAGCACCAGCCCTGGAGTCAGGAGGACCTGAGTTCAAATCCAGCCTCAGACACTTAACACGCACTAGCTATGTGACCTTGGGCAAGTCACGTAATCCCAATTGCCCTCCAAAAAGCAAAAAATAAAATAATAATAATAATAACAACAACAACATTTATATAACTCCTACTAAGTGCTTTACAAAAATTACTTCATTTGTTCTTCATAACAAACCGGGGAGATAGGTGCTATTATTCACCATCATTTTACCATAAAGGAGACTAAAATGAAGTGACTTGCCCAAAGTCACATAGCTAGTAAGCTTCTATGGCCAGATTTGAACTTAGATCTTTCTGACTCCACTCTTGCAACTCTATTCACTGTACCACCTAACTGCTTATTTTCTAGCAGAGTAACCATGTCCACAAGCATAACCTCAGAAAGTCCATAGATTTCTAGTTGTACTGCTGATGGCTTAGTCTCAAAGATGAGCCTCTCCTAGCATGCGTACCGACTCCACACGAGGGCTGTGTGAGGCAGGTACAACAATCACTAGGCCAGTGAAAAGAAGGATAGAAATGGAATCAGACTGGACAGTTCAATGGACCCACAAATCAACTCTTACTAATTAAAAGGGTTTGAGTTCTATCTGCAAAGACAAGAAATCTGGCTCAAACCACCCATCATCTTAAACAAGGGTTTATTGATTGCTTTGTGGATGGGCATAGGTGCCACCAAAGCAGTCCCCAGCCTAAGTACATGATGTGCTTCTCTTCAGAGGACATTTCCAGGTGCCTCTAAGAGGAAATGGCAAGGCAGAAACTGGAGAGAATGAGAAGAGCGGTACATTACTGTCATATTTCCAAAGGGGGTGGGACAGAAACTAAGGTAAACTGGTTGCTAGGAACTAGAAATCTAAGCAATGTCCGAAACATGCAATATGCTAAGGTATGTTCAAATGCTTAATAATTACCTCTCCAACAAAGTTATTAATATTTTCTCCATCACTTTCTTTTTTAAATTAATTTATTAGTTTAGTTTCAGTTAAAAAGATTCAATTCCATAGTTCCTTGATTTTCAAATTTCCTTTACCTCCCTCCCCCCACCCCCACGACAGCTTATAGTCTCTCCATCACTTTCTTAAATCTAACATAACCGTCAATAAATTGATCAATTGAGTCCTGATTTATAGCATTCACCCATTCTGCAATGGAAATGCTCACTCTGAAAATTTAACAATCGACTCTCAAGTTAATTAAACTGGCACCTAAGTATGGACTCACCACATAGCAGGTAAATAGATACAGGACAAGTTTAGGACCTTTCAAACCAATTCCCCAGCCAATGATAGCACTGTTTCTATAGCATTCAGTGAGGAGTTCATTCTTTCATTTTCATTTTTCAGAAACAATATAAGAAGCTTCCCATATATCCTGAAATTTGTTGTAATTGATCTAGGAATTTAATATGTAAGTCTCTTTTCCGTTATTATTTCTCTCAGAAAATCATACTGTCAGATTCCAGGGAAGGGCTATATCCTATGAGACTCTAAATGGCCAGCTTGACTTATAAGAGATTAATAATTATTGTACCTTAGTGAATGAGCCAGACTCGAAAATTCATCCAAGCCTGTTGTCAAGGATCACTAATATAAAAGCAAGCTGATGGGTGGAGTTCAGCTCATGGTTTTGCCAGATAAAAAAAGAATGGAAAAATAAAATGAAAAGGTCTAAAAGGAAAGCTGAAAAATATGCACATGCATGAATTCAAATAAATTTTACTAATACCACAGAGATAATAGGAAATTGCCCCTTTAGTATTACATATGAGATCAACCACAAAATAAAGGCTCTTAATTGGAGGTTTTTCCATTGCCAACGACAGCAAAATAAAAGGAAATGGATTTATATTACACATGCAGGATTCAGGGTAGATCAAAACGAGAATTCCCTGTTCACAGATTGTTTAAACATTGAGATAACTTAGGGCATCTGACTGCCTCTTTCATTAAAAATGGAACTGACAGGCCTTTGATTTTGTCTGGACTGAAAATAGGATAAAAGGCTAAATAACCCAACAAGGTCCCATCCACATCTAAGAGGCTTTATCTAAGATCTGTTGAATTCAGAATGTGCTGACTCCAGATTGCAGATAGGTTCCCCTTTCTATCCCTTTCATCCTCCCTTCAAGAAGGAACTCTGCCTTCTGAGCCTAGAAATTTGCAGGGACCAGAATAAACTATGCCCTCAAAATAGAAGTAATTCCAACTATGGGTGGAAGAAGAATTTTCAATGATACTACTTGGAGTATCTTTCTTCTACTGCAAAGAGTTCTACAGTGAGAAAGAAAACCATCTGGCTACTCCAGTCCTCTCTACTCCAACTCAGTCTGACCTCAGTTTTCCACCCCACCGGACCAATCTCTAAATCACAGCCCTTTTATGAAATGTGTGGTTTAGCACTAATAGCACAATGGAGGCCAGGGAAGCAAATTTCCTCCCTCACATTGAGGGCACATAAATAAGGCCATCTGAGGCATCTCACCCAGCTTATTCTTACCATGTTTGGCTCGGGTGGGAGTAGGGTAGGGGTGGAATTTAATAACTAATTTGGACATAATCAGTCGCAGCTTCTTTCTCAGGACTGGATGTAATTATAAGGTTTTTGAAGTTTGTGGTGGAAAGGAGGAAGGGGAGTGGGAAGTATTCAAGGATACATCATAGGATATGGGCACATTAGTGGAAAGCATTAATTGGATTCATCTGGGCAGGTTAGAAGACATCTGTCTTCAGGTACTTCCTGTGCCCTATTCCCAAACACCCTTCTGATTGAAATAGCTCAAAGTTAGAACAACTTAAACTCTGTTCATTAGCATAGGCACTTCCTCTGTATCTTACCAGATGGTTTAATGAATTGTTACAGCCAAAAATAAGTAATCACATCTTGGCCAACTTTCTGGTGATTAGCTCTCCACTTTTAACCATTCTGATTCTCAGACAACAGATGCTCAGACTGCCACCGGGTTCAATTCAAAGTTTCTCCAGTTTGGTAAAACCCATCAAAGCTATACTTCCTTGGTATAGCCGTTGAAGTCTCAGGCTTCCCACCAAGACAGTAGGACTTTAGTTGGGGGTTCCATGGTTATCAATATTAAAATAGTTAATGAATCCTTGGACTATTTTGTGTCCTAGACCCCCTTTACTAATCTGGTAGAACCCATGAACCCCTTCTCAAAATAATGGTTTTAAATATATAGGACTATAAAAGAAACCAATTATATTTCTATTATATCAAAATATAGTTATCAAAATATTTTAAAAGAAAAGTTTATTAATCCCCTGGCCCAAAAGAAATGAGAAAGGAAACATGGTGACATGGCTTAAAGACCTCATCTCCAATCAGAAAGATGGGGGCTCAACACCATCCTCCCAATTGGCAACACTATCCTCCCAGTCCTTCAGGCCCTCAACCTCAGAATCATCCTGGATTCCTCACTATTTTTCACCCCATGTTGCATTTTAAAAGGTTCAAGCAACATAATTTCTGGGAAATTTAATCATTTTATTAATGATTCCAGCATGTTTATTAATAAAAGGATGGTCATTTGACCATTTCTCTCTTAGACCAAAGATAATCGTGACAGCAAGCTCATGCTTATATGCCCATTGGAAGAGGGGTGTTCCCAAGGGTGACAATCAACTCTGGTTAGTTAACAGTTAATGAGAGAATAAATGTTAAAATGAAAGGTTGGACATGAAGTTTGATTATGTCATTCACTTCTAAGTTACCCCCAGCCTTGAACAATCTATTCAAAGAATTTATCCCCTGGGGGGCAGCTAGGTGGTGCAGTGAATAGAGCATAGACCCTGGAGTCAGGAGGACCTGAGTTCAAATCCAGCCTCAGAACACTTAATGTGTACTAGCTGTGTGACCTTGAGCAAGTCACTTAACCCCAATTACCCTACCCTCCCCCCTCCAAAAAAAAAAAGACTTTATTCCCCACCCAAGCCTGAGCACAACTCTATGGCTTCCCCACCAGTTGTTGGTTTAAAGACATGTTCCACAGTTTGCCAGAAAATGTCTAGATGTGTTTTTTTTAAAAGCCCACAAGCAACCTATGATGCTTTAGTCATATAAAACTCTTTTGATTTAGAGTTCTTTCAACAAGAAAGTTAGTCCAATCTTATCAGTAATGTCCTTCAAGAGGCTGAACTATTAAAATCAGGACTTTAGAAAAAAGGGGGAATTCTGGATCTCCCCAAATCAGCAGTTATTAATAATCCCTTACTGCCATATCCAATCTGTCATGAGGTACAAATGGAATAATATTTGTAAAGCACTTGGCACTGTTCCTGGCACATAGTAAATATTTAGTAAATGTTTATTTCCTGTCTTGACCACTTTTTTTTTGGTCAATAACAATGATGTCTGGACTTTTTTTCCCAACTGTTTGATATCTTCCCCTTTTTTTTCAGATATCTTGAACTATATTCCTTCAACTCCCTCAAAGCGCATTACCTACAGCACAAACCTCTTCAGGGTGTTCTGTATGTACTTGATCCAATCCAGCTATTCTTTACCACTTTATTTTCATTTCTCCTATTTTATATAGCACATCAGGTGGTAACTTTTAGAACTCAGTCGCAATAGCTCCCCATCGTTGATAGAGAGTAGAGTTCATTATCATAATTTTCATAGATCTTTTCACTTTTTGCTTGTGTTATTCTCCTATTTTCATCCTTAATTGTTATCACAATGATCTAGCTTAATCATAAAAATGAAAAATGCTTGAAAAATTAAATTTTATTGATGTCTACTCATTTTTTTCTCTAACCTTTTTAGCTGAGAGGAGGGTCACAGTCTCCAAGGGAACTGCTATTTGGAACTGAGCCCATCAAACTATTCTGCCTACAGAGTCCCCATTGGCCAAAGATATCAGTAGACATTCCACCCATGAAAAGAGCTTCAAGATCAGGCCCAGAATTTGTGACATGAGGAAATATTTCACTGCCTTGGGCTAGAGATTCTCACAGTTGTTGGTTTAAAGACGTGTTCCACAGTTTGCCAGAAACATTTGTGCAGTAAATGTCTAGATGTGCTTTTTAAAAAGCCCACAAGCAACTGTGGGAATCAACTTATGATGAAATTCAGTCATATAAAACTCTCTTGATTTAGAATTCTTTTAAGAATTTAAAACACAGAAAACTTTAGAGTCATCCTTCCTCCCTCTGGCTTAGTTTTTTGTTTTTTTAATTAACACCTCCAGTATATGGTTAATGTAATCTACTGCCTGTATTTCCAGTCATGAATTTGGGTACATATTAGACCTAAGAGCTGGTTAAAACTATACAGCTCTCTTTAAGTGAAATTTATATGATTTTTAAAGACCAATTCCATCAATTTCTGATTCAAAGAATATTATAATCAGGTGGCACCACTAATCATTAGCCTTGTTGTAGGTATAGACATAAATGCATATTTGTACAAACATGTAAAGTGTATACATATAAGGAGCTGTATCATTGGATAAGTTCAATCAAGACTTTAAATGACTTAAAGTCTAATTTGAGGTGAAGGATACCCTTGAATCTGGCAAGTGCCCAGAACAGCAGGGGATTTTTTTAAAAACAACCTCTAAGCCACAGTCCCTTCTCTCAAAGAGCTTATATCAGTTAGAAGATGTGCTAGCACTAACCAGCAGGAGTTTGGGAAGAAGCCAAGCCAGCTGCTTCTTTCCTTTCCTGGGCTTTTAACTCCCTGGCTGACAGTCGCAGCCCTTTTATTTTATTTTTACGGACAATCAACCTGTAACCCAGCAAGAGAAACTTTGTGGAAGGCTGCTGCCTCTCATTGCCTCACCGAGGCTCAGGGAGCCTTTTAATGTTCAACTTTTAATTGTCACTCCTTTGTCCCCAACCTACTCTGCTTCCTCAAAACTCTATGTCAGAGAGAGCAAATTTAGAAAGGGGAGCTCTGTTTTGTATTAGTAAAAACAAAAGGGTTTTTTTATTTGAAATATGGGAAGATCCTTGCGAAAATTGGGTTTTGCTATTTTAAAGCGTCACCCCTTTCCCTCATTGTTGTATACATGATAGATTAGGGTTGGAAAAAAACTTGATTATTTAAGTAAACCCTCTCCTTTTATAGAATTAGAAATTGAGGTACCAGAGAAGTGAAGTGAGTAACTTAAATTCACAAAGACATAGAGCCCTTAGGTAGGGTTCTTTCTCACTTCACCGGGAAGCAAAACTGAGCTCTAAAGATTGTGTTCATCCTAGTGCAAGGCCTGAGAAACAAACCCTCAAGCTGCAATGGATTCAAGCAAGTTTGGGGCTGGCAAGAAATCAGAATAAGAGGCACTAGTTCTATTCTGCCCTCCACTCTTGCTATGTAAGGCCCCAGAGGGTGATTTCTATGGAATGGTTAGGGTCATGATTAAGCAGAATGGAATTTTCTCACTCTAACAAAAAAAAAAAAAAAGGAAGGAAGGAAGGAAGAAAGAAAAATGAATTAAAATGGTGTTGGCAGAGGCAGAAGGAAAGTAGTTGAAATTTTACATTTAAAACATACACAGAAGACAGCAAAAGAAAGTTCAGACAAGCAGAGCAGTGTTGGTACTGCTGTGCAAATTATATGTTATATATACATATGTGTTAAATACATGTTATATGTATGCATATATGTAGATATAGATAGATAACTGTATATAGTGGAAATTCTTATTTTTAAGCCTCTTTTTTCTATTCTTTCATTGCATATAGAAATGTTCATATTGGTTGTTTTATCGAGTTTCCTCTCTTCCCTCCCTCCTTCTCTCTCCCTTTCTCCCTATCTCTGTCTCCGTCTCTCTGTCTCTGTCTCTCTGTCTCTGTGTCTCTGTCTCACTCTCTGTCTCTCTCTCTTTCTCTGTCTCTTATGTGTGCATGTATGTGTATGTGTGTATGTGTGTATGTTTTCATTCCCTCTCCCAACAGTGCCATGATAACCAATGGGAAAATGTACCCCTTTGTTTATGGAAAACTTTCCTTGCCATTCATTTTGCTATGTTATTTAATTGAAAGCTCCCATACCCCCATTGGTATATATCTAATGTCAAGAGAAAACAAATAAGACCCTTGGCATAGTGAGAGGACTCTTTGTGATAAATTTATGGGAGAACATGAACAAGGGTCACAGAAAAGGGGCAGGCATGGATCAATTGCAATTTGTATTGTTGGATTATAGATTCATTTGAATATTTAAGAATCTGTCAGCTAAATGTCTTTTGTTTTTAGCTGCATATCCTCTGATTGGCCTGGTAAAAGACATCAGCAGAAACTTAGATATTACAGTTTTGAGTTGATGCTGACCCTAAGTATAGTTGGTACCTGGAAAAGCTTTCTATTCTACAACTGAGAGAGGCGTGGATTATATTTATTAGCACAAAGGTGAACTATAATTCTTGTCTTGGAGAGGCTCATTACCAGAAGGTGAGCCATTATGTGATGACTGAGGGGCTGGGCACAAAAAACACACCAAATAATAGTAAGAGGTTTTGAGGGGTTGCCTTTTGTATCAGTAGAGAGAGTATCCAAATTAATGAAATCATGGGTCTTTTGAAGCTCTGAAGTGCCTATAGGATCATGAATACAGAGTTGGAAGGGACTTTAGAATTGATCTATTCTCATCCCCACATTTCACAGATGAAGGAAGTAAGACCTAGAGAGATTTAGTGAGTTACCCAAGGTAATATTCTAATTATATCAATATAATACTTAGACTCAAATAAATTCATTGTCCTTTCTTTTCTACTTACTTCTTCCTGAGTGTCCTTCGGTCTATTGTGTTGTGGTTCAAGGTTTTCTCTCACATCTCTTAAAATTCTCATATTTATTGTTCTAGGACTCATTAAATGCTGCTTTTGTCTAGCATCCAATAATAATATTGAAAATGACTAGTGGCACACTGATTTTCCCTCGAATTTAACTATTATTTCAAACTGATTTATCTGTTTGAAACTTAAATGTTAAGGTTTTAGGACTCTATAACTTATAGACACTTACAGATTTCCGAATTGCATGGAATCTTAGAAGCTTAAAATCAGAAAAGATATCTGGGTCATTCAGTCCAGCTCCGGAATCCCCTCTACAGGAGCCCAGACTAGCGATCATCCACTAGCTACTGGAAAATTTCCAGTGATTTCCCCCTCCTAGAACAATCAATGACATTTTCAGGCACTTCTAATTGTTAGTTTGTTATCTATTCATGAAGCTTAAAATTGCTTTTCTGAAACTTTCACCCACTTCACCTGCTTCCACCCCATTTAACCAAATAGAACAAATCTAACTTTTGTTGCACATGTTCTTCAAACTTATGAAAACAGCTGTTATATGACCCATCTTCAGACTAAACATCCTTTATTCTTTCCTCTCCTCATCTCCCACGTTTCCCTTATCATTGCAGTCCATAATCTCTGGACATAATCCTAGTGCTTTGCCAATGTCTTACTTAAAATGGGGCACTTACATCAACAAAATTCTTGTCAAGAACATAAAAATATGCATTCCAAGAAATTTCAGTGATCTTCCTGGCCATATTGTCATCAGGATTTTGTCTTGAAATCTTGGGGTCTCTGAAATCTTTATGGGACTTATGTTTCCATATTTCAAACACTTTTGATTTTATCCTTGATACAAAGCACAATATGTCTGCCATTTGGTCGACCACCATTGAGAGTCACTGTAACCAAAAAATTCATCACCTAGTCACCAACCAGGTGATGAACCTATCTAGTCACAGCTAAGCTGGTCAAAGAGAACTGACACAATCTGTCACTGGGCCTATTCTCAAAACCATTCCAGCTTCATAGAACCCACTAGAGTTTGTTGTCCTCTGGTATAGTGTTTGGTAACACATGATCAGCTCTAGAGCAAGCTGGGGCCTCAGACTGGGACTTTAGGGGGGAAATACATAAATGACTTGAGAAAGGTGGAAGGGGAGCAACTACTAGCTCAGGATTACCAAATTGAGACAGGATGCTCAAATAATTTGGATGGTCTGAGACATTTTAATTGCTACATCTGGAAGCACCATCTCCCACATCTTTAGGGACTATCCAGCTGAGCAACATCCAAGTAAGCAGGGCCTAGAGGAGAATGCAAGACCAGAGAACAGAAATTATGGCAACACCAGGAGGCATCAGTGTCCCTGAGACATCAGAAGCATAAGTTGTTTCTCCAAATGTGTGCTCTGGCTATATGTGTTCCTGAACACATGCCCTGGGCAATGTGTCCCCAACATGTGTGCCTCACTATGCGAGAACCCTTGTCTTGCATGTTCATTGAATGCATGTCTCCTTACACATGTTACTTTTTTATGGCCATTCTTTCCACTGATATTTTATGATTTGTGGTAGAACAGGCCCCAGGCTTATGAAGGGAATGTTTTTTGCTGTTTTCTTATAAGAGATTCATGAACCTAGGTAACTCTAGGGCAGTTGTGTCAAACTCAAATAGAAACAGGTCCCTGCAGATCACGTATTTACTTAGAAAACCACAGATCAAAATTATCTCTGTTGAACTATATTTTTATTTATTTTGTTAAACATTTTCCAATCACATTTTGATCTGGTTATGGACATACTCTGAAGTTGTGCAGTTGGTATGGGGCCCAGGGGCTGCAAGTTTCTCCTCTAGATGCTGTACAAATGGACACTATTCTGCTGCATTGAATGCTTTGGCCAGATCTTTCCATTGGATAGAACCTGCTTGACTACATGCATATGTAACCTGCATCTCAAAACCCATTTGCATGGGACTCTCATCATTGATAGAAATTGTTTATGTAATGCTCAGTGCCTATGGGAGAGGAGAATTGGGGTGGGGGGCACAGGTTGCTTGGAAGAAGAGAAGTCCTATCTTTTTCCTTCCAGATTTAAAGAAAATACATGCAGTTCCAGATTCTCTTCAGTTCCCTGAGAGGAAAGAAAGACTCTGGAAAAGAAAAGAAAAAACAAACACATAGAGGAGCTGATACCTTGATAATTTCTCTGACCCATGGTTAATGTATTAGAGAGTGCTAGGAATTTTCCAGAGTAAGATCTGTAACTTTCTCTCTTAGTTGAACCCAGTCATCTCATTTCTAGCCAGAGAACTCATTCACTCTGAGTATTGTTGTAATGGGAATGGAAATTTTAAGATCTTCCCTGCCTCTTAAGCCTAAGGGAATTTGAAGACCTTCCCTGCTTTGAAATAAACCCTGCCCCTTAATAGTCTGAATGTAATCACATGGAGCCCATGGTAGAAGGTGTATGCTGAAGGGTGGATCAGAGCCCAAAGGAAGCTGGGAGTCAGAGCAGGCTAGACAGTTGGGAGGAAAGGATGTTTCCAAGGTAGACAGAGAGGCTTGTGAGTAAATGTTGGTCTTGTGTTGGTTTGTGGGAAGGTTAAAGGATGCTGTGGCTCTCTGTGCTGTTATGGCTTAACTTCTTTGCTGTTATGATGGTAACCGGCTTACTGGTTTGGGGATTTGGTTTTCTGGTGTCTGAATAAATGTTTTGTTTCTGTCTTCTATATGGAGTCTGTTATATTTTGCAATCGACCACTATGCAGGTATATTTATAGTGACCATGGGCTCTGTGAATATTGCATTGGCACTATAATTGTCTGGCATATATTCACATCTATATATTTTCTCTGATTTTTGCTTACTATAGACTTGAATAAATTGGTATAAAATAATAATTATTAATAGCTAAAATTTATATAGCACTTGCTATATGCCAGGCATTGTGCTAACCACTTTATAATTATTATATGATTTTATCTATCACAGCAACCCTGAGAAATAGGTGCTTTTACTTACTCTTTTTTATGTGTATTGATTGTAGAATTGATATTTGGTAGGAGTCTTAGATTTATAGCTTGGGGTACCCCATCCTAATTAAAGGATAGAAATCTGTAGCTCTTAAATCTATTGCATTTTGTTACTCAATGGATAATGTGGAAAATACTTTTTAAAGTCAACAGATTGAGTGCTTTTGTGACCAGGTATTGTAATATTTATTAAGCCTAGAGGGATCCTTATTCTTATTCAGACCCACCAAATTTATTCCTGGCCTCCATAAGTAGATTAGAACATAATGAGGTGATAGATACAAATCCATTAGAAAGGCCTTAGTGTTAGCCTCATTGCAATTATCATTTGAATCCTACCTGTGAGAGGGGAGGAAAAGGTTGTCAATGGCTGAAATTAGTCAAAGCAGCCTTGGGGGTCCAACAGGGATTAGGAAAACTGTTCAGAAGAAATGTCCCCTGATACTTTTATTCTCAAGATGGTGACCCAAAAAATTTCCAGAGTTTTTTGCATATGAATGAGATCTCCTTTACTAGGTCTGTTCTGCTTGGGAAGAAAATAAAAGGAAGAGTTGAGCTGCAGGTCATTCGGGTATTTTTTGCCTTTCTACCCCAAATGTGACATTCATCCTTACCATTCTGTCAGATGCCTGAAATTCTCATGTCTTTACAAAATATTTTTCTATTTAGTTGAATCAGGCGGCACAACTACAATATGTCTTCTCTCTGTGACTGCCTTTCACAGTCTCTGCTTTCACGAGACTTAGATGAGGTTTGGGTGATTCATAGTGCTGAAACTTCTCCAGAGCACTTTTTCAATTGGAAAATTCTCCCAAAGTGAATGCATCATCAGCCCGATTGTCCATGCATAAAAGAACTACAAGCAAAACAATGAGCACCATTTTTTAAAACCTAAGCTTAAGCCAAGAAAAACAGTTATATCACAAAATAGTAAAAGACCTTATTTTTCAGTTTCCAGGAATCTTTCATGAAGAACACACTGGCTTTGTCTCAGAGTGCCTTATTCTAAGGTCCCTAAACCACAAGGAAAAGCAATAGTTTATATGCAATTTAAGGCAGTTTGCAGCTTTACCATGATCCATATCAACATAAATTAGCTGCCTGCTAAACTTACCTATTGTTAATATTAGGATTTCTTCTCACCCCCTCTCCCTCAGTATGGAAGAGTAGATAAAGAACTGTTCTCAAACAGGAAGACCTAGGTTCAGTTCCTCCTGCTTATTTGACCTTGGGCTATTCACTTAACAGGTCAGAGCTACAGACAGCTTTCTAGACTTCTTGGTACCCTCCTATCTGAGAAGAAGGACTTTACTAAAGCATTGAAATCAGGTTCAATCTCTCTGCCTAATGGCATTCTATTTATATTTTCTTGCAATAAAATTTAAAGGAAGCTTTTTTTTATGCAACTCTATAGGATTTTGTGGCCTGGCTGGGAAACAACTCACAACCAGAAAGGTCCATTAAGTTCTTGGTAATTAGAGGATTTGCTCATAGTTACTTTAGAAAGTCGAAGTGCTATGTAGTGGAAAGCACATAGTGCAAGAGATCTGGAGATCTGAGCTCCTGCCTAAATTCTCCCCACATCCCCCTTTCTGCTCCCCTCCCCCAACACACACCTTTCTGCCTGACTTTGTGACAGTCACTCCTTAATTTTGTTACTCACATGGTCCCTCTCCTCTTCACAAAGATATTAAATGGAGGGAGAGGATAAGGTAAAAAAATTCAAATATGTATTTGAAAAAATAAAAAATCCTATTTAACAAATGCACCAAGCAAAAACCAGAGGATACTTCCTGGCATCTTTCTGTCGAACTTTAAGTTCATTGTCCAATTTATTTTTATTCCTAGGACATCAGCCCTAGTAAACAGTCTAGAACCTTTTCTCATAAAATGTAGTAAATAATTGTATAATGATTGTGAGTAATACTTAATGAGGCCCTATCTTTAAGCTATTCTCTGGAAATAAATTAAGCACCTTTGGAAGCCCTAATTAACTCATAAAATATGGTATTTAGTAAAGCAGGATCTCCTTTCCACCCCCTCATCAGAGAGGTTGGGGAGCAAATCTGGGGAAAGCCTTTGTGTTCAGTCAACAGAGGGATACATTGCATAGGGAAGCATTTCCTCTCCTGAAAAGGTGTGGGGAACCCCCCTCTACCTTTGGGAGCAGAGATAGAGCAAGGAGAGGCAGAATTAAGAATACTGTCACTCTAGAGATTCCATAGGAACACTGCCCAACTCTTTATGCTAGGTATATAAGATCACATTTAGAGTTGGGAGGGAACATGGAGCTCATGTAGTACAACCTTAGAATTTAACACATGAGGAATCAAAGGCTTAGAAGGGAAGTGGATGGTCCAAGGTCAGAAAGTTAAGAATTGGCAGAGCCAAGGTCAGCTCAAGCCTAAATCTTCCATTCCAGATCTAAAGCTCTTTCCACTATATTGTCCCAGTTAAGGTGTAGTGTCAGAGAATGAGAGATATCATTGTCCTAGAATCATAGAAATCAGGCAAGGTTATCTTCCTTCCTTACCAAAGAGAAGTTACTATTGCCTTCTCTTAAATAAAGGAAGACCAAGTTTCAGGAATTTGTTCTTTAAATGTACTGATTTCCACTTTCATGATCCTTAACTATTAATGTGCCTTAGAAATACATATATTTTACTAGTAATGTGGTACAATGGACAGAACTCTGGCTTTGGTTTCAGATGCCCCCATGTTCACATCTTACTCTTGAGGTTACCTGTGTGACTAAGCTAATCACTTAACTTCCCTGGGCCTCAGTTTCTTCATCTGTAAAATGAATGAGTTAGATTAGATTTTCAAGGTTCCTTCTAGAGCTGTTATAATTCTGAGTACTGGTAGGCTCTGACTCAGTTTTTTGTAAATCACTTCTTTCTCACAAGGGTTTCAAAGAATAGTCCTCAGTGTCATTTAATCATTCTTTCCACATTTTCTTTTGCCAAATTATCCCAAGTTGTGGAGAGAAACCTGGAAAGTTTTATCATTCTCCAATTCACAGAGTGAAATACTGAGACCCAGAGAGTTGAAGAGGTTAACCAAGGTTGTAAGTCAACAATGGAAATGAAATTAAGCTCAGAAGCATACATATAACATAATATATCAGCCCTTAGGGTAGAGGAGCCACACTTGTAGGAGCTCTGGTGCAGTCCAGTGAGTTCTAGTCTAAGGCACTTCTAAGAGAATTAGTTTGTTAATATGTTGATGCTGGTCTGGAGGAGGCCTGTTGGCTTGAGTCATTCTGTAGCAGCCCAGGACTTATGAGGGCAAGGAAGGGGTGACTTTTGTTCAAGACCTTTGATTAAAAAGGATACAGACCCACATAAAAGGATCCAGAAAGACAAAAGAGGGCACAGATTAACTTTAAAAGACTAGTGTCCTGTATTTGGGTGCTCTCACAATCCTATCTTCAACCACTGGATATAGGCAAATGGTTTACTCAAAAAAATTCCAAGTTGGAGGTGGCTAGGTGGCACAGAGAGTAGAGCACCATCCCTGGAGTCAGGAGGACCTGAGTTCAAATCCAGCCTCAGACACTTAACACTTACTAGCCATGTGACCTTGGGCAAGTCACTTAACCCCAATTGCCCTGCCTTCCCTCCTCCAAAAAGCAAAAAAAAAAAAAATATTGAGTAAATTTCTCTATAATGGTTACTTATTACAAGGACTAAATACAGTATTAGTTGATCTATATAGAATTTCCCAGTATCAGCACCCCCCCCCAGTGAAGCTGTTTTAAAATCTGATCTCATTTATTTAATTTATTTAAATATGTATTCTATGTTTTGATATAATTCTGAGTCTTTTGATTTAAAAATTAGACAAGATTTGTTTCCTAGTAGAGTCAAAACATTCCAGGATATTGAAACCTATTCATCTGAATGATTTTCCTGTCCCCTGAAAAATTGTTTGGATAGACCTTTGGGAGATAGGTATGTTTTAAAGAATTTTTTCTTCATAATCTTCCATTAGACCATAGACATGACCCTAGAGAACAGCGTGTCCTACACTACCTGAGAGAATCAGACCCATTATAACATATGGTGAATATTTTTGTTATCCATAAGGAGAAAAAAAGTCAGGTGACTATTGTTTTCCAAAATCTAAGAAGCAGCAAGCCCTACTTGACTCATGTCTAGGATTGATATTGAAAATTTACAATACCAACATTGGCACCAGGGACATTTTTACAATGCATCTTTATGTTTCCCTCCTTATGAAAGTCAACGTGATCATATTCCCTACCCATGAAAGCTAATATGCCATCATGATAATGACCTATCAGCTACTCTATAGAAGCTAGACAGTATTATAGCTGCCTCTGCTATTACCTAGCCCCAAATCTGACCCTCAATCAGTATGCTAAAAAAAGAAGAGCTGGAAATCTAGAGAGAAAGTTTTGAAAGTTTTATGTAGGAAGAGAATCACAAAATCTTAGTGGGAAGAAACCCGAAGGTCATATGATCAAACCCTGATCTAGTGCATGGATCCCCTCTTCAATGTCCCAAAAAACACTGTCCAATGTTTTCCTCAGAAATTCCAAAAGATAAGGCATCAAAGTACCCCCTTCTATTTTTTGTAGCTCAAAATTTAAGGAAATTCTTTCTTGGAATGAGTCAATTTCTTCCGTCCAATAACTTAGAATCACAGATTCTCATAGACCAACTCATACCTGAAGGAGGATGCAGCTCTTCATCTTTGCTGACAAGTCATCAGCCAGCCTCCACTGGAGGACCTCTAGAGATGAGTACCTCACAGTTCACTTAGAAAGTCCACGCCAATTTGGAGCAGCTCTAATTGTTAAGAAAAAGTAGCCGGGTGGTGCAATGGATAGAGTGGTGGACATGGAGTAAGGAAGACTCATCTTTCTGAATTCAAATCTAGCCTCAGACACTTGCTAGCTGCATGACACACTTAACTGTTTGCCTCAGTTTCCTCATCTGTAAATAAGCTGGAGAAGGAAATGGTGAAGCACTCCAGTATCTTTAGCAAGAAAACCCCAGATGGGGTTACGAAGAGTCAGACATGATTGAAAATGACTGAACAACTGTTAGGAAATTTTTCTTTGTATTGAAATACAAACTACTTCTCTGTAAATTCCACCCACTGCTTTTAGTTTCTGCTTCTCAGGCTAAGCAAAACATGTCTAATCCCTCTTCCAAAAGACAACTCCTCAAACATTTGAAGATAGCTTCCCCCTATAAGCTATCCCTCCTCCAGTTTAAACTCTGGGTATTTTCAGTTGATCCCCAAATGGCATGATTGTCAGTCCATTAACCACCCTGAGTGCTCCCCTCTGTATGTAATACAGCTTCTTTGAGGCATGTAGATAGCACAGTGGATAGGACTCTGGACCTGTGTAATAGTAATGAGAATTTGAAGATCTTCCCTGCGCCTGAATAGGTAATTATTACCCTGAATGGTTATTTTTAATAACTTTAAGAAATAATAATAAATAATAAGTAAATTATTAGTAAAAAATTAAAAATAAAAAGTAAAATAAATAATAAATAAATTTAAAAATTATTTTAACAATTATTACTCTGAATATGTAATCACATGGAGCCTGTGGTGGGAAGAGTTTACTGAACAGATGGTACAGAGCCCAGAGGAAGCTGGGAGTCAGAGCAGTTAGATGGAAGGAGGAGAGAGGATGCAGGCAAGCAGACAGCTAAGCTTGTGAGTGTTTGTGGGAAGGCTAAAGGTGTGGTGTTGCTCTCTGCTATGTTATGGTGTATTAACTTCTTTCTTCCTGTAATAGATTTGGTTTTATGGTGTTGGGATTTGACTTTCTGGTGTCTGAATAAATATTTTTCTTCTGTCTTCTACATGGAGAGTCTGTTATATTTTGCAATTCAGACCTATGCCAGCATATTCATAGTCACTGTCAGTGCTGTGAATATTGCATTGGTGCTACAACCTGGAATTAGGAAGAACTGAATTCAAATATAGCCTCACATATTTACTAGCTGTTCGATGATGGGCACATTACTGAAATTCTGTTTGCCCCAGTTTCCTCAACTGTAAAGTGGGGGTCATAATAGCACCTATCTCCCAGGGTTATTATTTCAAATGAGATGATATTTATAAAGTTCTCAGCATAATTCCTGGCATGTTGTAGGAATTTAATAAATGCTTATTTCCATCCTTTCTTATCACTGGGACTTCTAAAATGTCACTAAATCTGGACAGAGTACCCCAAATGAGCTCTGACCAGAGCAGACTAGAGTGAAGGAATGACCCCTCTCCCTCAGGACACCATGCTTCTGTCAATGCAGCTTGAGGTCTCATCAGCTCTTCCAACTAGCTCATCTCTCTGATGACTCATATTGAAACATTTAAGGTCCCCTCCTCAACCTCTTACCCTCTACCCTTGCACAAAACTAAAAAATTAAAAATTAATTTAAAGATTCTGTACTCTTAAGTAGTAGTAGAAACTACTGAGGATTTTACTTCTCTTGTGGGACATTGTTACATAGGAATAGTAAACTTGGTGAACTGCAACTAACCAAGTTTAATTGCCACATTTCTTTGCAAGATAAAGGAATAAATGACAAGCACTTTTTTTTCCAGACAGAGCACCTCTTACAAGCTTCTCAGAGAAAGGTTGCCCTCACTCTGACTTGATTATCCAGTTTAGTGGATTATAAGCAGTTTCATTGTTCTAATTAAACTTCTACGGCTCATAAGGCATACACCTTATATTGAGAATGACAGACTATAAAGAGTAATTGTGGTTTTATTTAAACAATGCCATATTAGAGCAAAGCAAAGCAAAACCCCAACCCACACTGAAGCAGCCTTAGCAGCCTAAAACTCCTTTTACCATGTTCATATAATCAAGGAATCTTCTTTTTAAATATCACAGCAAAATAGTCCTGTAATTTCAGTTGAATCTGCAAAGAAGACAATTTATGGGGTTTGTATTAACAATAAATTACATAAAAATCAGTTTAAGGTTTTCCGAGCCCTTTCTTCACAAAAAAAAAAGTTTGTAAAGTATTCTAAATGCTATTATCTCCATTTTCCAGATGAGGAAACTAAGGTCCAGACTTGCCCAAAGACACAGCATAAGAATAATATGAGTTAAGGGTGGCTAAGTGGCACCATCCTCCTCGAATAGAGCACCGGCCCTGGAGACAGGAGGACCTGAGTTCAAATGTGGCCTCAGACACTTAACACTTACTAGCCGTGTGACCTTGGGCAAGTCACTTAACCCCACTTGCCCTGCTCTCCTCCCTCCAAAAAGAAAAAAGGAGTCATCAAAAAATGAGAAAAAAAATATATAATAGCTGACATTTACATAGTACTTTGAAGCTTGCAAAATGTTTTACATACATTCTCATATGATCCCGTAGTAAGTGTCCATTGTGAGATTCAAACCCCGTCTCAATGGACTCTGCTTAGATTTGTTTTTAGAGAACAAAGGAGTAAAGCTTCCACAAATGTAAAAAGGAAAGGAGGCAACGTCATATAGAAAGAAAGACCATCAGATATGGAGTTTGGAGAGCTGGTTTAAGTTCTGGTTCTGACATTTCCTTGTTATGGGACCCTGGGATAGTAGTTAAACCTCTTTGATCTTTGGCTAACTGTGTTGGAAAATGAAGATTGCTCATTTTCCTCCTAGGATGGTGAAGTAAAAAATTTTATAAATCTTTAAGGTTTTTATTATGCAAGCATAAGCTATGCATACCTGTTATATGAATTGGAATTGCTAATATTAATAAGTGAAAAATCTATCATTTACCAAGGTAGGAGCCATCTGATCAGAGAATCCCAGAATTTCAGATTTGGAAGGCATTTCAATTGCCAACCACTGTAACCCATACCTGACCGTGAATTCCCTCTTCTATATATGTGGCAAGCATTTTATTACCTCACTTAACAAAGTTATGTGCAGATAAGCACTGTATAAATTCTTTCAATGATAATAATAATGACAAATTTACTATTTAAAGGGTGAGGTTGAATTGAGAGTCTTTTATTAGTTTGCTTATTACTAAAACCATAAGTGACTTAGAAGCTGAAATCAAATTTCTATTCAGTTCTCTTTTCCCTCAATTGAATGTCACTAAGGAAACCCTGCTTTTCATGACTCAAAAGAACTGTAGTTTCCTCAGTAATATAATGAAAGGGCTAAATTAAATCATCTCTAAGGCCTTTTCCAGTTATAAGTACATGATCCCATTGCTTTGTAGTTAACAGGTACTTTGGACCTAAAAGGTCTAAATTTTACATAATGAAGTAGAAATATTTCTCAACAAATCACATTTTCCCATCCAAAGGAAACACAAACAATAATAAATCTGGAAATTCACATGTCCATAAAATAACCATCTACTACTCTTTGAATATTTACTCCATCCTATTATTATATTTGGGGCTATAAGTGATAGAAAACAAGTATGACATTTCCTGTCCACAGAGGGGCTTATAGTCTTGCTGAGAACACAAAACTTAAATACATAAAATGGCTGAAGTACAATTTCAGTTTTCTATTTGATGGATTCATTAATTCACCAACGTAGGTGTGCAATGTTAATGGGATATAAGATCTTCCCTGACCATTAATAGGCCTCAAGTGGAACCCATTAAGGGAAGCTTGCTTAGGGAGGCTTGCTTGTAGGAAGGTTTTCACACCTTTTGCTAATTTCTAATTAGGCACTGAGTCAGAGGGTTGTGATGCCCTCTGGCTCTCAAAAGGGTACCTATATTCTGAGGTTAGCATTTCACCCATTGGAAGAGTGTTCTTGTGATTTAACCAGATGAGACTCTGAGCAGCCATTAAGGGACCCCCAAGCTTTGAAAAACCCAGATGTTGGTGCTTTTCTCTCTTGTAACTTATGTATATATTGCTTTGGTCAGACAGTTGGATCTATCTATTGATCTGTGCTAATTTCACAGATAGAAGCCCTGTCTATTGGTTTTTATTCCTCTGCTTATCTTTTCTTTATTTTCTTTGTTTGGATTTTCTCTGAAGTGCTGATTTTTCCCCTGATCTAATGAATGTGATTTTAAAAATGTTGTTGACCCCTTAAACAGCTATCTTTCCTAGTAAAGATTTAAGAGCCTGTGCTAACAGCCACATGGATATGCCAGTGTGATTGCCTCTACAAAATGCCCTCCCCACTGAAGTACAAGAATTCTCTTGAAAGTTTTCTTATCTTAAATAACACTATTCTATGTCCTCACATAGATCTTACATACAAGTTCCACCAGATGTAATCAATACTATTCTTTCATCCTTTTAATATCTCATAGCAACTATTGTATTATTCATACTGTCCCAACAAGAGATCTGTTTCCTCTCATTCTAGCTAAATTCAGTTTATTTAAATTAACATTTACCAAGTACTTGCTAAGTGTAAGGTTCTGGAAATATTGCACAAAGACGAAAAACAGTCCTTGCCTTCAAGGATCTCACGTTCTCTCTTAGGGTCCACAGCATGAGTAGCGATAAAGAGTGGACATAATATGTATGAAGATAAAGAGGTAGTTTGAGGAGGGAAGGTGAAATAACAATTGGAAGGAACAAAGAAAGATTCATAGAGGAGGTAACCATTGATCTTAGTCTTTTTTTTTTTTTGCTTTTTGGAGGGGGGGGGACAGTGCAATTGGGTTTAAGTGACTTGCCCAAGGTCACACAGCTAGTAAGTGTTAATGTCTGAGGCCAGATTTGAACTCAGATCCTCCTGACTCCAGGGCTGGTGTTCTACTCACTGTACCACCTAGCTGCCCCCTCATTGAGCTTAGTCTTAAAGGAAGAAAAGGATTCTATTGAGATGAAGAGAGAATGTATCAAATATATAGGGGTCAGATTGTGTAAATTGAGGTACAAGATAGAAGGGTGAGTTAAACAGTCCTATATGGATACAACATAGGATATGTGAAGGAGGATAATATAAAATAAGCTCAAAAAGGCATGTTGGACTCATATTGTGGAGTATCTTAAATGCCAAGTTAAAGAGTTTATATTTATCTTAAAATCAGTCACTACTAAAGGTTTTTCAGCACAGAAGTTATATGGTCAGATAGTACCCTGGGAAGACTATTTTGGCAGCTCTGTGAAATCAGGTTTGGAGAAGAAAGAGGTTGGAACCAGGGTTGGAACTATTACAACAGTCCATGTAAGACATGTAGAAGTAGAATCAATTAGAGCTGGCAATTGAGAGGGGTGATAAGAGGTGAAAGAGATGAAAAATTTTAGGATGACCCTAAGGTTATGAACCTGGGTAACTGAGAAGACAATGGTGTCCTCAACAGAAATTGGGAATTTGGGAGTGGGGGAAGGGCAGGGAGTCTAAGGGGCATATCAGCAAGCACCCTAGCACACCCAGGAGGGCTGCTAGCACAGGTTCTTTGATCTGTTTTTCTTAAAAAAAAAAAAAAAAGCAACTCAAAAGGGGTTAACAATTTTACTTTAATCAAGCCTATATATCATTCACTTAATCTGGGGGAAAAAGTCAGCACCCTGACCTTCAGAAAGTACAAACAAAAATTACAAGCAGACAAAAAATACAGACAGAGAAGATAACATAATTCAGCAAACAGGGCTTCTAGCTGTCTGACCATTACATACATACATAGTTAGTTACCAGAGAGAGAAGTACTAATATCTGGATTTTCAAAGGGTGGTTTGGGGGTGGGAGGAATTGCTCAATGGCTGCCCAGAGTCTCATCTGGCCAAATCACACAACTCTTCCCATAAGTGAGCCCCAAGACAAAACCTCACCTCAGGGTATATACATATACTCTTCTTCAGGGTCAGAGAACATCACAACCTTTGTGACTTACTGCCTAATTACAAAGTAACAAAAGGTGGGCCTTCCTGAAAAACAAGCCTCCCCTAAGCAAGCTTCTCTTGTTGGACTTCAAGTAAGGTCCATTAAGGGGCAGGGATGATCTTCAAATTCCCTTGTTATTACAAGGGGAAAAGTGACAAGTTCATTTTTTAACATGTTGAGTTGTAGATGTTAACAGAACATCTCGTTGAAGATTCCAACAACAGACAGTTGGGATGAGAGTCTAAGACAGAGATTAGGGCTGGTTATATAGGCTTTGGAGATAGCTGTATAGAGATGATGACTAAACTCATGGGAGATGATAAGATCACTGAAGGAGAGAATATGTAGAAATAAGAGGGCCAAGAAAGAGCCTTGGGAAAACCAGTGCTGGATGATGGAAAGGGGATATGAAGATAGATGGATAACTAGCAAAGGAAAATGAGAAGAAGTAAGACAGGTATGAGAACCAGGAGAGAGGAGAAGCATGGAAACCAAGACATGACAAAGATCCAGGAAGCGGTATTTGTCAGTGTCAGAAGCTTCAGAAGGGAAAAGGAGAATTAGAACTAAGATAAGGTCATTGGACTTAATTAAGAGATAATTGTTCTTTTGCAACATAGCTAATATAGAAATATGTTTTGCATGACTTCACATGTATCATCTATATCAAAGCCTTCTCAAGGAAGAGAGAGCGGAAGGAGGAAGGGAATTTGGAACTCAAACATTATTTTTTAAAATGAATGTTAAAATTGTTTTTAAGATGCAATTGAGAAAACATGAGACTAAATACATTCTTTTTTAAAAAGAGAGATAATTACTCATCTTTGGAAAAGATTTCAGTGGAGTTTTTCAGTAAAAACTTCCATAATGTTTCAGTAGCATGACGGCAAGGTATTAGGCATGTATTAAGCCCTCCCTATATCACAGTGCTTAAAACCTGGCACATATGAGGAGTTCAATACATGCCAACTGTCTAATTGATTGCCAGGCACTATGCCAACCACTGGGGATACAAATATAAGCAAAAAGAAAGATTGTCTCTATCCTTAAGTGTCTTATATTCTAATGGAGGAAGACAATATATAAAAGGAATCTATAAAGATGAGGGGTAGGAGAAGGAAGACAAGGGGTGCCCTAATGGGAGCCACTATGGTGTCAAAGTCCATACGTTCAGAAGCACAGCCTGGAGGGGAATGAAGCATGACTGTCTGTGTCCATCATCCTCAAAAGGAGTTCATGAAAAGAATTTACCAAGAGGAAAATGGCAGAGGTATATTGCAAAATGAGAAGGGTCCAGGTGAAGAGGGAAATACCTCGGTGAGAAGACAATTGAGTCATGGTAACAAAGTCTATAAGATCAGAAGCACAATCAGGAGGGGAATCTGCTGGAACATGATGACAGAGAGGAGGGGGTTGAAGAATAAGTGGGTAATGAATATCAGCAATGAGTGTAAATGAGTCCCTCTTGGGGTTTGATAGGAAAGTTGTGAGTAATAGGACAATAGTCTGAGGAAGTTTTCAGGTCAAGTGAGGTCAAAGAAAGGCAGAGACTGGAGCCTGTTTTTCAAGCAGTGAGAAAAGAGGTAGAGAGGGAGAGATTGAAGATGAGGAATGACCAATGAAACAAGGCTCCAGACAAATTATTAGGGCACCATCAGTTGGAAAATGACAACGAGCTGCGGTACATGATTATCATTAAATACTATTATACAAGAAATGAGGGGCAGGGTGGGAGTCAAGATGGCAGAGTAGAGCCAGGACTTCTGCACAGCTCTGGCTCCCACCCTCCCCAACTTATGTAAAAGGGGACTCTGAACAAACTTTGGAGCTACAGAACCCACAAAATGACACAGAGAAGCTAACCTCCCGCTGAGGACAGCACAGCAGCCCAGCAGGGAGCAGCCAGCCCAGCGCTCTGGAAGACAACCCCAGCCCCACTTGAGCCAGAGGTTTTAGCCCCAGGGCAGGCCTGACCAGCAGCTGGCTGGAGGGACTTCAGAACACCAGCAGCTGTGACCATTTCCAGAATTATCAACACATAGATGCTAAGGACAAAGTGAGAGGTCAGTGCATTATGGACTTTGGGACCCACTAGTGGGGAGTGCATCAGCCCCTTCCTCCCTACCCCAGGGGCAAGAAGCCACTGAGGAGCCACGGCTCAGCCACAGCCACGCAGCAGCTTCAGCTCCTGGCCTGCAGATTGTAAGTGGACCAAGCGACCAGTCTGAGGGGTAATCACTCTTGCTTTAACCTGCTTGGATCTGGATTGTGGTCTAGGGTGGGGGTCCTGTGGTGTATGACTGGATTGCCAGAGCATGTGGAGGCTTCAGAGAGGGTACCCAACTAATACTTTTAGCATTCAGGAAAAAGAAAACCCTAGCATTTAGGATAAAGCTCCCCTGTCTGGTAGCAGAGTCCTACTGTGGCAAAAAGCCCAAAAGTCAAGTAATTGAGTGGCAACATGAGCAGGCAAAGGAAGCAAACCAATCAGAGCAATCCAACTTTACACTCCTATTTTGGGGACAAAACGGATCAAAGCATGGAATAGGAGGAGGACTGGGAAGTCAGAACTCCTGCACCAAAAGCTCCAAATGAAAATACGAGCTGGTTACAGGCCATAGAGGACCTAAAGAAGCAGATAAGAGAAGTGGAGGAAAAATTGGGAAGAGAAATGAGAACAATGCAAGAAAATTATTAAATGAGAGTCAACAGCCTGACTGAGGAAAATAATACCTTAAAAAATAGACTAATTCAAATGGCAAAAGAGGCTCAAAAAGGCAATGAGGAGAAGAATGCCTTAAAAACTCAAAACTCACTGGGGAGAATTATTCCATCAGAATTAGATTGGAGCAAATGGAAGCTAGTGACTTTATGAAAAATCAAGATGCTGTCAAACATCAAACAAATGAAAGAATAGAAGGCAATATGAAATATCTCATGGGAAAAACCACTGGCCTGAAAAACAGATCCAGGAGAGATAATTTAAAAATTATTGGACTACCTGAAAGCCATGATCAAGGAAAGAACCTAGAAATCACCCTTCAAGAAATTCTCAAGAAAAACTGCTCTGATGTTTCAGAACCAGAGGGCAAAATAGAGGTTGAAAGAATCCACAGATCACCTCTTGGAAAAGATCCCAAAAAAGAAAACTCCTGGGAATATTATAGCCAGGTTCCGGAATTCCCAAATCAAGGAGAGAATATTACAAGCAGGCAGGAAGAAACAATTTGAATATTGTGGAAACACAATTAGGATAACACAGGATCTGGCAGCTTCAACACTGAGGGATCGAAGGGCTTGGAATATGATATTCTGGAGGTCAAAGGATCTGGGATTAAAACCAAGAATCACCCACCCAGCAAAACTGAGTATCATGTTTCAGGGGAAAATACAGTCAATCAGTGGAATAGAGGACTTTCAAGTGTTCTTGAAGAAAAAAACCAGAGTTGAATAGAAAATTTGACATTCAGATACAAGAAGCTAGAGAAGCATGAGAAGATAAACAGGGAAAAGAAACCATAAGGAACTTATCAAAGTTGAACTATTTACATTCCTACATGGAAAAACAATAATTGTAACTGATGAAACTTTTCTCAGTATGAAAATAGTTGAAGGGAATAGAAGAAGTATGAATATATATGTGAATGTGTGTATATATGTTGACATATATAGATAAAGGGCACAGGACCAATTTAATAGGAAGAAATGATATTTAAAAGGTAGAATTAAGAGGTGAGAGAGGAATATAATGAGAGGAGATGGGGAGAGACTGTAAACTATCTCACATAAAAGAGGCAAAGGAAAATGATTACAATGGAGGGGAAGAACAGGAAGGCAAAAGGGAATGGGTCAACCTTACTCGCATTGAATTTGACTCAGGAAGGAAATGACATACACACTAAATATGGCATCTCACCCTACAGGAGAGCAGGGGGGAAGGGGATGAGAGGGGGGTGACGGGAGGGCAGACTTGGGGGGAGGGAAGTTGGAAGCACCCACTTTTGAAAAGGGACAGGATCAAAGCAGAGAATAGAACAAGTGGGAGGTGGGATAGGAGGGAAGGAAATATAATCAATCTTTTATAATATATCTACTATGGTAATGTCTGGCATTGGCTACATACATACAACCTATATGATCAACTGTGAAAGACTTAGCTACTCTGATCAAAACAATGATCCATGACAGTTCCAAAGAACCCATGACAGCTAGGTGCCACAATGGATAAAGCACTAGGCCTAGAGTCAGGAAGACCTGAGTTCAAATCCAGTTTCAGACACTAGCTATGTGACCTTTGGCAAGTCATTTAACCCTGTTTGCCTCAGTTTCCTCATCTGTAAAATGAAGCATAGAGGAAAATGTCAAAGTACTCATCTTCACCAAGAAAACCTCCCCAAAAAGGGGTCACAAAGATTCAGGTATGACTGAAATGACAAAATAACATAATAAAAAATGCTATCCACCTCCCAAGAGAGAACTGAGGAACTCTGAGTATAGATTGAAGCATACTTTTATTTTAAAAAGTTTTAATTTTTTTCTTCTGTATGTGTTTGTGTTTTCTTTTGTAACATGGCTAATCTGAAAATGTTTTCCATGACTTCACATGTGAAGCTTTCCATGACTTCACATGTATAATAGATATATTGCTTGCCTTCTCAATGGATGGAGAGAGATGGCAGGAAGAAGAGAAATTGGAACTCAAATTTTTTAAAAAATGAATGTTAGATTTTTTTTACATGTTATTGGGAAATAATGAAATAAAAATACATTTTAAAAGTTATGAGGGCACAAATAGATGTGCTAGCCTTGGCAAAGAACAAGGACACCTTTTCTTCAGAGGCTAGAACAAAAAGAGAAGGCAGTCAGTGAAAATTTATAAGAGTTTCGAGATGAGTAAAGTATATGAGGCTCACAAAAAATGGCCTACATTTTCTCAGTAAAGTAGAAGAAAAGGTCATCTGCTAAAAGAGGGGTATATGGGTAACAGTGTGAGCTTAAGGAGATAATAGAAAATTGGAACAATTGTGAGGATTGTAATACAGCCAAGGTAAGAACAGGATTGTCAAAAAGCAGCAAAGGCCAAGTTGAAATTAAATAACATGACTTTGTAGTGTCCCAATTGCATAACTTTCTCCAGCAGTGCTTAGCAACTCAGGCACAGAAAAGGAGGCAAGTGATGGAGGTGGCCTAGGGTTTGGGCTTTTTGGGGTACGAATAGTGGAAGGACAAAGGGGCAAGATACTCAACAGCCCAACACAGGAAAGAGGCTATGATTGTAGGAGGAAAGTGAGATTTTCAGAAAAGAAGGATTAAAAGCACTGCGAGAGATGAAAGGACCCAGAGGTCAACATAAAGAAAATGAATG
Organism: Gymnobelideus leadbeateri; assembly: GCA_011680675.1. Lineage (NCBI taxonomy): Eukaryota > Metazoa > Chordata > Mammalia > Diprotodontia > Petauridae > Gymnobelideus > Gymnobelideus leadbeateri. The sequence continues at coordinate 60,525 of WOXC01009873.1, read as the reverse complement.
CAGGTTTAGGAAAAACCAGCCAGAGAGAAAGATGGAAGGACAGGATAATCTGATCAGAGAAGGAATTTTCAATGTTCAAAATTACCGAAATGAAAGCTTTATGTGATAGAAAGGTCTAAGGATGCACGACCCCTATAGCTAGTTCATGTGATTTGTAAATGGAGAAGTCACAGAATCACAGATTTAGAGTTAGAAGAGATCTTAGAGGTCATCTAATCCAACACCTTTTTTTTTTCTTTTTGGAGGTCAGTTGGGGTTAAGTAACTTGCCCAAGTTTTGCTAGGTTTTGGTTTGTGTGTTTTAAGTGTCTGAGGCCGGATCCGAACTCAGGTCCTTCTGACTCCAGGGCCAGCGCTCTACTCATTGCACCACCTAGCCGGCCCCAACACCTTTCATTTTAAAGGTAAGGAATCTGAAGCCAATAGAGGTTAAATGAGTTGTCCAAGGTCACTCAGGTAGTAAATGGCAAAGTAGAATCCAAATCCAGGGCCTCCTGCTTCTAAATACAGGATTCACTCTACTGAGGAAGTTGGTGAACTGGGAGGCCATCATGAATATTGATGTTCCCAAATATGAAGATGAGGGTTGGGGTATAGGCTTTTTTATACTGACTAGCAGCTTGGGATCATTCAACTCACTGATCAATTTTCTAAGTAAATTCCAACTCAGTCAGGTACCTACCTCTTTGAGAAAGTCCACAATGTATTTTTACAAAACTTTTCCAACCAAAGATGCTTACTGTTTAAAACTTCCTAAAAAACCCAAAACATTCCTTTTCTTCACTGCATCATTTTTCTCCCCTTTCTGGCTGACATTTCCCCCGCTCTGGCTCCTGGTTATGAGTGAGACTTTGAAGAGCACAGTGTTTTATCATCAGATCATTTAGATACTGTATTGCTCCACAGATCTGTCTGCTTTGGGAAACACTATTGATGCTACTTCTCACAAAAGTCATCATTGGCAATGTGCTTACACCCACCATGTTCTCAGCAGCTGCCTTGCTGCCAGGATCAGCCAACAGGCCCTGGAGGACTTCAGTCTTTTAGCTTCAGAACTCCCCTGGAGCCCTGGTTGTCCTAATTGATGAGCGTCTCCTGAGACCCACTATATTTAAGCAGCCTCCACCACATTTTACTTTATTTACCAACCTCCTCTCATCAGCTGCCTTGATGTTTCAAGCATACCCTCTGCTGCTGCCTCCCTGCCATCTCTGCTTTGCAAATCTGGAAGCAGAATTAAACCATTACTACCTCTGCTACTGAAAAAGGTATGTCAATGTCCACCCGCCATCCCTGAAGCATTCCAAATCAAAATACCCCTCATTGGTCACCATTCCCCTATATGTGTTGCCCTCGATCCATTAGACTATAAGCTCCTTAAGAGTGATCTCACACCTTCACTTGTATATTTTTCTCCCCAGTGCTTAGCACTCTGCTTGGTACATAAGTAAGAGCTTAATGAATGTTCATTCATTCATTCATTCATCTATATCTCCACTGTCCTTCAGGGCTATTTGTAATTTTGACTCTTCTGAAATAATGCTGATCCAAAATTCATAGTTATAAATGGAGAATATTTTAATGAAAAAGGTTTTTTATAATGGCTAGCAATTTGGGATGTTGAACTCACTGACCAATTTTCTAAGTAGATTCCAACTCAATATCCTTCCACCTGATTTGGAACTTGACTCATAATATATCTGAAAGACCTGGACACTAAATGTTGTGGCTGATATACTAAGAGAAATAAGATTTCAAAGAAGGAGATCAGTGTGAACCAGTCATCAGAGGAGACTTGAGCAGAGTCTCAAATAGAGGGTGAATGAAAGAAGTGAGGTTTCCAAACTGGGGACAAGCAGCATAATAGACAATACAAAACCATGGAGGTAGAAATGAGGCTGGTGTGTGAAGATGACAGCCGTTAAATAGCCTGACAACAGATTTCAGAAGAACCTGGAAAGAATTACATTAACTGACGCTGAGTGAAGGGAGCAGAACGAGGAGAACATTGGACATAGTAACAACAACCTTGTGCAGTGACCAACTTTGATAGACTTAACTATTCTCAGCACTACATTTAAGACAATTCCAAAAGATTAAAGATGAAAAATGCTATTCACATCCAGAGAAAGAGCTATGGAGTCTGAATGCAGATTAAAGCATACTATTTTCTCTCTCTCTTTTTCTTTTATCATGTTTTTTCCCTTTTGTTCTGATTCTTCTTTCAAAGCATGACTAATGTGGAAATATATTTAATATGATTTTAAATGTAGAGCCTGGGGTTGCCTTCTTGGGGAGGCTAACTCAAAATCTTATAAAAGTGAATGTTGAAAACTATCTTTACATGTAATTGAAAAAATAAAATACTATTAAGTTTGGGGAGGGAAGAATAGCCTGACAAGCATTTTTGCAGGGGAGTAATGAATAGTAATGTCAGATAAATGGGACTTGATTAGATTATAGGGGCCTTTGAATGCCACAACAATTTTGAACTTGATCTAGGTAATAAGAAGTCAAATGGTCACAGACCTTAGAGGTCACTGATTCCAACCTCTTTTATTTTACAGAGGAAGAAACTGAGGCCCAGAAAGGTTGTCACTCATTAGATGTCACACAGGAAGTAAGCAGGAGAGTTGTTACTTGAAACAGGTGGAATCATATAATTCAAAATCTAATTCTTTTTATAACATAAACATTTGGTGTAGGGTGCTAGGTGGTGCAGTGAATAGAGTGCCAGGTCTGAAGTCAAGACTCATCTTTCTGAGGTCAAATCTGGCCTCAGACACCTACTATCTGAGTGATTCTTGGCAAGTCACTTAACCCTGTTTGCCTCAGTTTTCTTATCTGAAAAATGAGCCAGAGAAGGAAATGGCAAAGCCCTCCAGCATCTCTGCCAAGAAAACCCCAAGTGGAGTTGGACATGACTGAACAACAAAAGGGGATATAATGAAATCAGTGCTTTAAAATGACTGTTCTCATAATCTCAGGATAGATGAGACAGTCTGGAGGCAAGGTGGCAAGTCTGAAGACTTTACATTTTACAAATCTAGACATAGCCTGAGACTGTCACTGTTTCCTGAGTCTTTTCCCCTATCTTGAAAGACAGCATGTAATAAATCTTGCTGTATCTGTTTAAACAGTGCACAAGCTGCTCCTGTCTCTTAACCAGTAGTGGGTTCCCTGGTGCAGAACCCCTAGAAAGAGCAAACTGGAAGCTGCATTAGAAAGTCAGGAATGCTTTAGGCAGTAGAGTCAGCCCTAACATTCTCTCCATCTGCCTGAAGAACAGCTGGCCCTGGGCTCTTCCTGAAGAGCTTGTGGCCCTCTAGTGGGGCTGCGTGGGTTCGAAGTTGGGCTGAGACTAAGAATGAATGCAAACTTGGAACTCCTAGAGATTGGGCCACATCAACCCTGCAGCAATCCCCTGCTTGGGGAGGACATGAGGAGAAAGAGTAATCTACTTCCCCCACCATGCAAAACAGCTCAGGGCCAGGCAAAGACCTCCTCTAGGAAGGAAACACACAGTAAAACAATAGGAATATTATCAAGAACATATAATAGAAGCTGACATTTGTATAATGCATTATCTCAGTTAGTCCTCACAACAGACATCTGAGGTGAAGAGCCGTGTGAACCGGAATCATCAGAGGAAACTTGAGCAGCCTTAAATGAAGGGTGAATACAAGAGGTGAGGTTCCCAAGTGGGGGACAAGCAACATGAAATGCAAAGCTGCACAAAAGAAAGACAAAAATCACCAACTCCAGGGGCGGCTAGGTGGCGCAGTGAGTAAGAGTGCCGGCCTCGGAGTTAGGATGACCCAAGATCGAAACCGGCCTCAGAAAATTAGCACCCACATATAAAAAATAACTAGCTGTGTAACCTTGAGCAAGTTACTTAACCCCAATTGCTTTAAAAAAAAAATCACCAACTCCTCTACTTGTACAGAAATAAGTCAGCGTGGTACTGTTGCTAGAGACGGGCCTATGAAATCAGAGGAGCTGGGTTCGAATCCCATTTCTTCTTGTTGTTGAGTTGTGTTTGACTCTTCATGACCCCATTTGGGGTTTTCTTGACAAAGACTCTGGAGTGGTTTGCCATTTCGTTCTCCAGCTCATTTTACAGATGAGGGTAGCTAGTTGGCGCAGTAGATAGATTGATAGCCCTGAAGTCAAGAATTGAGTTCAAATTTGGCCTCAGATACTTACTAGCTGGGTGACCCTGAGCAAGTCACTTAACCCTGTTTGCTTTAGTTTCCTCATATGTAAAATGAGCTGGAGAAGGAAATGGCAAATCACTCTGGTATCTTTGGCAAGAAAACCCTGAATGAAAAAAAAAAAAAGAAAGAAAACCCCCAAATGGGGTCAGGAAGAGTGGAACACAACTGAAGTGACTGAAAACAACAAGGATAAAACTTCCTGACTCCATCTATCGTGCTACCTAGATGCTCAACACCTATCCCTCATTAATTGTGTGAACATGGTCACATACTTAAGAATCACTACCATGCATGTTGCATTGTACATATATTATCTCATTTAGGCTTCATAAAAACCCTAGAAGTTAAGGTGCTAAATGGTCACCATTTTGCAGGATGAGGTACCTGGGGCTGACAGTGGTTAAGTGACTTGCTCATCCAGCTCCTAAATTCCTGAGGCTGGATTTGAAATGAGGCCTCCCTGACTCCAGGTCCAGTGTTCTATTTACTATGCCCCCCCCCCCCAGCTATCTTTATATGCTTAATCTTGTGTTTCTAATCTTTAAAATGAGGAGATTCAACTATGACCTCTGAAGCATCTTACAACTTTAGATTTATTATCCTCTGATTAGGGAAAAATAAAAAAAAAAACCAATGTCAAACCATAAAAAGAGCATTGGCTCTGAAGTCAGGGGACTTGAATTCAAATCCTACCTTTGATGCTTTCTCCCTGGATTACCCTGGGTCTCACATCTTATTTACAAAATGAAGTTTGACTCCATGACTCTGAGGTCTTTTCCGGTTCTAGATTTATAAACCTTGGTATTTATATAATGGTGGAACTGGTCAGTAAGGACCCAGTCCTTACAGCATACATAATATCTGCCCGATGCTATTTCATATGAAGTACTCATAAGCCTGCTGCAGGAAATGTATGGAAAGACACCTTTTCTTTCTCTAATTCAGTACCTACACAAGGATCCTGGCTATGGTATGTTTTCAGTTGGTGGCTAAGCCATAACTAAGTATACATTCACCAGTGGTCCATCAGAGAGTCTTCTAGAATTTGCCAAGCCTGGTGAGGGGCAACTCCTGAGGGGTGACTTACTCAAGCTATCTGAGCACTGAAATGACCCTGAATCTAACACTGTGCCCTGAGAGCAAAAGAACCTGTCCAATTAACCATGCCACACTAAGAAGAAAGCTTGGTTGTAACAACAACTTTAAGCTGACCCCACTTTCATAGAAACCATGTGGATATGAAGAGGAAAAAATGTGCTCCAATTAGGAGGGGAGGAATGTATTCATACCTCTGTCTTTCTATATAGTCTCAGTAAATGTCTTTTTGCAAAAGCTAATTGATATTGGTTGATGTTGAGGAGATATCAACTGGTTGACTGATATTAGGGAGATATTTACTGATCAAATGATATTGGGGAAGCATACCAGAGGGTGCTCAAGAGTGACAGGACTAGAATGACAGACACCCTTCAGTCACTCAGGGTTACCTCTAGAATCCTAAGGGGAAAGATAGTAGCCTTGTTCTGAAAACCTGAGGCTATTTCAAGTAAGATTGGGAGAGTGATTCCCAGGCCCTAAATATACAAGACATCTTGAACATGCTTGTAAAGGCAGAAAAGGTTATTACTATTGTTATTATTATTATTAATTTGTTTTATATATAAGGAAACTAAACTAAGGATAGAGTTCATATATATGTATATCTGTACACATAAATGCACATATATGTATAAATATATGTGTATATATGTACACACACGTGTGTGTGGTTAGCTTTGTCCAAAGTCACATAGCTATTAAATTTTAGAGCTGAGACACAAACCTTGGTACCCTTTCTATTATTGCAGAACACTATGATCCTATACTCATTTGGGCTCCTGGTACCTCCTGCCAGTAGATGTGACATTATGGTACAGTAATTATGAAAACAATTAAGAAAAAACTTTACCTACTGGAAGGGATTCTAAACTTTACTTGAAAGGCAAAATGAAAACTCCTAAAAATGTCATAACCAAAATTCAGAATTTTCAGGTCAAAATGAAAATACTGTGAGCAAGCACCCAGAAAGAAAGAGTTCAAGTGCCAAGGAACCACAGACAGGATCACAGAAGATTTGGCAGCTGCCACCAAGCCAGTACTTGTCAAAGGCAATTTTTAACCTGGGTTTTCTTCCCATTTCTCCCCAGCATTCAAAACAATTCTAAACACAATAAATCCTAAGTGTTTGCTAAACTGGATTGAACTCCTCCATGAAACTGTCTAACATCAAAATGATCTCTTCCTCCTTGGATTCCTGTGACATTTATTTTCTATACCATTGAGTTGGCACTTAAATTAGCACCTTACATTGTTATTGACCTCTCTTTCCAACTATCACATGCCCCTGAAGACAGGTACCATGTTTTAGATTTCTTTTTATTTTTCCATGATGCCTACTTAGCATGACAGGTACATGGTAGATACTTGATAACTGTTTCTGTTGATTAACTCCGACCTAGGATGACTCCTACCCTAGCTGGTCCAGGATTGGGCCTTGATGACAATGTACAAGTCAAGCTTTAGACATCATTACCCAGATAATTTAATTGGATCAGTGTAGCCTGCCAAATTAGAGGAGATGGGTCATATTTCTTAGCCAAAGCCAGGAGTGGGGAACCTGCAGTCTCAAGGCCTCAAGACTGCAGGTTCCACACCCCTAATCTAAGCTATATTGTACCCTAAAGTACAATATTAATACTAGCTATTTTCTACATTGATAAAATTAATTTTAAAATTGCCAAATTTTGCCACATTGCTCCATACTTTGTATACTTGGTCACAATATTTATAGTAGCATACAGAAAGCTTTATTCCCAACTTGCCCAAACTAAATTGGATAATTGTATAATTCAATTTATTTTGGAAAGAATAAGAGGCAGATGGTGGCCCGGGTTTCCTGTAGCATAGTGTGGAAGATACTTCACCACCGCTCTGATATCATGCAGATTAGAATTCCTGTTCTCTCCTGGACTAGGTCTTGGCTCAAAATGTTATAAGATGACAAATATTTAGTGGGTATCTAAAGAGTACTTAGAGGGAGTCACAAAATGGTTTGTGACTAGATCTTTAAATGTATGATTTCCATTTTATGGAACGTGGTGTTTGATTTAAAAAAAAAAGTAAGTTAAAGTTGTCATTCAAGTTTCATTTATATTCATACTATTCATCAATGTCACTGTTGCCATGTTTATAGATATTTCTGAGCATGTGGTAAAATATATCTGAAATCAGTGAACTGACTGGCATATTTTTCATTTTCCCCCTTTTTCTAAGCAGTTGCAAAGTTTGAAATGTCACATAAAGACAAAGAATTCACGCATTCACTCAATACTGACATGTGCTTTTCACTAACGTTCACTGACCTTTCGGGTCAATATATTTTGAAGTTGACTTAGCAAGTCAATAAGACATTTTAATTTAGATTAAATTTGAGTTTCAATTTGCAAGTTTTTCCTTTTTTTCACAAATGCAAAACTCTTTTCAGTTTATTATTAACATACATGGCAACTGAGATTTTCCTTTGGGATTAGAGGCCTCCTACTTGGTTTAGTATTTTTTTTTTAAATCATACAAGCATATTATGAAAGTGACCTTTTGTGTGTCTCCCATTCACCCCACATAGAAAGAACTATAATGTCTCGAAAACTGTACAAACAATTAAGCTAAATCATTCTGTAAGCGGTTCTGTGAAACGCAAGAGTGATTTTTTCTTAAAGTTTAAATGTGTAACTCAGCTTACATGAGCATATAAGCATATTTTGCTTAAATTACATTTCCATCTGACAATATTAATTTCATCAAAGAAGCTTAGTATAAAATTAATTATAGCTATCAGTTATGTTATTTCATCTTTCCCTTCCATTGAAGCTTCAATGAGAACTCATTGGCTGAAGGACATGATCCACATTTTAATAATAATAAAGAAAATAACAAAAAAATTTCTGTTTAATTCTACTGGAATCTTCTGCTTGATAATGTGCCCCTTTTATTCCCACCAAATGTAATATTGCATTTTAAGATTCAAGCGAAAAATCTGCAGAAAGAATTATAAAAGGACATTCAGTTGTACTCACTTGCTGATTAATAATAGATGGCCCAGAGGATAAGGCAACAGGCCTGGAATCAGGAAGACTTGAGTTCAAATCCAACCTCATATACTTATATATGCGAGCCTGAACAAGTAATATAATCTCAATTTCTGCATCCATTCCTCATCCATAAAATGGAGATAATACTAGCACTTACTTCCTGGGATTGCTATGAGGCTAAAATTAGCTAATAGTTGTAAAACACTTGGCAAACCTTAAAGGATTATATAAATGCTAGTTACAATAATAATTGTAACTTACACTAACAATAACTGACACATTTATACATCAGTGTTATCAATTTAAGATTTGAAAAACATTTTACTATATAATCTCATTTGATCATTACAACAATACAGACTATTTCAGTTTCTTTGATTTAGGAAAATAATAATAACTCAGGTATAATAGAACCTTAAGGTTTATAAAGCAATTTTCCAAAGAAAATTCTACAATCATACAAATCATAAAATGGTATTTTTTTTAATGAGGAAAGTGAGCTGGCAAGAGTGGAAGCAAGCATTTGTACACAGATCTGCTATGACCAAGTCTAGTGTTGTTCTTACACTGCCAGTTGGCTTCCTATTACTTTGATTAAAGATGTGGGAAGTAAGATTCAAGTGGAAAACAAAGAAAATTGAGTGGATATTTTAATATCAAATCATTTACTTTCCTATAAATTGCTTTGGAAATTAAACATTTATGTGAAGAACAGAAGCAAGGGAATTCGTCCTTAACGTAATCATACACTAATTTGATTCAATTCAATAAACATTTATTAAGCCCCTCCTACAGTCTATGCCAAACACTGTGCTAGGCACTGGGAAAACAATGACAAAAATGATCTCCTCTCTCAAGTAACTTACATGCTTGGAGTGAAGAAGAGAAAAAATAGAACATGTATGTAAGTAAATAACTGCCAGTATCACAAAGTAATTAGCAGAGAGTGTTAATAACTTGGTGGGGGGGACAGGAAGACAGTGTTGGGTTTTGAAGGAAGCAAACAATTCAATGAGGTAGAAATTAGCAGAGAGCACATTCCAAAAATGAAAGACCACTTAGGCAAAAGCATGGAAGTGGTGAGGTCTAGGAGTGCTGAGACCTTGAAAAAGCGATGCAGGTCCTGCCACAAATGAATTCAACCCAAGTCTTCTTTCAGTCAAAGATAAGGTTTGTTAGAACACTGGTCAAGGTGGGCAAGATTCTAAGAATCCACACTATTGTGACACTTGTACTGATAAGGGGGCCAGACTGAATCTGAGCCACTGGTTAGACTCTTAAGGAATCTGAGCACTTTAAAGGAGGCAAGATGGATCTTTTATACAGAAGGCTGTGGAAACAGAGAATGGGTCTAGATGGAAATAAAGAGTGGAAAGTGAGGTGGGGATAGGTTAGAGGTAACAGAGAATTGGAGGTTTGGGCATAGGCCAAAACGGAAGGCCAGTTGAAAGGATTATTGGCATGGATCAACACCAGAGACTTGGCCATGTGGGAAAGTTCAAGGAAAGTTAGTGGCGGGGGGGAGGGGAGAGTTCCCAGTGCCTGTACCCCATAAGAAATAGGAACTGGGCATTGCTTATGGAGAAAGCCTACCAGACAGTTTGACTAAAACAAAGTGCCACTTGGTTTCCTCAACTGCAAATTAGGAGGTTAGACCCAATGACCTCTAAGTTCCTTTCCAGCTTTAAATGTTCCTATGAGTAGTAATATAAAATAAGGTTAAAGAGGTAAGTGGGAGTCATATTGTGGAGGGCTCAAAATGCTAAGCTCAGGAATTGGTATTAAATTCTAGGGAGCCATTAGAGATTTTTTAATCCTAGACTGGGTGACGTGGTCAGAGCTATGATTTAGGAATATCAGTTTGGCAGATGTGTGGAAGATGGACTGGAAAAGGAGAGTCTAGAAACAGTCAGTCAAACAGAGGGAGAGCTTAGGAGGTGGTTGCAATCATCTAGACTAGAGGCAATAAGAGCCTGAGCCAGGGTAGAGATATTTTGTGGTGTTAAGACAGACAAGACTTAGCCACTAACTGGACTTATGGACCAAGGTACAGGAAAGCATCTTGGGTGTGGTAATGGACATATGAATGAATCAATGAAAAAAAACCTTTTATAAAGTGCTTCCTCTGGGCTAAATTCTGAGGATACAAATGCAAGCAAGACAATTCCTTCTTTCAAGGAGTTTACATTATAATAGGTAAAGAGATAACCCATAGGAAGGGAAAGGGAAGGAGGATCTGAAAGTTTGGGGATGGTGGAAAAGTGACTATGGTGACCTAGTTCTGTGCAGGGTACAGTGAAAGGTCACCTATCAAAGCCCAAGGTCTCAGGGGCTGGAGTTAGAGTTACAATAACAGGAAGAATTGGGTCCATATGTAGGTGGCATGACTTAGAAAGGGATGGGAAATGGTGTGGGAATATGGTTCCAGCAAAATAAGGTGAAAGATATAAAACCATTCCACAGAAGATAAGTATCCAAAGGATATAAATAGTTCTCACAAGAATTGCAAACTATTAAAAACTATGTGAAAGAATGTTCCAAATCACTAACAAAAGAAATGCACATTAAAACAATTCTGAGGTCATACTCCAGGAATTGGCAAGAATAATGGGTCAGAATATTCAGTGCACACCAATGTGTTGTTAGTGGAGCTGCTAACTGGTCCAAACATTTTAGAAAGGAATTTGGAGTTATACAAAAAAAATGTGACCAGAATGTTGATATTCCTTTGATCAAGAGGTTCTTCTGCTAAGCATGTACCTCTGAGAAATCAGTGACAAAAATGAAGGCCTCCTCAGTTCAGATGATTCACTTCTATGAAAGATGAGGAGGTAGACCCAAGATGACAGAATAGCAGGAAGAAATCCAGCCAGCTCCCCCATAATAAAACTCCTGCAAAAAGATCTAGAAAATGTATCAGACTAAATCATAATGGAGAAATCTAAGAAAGAAATCACAGTGAATCACTTTTTCAGCTCATGTCAATAAAGGGAGATAGAGCTCTGTGGATATTAGGGACAGGGTCTGTTTGGAAATTCTCTACTAACAGCAAGGTGAGGCAGTACACCAGGGCAAAAAAAGATACCCCAGACCCATACTGGCACACATCATTCAAGGTGCAGGGACTCATGCCAAATGGCAACTTTGGCACTCATTACCCAGATTCATGTCACAGATCAAGGATGGACAGTGGAGAGAGCCTGTACCTAGCAGTAGCAATCCAAGGTAAACAATATCATTGGGTCTTGGGCTCTGTCCTGAGAAAGGAGTATTTTCAGAAGCAAGCAGTATCAGTGTGACTCAGATCCCAGGAACAGAGCATGGTCTCAGTTCCAGCTTCTGAAATAGTCTGAACACTGAAAAGGAGTAAGGAAAGGCAGGAATCTCAAACCAAAGGGAAGCTTGTAGTTTTATCATTCTAAATCAGCAGAGCTTCCCAGCGGGCTGTTTGTGGCTGAATTCTGCAGCAGTCTATTGTGGATCAAACCCAAACCCAGGTCAGGAACTTGCAGCACCCAGCCTGGGGCATACTAACCTACTTGTTATTTTTCAGTCATGCTGGATCTCTCATGTAGTGTTCCTCCTTGCCTCTGAATCTTAGAATCCCTGGCTTTCTCCTAGACTCCGTTTAAGTGCCACCTTGAACAGATAACCTTGGTTGGTTCTCCCCATATGCTAGCATCTTCCTCTCTAAGGTGGATTTCTATCTACTTTGTAATTTGTAGAGAACTAGATATGTACAAATTGCCTCCTCCATTTGAATGTACACTCCTTGAGAACGGGAAGTATTTTCACTTTTTTTCCCCTGCCATTTTATCAGGCTCTAAGCATTCTCCCTGGCTTCCTACAGCTTCACAAGTTGCCTAATTTCAGAGGGAGTGCAATAAGATTAGGGTGGACTAGGAAAGCTTCTGGAAGAAGGGATTTTAACTGAGACTTGAAGGAAACCAGGAAAATCAGAAGGCAGAGATGAGGAGGCAGAGAATTCCAGGAATAGCAATAGCAAGTAAAAATACCTGCTCTTCTAATAGCAAAGAGGCTAGAATCACTGGATTGTTTGGTGAGAGGGGAAATAAAATGTAAAAAGACTACAGGTGTGCATAGGGGAGGGTGGAAAATAGGTTATGAAAGGTTTTTAAGCTAAAGTGAGGACTGCATATTTTATCTTAAATGTAATAGGAAGCCACCAGAGTTACTGGATTTTTTTTTATTATTTGAATATTTGAATTTATTGAATGGAGTTATTAGATATTGAATAAGGGGGTAAGGCTTGCACTTTAGGAAGATCAACTTGACAGATGAGTAGAGGATGGGATAGACTGGATTGAAGAAAGACTTGAGTAATGGAAACCAATCAGTAAGCTATTATGACAGTTCAGGCATCAGCACTAAGATGTAGAGAAAGAGATATAGAAGGTAGAAACAACAGGACTTGCCAGTTGATTGGATTTAAAGGGGTGTGTGTGAGAGAGAGACAGTGAGGAGTCAAGAATAAGCTCTAATTGTGAGCTAGGGTGACTGGTGCTATCTGTGTAGCAGAGGGGTCAAATGTGCAACCTGGCCACCAAACTCCCAATTGCAGCCAGAACCAGATTCAAATGGAATTAAGAAATGTTTTTAAATTTTTGGGGAAAAAAACAATACAATATAGATAATGTTAATTTGTGGTTTTCTAAGTTAATATGTAGCCCACAAGTATCCTTTTGAATTTGAGTTTGGCACTACTTGTCTACAGTAATAAGAACATTAGAAGAGGGGAGGATTTGGTGGATGGAGATAGTGAATTCAGTTCTAGACATGTTGAGTTTAAGATGTTTATAGGACTCCCTGTTCCAGATGTCTAGTAGTCAGTTGGAGATGTGAGAATAGAGGTCAGTAGAGAGATTAGGGCTAGATAAATAGATCTGAGAATCATCTGCGTAGAGATGATAATTGAATCCATGAGAGATAATAAAATCACGAAGACAAATAGTATGGAGAGAGGAGAGAAAAGAACTCAGGACAGAGTCTATGGTTAGTGGGAATAACCTATGTAAGATCTTCTTATTGTGTTGCAAAGTATGCAAAGAACTATCTAAATATAAATTCTTGGAGTTGTTGCACCATTAAAATTATGGTCTTGGTGAGGAAAGGTTTTGGAGGGATATTTAATTTAGTTAATTAGTTGGTGAGCATCTAGGTAGAGTGACAGGCCTGGAGTTTGGAAGACTCCTTATCATGAATTCGCATCTGGCCTCAGACACTTACTATCTGTGTGCCCCTGAGCAAGTCACTTGACTCTGCTTGCCTCAGTTCCTTAGCTGTAAAATCAGCGGGAGAAGAAAATGACAAACACTCCAGTATCTCTGCCAAGAAAACCCCAAATGTGATCACAAAGAGTAGGACATGACTAAAAAGACTGAATGACAACAAAATCAATTGATAAATGTTTGTTTATTGAGTCCTTATCTTGTACCTAGCATAGTGATATTAAAGGTGAAGTTAGTAAATTCAAAATAGTTCTTGATCTTAAGGTGCTTACAACATAGATAGGGATCCACAAGAAAAAAACCATCAGCAAATAATAGGACATTATTAAATGCCAATTACCTATATCCAAATTCACCTCTGGTATAAGAGTTCAGGCAAGAAAGATATCCATGAAAGGTAATGTGGTTAGGGAGAAGAAGAAGGGAGGCCTAACTGGGGCCTCAAAGGATGGGTAGATATAACAGAAAGAACACTGGATTTAGAATCAGGATATCTGGTTTCAAACCATATATCTTCTACTACCTGGTTGACCTTGGACAAGTTACCCAATGTCTCTACATCTTCTACCTCATCTGTAAAGGTCACATCAACAGTTTTTTCTTTAGTTCTGGGTGCCAGGTTTTAGGAAAGAAACAGCAAGTCAGAACATATCTAGAAAACAGTTACCTGGAAAGTGAGAGGACTAGAGAGACCATGCCATACTTAAGAACATTTAGCCTGGAAAAGAAAAGACTTACAGGAAGAGGCAAGACCAAGAATTATTTCACCTCTGAGCAAGAGTTGGCAAAGAAGCTCGGGCAGAGGGTAGTAGGGATAGTTAAGAGAATAACCACTGGAGAGAGAAGATGATGTCCCCTCTTTGAATTATGTCATAATTTCCATTTCAGTATGAAAAGCATTTATTAAGCACCTACTGTTTTCAGGACACTGTACTAAGTGAGAGATACAAAGACCTGACCAAAAAGAAGTCCCTAACTTTGGTGAGTTTACATTTTACTAGGTGGGTACAAGCCATAGCCAGAAAAGTATAGTCCTAATAAGAGTAACAACTGAAAGGCATTCTGTTAGAGCTGGCACCTGAATTGAATCATAAAGGACACCAGGGATCCCAAGAAGCATAGATAAGGAGGAAGCATACATTCTAGGCCTCTGTTAGACAGTTAGATAGTTAGATAGTTAGACGGGAGATTAAAAAGTCATAGATGAGGAACAGAAAACAGGTCACAGTGGTTAGAACCAAAGGATACAAAAGGATATAATTTGGATGAAGCCAAATTTGAAGGACTTTAAATCCTAAGCTAAGGTTTGTATTTTGTCCTAGAAGAAAAAGTGAACCACTCCTTGAACCAAAGACTGGCGTGTTTAGGAGGGGTCTGGGAGATGGCAGGGGAGGGGATGCTCATTTATAATCCAGGAAAGAAGACTGAAGTGGAATGGTCAGACAGGTTGGATAAAAACCAAGAGACTGAAAGCTGAAGGAAGAGAAACATTTAGGATAGGGGTTAGCATCAGTGCCAAATATTTTACGATAAAGAAAAACCTTAGCAACCTTTTTTGCAAAAAGCCATTGCAGCTGAATAGTGAGATGGAAAACCAAATGACAAGTGGTTGGAAAAAAAAAAGAGTGGAGAAAAGAGGGCATGGAGGAAAGTACCATATGCTTTACCCCCTAAGAATGTGACTTAGAGAAGAAATACAGGAAAATGGCTTCCTGTTCTAAGAAGATTTTGTGCTATCAGGATTTGGGGTGAGGGGAGAAGGTTGGGATTTTTTTTTTTTTACTGGTATCATCCAGCAGGAATAGAGGCCTAAAGGGTGGAAGACAGTGATGTTCCATTCTTCACTTAGCTTTTATTCTTGCTTGATTTTATTTGTATGTCAATGGGAGAGTGCCTTGGGAGCCACTGTATCTTCTAAATGATTAGTTATAATAGATGCAGCAGTGGATGCTTTTGAGTTATGTTTTTCAGTAGCAGCTGACTCATAGACTATCTTGAACCTGGGTCACTTTTCAGGGGTACTCTACAGGGGTACAGGGTGCTGTACCATTTTAAGTTTTGTTTGTTTATTTTTAAGATTAGGTCTCCCTCTCTCACCCAGGCCACTTACAGGGTAAATTAGCAACCTAACAAAATAGTGAAAATAGTGTTGCTCTTGACAGAGACAGTCAAGTCAGAAGGGAGAATTTATCTGCAGGAAAGTTGATTAGTTCATTTTGGGATGGAATAAATTTGAGATAATAGAATGTTGGATTGAAAATGAAATAGATGGGGACGGCTAGGTGGCGCAGTGAATAGAGCGCCGGCCCTGGAGTCAGAAGGACCTGAGTTCAGAGCCGGCCTCCAACACTTAATCCACACAAACAAAAACCTAGCCGTGAGACCTTGGGCAAGTTACTTAACCCCAATTACCCTAAAGGGGCGGCTAGGTGGTGCATTGAGTAAGAGCGCAGGCCTCGGAGTTGGGATGACCCGAGATCAGATCCGGCCTCAGAAAATGAGCACCCACGCATAAATAATGACTAGTCGTGTAACCTTGAGCAAGTTACTTAACCCCAATTGCTTTAAAAAAAGAAAAAAGAAAGAAAGAAAGAAAAGAAAATGAAATAGATGGTTTAAAAAGTGGGACTAAAGCTTGACTTAGGGGCCAAGGCTGAAGATATAAATATGAGATTCATCCAGGTAGAAATGATAATATGCATCAATAATGTAAAACTGAGAATAAAATGAGGCATGTGGATAGTGAGCTACGGTGGTGATCTGGGTGAGTGGGGGGGTCAATGCCCAAGACAAGATAGATAGTAGTGGAGTTAGACAGTTGAGAGGAAAGAGGAGATGGAGAGAGCTCTACTTTCTCAAGTGACCTGGTTGCTTTCTGTCACTGAAGAAAGCTTTGATGCAGCCAGCAGATGGGACACACACGTGGAGGATTTGTCCTTGTCTATGAATCATTGAGGACACTGATGTTATCCTGATTCTAAATATCATCCTTTTTCCTTTTCTTATTCTTGGCCTTTCAAACAAAAATCAAGAAGCAAGAGCTTTGAATTCATCTGTGCCAGGCTCTGCCTGTCAGCCTGTAATGCTGTTCCTTTGAAGTGAAAGGAAGGTACCAATTGTGCTAAATGTGGTCAGCTATTTTGGGTCCATCTTCTCTGCAAGTACCTCTAATGTCACACGGATTTTTCTACTTTCAAAAAAAAAAAATGACTCTTCAGCTGCAGACCTGAAGCCTTGCTGCTTTTTATAAAATGTAATGGTGCTTAAAATGTCCTTTCCCCCTTATTAAGAGGCTTTTCTATTTTTCTCTGTGGTTGTAACTTTGAGATTGTAGAGCAAGGATTCTTAAACTTTTTTCTCATAGACTTCTTTGATGGTTTGGCTGAAACCTACAGACCCCTTCTCAAAATATTTTTTAAACAAATTATAATTGAAGGGGATCCTAAATTTCCCTTTAAAAATAAAGTAGAAATAAAGTTGTATTTTTTCTTATCCAAGTTCATAGATCCCGTGATCCACCAACCTCTTAGGGTCCTCCTCTGATACTGTTTTTTCTCCTGGGGAAATGATTTTTTAATGTTTTTAAAATGTTGGGATTTTTTTTACCTGTTAAAATTTTATTATTAATCATGTATTTTAAATGGCACAATGTGTTTTAATTTCACTTAGTAAAAATAAAAGAAAATCATTTATAATAATGCAACTTTAATCTTTTAGCTGCCATAAGATAATTTATCCTGAAAAAGGAAAGTACAGGTGATAAGTAGTATTGTCAGGTGCCTTTACTAGTAGAATTTTCCATATTTCAAGTCATGTTTCATAAACTTTCCTGCTTGAAAATGTGTTCAAGCTATGTAATAATGGTGGTTTGGCACTGCCTTATAAACCATTCTATGGTGACCGGTAAAATGTCTCCTCTAAAGCTTTATACTTTATTATTCATTATTGTTGTGGCATGTGAAGAAGAAAGGAATAACCACTTTTCTTATTGTAATCGACTTTCTCAAAAAGCTTACTTTCTTCATTTTTCTCATTGCCAAAGTCTTCATTGTTGATAATATACATATGTATACATACGTACATATGTGCATATATACAACCTCCTGTTTTTCTACTTCTTTTTCTTCTATTAGAATGTGAACTCCTTGAGATTTGGGACTGTCTTATTTTTCTATTTGTTTCCCCAAGTCCTAAGGATACTGCTCTGCACATAAAAAGGTCTTCATAGACTGCCAGGTCCCACAGTCAACAAGATGGAGAACTAAATACTTCCTCCAATGTGCATGACTTCTCAAACATTTACAAAATTAGAATAATGTACTAGAAATAAAGAGATTTCAGCTATCGCAATGGTCTAAGATACCAAGAACTCTTATGAGATAACAACCCTATGAACTAAGAGTAGAGAAGGCTAATATCAAAGCCCCAACCTGCTCCTCTAGCCTTCTCCTATTAGTCAGTATGCATTGAGATTAAGGTCAGTGAAAGATGAATTGCCCAGAGTGGGACAAGGCTGAGATAACTTTGAGACCCAGCCCCTGAGGAAAACACCATCAAAGAGGAAGGAGTCAGAAAGTGAACAAGACTGAAACTACCAAAACTTTAAAGAGGAAGAAAACTCTATTACATGAGCACAAGCAGATAAAACAAAAAGGATGTTATTAATACAAAGAACAATGGCCTCTAGATCATCTACCTAAGTCCAGTCAGCTGAATAAATATTGTAAAACAAAGGAAAATTAATCAATACATGATGAAGTAGAGGAACCTTTGAATTCTCAAGCAAGCATGGAACCATAGCAAGATAATCCTGAGTGATTTAAGGAAGACAATAATTGTGAAAGCAGTTATGGCCTGTACAGCAAAAATAATTGTCATAATAGAAAAACTTGAATCCACAGTAGTAAACTTCACTAAAGAAAGAAAGGTTAAAACAATGGATTGGAAATGCAAATACATAGAAGTGAAGCACAATCTAAACAAAAGCAAAAGGCAATCATGCTGAAAGCAAATGTTTTCTATACAAGCAAAATATCTTGAAGAAAGGATGTACTGAGATAATTTAAGGATTATAAGTCTCCCAGAAGAAAATGACAGTTCAAAAAACATGAAGACCATAATGCCAGAAATAATACAAGGAAACTACCCAGAATTTCTGAATACCAAAAAAAGTGCCAATTGAAAGAATCCACATATAGCTTCCAGGAAACACTTGATAAATGTTTTTTTTTTAATCATTCATTCACTCATTTGTTCATTCGACTGCTATGATCTCTTCTCATTTCCTTTTATTATCCTTTCTTTTGCTTCTCTCTATTCAAATAATCCCATATAATTCTCTTCCAACATCTTCATCTATAACCTTTACCCATTTATAATAACACATTACGTTCCCTCTCATCCTTTTTTCATGTAAATACTTATCTCCATCAAAACTGAAAAATTAAAACATAAGCTCTAAATCTATAATCCTATGATCTCTCATTTAAAAAACAAGCAACTATGTCAAATCATGAAATAAATATAGATATTCCTTCTCCTCCACTCTCTGGGGCCTAAAAGACCTATTCAATTATCTGTCCCTGAGATAAATTGTGCTTTTCTTAACCAGAGTCACTTATGAATCATCATAAAATCAGAGCTATAGAACTACAAGGGATCTCAGAATTCATCAAAGTTCATTTAACTTACCAGATGAGGAAAATGAGGACTACAAAGGTCAAGTGGCTTGTTCATTGTCACAGAGCCTAGTAAGAATAAGAGCTGAGGTACATCATACACAGGTGATTTTAGTATTATCTTGGGTGTCCTCATAGGTATAAGACTAGAACTATTTTACTTTGTATTTGACACATAGTTCATATTTGTTTATTATGTACCCCAGAGAGAATGTAAGATCCATGAGGGCAGAGATTGTTTCATTTTTGTCTTTGTGTCCTTAGTGCCTACCACAGTGCCTGACATATAGGAAATTCTTAATATTTTAATGACTTATTGGTTGATTGAATAATTTGTTAGAAAGATGAGGAAAAGAATTGTTAATTTTTTTGCATGCTTCAAGTCATTTTGTTTGTAGAGCTTTAAGAGTTTTAAGAACTATTTAATTTTCCAAATGCTAAATAGATTTTCTTAGTTCATGAATATTGCTTTAATGAAGTTTGACAAGCATGTTAATTTCAGACTTAACTCTTAAATTCCTAATTTACATAGATAGAGGAAGTTTCCTCACTGGGAGTTCCCTATGCCAAAGAAAGAACACGGTTAGTCCCTGACTTATCCTATGAACTCTTAATACATGTAATCTGAAGTTTCTAAGCTCATGCCCCAAAAAGAAGCATTCTTATCCTTTTATTAGCTTACATTTAGATTTGAAGAATCTTTTTGACATTCTATTTTAATTTTAGAATGTAAGTCTAGATTTTTTAAAATAGTTGCTTAAAATATTATGTAATTTTATCACAGAAAAAGGATTTTGAGAATCATTCAATTTTATCTTTTAAAAAATTACATACTCGGGGCAGCTAGGTGGTGCAGTGAGTAGAGCGTCGGCCCTGGAGTCAGAAGGACCTGAGTTCGGATCCGGCCTCAGACACTTAATGCACACACAAACAAAAACCTAGTGTGACTTTGGGCAAGTTACTTAGCCCCAATTGCCCTCCAAAAAGCTAAATAAATAAATAAATAAATAATCACATACTCTCCCTGACTATTTCTGAAACCATCTATTGCATGAACATCTGAACAAATATAGGTTACCTTATACACTTGCCTTTATTTAGCTCATGGTTTATTTCTCCTTGTTCTTTCAGTTTATTAAGGGGTGGAGTTTATGCTGAATTTACACTGTTATATGCATACTAATAGATTGATTCTGGGCAAAATTATGAAGTATACAAAGTTTGTCTTCCTTGGCTTCTGGCTTCCTACTTTTGACCTTTCTCTTCTTGGTATATTCCTTCCCTTCCCTTCAAATATTCAGTGCACTTCTATTTTACTCCTATCACAATGTAAATCTCAAGAAAGACTCAATTGCACTATACTGTAAATGACTGAGAAGAGTTCACAATGTTCTTACTCCCAGAGTACTATCTATTTTTTTAACATTAGCAAGTCCTCAAACTAAAGTTATAAAGTGTCCAGAGTAGAATTTAAGGTGAATAGGTTAGGAAAATGAAAGGGTAGGAACCTTTCTAGAATCCTGAAATCATAATATGTAGAGAGTTACCTTCTACATCAACAACTAAGACTACTCCTTAATATGTAATCTCTTGACTAGTCCCCTTCATGACCAGTGACATGCAATTATAATATTAATTGACTTGGGTTAGTGTGTAGCCTAGTACACTTTACACAAGGGAATTGAATCCATTTCCCTATAAGAGAGATGGACAGACCACTATTATACATTGATGATATTACCTGTGGCATTCCATTCACTAATACTATTTATAGTCATTCAATGCAATACAGTGTTTCTTGTGCATTTCCAACATGACCAATACTTACAGATATTGGGGATTTCCTCCTAGGCATCCCTCCCTCAACATCACAGATAACAACAGGGCAAAAGAGACCTGAAACATGGACATCATTGAGATGAAAATGTTAATGAAATTTCTAGGAGGAAGAATCCTTCAGAGGGAGTTATTTTGCTGACACCCCAAAGTGTTCTTCCTGGTTTCTGTGTGGATCTCTCTGATTTGAAATGTGAAGTGTGAACTCTGGCTTCCACTCCCTGCTGCAAACGTTGGGCTTTGTCTTTCTTAAGAAACTACAATAGTTGATCTAATTGTGGCTCCTAATTCACACTCTCATCTAAATTCTGATTTGAATTACATCTTTACTTCCCCCAAAGAGGGTATACAAGACTGACAGGTCATCGTCATTTTGGTCTGAAACTGGAATGAATTGAAATATGGGTAATCCACCTAACAGTTAATAAAATGTTTATTTAGCCATAGAAAGAGAAAGACATTCAGAATTATTTGAACCACCCTACTGCTCGCCATAACAATTTCATGGGATACGTGTTAACCTCTGCGGTACTCATGATGACACAAGTAAAAAATAATCTTGAAGATGATTACAGCTCCTATGCCCTCTTCTGTTACAGAGGATAAAGAGAAGAAATCAACATGTCGTTTCAAATAAAAGGTAGACATTGTAGATGATAACTATTTTTTGTTGTTGTTTTATTTTGTTGTTGCTGTTGTTGTTTTTGTCTGGACTCATGAAGTCCTCATTGGTACAAAAAAAACTACCAAAGTATAAACTCTCTCCTATGATACAAACCAGTAACTGAGTAATTTACAGTCTTCAAGAGTTGCCTAGGGTAGGTGCTTCATAAATGTTTATTAAGTGATTGACTAATTCAACAAGCATTGATTATTTGAAATATTAAAGACCCTATGCTAGACACTGGAGATACAAAGTCAAAAAGTAAACAGTCCCTCTTCTCAAGAATCTAATATTCCACTGAGCATGCACACAGAAGAGTCCATATATAAAAGATGAACAATGTAAATATCAAATAATGGGGAAAAGGGAAGGGGGTGGTACTAGCAACTGCAGACTGGCAGGAGGTAGAAGTTGAGCTGACCTGAAAAAAATCTAGGTATTCTAAGAGATTAAAAAGAGATTAAAGTGTGAATATATGAACATCCCCAATCTGGTCTCTTAGTGGTGTCACAGTAAGGAATTCAAAGGCACTAACACCCTCAAAACACACAGAACTCTGGTCCCTCACTGTTGGTGATGCTGTGAACTAATCTGGAGAACAGTTAGGAAATATGCCCAAAGAGCTATTAAATTGTGCATACTCTTTGACCACGGCAATACTTTCACCCATACTTTGACCCAGCAATACCACTACTAGGTCTGTATCTCAAATAGATCAAAGAAAAGGGGAAAGGAAATATTTATAGCAGCTCTTTTCGTGGTAGCAAAGAATTAGAAATTGAGGGGATGCCATCAGTTGGGGAATGGCTGAGAAAGTTGAGGTATATGGTTGTGATGGAATACTATTATGACAATCAGAAATCTTTCAGAAAAACCTGGGAAGAGTTATATAAACTGGTACAAAGTAAAGTGAGCCAAACCAGGAGAACATTGTACACAGTCAACAGCAATATTGTAAGGAGCATCAACTGTGAAAGACTTAGCTACTCTTGATCAAGACAATGATCCAAGACAATTCTGAAGGACCCCAGATGAAAAATCTCTAAAGAGAGAACTAATGAAGCTGAGTACAGACTAAAGCCTACTTTTTTATTTTCTTTGTTTTCCTTGGGGTGGGGGGAGAGTTCTTTTACAACTGGCTAATATGGTAATATATTTTGCAAGATTTCCCATGCATAATTGCTATCATATTGTTTCTCTTTGGGAGGGGGTGGGAGGGAAAGAATTTGTAACTCAAACTTTTTTTTTTAAATCCTGTGCTAATGGGCTTTGAAGAATGGGTTACATTTACTTTTTTTTAATAACGTAATTTATTTTTAGTTTACTAAAAGTTCCACAAGTTTTTGAGTCCCAAATTTTCTCCCCTTCCCTCTCCTCCCCCCTCTTCCTCAAGATAGCATGCAATCTGTTATAGGTTCTACATATACCTTCACGTTAGACACATTTTCATAATATTCAAGTTGTAAAGAAGAATTATAACCAATGGAATGAACCACAAGAAAGGAGAAACAAAACGAAAAAAGAAAAGAGAGAAAGTTAATAGTTTGCTTCAATCTGCATTCAGACACTGTAATTCTTTCTCTGGATGTGGATAGCTCTTTCCAACATGAGTCCTTTGGAGTTATCTTGCAACGTTGTACTGCTGAGAAGAGTAAAGTCTATCGAAGTTAGTCATAACAGATACAATATGTCTATAATTATGTACAATGATATCCTGGTTCTGCTCCCCTAACAGCATCAATTCACAGAAGTCTTTCCAGGTTATTCTGAAGTTCATCTGCTCCTCAATTCTTGTAGCACAATAGTATTCCATTATATTCATAAATCACAACTTTTTCAGCCATTCCACAATTGATGGACATCTCCTTTATTTCCAATTCTTTGTCTCCACCAAAAGAGCCGCTATGAATATTTTTGCACATATGAGTCCTTTTCCCATTTGTATGATCTATTTGAGATACAGCCCTAGAAGTAGTATTGCTGGTTCAAAGGGTATGCACATTTTTATTGTCATTTGGGCAAAGTTCCAAATTGCTCTCCAGAATGGTACTATCAGTTCATAACTCCACCAGCAATGTATTCAGTGTACCAATTTTCCCACATCTTCTCCAGCATTTATAATTTTCTTGTTTTGTCATGTTAACCCATCTGACAGTTGAGATGTGGTTCAAGCTTTAAAAAAAAATAAATGTTAAATTTACATGCAATTGGGAAATATTTAACTATATATAAAATAATTCTAGTCCCTCTATAAGGTAGTGTCTATCTGGGCTATGACTGTATCTGTTACATTTTGCTATCACTCAGATATACTGCATTTGTAAAGCCTACTCATGAAAAGTTGGTAGAAATATAACATAACAGAAAGCTCATTGAAACTGAAGTTAGGAGATATGGGTTCAGATCCTTGTGTGACTTTGGGTAGTCCACTTAACTATATGTTCTAGCATATGCTGTCTTCTATCTCTTCCTTAGGATACCTCACTGCTTCAACTTGTTTGGGGTGCCTGACTTGTGAGTGAGTGGCAGTGAGTTGACATTTGGCAGGGATGGCTGGCCCCTTCTCCATAAAACTTCTTTGCAGGTTAATGATAGCAAGGGCTGGACAGGAAGCAGTGTGGGTATCTTGGGGGTTGCTGCCACTGCCTATCAATCTGTTAGCTGGTAAGCAACTATATTGATAGTGATTAGAAAGGGGGAGCCCTTCTCCATAATGATTTCTCCCTTTAATGATGACTATGGGAGAAGGTTTGGGGGTTTGGGGAATGGTGCTATTCCCAAGGCTCTTGGGTTCAGACTTCTAGGCTATCTCTGTCATGGTCTGAGCAGTGATGGTGGTGGTGGTTTGACTGGTCTGGCATATGGGTCTCTCTCTCTCGGGATGCTCTAATTCTTTCTTGAATCTAGGGTCCTAAATTGATTATGTCCTCCTAAGTTAGCAGACCTGCAATTCTAAGAGCTGCCACGTGGTGGTGGTGATGGTACTTAGACTTAAGTTCAATTTTTATAGTCTTCCCCAAATACATAGACTTTGACTTTTGGCAACAGTTCTTAAACTTTTTCTGTCATGGCCCTCTTTGGCAATCTGGTGAAGTCTCTGGATCCCTTCTCAGAATAATGTTTTCAAACACATGAAGTAAAATGCATAGAATTACAAAGGTATTAATTATATATTAAAATATAATTATCAAAATATTTTTTAAAAGAAAAAATTCATGGAACCCCAGGTTAAGCACTTCTGCTTTAGAGTATGTTTGTTCCTGTTTATTTAATTATATGTTACGTTTATAAAATCATAAATTTATGTTAATGCATGCCAATTAAACAGTAATTACTTACATTTATACATTAATATTCACCAAGTGTTATTATGTGCCTGATACATGCTATGTTCTATCTTCTCTATGTCTCAACAGGACATGAAGGTGACCTTGGGCTCTGGAAGGCCATGCCAACAGAACACAAGCCCTGATGGATTCTATCAAACTGGAAAGACCAGAAGTATGGGCCTGTTGATGTCTGTCCAAGGCCTGATACAGTGAACTTTTAAAATGTTCACTATGGGGCTGTTAGGTGGCGCAGTGAATAGAGCACCGTCCCTGGAGTCAGGAGGACCTGAATTCAAATCTGGCCTCAGACACTTGCCCTCCAAAAAGAACAGAGTTAAGTAACTTGCCAAACCAGTAAGTATCTGAGGCCAGATTTGAACCTAGGAAGATAAATAAGTCTTCTTGACTCCAGCCAGCACACTATCCACTATACTTTTCTAGCTGACCCATGAAAAAGAAGATTCTTTTTCAGGGATGAGTTAAACCATATGGCTACCAAGATTTCTTCCAACTCCAAATTTCTATAATTTTGTGATCTAATAGTTTTTGATCCAATCCAACAGGCATTTAAATGCCTGTTATATATAAGGCAGAGTGCTAGGTACTATTGATACAAAGACAGCATCCTCTGCTCTCAAGGATCTTATATTCTACAAGGGAAATAAAATAGGTAAACAGATATGTATATGTATACAACATTACAGATCATTTGAGAAGGAAGAGAAAACTAGCACTTGGGGATATCAGGAAAGGCATCCTGTGGGAGGGAGTCCATGAACTGTGCCTTGAAGGAAGCTAGGTATCCTAACAGAGAGCAGATTCCAGGTACAAAGGGCAGCCAATGCACAGACACAGAGGTGGAATGCTAAGTTTAAGGAAAAGAAAACAAACCAGTTTGTGTGGAATGTGGGGTGTGGGGGGAGTAATATGAAGTAAACCTGGAAAGGTTGAGTGATGCCAGGTCATGAAGAATCTTAAATGCCAAACTGAAAAATCTGTATTTAATTTTAGAGGCAGCAGAAAACCAATGATGGTTCATAATATGTTATGTCTGGGTTGGAGGAAATCTTGGTAGCCCTCTAGTTTAATTCATCCCTGAAAAAAGAATCTTCTTTTGCATGGGCCAGCTAGATAAGTACAGTGGATAGTGTGCTGGACCTGGAGTCAAGAAGACTGATCTTAGATTCAAATCTGGCCTCAGATACTTACTAGCTTGGCAAGTCAATTAACTCTATTTGCCTCAGTTTCCTTATTTATAAGATGAGTTAAAGAAGGAGATGGCAAACTATTCCAGTATCTTTACAAAGAAAATCCCATTTGGGACCACAAAGAGTCAAACATAACTGATATAATACTTGTGCTACAGGAATATTATTTAGGTGTGTTATTTCTTTCAGCTATATCCAACCCTTAGTGACTCCATTTGGGGTTTTCTTAACAAAGATACTAGAGTAGTTTGCCTTTTCCTTCTCCAGATCATTTTACAGATAAGGAAACTAAGGTAGATGGGGTTAAGTGACTTGTCCAGGGTCACACAACTAGTAAGTTCCTGAGATCAGATTTGAACTCAGGAAGATGAGTCTTTCTCGTTCCAGGCCTGACACTCTCTCCACTGCACTGTCTATCTGCTTTATAGCTATTATGGTAACTATGTGTTAAATCGATTGAGTAAAGACTAGAAGTCAAAAACCTATTCAGGAAATTCTTTACACAACCTCTCTGTGCCTTAGTTTCTTCATCTGAAAAATGAGGACCATAATATTTGAACTACTCACCTCACAGGATTCAAGTAAGGAAAGCACGTTATAAGCTAGAAAGCATTGCAACATATAATTATGAGAGTCTACCACAATTACTTTTGTAGAAGTACAGGACTGGAAGAGGTCTTTTTGAGTCTTTAGTAAGCAGGTCTTTCAATACCAAGATTTTCACAAACAGAGGAAAATTCATCTTTTCTTGATTACAGCATAAGTTTGAACTCCTCTAGAGAAGTCTTGACAGAACAAAGGGTGGTGACTTTCCACCCAGTCAAGCTCACTAATGCTGCATTTTATGAATAACCATCTTTCTTAAGGTAAGATCTAAAGACATTTTATGAATAACCATCTTTCTTAAGGTAAGATCTAAAGACAAGTGGCCAGGTGGGTGGTTTAGGTGGATTTCCTAATTTCCCTGGGATTGATACCAGAGGTTGCCCTTCCTTTAATCTTACTTTCTCCTCACTATTAGGAATACTAATTTCTTGAGTTTACATTTCAGTTTCTAGGGGCCCAGAGGCTTTTAGGTGTGCTTCCCTCCTTAAAGCCTTTCAAAACTGATAAGTTAAGAGAGGAAGAAGGTCCCTGAGGTATGCAGGGGTTGGAAAATACATTAGAAACCAATTTAACTCTATGTTTGCTAAACACCTTCTATCTCACAGTGACAGGAAGTTCTTTCACAAATACTTCCTGCAAATGACTAATTGACATTCCACCCAGCAATTAATTAGAAAGTTGCATCACTATGGGGCTATTTAGATATTATAGCTTGCATCAGAAAAACTTCTAGTGAAGTACTGAGAAGTTTCTGAGGTTGTATAAATAGGGAAATTGTGAAATGAAGAGTGTGGGTGTGTCATAATCCATTTACTATTGGAGACTTCTAGTTCTTCCAATGACCTTAATCATCTTTTTCTGATTCAGAACATAATAATGGGCCATCCTTCTTATCCAAAGCAGTTGAGCAGCATAATGGCTAGATTCAGCTTGGAATGGGTGTCCATAAAGGCCTGGATTAAAATCCTGCTTTAAACTCTCACCAGCTCTGTGACCCTGGGCAATTCACTTAACTTTCAGAAAAACCTAGAAAGATTTACATGAGATGAGGCAAAAGTGGAATGTACTGTGTACAAAGTAAAAGCAATATTCTAAGATCTTCTCAGCAATATAATGATCAAAAACAACTCTGAAGGACTTATGATGAAAAATGTTATCCATCCCCAGACAAAGAACTGCTGGTGTCTAAATACACTGAAACATACTTTTATTACTTTATTTTTCTTAAAGTTGAGGGGTTTTTTGGTCTATGTTTTCTTTCACAACATGATTAACACAGAAATATGTTTTGCACAACCACACACATATAATCTATATAGAATTGCTTGTCTTCTCAATGGGGGTGGGGAGAGAGGAAGGAAGAAAATTTGGAAGTCAAAGTTTTAAAACCTAGTGTTAAAAATTGTTTTTCTATGTAGTTGGGGGGAAGAAGAAGAAGAAGAAGAAGAAAAAGAAGAAGAAGAAGAAGAAGAAGAAGAAGAAGAAGAAGAAGAAGAAGAAGAAGAAGAAGAAGAAGAAGAAGAAGAAGAAGAAGAAGAAGAAGAAGAAGAAGAAGAAGAAGAAGAAGAAGAAGAAGAAGAAGAAAGAAGAAAGAAGGAAGGAAAGGAGAAGGAGAAGGAGAAGGAGGAGAAGGAGAAGAAGAAGAAGAAGAAGAAGAAGAAGAAGAAGAAGAAGAAGAAGAAGAAGAAGAAGAAGAAGAAGAAGAAGAAGAAGAAGAAGAAGGAGAAGGAGAAGAAGGAGAAGAAGGAGAAGAAGGAGAAGAAGGAGAAGGAGAAGGAGAAGGAGGAGGAGGAGGAGGAGGAGGAGGAGGAGGCAGATCCCTTGGGCAGCTAGGTGGCACACTGGCCCTGGAGTCAGGAGGACCTGAGTTCAAATCTGGCCTCAGACACTTAACACAAAAACTAGCTATGTGACAGTCTGGCTCTGCTCTCAGTGATGGGGAGAACAGAAATAAAACTGTAAAAAAAATCAATATCCTCATTTGTAAGGTGAGAATCATAATACTTATAACACTTACTTCATGAGATTGTAAAGAGAAAATGAGATAATATATGTAAAGTGCTTAAATGAATGTCAGCAATATATATTATTGCTATATTCCAGTGGCTTCCAGATTTTTTTATAAT
Source organism: Gymnobelideus leadbeateri (assembly GCA_011680675.1). Taxonomy (NCBI): domain Eukaryota; kingdom Metazoa; phylum Chordata; class Mammalia; order Diprotodontia; family Petauridae; genus Gymnobelideus; species Gymnobelideus leadbeateri. Next base: position 31,486 of record WOXC01009873.1, on the reverse strand, counting down.
GTAAAAAAAATTCCTTAGAAACCTATACAAAACAATATTATTAGTATCCATCGATTTAGAAAGAACAAAAAGAAGAACAAAAGGTACAATAAAATATGTACAGCAGAATGTAAACTCTTTGAAATCAATGACTATTTTTCCTTCTTTTTTTCTTCTGTATCTCTTACCCAGAACAGTATTCTGAAACCACCTCCACTTGTTATTTTCCACAACACAATAGTACTCCATCACAATCATATGCCACAACTTGTTCAGCCATTCCCCAGTTGAAGAGCATCCCCTTGATTTCTGATCCTTTGCCACCACAAAAAGAGCTGCTATAAATATTTTTATACATATATGTCCTTTTCCTTTTTCTTTGATCTATTTGAGGTACAGACCTAGTAGTGGTATTGCTAGATCAAAGGGGACACACAGTTTTATAGCCCTTTGGGCATAGTTCCAGACTGTTCTCTAGAATGGTTGGACAAGTTCACTACTCCACTGAAATTAATTAATATATCTGTTTTCCCTCTTCCCTTCCAGCATTTGTCATTTCTGATAGGTGTTGAGGTAGTACTTCAGAACTGTTTTAATTTTATTTTCTCTAATCCATAGTGATTTAGAGCATTTTTTCACATGACTATAGACAGCTTTGATTTTTTCTTCTGAAAACTAACTGTTCATATCCTTTGACCATTTATCAATTGGGAAGTGGCTCTTATATTTATAAATTTGACTCAGATCACTATATATTTGAGAAATGAGGCCTTTATCCGAGAAACTTGCTGTAAAATGTTCAATATTACTTCATTGTCTATGGTACCTTTCAGCAAAATGCAGTTTCCCTGGCTATCTCTTAATTAAGTCTATTGTTGCTTTTGCTTTGTCTCAGATTTTGATTGCTATCCCTGACATTTTTACTTCAGATGATGCATAATAGATTCTGCTCCAACTCTTAACTTAGTTTCTTTCTATTTTAAGCATGTTTCTTATATACAACATATTGTTTGATTCCAGTTTCTTTTTTTTTTTTTTTGCTTTTTTTTTAGAGGGCAATTGGGATTAAGTAACTTGCCCAAGGTCACACGGCTAGGTTTTTGTTTGTATGTGCATTAAGTGTCTGAGGTTGGATCTGAACTCAGGTCCTTCTGACTCCAGGGCCAACACTCTACTCACTGCGCCACCTAGCCACCCCTGATTCCAGTTTCTAATCCATCCTGCTATCCCTTTCTGTTTTATGGGTTAACTAATTTTAATTTTATGGGTTAAATTACTTCATATGATCAGCGTGTATTTTCTTCCATCCTATTGTCTTCTGTTTATCTTTCTCTCTTTTTATCCTGTCTCTCCTTAAAAGTTGTTACCACTGCCTTCCTTAATCTGCCCTTTATTTATAATATCACTCTCCCCATATCTTTTATCCTCCTACTCCTCCTCTTTCCCTATTGGGTAATATGAATTTCTATATTTAATTGAGTATGCATATATAGTCTTCCCTTTTTGAACCAATTCTGATGAGAATGGAGTTCAAGCATCACCTGCCACTTCATAGTTTCTCTTCCACCATCAAAGCTCTTTTTTATGTGCCACATTTATGTGATAAAAATTCCCCGTCTTGTCCTCTTCCTTTCTCCTAGTGCACCCCTCTTTCTCACCACTTCTTTATTTTTTTTAGATCATCCCAACATAATCAACTCACACTCGTGCCCTCCGGCTATGTAGAGTCCTTCTAACTGCCCTAATAAGGATAAAGTTTTTAACAGTTACGTGTATCATCTTCCCCCATAGGAAGATAAATAGTTTGACTTTATTGAGTCCCTTATGATTTCCCTTTCCTGTTTACCTTTATATGATTCTCTTGAATCTTCTCTTTGAATATCAAATTTTCTATTCAGCTTTGTTCTTCCATCAAGAGCACTTAAAAGTCCTCTATTTAATTAAATGCCCATTTTCCCCTGGATTGTTTATACTCAGTTTTGCTGGGAAGATTATTCTTGGTTGTAATCCTAGTCCTTTTGCCTTCTAGAATATCATATTCCAAATCCTCTGCTTCTATGTGGAAGCTGGTAAATCTTATATGACCCTTACTATGGCTCCACAATATCTTAATTTTTTTTTCAGGAGGTGATCAATGGGGTCTTTGCATTTCTATTTTACCCTCTGTGTCTAATGTATTGGGGCAGTTTTCCTTGGTAATTACTTGAAATATGATATCTAGACTCTTTTTTTTCATGACTTTCATGCAGTTTAATAATTTTTCAATTATTTCTCCATGATCTGTTTTCCTGGTCAGCTGTTTTCCCAATGAGATATTTCACATTTTCTTCTATTTTTTCAGTCTTTTGACTTTATTGTTTCTTAAAGTCTCATGGAGTCATTAGCTTTTACTTGCCTAATTATAATTCTTTAAGGAATCATTTTTTTCAGTAAGCTTTTGTACCTCTTTTTCCATTTGGTCAATTCTGCTATTTAAGGAGTTGTTGTTGTTTTTTTTTTCAGTGAATTTTTATATTTCCTTTTTCATTTGGACTATCTTACTTTAAAGGAGTTCTTTTCTTTAGTGAATTTTTGTGTTTCTAGTACCATTAAGCAAATTATAGTGGGGGGTTTTTTAATGTCACTTTCTTCAATATTTTTATGTGCCTCTTTTAGCAAGCTATTAATTCTGTTTTAATAATTTACTTGCATCATTCTCATTTTCCCCCAATTTTTTGTCTAATACCGTATTTCTTTTTTTTTCTTTTTTTCTTTTTTTTACTTTTTCAGGAGTTCTTGCTGCCCTTGGGTCCAATAAGCATTTTTCTTCTTTTACAAACATTTTGCTTGTAGCTCATGGTTGTTTTCTTCTAAGTTTATGTCTTGGTCTTCCCTGCCAGTGTAGTAGTTTTTTTATGGTCAAGTTTTGTTGTTGTTTGCTAATTTTCCTAGCCTATTTCTTCACTTTGAAATTTATGAAAAGGTGGCCTCTGCTTTCCTGGGAGTGGGGAAGGCACTGTGCCAATCTTCAGGATTTCTTGTCTAGTTCTGGGGGTCTGCAAATTTTGAGTGCTTTCAAAGTGATGTTGTCCTGGAGAGGTATGGGTTTGTGCTCTGGTCTTTACCCAGGAAAGGCTCCTACTCCTCTACAGTCACAAGTACTAGTGTTCTTGGCTCTAGAACTATGAGGGCTCCTCCTCCCTTGTGACTGATCACAAGTGCTCCTTTCTGCCAGGAAACTACAAATGGCTTATAGGCGACAGAGTTGCCAATCAGCACCAGATGCTACCAGTGCCAACAAAGGGCCCCCTATAACTTCGGTTATTCAACCCCCTTACCATCCCTAGGCTGAGAGCTCCTGAAGCTGCTGCTGCTGCTAATGCTGAATGGCTGCCTCCAAGGCCCACCACTCTAGGCCTGTACCCCACCCCCAGGGTTATATGCCTCTCCTGCAGACCTCCTAAGTTGTCTTAGGCTGGAAAAATGTCTCCCTCTGATCTTTTGTTCATTCTGCTGCTCCAAAATTTGATTTGAAGCATTATTTTAAAGTTGTTAGGAGGGGAATGTTGAGGGAGTTCAGCTGGGTCCCAGCCTATACTCCGCCATCTTCCTAGTGGCTGCTTGTTGAATTAGTTATGTTATTCATTCAGTATACTAAATATGTTTGCCTATTTGTTTTCCTGAGCTACTCTGAATTATAGTTAAATAAAGACCAAAGTCACAATATTTGGTAAACAAATGGATTCTTGGACTCTGCAATAACTCCGTGGTCCCTCAGAGGTCCTTGGTCCACAAACTGAGAAGCTCTGTTTTGTCTTTGTTTTTTTTTATAATCCACAAATACTCTCCCCTAGGTCCCTTTGTAAACAACGGCAGGCACCCTTGAGTTCACTGGGATTCAGGGTACAATTTATTGTTCTTATGTCATGGAATCAATAGCAGCTTCAAGCATCTCAAAGCCCTGAATCAGGACAGGGGGCAGATTTTCAAGAAATGTGACATTTGTCAGTGTGGACCCTATGACCTATCTTTGTAGGTGCATTTCAGGGGAAAGGTAAAAATGAAACAACCTACATTTCAGACAATGAGATTTAGAGAAGTCACAAAAGGACTCTTCTACATGAATGGAAGCTAAGGCTACCTTTGTGTGTGTGAAGCTTGGGGAGGGGTTGGAGGAGGGAGATGTATTATAGCATACTCCTGCACTTTATAAGAAAACCATTTGAGGGGAATATGTTTGAAGGGAGACAGAGAGAAAGAACAGAGAAACAAATAAATACAGAGAAACAGAGAAGAGACAGCGATAAAGAAAGAGAGAAACAGAGACAGAAAGAGGTAGAGAGAAACACAGAGACAGAGGCAGAGAAGAGACAAAGAGAGTGACAGAGACAGATACAGAAAGGCAAAGAGAGACAGGGACAGAGAAACAGAGACAAAGAAAGAGACAGACAGAGAAACAGGAGAGAGAGGAATAGAGGAGGGGGAGGAGAGAGAGAGAGACAGAAAAAAAAAGAGACAGAGACAGAGAGAGAGAAAGAGACACAGAGAGAGAGAGAGAACGAACTACTATTCACTGAGAAGTAATAAATATCATATATTAGTTCTGATAGTGGTCCTTTGAGAATGAGATGAGTAGAGATTGAAAACAAAAAGGGGACTAGATGCCCATTTATCTAATAAAACCTGATTACAAGCAACAGGTGGACTGACATATAAAATACCTTGGAGTCATCAAGAAATCCTAAAGAAAACTGCAGGCTTTCACCTAATGATGGGTATTAATTATATAAGAAAGCTTGCAATAGGCTCATAAAATGGGTGTTTGCACCTTCATTATTCAGTATTTCATGCCATGATGGTGAAGCCATAATGACAGAATAATAAATAAGCTTTTATTTATGTATTTACCTCATTGAGAATTAAGCTTTGAAAGTCAAACCACAAAGTTGGAGAGGACAAGAATTGCCTGTCAAAGATATACTACAAGCAGGAAGCGGAAGATGACAGGTGTGACTGGAGCCAGGAAGAACTGAAGCAGCAGGTGGGAAAATTGCTCATTTTTAATCTTGGCAAAATATGTCCCTACAATTGAATGTGACTTGAGATAGAGATTTCAGCTAGAAGGTGATGGGAGCATTTGGTTCTTGAGTTTAGGAAGTGAGCCCCCAAGCCCTTAGAGAGAACCACAATGACCTCACTCACTCCTAGTGGGAGTGCTGGAGAAGTGAGAACACACTGGGCCTCACATTAGGCACAGGGGAGCTCTGCCACTTTAAACATTTCAGAAGGCTCCACCCATTCATTGAACCCCAGTGGAAGAGGAGAGTAATTCTGGTTGTGGGAAAGAAGCAGTGGGTGGGAGTGAGGGAGGGAGAGAGGGATATATGCTTCCAGATTGCCATCAAGGAGAGAAGCCCTGGCAGGAAGTAGTGGGTGGAGAGGCAGGAGGAACCACACCCTTCAGGACAAAATGTCAGGAGAAAACAGCCCCACACTAGTACTTGTGCCAGTAGGCAGCAGGAGCTCTCAGCCAGGTAGCTTATAAAAACACATGTGAAGCCTGGGGATAGAATTCCCTAAGGGAGGAAGGCAGGTCAAAGGCTGGCATAGTTGGAATGCCAAAATCTGCCTCTCAGTGGCCAACGTAACTTGTTTTGTTTAATGAAAGATAAATCTCCACCCCCATTCCAGGCTGCTCACCCGCCTGCCCACCCTCTTTATTTCTCAATGCTACTCACGTTGCTTTGCTTTACTGTTTTGATATGTCTTATTTCCAAACACCAGAGAATCTTAACTTGACTTATGACTCAACTCTTTGCCTTTTATTGGAAAGGGACAGACTATAAGTTTCATTTCACTAGAAGAAATAATAGATTATTTTAAATACTCTGAGTTTGCCTTTGATTACCAATTCTGAAAATAAATGTCAAATATTCAGAGCAGGTAATTTATTGATTTACATACAGGTTCAGTTTTATATAGTTTATATTTGTTTACAAGACATAAGACCTAGGGTGAGGTTGGGGACCTGGGGGGAACCAAACAATAATAGGACAGCAGTGGCTGAAAAATCAAACATTGTTAGACCTCACTAAAAGGAGCTAGACCTCATTGATTCAGACTACGACAAAGTTTAAATTTGGCACTATCTTTGAAAATAGGGTTTAGCCAGCAATGTAGCCCAAATGAGATGGTAGAGAATGTGCTTGACCTCCTTGAGAAAGCCAATTACTTTTAGGTTTGGTTTAAGAAGGCAGTGAGGCATGGTAGAAAAAATGCTGGGCCAGAAGTCAAGGAAACTGAGTCATTCATTGTCCTGGTTCTGTCATTGACTTGTGGTATGACCTTAGGCAATTCGCAATTTGATTTAGCCAATTTTTATTAAACACGTGTACATGACGTTGGAGGAGATAAAAAGTCAGCTTCTGTGGCCTCTTATCTGGAGACCTCGATATTTTACATCTAGTCCATCAGACATTGTGTGTGTAAAGAGCCTAGCCCAAAATTGAACGAAAACAGAGCAGGTTTAATTGCCTTTGGGAAATTATCAAATGTTTTTACTTACCCTCAAGTTTCTCCTGAAACAAAGGCCCACCTTTTTATTGTTTCTTTTTAAAAAATTTTTTACACACATTCATTATTTCTCACTCATTGTTTCTCTAAATGGACAATTCTTTAGAATTCCTCATATAATATGTATAATCCAGCAAAATAAATTCCCACATTGAAAGGTCCATCATTTTAACAATATCCTAGAAATACTGTATGACAAATCTTGAAAGATCATGGTCTTTGAAGAACATGTTTCAAAGACTAAAACAACAATAAAACATTTTTTGTGATTTCATTAGTGTTCATTAGTGTAGGAAATTCCAAATTCTTCTACAATTTATAGTTTTAAAGAGAGGCTTGAGGCACCATGAGAAGAGGAACTTGCCTAAGACAATGAAGCCAGTTTGTGTCAAAAGCACATTTGAATCTAGGTTTTCCTGAGGCTCTCTCTCTCTATCCACATTCAACACAGCCCTCAACAACTCAAAGAACAGATTATAAAGTATCCCACGTGGTGGATTACACGCAAAAGACACAATAAATATTTACTAAATGAATACAATGAGATAATATTTTAATGTTTTAAAAGCATTTCCTTTACAACAATCCCTTGAGATGGGTAGAACAATTACCCCATTTTACAGATGCAGGATTGAGACTTAAAGAAATTAAACAATTTGACCCTAGTGGCAAAACTGAGAGCAAACTCATTTTTTTTTCTTTTTCTAACCTCTTGTGCTTTCTACTGTGTCACATTTTCTAGAGTCTCAGGATATCTAAACAAGTTCATTTTCAAGAAGATTCCATGTCATTTTAGCCAAAAGCTGTCCTAAAGAAGAGATTTTTAAATGTTTCCATAAATGTTGTGAAGAACTTGTCTAAATTTGTCAGATAACCTTATTTTCTACTCATCCTCACTTTCCTCTATTCCACAATTTACCATCTTAAACCAAGACAACAAATTGACAAAAAGTCCCCTCAAAACTTAGAAACTCAGGGGAATAGAAAGTTGAATAAAATATAATTCCCTATGGTCCAGGACCCCCAGATCTTTAAGCTAATACAGACTGGAACTAACCTTGGGGGTAGCCCTAAAGTATTCACAAGTACCCATATCTATCTTGGGTTCATCATACTCCCACCTAGAATTCTGGGAAATGTTTTAATGTAGCTTATATTTTTTAATACAGTTCATGTCTAGGTTTCCACAATCGTAAGTAACTAAGGTTCCTAGTTCCTGTACAAGCACTTGAAGTAACAAATGAATACGGGGTAGAAGAAATTATTTATTTTACCCCCTAGAAAAAGGTACAAAGGATTCACAGGAGTCTGTATACAGATAGATAAAATATATGAACGATAGTAGCCTATAAATATTTAACAAAATTCTCCCTCTTTGATTGGTTGTACTTTTCCACTAGGGTTCGAGAGTCTTTTCAATTTAGCATTGCACCCACCCTGCTTTAGATTACTCTTGGAAGGGAACTGAACTTGGAGTGGCCAGCAGTTCAATGCCCAGACATATTAATGGATCCCTCACTCTCTTACAGGATGCTCATTTCCTTTTTTTTTTTTTCAGGGAGCAAGGCAGGTCAATTGGGGTTAAGTAACTTGCCCAAGGTCACACAGATAGTGTCAAGTGTTTGAGGCTAGATTTGAACTCAGGTCCTCCTGACTCCAAGATCCATGCCCTATTCACTGTGCCACCTAGCTGCCCCATCATTTCCTTTTTTTTTTTTTTTTTTTTTAGGCAGGATTATTAAACTAGTAGTGAAATGCTTTATGGCATGGTGAATAGAGAACTGGCCTCAAAGCCAGGAGGACATGAACTCAATTCCAACGTCTGACACATATTGATTTCATGACCTTGAACTAGTCACATGACCTAACTGCTTTAGGTAAGTCTCTCAAATACATAATTAAACAAGTTTATCTGGGAGAGAAAAAAATCTGAGCATTTCAGTGGACTTCAAACTTAATATGAGTTAGCAATATGAATGGCAACCAAAATAACTAATGTGATCTTGGAGAGCATTGGAGAGCATTCCAAAAATAGGGAGATGATAGCCCCTCCATAGTCTGTCCTGGTGAGACCTCACCTGAAATATTATACTTAATTCTATGTGCCACAGTATAATAAGGATGTCAGTAAGCTTAAGAGCATTCAGAAGAGGGCAACCAGGATGGAGAAAGGCTTTGAGTTAGAATGTAGGACAGACTGAGGGAATTAGAATGTTTTACCAAGATAAGAGAAGGATTAGGGGAGGATATGTATTCAAATACATGGATAACCCTTTAAATATTTGAAGTCTAATCCTGTTATCACCAAGAACAGAGATTAGATTTGTTTTGTTTGGCCTTAAAGGGGAAAACTAGAAATCATAGGTGCAAATTGCAAATAGGCAATTTTAAACTTGATGCCAGGAAAACTTTCTAATAGTTAAGATGATTCTACAGTGGAAGGGGCTGCTTTGAAAGGCAATGGAATCCCCCTCTTTGGAGGCCTTGAGTCAGAGGCCCAATGACCACTTGTAGTGTGGAATCTTTTTGAGTAGGTTCCCTCTACCTTTCAAATTCTATAATTCTGTAATTCCATATTAGAAAATTTGTCACTTAATTTTTGCCTTTGTATCCCAGCACCTAGAATAATGCATGATATATAAGATTAGAGACCTGAAGTTGGAGGGGTCTTGAGGACCTTACTCATATCTGAAGAAGGGCACTCTTGTCTAATATCTCTGAGACTTCATCCACTAAGGGAAGGGTTTGAACTAAGCAAACTCTGAAGTACTTTCCATCTCTAACTCTAGGACCTTATGAATCCTACAAATTTCTTTTTAGATCAGTAGTGCCAACCTCAGGTCCAGATTCCCCCTCAAAGCAGAGGAGAAGATTTCTTAACACCCAAGTTAAGTCTGAGCCCATTCTCCTCAGGGATTGAAGTGTGCTTCTGGTTTAAGATATTGTTGATCTTTGGTGTTCCCTAAACTTCAGTAAATATCTCTGTTTAAAAACTAATTTATGTTAATTGGTTAATTGGCACTGGGGAGAGATTAACTATTTAAAAAATATTGGAGGAAAACAAACCAAGTGAAAGTCCATGAGTGATAGGTATTAGAAATCAGCCCCAGAGCAGAGCCTCAGGGTTGCCACTGGTACCAAGAAGGGAACAGTAGGGACCTAAATCTGGGGAATCAACTTTGTAGTTGTGGGGTTAGGAGAGTGGGAGCCAGGTCTTATGTATTTCATTTGAAGTATCCTAAAGGAAAAGGTACAGTCTCAGAAGGTAACAAGAGATAGATGACTAATTGTCAAAAAGAAGACTTGTTTTCAGTTATAGACTAGATGGTCTCTGAGGTCCCTTCCAACTCAGAGATGCTGTGAATTTATTTAACCATTCCCCTCTTGTCAGATATTTAGATTGCTGATTGGCAACAATGGAATTTTTGGATCAAAGGATATGACCATTTCTGTAACTTTTACTGTGTATTTCCAGATTTCTTCCCAAAAGGATTATATCAGTTTATGATTCCACCAGCAACAAGTGATCGCACCTATTCCCCCAAAACTCCATCAGCATTGAACTTCCTTGCTTTTGATTTCTTTTGTCAGATTGATAGATATAAGGTAGGGCCTCAGAGGGATAGTTAGGTGGAACAGTAGATAGTGTGCCAGACCTGGAGTCAGGAAGACCTGAGTTCAAATATGGCTTCAGACACTTATTAGTTGTGTGACCCTGGGCAAGTCACTTAACCTTGTTTGCCTTGTTTCCTTTTCTATTGGATGAGCTAGAGAAGGAAATGGCAGCCATTCAAGTATCTTTGCCAAGAAAACCCCAAATGGGGTCATGAAGAGTCAGACATGATTGAAACGAATGAACAAGTACCTCAGAATTGTTTTTAATTTACATCTCTTTGATTACTGAGTCTCAGTATTTTTTCAAGTGATTAATATTAATTTTGTTAATTAATCATGTTTCCTTATGAAAACATCAGTTCACATCCCATGTATATGTATTCATACAAAGGGATATATGTGTATATACGCATGCATACACATACATATAAATACAAGTTTCTATATATAAATATGTATGTGACAAGAACTAAAAGTTCATACATACATTTTTGTTGTTCAGTCATATCCAACTCTTCATGACCCCATTTCAGGTTTTCTTGGTGAAGATACTGGAGTAGTTTACCAATACATTTTAGAGATGAGGAAACTGAGGCAAACAGAGTTAAATGACATGCTCAGGGTCACACAGCTAGGAAGTGTCTGAGGTCATATTTGAATTCAGGTCTTCCTGGCACTCTATCCACTGTGCCACCCAGCTACATACATACATACATACATATGTGAAACAGCATGGCATAGTACCAGTTCTGCTTGATATGGGCTCTGTGATCCTGTATAAGTCACTTAAATTCACGGTGCTCTAAGCCAGTGATATCAAACTCAAATAGAAATGGATTCTTTTAGGAAGCACATTGACTTAGAAAATTAACTTTATCTTTCTTTTATTATTTTTTAAATTTTATTTATTTATTTTTGCTTTTTGGAGGGGGGAGGGCAGGGCAGTTGGGGTTAAGTGACTTGCCCAAGGTCACATGGCTAGTAAGTGTTAAGTGTCTGAGGCCGAATTTGAACTCAGGTCCTCTTGACTCCAGGGCTGGTGCTCTCTTCACTGCACCACCTAGCCACCCCTCTTATATTATTTTTTATCTACGCTGGGCACGTCTCTAAGATTTTAAGTTGCAGGGAAGAAGAAGACACCTGCAGAGATACACAATTTCCACACTTGGATGTTCCCTATACCAATAACATCACAGGTACAGTCCCTATGTAGTTTAGATTTAAGTCAGTTGGGATGTGTGGCACGTCCAGGGACGACTAGCACTGTTGGTGTGAGAGTTTACCAAGCCCATTTCAGGGCTGCTCATCCACTTTCTGTGTTCATTTGATTCACCCAGCTCTCATCTGTGTCTCCAAGAAGCAGCAGTATGCAGTGGCCACATCTTAGTAAATCATCTCAGCAGATGAGCTAAGTTAAAACTAAGCTGAGGGTAACCTGTGGGTGAATGAGGGCGACGTCTACCCCAAGCAAGTGGAGACTTTCCTCGGCCGAATGTGCTGATGAGAACAGTTTGTTCCAAAAGGCACAAAGACAGCTAAAGCAGGTTCTGTGAGACACTAGAGCTTAGTCTGACGTCAAAGATGCCATGGTCATCCACCCCATCCCAGGCCATCGCCAGTCGTCCAGACCTTTGTCTTGCCACTGGACCTCACTGACTATGGAAGAGAGAGGCTGAGGACTTTGTGCAGCTCTGCCTCATTTAAATCCAATTCATACACAAGTCAAGACATCACCCCATGATATCATTGTCCCCTTTGAAAATGAAGGACAAACAACAATAACTATTTAGATGCCAAGTTTTTAGTGAATGTTCCCAGGTACTTTTGTTAGATTTTGATTCTCTCCATGTTCATCAGCATATACAAGCACACTTCATTTTATTGTGCTTTACAGATATTGCCCTTTTTACAAATTGAAGTTTTGTGGCAACTTTGCATCAAGCAAGTCTATCAATGCCATGCTCCTGACAGCAGTGCTCACATCATGTCTCTGTGTTGCATTTTAATAATTCTCACAATATTTCAAACCTTTTCATTATTATTATTATTTCTGTAATGGTGATCTGTAATCAGCGATCTTTGATGTCACTATTGTAATTGTTTTGGGGTGCCATGAACCACACCCACATAAGACAGCAAACTTAATCAATGAATGTTGTGTGTGTTCTGACTGCTCCGCTGACCTTCCTAAGATACAACAACATTGAAATTAGGCCAATTAACAATTCTACTATGGCTCCTAAGTGTCCAAAGGAAAGGAAGGGTTAAACAACATGGCAAATTTCATTGTTGTCTTATTTTAAGCAATTGGCACAGCCACCCCAACCTTTAGCAACCACTACCCTGATCAGTCAGCCAGCAGCCATCAACACCAAAGCAATACTCTCTGCCAGCAAAAATATTATGACTCACTAAAGGCTCAACTAATGGTTAGCATATTTTTAGCAATAACGTATTTTTAATTAAGGTATGTTCATCAGGGGTTTTTAGACAAAATGCTATTGCACATTTAATAGACTAGAATAATAGTGTAAACATAACTTTTATATGCAATAGCAAAATTCACATGACCCATTTTATTGTAACAATCACTTCATTATGGTGGTCTAGAACCAAACCTGCAACATCTCTGAGGTATGCATGTATATGGGAAGCTAGGTAGAGCAGCAGATAGAAGTCTGGGCCTAGACTCAGGAAGACCTGAGTTCAAATTTCACCTTAGACACTTACTAGCTGTGTGACCTTGGGGAAGTCCCTTAAATTCTGTTTGTCTTGGTTTCCTCCACTGTAAAATGGGGATAATAACAGTATCTTCCTCCCTGGGGTGCCATGAGGATCAAATGAGATAATTGTAAATCATTTAACACAGTCCCTGGTACATAATAAGCATTATATAATTGTTAACTATGTAAACAAGCAATAGACAGTACAAACGGGCGCGCATTGGTTCCAGAGTTGGGGGGTGGGGACAAGATTACTTTTAGGACACTACAGAGCTTCTTTGCTGACCTCAGGTTTCTCCTCTTTCTTCTCATCTTCTGAATACCTACACTCTACTCTATGGCAACAAATCATGGAATTTAAAAGTCTCCAAAGGCCTGAAAATGAGTATCATACAACAGGCGATGGAGATGTGCATGGTGGCTGGGTAGGAAAAGACTGCAACCTGTGAAAAGCAGAAAGTTTCAAGTAGGACCTTGAAAAGAAAATGGCTTTAGGGCAATTTATTATAGATAAAGAAGAGGCTGGTCACATAGCAAGTGTAAGAGTTGGCATGTGGGCAGTCAGAATGCTCCTCTGTTATAAATGTTCCAGTACTGGGGGTGTCCCTCTGTGGTCAAGTTTTAAAAGGGCATGAACAAGAGTCACAGAAGAGGAGCAGGCTATCAGGGGTGGCAAGTGGCATCATAGTTGGGAACATGCAAATCAAAGAGATCAAAGCTCCAGTTGCATGAATATCTTTACTGAAGTTTATTTTCCCAATAGGCTTACTAAATTATCTTTTGGATATCTTGGTTTGGCTTACATACATACATACTTATTCTTTTCAATTGATAAGTTTCTCTATATTTTGTCCCTATAAGATAGTTTTATAATAACCACTTGATAATATATTTTAAAGTCCAAAATAATTTTCATAAACTTTTAAAAACATGTCCTAGATTTTCTTGCCCATCCAATTTTCCATGTAAATTTCATTAAAGTTATCCAGTTGTCTAGAAAGACCCCTTGGTATTTTTATTGGTATTTCATTAAATGTTTAAATTAATTTTGAAATTAGAGTCATCTTTTCTATATTAATTTAACCCATCATGAAAGCTGAATGTTTCTCCAATTATTTCAGTCTGGCTTTATTTTAGCCATTATTGTTTTATGGATGTCCTTGTATAGGTATATCAAGGTACTTTAATTCACAAAGCTTTGCTGGGTTTTGTTGATACTGTAAATGTAGTTTATGTTTTATGATGTTTTCTTGGTCTTTATTGCTAGTAAATAAAAATGCAAAAGATTCTGTGGGTCAATCTTGTATCCTCTGTCTGCTGAACCTATTCATTCTAATCATTAATATTTTTTCAGTGCATAATCATAACACCAGCAAGTAATGATATATTGACCTTTTCATTTCCAATGTAAATCCTTCTGATGTTTTTGTCCTGACATTGCAGTTGCTAGCATTTTTAATGCTATGTCTCTCCTACCAAAAATAAACAAACAAGCAAACAAACACACACACACACACACACACACACACACACACACAGAAAGTGAACATTCTGGATTTGTACCTGTTTCTGATAACTTTCCATTGCATATTTTTACTATATATACTATATATAATTTTTCATTATGTTGAGGAAATATCCTTCTCTGACTATTCTTTTTAGTGTTTTTACAGTGAATGAATGATAGGCTTTATCAAAGTATTTTTAAAGTTCTAGGGAGTTTTTGTTTGTACTTTTTATGTTACAAGTTTTTCTCATGTTGAGTCATACTTTACATGCTTGTTATAAACACAACTTGGTTGGGGTAGCTAGGTGATCACAGTGAATAGAGCACTGGCTCTGGAGTCAGGAGGACCTGAGTTCAAATCTGGCCTCAGACACTTAATAGTATGACCTTGGGCAAGTCACTTAACCCCGATTGCCCTGCCTTCCCCCCTCCAAAAAGCAAAAAAACAAAAAACCCCACGACTTGGTGTTAACAATGAATGAATAATGATATAGATAGATAGATAGATAGATAGATAGATAGATAGATAGATAGATAGACAGGTATGTGTATTTCTATGTTCTATTAGCTTATATTTTACATTTTTGTTTATTTAGGGAAATGTTTTATAATTTCATTTTTAGTGTTATGTTTAACAGATTTTAAGAAGGCTTATAGGAGATTATAAACCATGCCTTTTGGTCAAGAAGATCTGAGTTCCTGGGCATATCCATTAAACTCTCAGTATCCTATGCAGTTTTCCAGTCTATAAGTTACAGATCAGTTACTAGTCCTCAGAAGTGGAGGACATTTCTACACTAGAAACTCTCCAAACCTATGCAATCACAAGTCAAAATCAAAGATCAACACCATATTTGTCTAATAGAAAGTACTGTATAACTTTCTGTCTTTCCCTATATTATTAAAAAATCTATGTAGTACTGTTGGCAGAGCTATGAATTGGTCTATCCATTTTGGAAAATTTTGGAACTATGCATGAAAACACTTAAATATTTATATTTTTCAAGGCAATGACTGTTACTGGACATATGCCCAAAAATTGTAGAAAAATTTCACATGTAACAAAATATTGATAGCAACATTCATTTTGTTAGCAAGAAATAGGAACAAAGTGGGTCTGTGTCATTTGAGAGCTATCTGAACAAATTGTGGTATATGAATATAATGGAATATTATTGCATTATTGGATACAACAAATACTATGACCTCAGAGAAACATGGAAGGAGGTATGTGAAATGATGTGTAACAAAGAAAATTGACATCTGGTGGTGCAGAGGATAGAGAGCTGAGTCTAGAATCAGGAAAAGATTAGTTAAAATCCATTCTCAAGACCGCTAGCTGTGTTACCCTGGGCAAGCCCCTTAAACTTTGTGTTTTTTTGCTCAGTTTCCTCAACTGTAAAATATGAGGATAATAATAGCACTCATATTTGTAAAAGTGCTCAGCACATAGTAGGCACTTTCCTCAAAGAAAGCAGAATCAGGAGAACAATATACACAAAACAGTAATATTAGGCAACAACTAAGTTCTGATTCAATGCCATGAACAATATGGATACCAGAGGACAGATAATATATAATATAAATAATATAAATCATTCCTCTTGGCAGCAAGGTAGAAGACTACTGGTACAGAATATAGTGAATGTTGATAAATTTGTTCACCTTTGCTTAATTGTTTTTCTCTATTCTCAGAAGAGTCCAAATTGGAGGGAAGAACATATTTTGAAATGTCTCTCCCTCTCCCTCTCTCTCTCTCCCTCTCACTCTCCAACCTCTAGCTCTGACATTTTATCCATGGTACCACCTACTTGACCCATACTATTACTATATATTTGTTATTCTTGTATTATTGTTATTATTATTATTTTTGCTTATTATTTTAGCTGTCAGAACTCTGCCTCTTACTTTTCCAGGCTTCCTTCAACACACTTTCTGTAGAAGGTCTTCCAGGTGCCCCACATCCTACTCCCTGACAGTCTTCTGACAGCATTTACCCTCCACCTACTCTGTTTATATTTTTTACTCATTTTAGTATTGGTATGTTGTCTCTCTCATTAGAATTCAAGCTCCATGAGGACTAGGATAGTGTTTTTGCATTTCTTTATATCCCTAGCACTTAGCACACTGTTTAATAAATGTTTGATGACCGACTGCATAAAAATTGAAAATTTTTTCACATTTTAATTTATTTTTCCAATACTTAAATAAAGCCTGTTTTTTGTCTTTCAGGTTTTTTTAAATAGTTCTATTTCATTAGATATCATTACTGCCACTATTGCTTTTTTGAATTTGTATTTATTTGTACAATATAGTGTAGGTCAAATTATAGTATTCTCTTTTCCCATATTAACATACATTAATGTTTTGTTGCCATCATTTGATTTCATATCATTCTCATTTCAATACTCCCAGAGAGAAATCTTCCATGTGCTGATGAAAAACAATTGAACAAAAACATTCAATAAAGTTACCACATCTAACAACATAGACAATGTTGTGCCATAGTAATCCCCCACCTGTCTGTCTTGAGGTAAGATATGTTTCATTATCTGTTCTCTGAAACCAAAAACTGGTTTTTCCATCAATCAAAGTTTACTTCCTTTTCAATGTTCATTACACTTACTTTGTTGTTGTCACTCCATATATTGTTCTCTTGATTGTGTCTATTCAGATCTGTCATTGTCTGTACAGTTCTTCCCAGGTGTGGTAGGAAGAATATCTATTAGTATTTCCTCCCTTCCCCCTCCCCATGGGTGCTTGGTTAGTTCTTCTTAGAATGTATTGAAACCACCCTCCAGACTTAATTGACTCAGGGGATTAAAAGCTGTAGCTTTGCTTCCTGATGCCCACATACAAAGAGGCAGGGAGAGCTGTAACACCTGCCTGTAATAGGGCAATAGAGTTATCTTCAGCTGAATCAATAAACTTTGCTCACTGACTATCCCTGTAAAATAGCCTTCCCCTACTACAGCTAAACAAATCTCCATTTGTTAACTGTCAAATCTTCTATGAGTGTTTCATTTTGTTCCAATTTCCAACCTGAGGTACTTCATCAGCCTCATCAACCCTAGTCTGCGAACATCTTATTTCCCTGAATTTCTAGTGGTTTCTAATAGTTTCATTTCTAACTGCATAATGCTATTCCACTATATTCATATACCATGGTTGTTGTTTTTTCATCCATTCCCCAATTGGTTAGTATCCACTTTGTTTTGAAGAGAGGCATCATAGCCTAGTATTCTGCATCAGACACACCCTGAGTAACAATTTCAAATCTGTAAAAAGAAGGCCTTGGACTCAATGGCCACTAAAATCATCTGTTTCTCTAAAGCTATGATAAGCTCAATTTTCTGTAGATAATTATAGTTATGTTTTCTAATTTATTGTCTTTTGCTTCTCTGATATTTAGCCCTCTTTTTACTATGGATAAAGAACCCCTGTTTTTGGTATTTGGGACTACTTTTTCCTTCCCCTCCTTTTATTGCTATCATTTGTAATGAACTATTTTTAAACAGTAAATGAGGATCTTTTAGGTTTCTTTGCCTTTTTGTTAACCATTATTATTATAACACATTTTATTCTATGATGTAAATTGATTATTTCTATTACTTTTACAATTTATTGTATATACATATATGCAAAATCTTTATTATTACTCATAGGTTTATAGTATTTTAATAATCATTAATCATTTATTTGTTCAGTTTGAATTTCCTTCTCCATACCTTAGAGAGCCTTCTTTAGTTATGAATTTTTGTAAATAACATCTTCCAGATCTTTGAAATTCATTATGTTTTCAAACACTATGGTCATATTTTCAGGGTATGTAATTTTAGTGTCTAATTCTAATTTGTTTACATATATACATACATATATGTATGTGTGTGTGTATCTTTGACTCTTGCCCTCTCTATTATTCTGAAGCTCAGAGCATTTATTACTACTTCACTCTGAAGTTAAATAAATCCTTCAAGCCTTCCTCCTGCTGCCTTCTTCTGTAATTGCCACCTTTCAGGTCAGCTGCTAGTCACAATTTTACTATCCTAGAGACATCTCATGCTGTGGTCAGCCTGTGGCTTTGACCTTGTCTGTCAGGCAGTTTCCATTTTATTTCCTTTGCCTGTGTTCTAAAGTCCTTATTATTGGAAACTATACACCAGAGTGAAACTTGGCCCTAAAAAGTTTTCAGTGGCAAGGCAAAGCATTCAGAACCATACAACAGTCTGACAGCATTTCATACTGTATTGCCCAAATTGTGCCCCCAAAATATATGTGGGAAGCAAAGTTCCCACATTGGAGACATCACAGATCCTTCCTGTATTGAATTAAGTAAATGCTCCAAATGAATCAGGCTTACCATTCCTTCCTCCCATGCTGTGAGAGCACATACTGTTCTGCACTGAGGGAAAATTATCATAATGTAGGAACAATTCAGCTCTGCCAGTGACTGAAATGGGACATAGTATGTGATGGGCAAGGATAGAGTACACACAGCCTGTAATAGTTCTGGCTCAACTCCAACACTCTGCTATATCCCTTTATTCAATAAATGTTTATGACACACCTCTTGGACATTATGGTGAAATTGAAAGTATATATGACACACTTCTATTATGTGCAGAGTTTTATGCTGACATTATGGGGAAATTGAAGGCATAAAAGTCATGGTTCCTGTCTGTAAAGAAGGAGACAAGGGAAGTAGAGAGGAGGAAAAGGACACAGAGAAAAACAATTGCTCTGCTTCTGCTTAGCTAATGTCTTCCCAGGCTCAGAGTGAAGCATAGAGGGAATAACCCTACCTTATATTTGAATTATGATTTTTTTAAACTTAAAAAAACCTTGTGTGTTAGGTCATCTCAAAATCATAGAGGTAGAGAGAATTTTAGGAAATCCCATTGAACTCCATGCCTCCAAGGTGGGCAACAACTAACCATCTCAGTCTGTTGATTATCTCTTGGAGGGCACCTTGAGAGAGGTAATTTAGGACTAGTAAAAGGAATTATTACTATGTCACACAGCAGGCAATACAGAACTTATCATGCCAAGAGGCAGTATAGGTTTAAAATATGAATCGATTTTTAAACAGCTGGATAAATTTATAGATGACAGCTCTATAATTGGTTTTGAAATGAAAGTAGGATGAATTGAGGGTATTCATTCAACAAGTATTTGGGTGCCTAGTATGTGGGCAGCTGGTGGTATAGTGGATAAAGGTGTAGGCCTAGAGTAAAAAAACTGAGGAGAACAGTGTTAAGTCACTTGCCCAGGGTCACACAGCTAATAAGTATCTGAGGCCAGATTTGAACTCAGGAATTCCTGACTACAGGCCCAGCACTCTATCTACTGTACCATCTAATATAAGCTCTTCAGACCATTTTATTTTTGCTTTTGTATCCCCAATATACACTTGCATATAATAGGCCTATCATATGTTTATATAATTGAACAATCTAGAATGTTTTGGGGGAGGGGTTTGCACTTGCTGCTGCCTTTCGTGTTTGTGTGCATGTGTGTGCTTATATGTTTTGCTTAAAGTCTTTCATGCTATGCTTGTGAACAAATTGGAGATTTATCATCCAGACAAGGGATGGGGAACCTGCAGTATTGAGACCATATGTAGCCCTCTAATCCTCAAGGGTGGCCCTTTGACTGAATAGGGGCTGAACTTGAGAACCTAGGGGGCCATATGTGACCTCGAGGTCTCAGGCTCCCCACCCCTGATCTAGATGATAGCACATCAGATTTAGAATAAGGTGAACTGAAAAAAGCCAATGAGGAGTCATTTATATGTAAACGAGAGCTTTAAGAGATGTCTCTAAAGGAGGGCTTCAGGTATCTGTAATTGACTCCCAACTGTTCATCATTTTACCAATTACTTATTTGAAGATATAGATGGGATATTGATCAAGTCTTCAAATAACATATAGCATGGATACATATATATAACACATTAGGTGACCAAGTTCAGATCCAACCAAATCTCAGTAGATCAAATTGAATAATAAGAATAAATAAAAGGTTTTCTAACTTGGTCCCCAAAAAATCAACTTTGCAAATACAGGGGAAGGCATACCTATGTAGCAATTTCTATGAATATGAGGACCTGAGTTCAGTTCTTGCCTCAGATACTTGACACTTACTAGCCATGTGACCTTGGGCAAGTCACTTAACCCCAATTGCCCTGCCCTTCCCCCTCCAAAAAGCAAAAGAGAGAGAGACAGAGAGAGACAGAGAGAGGAGAGACAGAGACAGAGACAGAGACAGAGAGAGATTGCTTTAAGAGTCCCTTCCAGTTTTAAATCTATGACTATGAACTGATGAATCAACAGTTTACCACGGCAGTCAATACAACTAATGCTAAGCTGGAAGAGAATGATTCTATTATATTCTATAGTCTCATATGACATTTTTGTTGTTGTTGTTCAATTGCTTCAGTCATGCCTGACTCTTTGTGACCCCATTTAGGTTTCTCTTGGCTAAAATACTGGAGTGGTTTGATATTTCTTTCTCTAGCTCATTTTATAGATGAGGAAACTGAGACAAACAGGGTTAAGTGACTTGCCTAGGGTCACACAGCTAGTAAATATCTGAGGCCAGAATTGAACTGAGGAAGATGATTCTTTCTAACTCCAGGCCCCACACTCTATCCATGAAGCACCTACCTACCCTTCTTATATGGGTATCATATTTTAAGGAAGATATAGATAAGCTGAAACATGTTTAGAAGTGGGTTGTTGAAACAATAGTGAGTAGACTAGAAAATATGCCTTACAAGGTTTTGATTGAAGGAATCGAAGAGAAAACATTTTGGGAAACATGTTAGTTGTCTTGAAGTATCTGGAGCACTAACATATAGAAGAGGGAGTAGAAATTCAGTTTAGTCCAAAGAATGATAGATGGAAACTTCAAAGAAGCATATTTAGTCTTGGTGTACATACAGAAAGAAATCTTCATAATTTAAGCTAACCCAAAGTGGAATGGCTTCTTAGGAAATAGTGCCTGAAAAAAGACTTATGGGAAATGTTGTAGAAGATTAGATTCTTAGTCAAATCATATGAAATGAATTAGATGGCCCCTGAGGTCCATTCCCACTCTTACATCTGTGATACTTTATATGTATGTGTATATGTGTATGTATAAAAATACATATCATAACGTGTGATCTGAACTAATGTATAACAGTGCATTCATCAATGGTGTCAAACTCAAATAGAAATGTATCTTTGCAGGCTTCATATTTATTTATTGATGTTGTCTTAATACAGACTGAAGCATACTATATTTCACTTTTTTTGTTCAAGTCCTCTTGTACAAAATGAATAATATGGTAATGTTTTACATGATTACATATGTAACCTGTATCAGATTGCTTACTGTCTTAAGGAGATAGGAGGAGAGGGAGGAAAGGAGGGAAGGTAGAATTTGGAACTCAAAACTTAAAAAAATATTTAAAATTACTTTAATATAATTGGGGAAGATGAAATATTATTTTAAAAACTTTAAGCACTATAAAACATTATTTATGTGACATTTCATTTTTTAAGTATTTTGTTTAACATTATCCAATTATGTTTTTATCTGGTCAGGATTTTTGTAGTTTGCAAGTGGTTGTGAGTTTAAACCTCTGACTTGTGTGTATGTGTAGGTTTTATGGAAGGGTATGGATAAGAGTCACACAGGATAAGAAACAGAAATAAGTTGCCAGCTGCCAATTCAGAAGGAGTCCCCATGTTGATGAGATCACTGATCCACAAAAGTGTTGAGCTATAGATTGACATGAGTGTAAATATGTGTAAATTTATACATATGTGCACATATAACCTAGAAAATACTTTCAATAAGGCTTAATTATTTTCAGTGGTAATTAGTAACATGTTACAGGGAGCATTCAATTCAACAAATTTAATTCAACAATCATTAGTGAAGAAATGTTTATTAGTGCAAAGTGTGTTAAGTGTACAAGATGAGCCTACATCTTAGTAGGGGAGATAGGGCATATGTACAAATTATTTTTATGCAAATTAGAATTTGCACTCTGTAGATAAGTGTTTCTTGAATTCCATAGAATGAGAGGCAGCTATAGTGGCTATACCTTGACCAGAAAAACCTAGATTTAAACCCAGCTTCTGATACACATTTGCTCTGTGACCATGGATAAGTGATCTAACTTCTCAGTGCCCCAAATTAACTCCACTCCCTGATTTTAAGTTACAGATGAGCTATTGATCTGTATCAAGGGAGGCTGTTGAGTACCAGAGAGTTCCCCATGTTGATAAAGTCACAGGCTGAGATCTAATAATAATAATAAGATAATTATATTGTACACAATATAATTATATACTATGCAATAATATAAATAACAATACATATATATATATATATATATATATATAAGCAGAAGACAATTCTTATGAGAAATTAGAGGTGGAAGAGATTACTTGTGCTATCTGGAACTAAGCATGATTTCATGAAATAACTTTCCCTTAGGAGCACTGGCATCTGGAACAGGAAGGGGATTTTAAAAGGCAGAGGCGAGTGAATATCATGTCCAAGGCAGCTACATGAATTGGGAAGGTGTTAACAACTGAATATGAAGGTGATGGGGAGAGCTACATTGCACAGGGTCAGAGAAGGGGCCAACCATCTGTGAATAAAAGCAAAGTGGGACATGGAGCAGAAAGTTGATGATTCAAACCAAGAAATCAGAATATCATACCATTATGGGGGAAAAAAAAACTGTGGGACTTGAGAGTCTGGGATAAGTTATTCCACAGAGAAGGAAACATTTGCAAGGGCTAGAATGAAGGCAAGTTTGCCTTTAGTATAGTTTTCTTTTCTTTCTTTTTTTTTTTTTTTTGCTTTTTTGGAGGGTAATTGGGGTTAAGTGACTTGCCCAAGATCACACGGCTAGTATTTGTGTTAAGTGTCTGAGGCCAGATTTGAACTCAGGTCCTCCTGACTCCAGGGCTGGTGCTCTATTCACTGCACCACCTAATCACCCCTCTAGTATAGTTTTCACTGACTAACAACACTGGAAATGGTCACTTTGCCCTCTAGGGAGGAAAAAAAAAACCTTTTTGGTGAGAGAGCTATTTATCCCATCCATACCGTTCTGCTTTTTAAAAGGGCAAAGCTGTCAATAGTAGGAACTATACAGCAGGAGAATGTGTTCTAGGTGGAGGTAGAGAGAAAATAAAATCAAGAGAAAAGAGGCAAGGTTCATTAGGGGTCTGGCAAATAGTCCAGTCTGACCGGATATGGAGTACGTAAAAGGGATTCATGTAAACTAGAGTAAGAAAAATAGGCTAGGGCCAGATTGTATACAGTCTTACATGTTAAGCTGGGAAGCTAGCCTTTTTATTCGATAGGCGAAAAGGAACCAAAAAAAGTCTTGGATGTGCCTAAAAAGGTAGATTAGGAAGTTTTATTTGGGCACCAGTATGTGGAATAAATTGGAGTACCCTAAAGGGAAAGGGCCAATTCCCCCAGGATATACCAGCATACCTTGTTCATAGCTAAATCTAAAAGGCCCAGCTCTGGAGGCTGTTTCAGTAGCCCTGGAAACAGATAACTGAGGAAGGAAAGGAAAGGAAGGGCTGAAGCAGATTACAGATACTAGGATGCAAAAGAAGGGACTTATCAGAGAAATGCTGTAGAGGTGGAATTGGCAGGACAAAGCAAATGTATATGAGAGGTGAGGGGAAAAGGGGGCGTCAAAGTATTGTCAGACTGTGGTTGTGTCAGACATTGAATACAAACAGAAATAAGAATATTGCAAACAGGTCTCTATATATTTGGCTTTTTTTTCCTACAGTATCTAGAGTTATATCTAAAACTTGGTTATCATATTATACTTTCATATCTTAAACTAATCCAGTCCCTTATAAAATCATAACTTTGTGCTTTTTACAACATATGTACTTAATTTTATTTGAAAATGCCAAGATTCAAATACTATTATCCTAAATGATGTTAAGAAATTGTGTTTTCAATATCAACAAAATATAATGTAAGATGCCTGACTAGAGACAGGTCAGAACTGATACGCTTGTAAATACATAAAAAAATGCATATGAGGCATTTGAACATGGCCTATTAAAAATAACAAATTGAGTACTAATATACATTTTTACATTGCTTTGAATAAAATATTAAAATGACATTTCCTGAATTTATAAATTTTAGAAGGCATGCTTTGTTAGGGGTCTTACACTTTGGTTGTATGTGTTTTAAAAATAAATGCTATTCTTTTTATAATTCCTGAACACTGGTTTTTTTAAAAATGCTGGTAATATGAATTCTATGAAATTTGTTAAATACCAGTGCAAAAACATTGTCAATATTAACGATGGTTTTTTTTCCAGCATAAGTAAATAGGATACATTCATTTTGTAAGAGGAAAAGGAGAAGGTGCATGTGGAAGCAAATGTACTCAGCACATTTGTTGTAGTTAATACCTAACATTAGCCAACTAATGTCCAACATTAGTCAGAATGACTGGCTAATCTTCAATGTAAATTAAAACACAATAAAATCTCTCTTCACCCCATGAGGCTTTGATTTTACCAAGTCAATTTGAAAAGATAAGAGTACTAAGTTTAGGAACAGAATCCCCGGATTCAAATCTGGAATTTTCCAGTCAATACTTTTAGTAAGTCTCTTTACCCCTCTGGTCTCAGTTTCCTCATCTATAAAATACAAATCTATGATATAAAAAATGAATATACGATCTCACCTGGGGTGAATTTTCCATTGTTTCAGTTTCCTTTGAATATCATATACAGTTAGCTTCCTCGGCATAGATATTATAGCTATTATGGCAAACTTAGCTGCACTATACCATATGTAGATTAATTTTTAATTATTTGAGTTGCTAATTAAGATATTTTGATGGAGCATTTAAGTATAGATTTATAAATTAAGCTCGCTGCATTTGAAAGCACTGTCAATAAAATTCTTATAATTATATAAAAATTGTTTTTGTTGTTAGAATGATTCTGCCCTTAATGTCAATATGAAAGCACTTCTTGGATAAAATGTTTGAATAACCTCAGAAACAGTTGTTCTATTTCTAGTTCCTGGTAACTGGCTAAACAGTCATTTTCTTTGTAAGAAATTTATAGGTAGGGGGCTGCTAGGTGGCACAATGAGTAGAGCCCTAACCCTGGAGTCAGAAGGATCTGAGTTGAGATCTGGCCTCAGACACTTAACACACACACAAACAAAAACCTAGCCATGTAACCTTGGGCAAGTTACTTAACCCCAATTGCTCTCCAAAAAGCAAAAAAAAAGAAAGGAAGGAAGGAAGAAATTTATAGGTAGAAAAATGTTACTATAGAGATATAATAACTGTCTTCCTTATATGTTTTGTTATTACTATTCATCACCAATATAAGAATTTTCTAAAATTTAGCCTTTCAATCAGAAATCATCTTAAAGTCTTAATTAGCTAATTACTTAATTAGTACTAACCATTAAAAATTTAGAAGGAATTAGACTAATTAATCAGGCTCAGTCAGCTTCTAAACCAAAAACTATTAGACACAAATGCAAACTACACCCTGTTGCTACCCTAAGAAATCTGTATTTGTTCATAGATCAATATTCTGATAAATACATCTTAGTAACATAACTACAACAAAAAAGAAGGGCTTTAAGCATTAGTTATTAAGAAATTTAATCTCAATTCTGAGAGATGTAGGAATGCACCCTCTTTATAGGCAAATCCCAGAAAGCTTTAAAAAGATCTTTATCTCCTTGTTTCCTGAATGAATTAAGCTATATATTTAGATAATATTGGCAAGGAGTGGCAATATGTTAGAGCCAGGTTTTAAAAAAACAGGATGACCGCAGAAGAGGGAAGTCCCTTCTCTCTACTTTGAAAAAGAAAGGCAGTGCACAGCAAGGGAAAAAGAAAACCAACAAGGAAGCAAAGAAAAGCTGGGCAGCTTTGAAAACAATGTGTCATATTTATCATAGAGGTTTTCTTGACATGTAAATTTATTGTTTTATATTGAATCTTTTCTTATTGTCTGCTATGTACGTGGTAATGGTTTATTTTTCTTTTCTTTTGTATTTATTTTTTTTTAATTGAAAAAAGAAAAGACGAAGAAAGGCAGTGTTGCATATTGAATAGAGTGTTAGAGTTGGAGTTAGAAAGATTTGTGTTTGAAGTCTACTTTGTATACTCATTAGCCATATCATGCTGGGCAGCTTCAGTTTTCTCCTCTGTAAAATGGGAATATTACTAGTACCTATCTTATGGGGTTGTTGTGAAGACCAAATAAGCTAAAGATCCATTATTATTTCTATCACTATTATCCTAATTCACAAAAAGCAGCCCCCTTGGTTTTAAAAGTCCTTAGACTCTTGTTCAAATTCAGTTCCTTCCTTTCTCTTTTTTCCTCTATTGCTTCAATTCTCTCTAAATGTCAGTAGAGCATAAGGATGTTTAGAAAGGACGATTAAAGTTATTAGCACAATTTGAGAGTTATTAGTACAATGGCTTCATCTCCTTCAAGTACAGATGCTACCCCTCCCCAAAGCTCAAAACCCCCCAGCAAAGCAATCTAAAAACGGAGTACTCATTTACTATAGAACAGGAGCTTGTGGTTTCTTTTAATGTAGTGGACTTGTTTTAGTTTAAGTGAACAGTGATTCCCTAGGAGAAGAGCCCATGTAAACAGCATTAACCAGAAAGGTTTCATGGGTGATGGGATGATGGCACTTAGGTATATAGTCATTCCAATGCGATGCAGGTCATAATCATTAGAGTGTTTGAGCTTCAGAGTCATCTAGCTAAGTCTCTGTCAAATGCCAATTGGTTCTAACAGTCATGCACAGAGGGGGGGTCTGTTTTAGTATCTGCACAATCCCAGAATGGCACAAAGAGGGAAGTAAGCCATACAGTGTTTGCAAGGCTTTAGAGAAATGGTTTCATGGCACCCATTCTGATCATGCTACACCTGTCAGTCCCAAGTTTTCACATTGATGGGAACTTAGCTAGTTTTTTGAAACATGAAGCCTCACTTTCTTCATCTGTAAAGTGATGGGGCCTTTGAAGGCCTTCCTAGCTCTACAACTATGTACTCTGTGATCCTATGGCCTTAATCAGGTTATAGAACAATACTGGGGCAAGCTTTAGAGAGGTTCAAAACAGACCTGAGTGAATGTGTCAGCAATTTTTCTGCACTCCTAGCAATGTATCAGTTACGATAATATAATTACCATGAATAAATAGGAAAATACAAAAAATAATTTTTAGTGCTTTCTTAACATATTTTATTATTTTACTTGTGGACAAGCAAGTCTTTAAAAGAATGCATTACATTAAAAAAAATACAAGCATTTTCCCATCCCAAATATGGTGAGAGTTTGCCTACAGATATCAAATTTATTAGAAGAGCCTTGAAGATTAAGAATCATTGCCCAGCTACTCTTTTAAAGTCAGGCACTTTTGAACTTAGCCAATAGAAAATTGCCCATGGATTATATTTTTAAACCCCAAATAATGTATGTGTAAATTTCCTTTTAAAACAAAGTTTATTATAAAGCATAGCACTATCAAGCATGCAGAATATAATAGAAATTTCTTGGCTGGTATAAATATGTAAATCTAATAAAAAATAGGTTTTGTAAATTGAGAGTGACCCAATTAGCACTGACTCAATGGTGCATATACACTTAAATTCTGGAAGGGAAAAGGGGAGTAGAAATAAATTGTTAACATATATAATATATACACACACACACACACACATATATATATATGTCATTCTATATAGGTCTACAGCAATGTTGTCAAATTGAAAGAAGGCTACTTTATGTAAGGATCCCTGTCTGTGTCTCCCATATTGATTTAGAAAACCACATATTAATACTATTTATGTTTTATTTTATTTTAATTTAGTTTGTTAACTATTTTCCAATTATATTTTAATCTGGTTCAGGACACACTCAGGAGTGCCATGGGTCTCATGAGACAGGGCTGCATGTTCAATACCTTTGGTATACAATATATGCATATACAAATATTATATCATATAAAATATCATATACTCAATTGTATAACTCTTCTGGATTCTAATTGGGTTCTTATTGATGTGATGTTAGATACAAACTCTAAAATAAGATGCCCAAAATAAGAGCAATGAAGAGTCATACATGGTCTTGAAATAAGAGATTTCAAATGCCAAATGCCATCTGTATAGGTATACATGTGAATATATATATATGCATATATATACACACACACACACACACACACACACGCACACAAATACATGCATATATAAACATACATTTATGTATAGGGCAAGTAGGTGGTACGATGGATAGAGCATTAGGCCTGGAGTCAGAAAGACTCATCCTCATGAGTTCAAATCTGGCCTCACACACTTACTAGCTATGTGACCTTGGGTAAACCACTTAACTTGTTTGCCCCAGTTTCCTCATCTATAAAATGAGTTGGAAAAGGAAATAGTAAACCATGCCAGTATCTTTGCTAAGAAAATTACAAACGGAAGCATAGTCAAACACAACTGAAACGTTTAACAATAACTCTGTCTGTCTGTCTGTCTGTCTCTATAATATATACATATATATATTCACATACATACATTATGTAATACATATATTATTGAATATATTTTATATGCACATACTACATATTTATATGTAAAAATATATATACACAAATGTAGCAGGAAAGAAATTTTAAGCAAAGAGAGAGTCAGTTAAATTTCTAGAATTTCTAGGATCAGAGAAGCCTGAAGCTTTCCTCAGAAAGCCATTTCCTACAATTGAGAGGGAAAAAGGAAGAATGAATGTGGTATACTGCCCCTGCTTAGAGACTAGAAGGAATGAAATAAGCATTTATTAGGCTCCTACTATATGCCAGGCACTAGGCTAAGTATTTTACAAATATCTTATTTGATCCTCACAACTCGGAGAGGTAGTTGCTTTTATTATCCCCATTTTTCAGTTGAGGAAACTGAGGCAGACAGAAGTTAAATGACTTGCTCAGAGTCAAACAGCTAATAAGTGTCTAAGGCCAGATTTTAACTTGGGTCTTCTTGACTACAGGCCCAATGCTTTAATCCGCTGGGATATGTAGCTGCCTCCAGAGCATCTAGCCAACTTTCCATGAAATGTATGATTTCCATGGGCTTTCTAGTTCTGTGACTTCTAAAGATATTGTACTTGTATGAGAGCATGATTTGTAACCATATTGATTTGTATCAGAATATAGATCTATATTCTGATCAGAATATAGATATATAGTACCAGAATATATATATTTTTTCAAGGTGACTGGCCAGATTATTTCAGGTAATTCCAGAAAGAATGCCCTGTCTTGGGATCTGTCAAGGGAATGGAACACTGAGGAAGAGAGGTACACAGATGCTGTCACGTGCTTAAGAAAACTGCTCCCCACATCTAACATTATAAAGCAGTTGGAGGGAGGGAACAATTGATTATGGTTGGGGGTGGAAGATTTCGGAACACTAGGCAAGAGACAGATGAATGGACTGTGACAAAAGGTGCTGCATGGGGAAAGAGATCAGAACAGCAGTTGTGAGGGGTCCAGACATGGTGTAGGAAGAGAGAAAGCAATGTCAGGAAGACTCCAGACAGGCCAGGAGGCAGCCAGCAATGTTTCCTTTGCCTTGAGTCTTCTTCCCCTGTATTGTCATCATGGCATTTGAGGGTTCATATGGTTGGTGGTTTTGCTCAGGGTCTGTTGCTTAGATGCTCTGGAACCCTCAACTAATCTAGACCAATGCAAGAGCAAATGATGATGGCGGTTGTTAGATCCAATTTGTTAAGTTCTGATTCTCTAAATCATGTCAACTAAACCAACTTCTAAAACCTTACAGAAATGGAATATTATTGTGCTGTAAGAAATGACAGAATTGAAAAATCAGAAAAGACTTACATGAACTGATGAAAAGTGAAGTAAACAGAACCAGGAGAACCAGTAATGGCAATATTGTTTGATGAAGACCTGTGAATGACTTAGCTATTTCAGTGATACAATGATCCTAGATAATCCCAAAGGACTAGTAATGAGGCATAGTATTCATCTCCAGAGAAAGAACTGATATTGTTTGAATACTGACTGAAGAATACTATTTTTTACTTCCTTTCTTTCATTCTTTTTCTTTTGAGTCTTCTTGTACATGATTGCACATATATAACCTATATCTGATTGATGACCATCTTAGGGAGCAGAGACTGGAGGTATGGAGGGAGGGATAGAATTTGGAATTAAAAACTTTTTAAAAAATGTTTTTAAAAAGTGTTTTGTCATGTAAGTGTTAGTGGTGGGGAGAGGGGGTAGTGAGGAAATACACTAAAAAAAAAAAAGCTTACAAAAGTTGTTGTAGCAGCAAGCACCCCAATATCCCCAGGGTGATTGCCAACACAGGTTCTTAGATCTGCTTTTCAAAAGGAAAGCAACTCAAAATGGGTTAACAAGCTTACTTTAATCAAACAAACATACATTACCTAGTTCAGGGGAAAAAGGTCAGCACCCCGAACTTCAGAGTTACAGAACTTAAAGATCAAACAGACAGGCTTCCAAACTGTCCAACCATTATATCAATACCAAATCACAGTTACCAGAGAGGGAAGCATCAACATCTGGGTTTTCAAAGCCAGGGGACTCTCAACAACAGCTTCCCAGAGTCTCATCTGGTCAAATCACACAACACTTCTCAAAGTGAGCCCCAAAGCAAAGCCTCTCCTCAGGGCTTATATAGCCTTCTCCTGGCTCAGAGAATGTAACAACCTCCTTAACCCACTGCCCAATCACAAAGTATCAAGGTGTGGGCTTTCCTGAAAAACAAGCCTCCCACCACAGGCTCCAGGTGCACTTAAGCTAGGGGCAGGGAAGATCTTTAAATTTGCATTTCCATTACAGTTGTCTACAATAGCTACTGTTATTATTCAGTTGTTTTTCAGTCCTGTCTAATTCACATCGGCAAAAATGCTGGAGTGGTTTGCCATCTCCTTCTGCTCATTTTACAGATGAAGTACAGAGGCAAACAGGGTTAAGTGATTTGCCCAGGGTCTCTGAGTCCAAATTGGAACTCACAAAAATGAG